>OX123195.2:72209622-72906432 GCA_944739405.2 Euclidia mi | reverse complement strand
CCGTGGTCCAATGGATAGCGTATGTGACTGCTGATCTGAGGTCCCGGGTTCGATTCCCGGGTCGGGCAAAAGTGTTACTTCTTCTTCTTCATGTGTCATCTCCATCCCGGAGGTCGGCGACCAGTTGTATATATAGTCCATATATTGTCCTCTCTTCCGTCATGCGAATTAGTGTCTCTGTACCCTCTGCCTTCAACCAGTCTCTCAAGTTTCTGGTCCATGAAGTTCTTCTTCTACCCCTACCCCGTTTACCCTCTATTGTCCCTTCAATAATTACTCTTAATAAGTTGTATTTATGGTTTCTATATCTATGTCCAAAATAGGCTGCTTTCCTCTTTTTGATCGTTGTAACTACTTCCATATCCTTTTTCATAATATTTAATACTTTTTCATTAGTTATTCTATCCGTCCATTTAAATTTTAACATTCTACGATAAATTCACATTTCAAACGCCTTTAATTTGTCAATTAAGTTCTGTTTTAGGGTCCAGCTTTCACATCCATACATCAGAACAGGGAGAACATAGCATTTTATCATCCGCCATCTCAATTGAGATTAATTCTCCTGTTGGTAAACAATTTCCTCTGTAACTTTGGACTACCTCAGGGTGTGGTTAAATGAGAAACGTGGTTAAATGTTATAATTAAAAATCCATTTAATTCATCAAATAATCTAACACATCCTTTAGCAACTGATTTTAATTAAAAAAAATTATAATTAATGCTAGTTAAAGAGATAGAATCAGAGTCGCGTGATTCGGCGATGGTAAGGAGTCTGTTGAGGGTCCATTTCCGGCGTCGGTCAGTGTTGCAGAGATGTATTTAGCTTCTCGGGCCGGTGTCCAGTCGAATGCAGCCAAAAAGACCCGCGCTCCCAGCGCCTCCGTATTTATAGCAGGCGCGAGGCCCGGTGCGGCGTCCGAGATGAGTGGGAGGTGCGCTCGCACCTCCCACTCATCATACATCGACGTCATAGCGACGTCACACCTCATACTCTGAAAAGTGCTTCGGGCAATTTCTATTCACACTTTAATCTCATGTTGCGGTTCCCATGATTCGTGAAGCCAGCATCCAAGAGATTTATATTTATGAACTTTTTCCAAACTTGTGTTATTTAATTTTAATTTAATAGAGTCCACTACTGAAGATGTCGTATCCTTACTAACTGTCATGTATTTAGTCTTATTTGTATTTATTTTTAAACCAGATGCCAAAAGCGCATCATTTAGTTTTTCTAACATAATTTGAAGGTCATGAGGGTTATTGGCCAAAAGTACAGTGTCGTCGGCATAGCGTATGTTTTGTATCAGCTATCCATTAACACGAATGCCTAGTTCCAGGTCTTCGAAAGCCTTATTTAAAACATATTCCGAGTAGAGGTTGAATAAATATGGTGACAAGATACACCCCTGACTTACACCTTTTTCAATTTTAATTTCTTTGGTTAGTGAGTTATCAATTCTCATTTTAGCTGTTTGATTCCAGTATAATTTTTCTATCAATCTTATATCTTTACCATCTATTCTAATCGTTTTTAATATCTCTATCAACTTATCATGTTTTACATTATCAAAAGCTTTTTCAAAGTCTATGAAACACAAGTGTACATCCATTTGAACATCTAAGCATCTTTGTATGAGAACCTGAATAGCCATCATCATCTCTTGTACCCAACCCAGCTCTAAATCTAAACTGCGTTTCATTTACGTTCTCTTCTACTTTCTTATTAATTATATTGTGTAAGATTTTAGGAATGTTTTCAAAATATGGCTCATGACACTAATCATTCTATAGTCACCGCAATGTTTGACTTTGGCCTTTTTGGGTAGAGGCGTAAAAATGGACAAGAGTCAGCCTTCAGGGAGTGTATCGTTAGAATTATAAAATTTGTTCAGTTTTCGTTCTAGTTACGGTATCAATAAAGTATCAGTCAATTTAGTAGATTACTATTTATGACACCGAATGCGGATCGAGCTTTTAGAATAAATATTATAAAATAACGAGACGTGGAATTCAGATGTAATGTCATTTGCTGTAACATCGCGCTTGTATGTGGTTTTTGTCACACATGGCTAAACCAATGGTATCTTGGGTATTGAACAAATGCATTAATCACGTAAGAGTACTTTTAAGATATTTGTCCTGTGACAACTTGAAAGCAATGCCCTGTCATAGTTCGCTATGATGCGGTGACCCTTCGTCTTGAATAAGGGGGAACGGCGAATATTAGGCGGGGATATGATTGATTGCTTTGTCGCGAAGTGTTCTGTCGACAAGACGTCAACCTCTACACAGTGAAGGAGTGCTAGTTAAGCGGCTTGTAATGAAAAGTGATTGCTCGATTATATGACCTAATTTTGAATGGTTTCCGATTAGGTGAAATTTCTATATAGCAAAAGAATATTCAAGTAATCAACCTTTGTTGCAAAGCAAGCGTACAAACAAGTCTTATGGTATAAAGGATTATTGTGATATTCTGTCAGAGTTGCGCCCATACACGACGAAATAATTATGCAAGTTTATTTTAGGCCCCTCTCTTTTATATAAATAATGGCGCTGATACATTTGAGCGTTCACCTGTAATGAGCATTCATGCGAATGACACAAAACAGAAAAACAAAATGATTGAAAATAAATTTGCTTTGACGTTTTTGCTCATTAAAGTGTTCGCCTGAAATATCGTCAAAATGTTCATAGCAATGTTCGGCTCGTTGTTCTGTTACAAGTAAATGCTCAGGTGTGTCAGCACCATAAGACTTCTTGCAGTAAGTAAGTATTTATAGTTATATTAGCAACATTAATTAATTATTTGACTTGACTATATACACAAGAGTCGCGTTGTTTACATCATTAGAAGATGTTCGAGTTATCCGAATGGCAATTATTCAGTGGCTTGGAGCATTAGCGAACTAATACTTGTGACGTCGCTCTGACGTCGTGATGACACCGCCTCCCGGCTGCCTGCATGTTCCACCCCCCACCGCACCGCGAGCTTCTATAAAAGCGGAGGCGTTGGCTGCGCACGTTCCTTTTTTTGGCTGCATTCGACGACAAAGCTAAGTACATCAACTGCGACTCCTGAGCGACCATTGGCAGCAGGACCCTCAACAAAACCTTTACCATCGCCGAATCACACGACCCTGTTTATATCTTTTTTTAATAACATTTAAATAGTAATTTTTTCGTTAGTGAAACGCTTGTGGCAATTAAATCAAATTTTATTGTAACATTTAACCACGTTTCTCATTTAAACACACCCTAAGTAGGGACAACGTCACATGCTGATGGATCTAATGAATAAGGCAGCGATAGCCGAGTGAAGAGACCCACAGACTGCTACTTAGAGGGTATCGGGCTCGAATCCACGGCACGCACCAATGACTTTTCGACGTTATGTGCGCATTACTTTGCTAATTATCGCTTGCTTACCGGTGAAGGAAAACATCGTGAGGAAACCTGCATGTCTGAGAGTTCTCCATAATGTTCTCGAAAGACATGTGAAGTCTGCCAACCCGCACTTCCGACGGCCAGCGTGGTGGACTATGGCCTTACCCTTCTCATAAAGAGAAGAGGCCCGTGCCCAGCAGTGGGATAGTATATATACAGGTCTGATGATGATGACTGATGGATCGAGGGTGAATGCGTGATACTATCTACTATTACATACTATATTATTTATTAATGTATGAGCCTAATTAATACACTGTTGACGTAAATAGTAAAAGGTATACATAGCTTCGCAGTTTATTTCCCTTTTAGGGTTTATACGCGCGTTGGCCTTATCTATCTATATCTACTTATTATAAAATGAAGTCCCCCGGCTACGCTGACTGTCTACAGAATGCGATTGACTCAAAAACTACTGAACAGATTTTTGTAAAGTTTTCACAAATAGATAGTGAGTTTACTGAGGACGGTTTAAGTGTATAAATCACGTGGCCGGAGCCACGGCAAAGTTAACTTAGATAAATATATCTTGTACACACAATGACATTGGTTGACTGTTGCTCTGTTGGTTGGTTGGCTTGGTTACACTGTCAAAGCAAAACAGTGTGGTATCTCACTGTTTTGCTTTGACAGTGTAACCTAAATATTTAAGCGACAATTCGTTATACTAAGTTGAATGTTCGCCTCTCTGTATCAAGCCGTCGGCCAAATAAACCTATGTTGGCCCACTCTCAATTGCCACAGATTGCTGAACAATTTAGTGGAAGGTAGTTTGGGTCGTTGCCAACGCCATTAAAGGTTTTGATAGACGGTTTTGTGTTAATAAAGAGTTCTGTTAATGGAGTCACTATAATTATTACTGCTCTTAGTTCTAGTTGGGATTGGTAGGTATGTATTAGTAACTTATAAAAATGTATGTGTGTGTGTGTGTATGCAAAGAACAGATTTTTCATTAAGGTGCTTACCCTCTGGTGGTTACTGAGCACCTTAGTTATAAAAGGAACCACTGTCCAAATGCTATGTTTCAAGCTGCCGCAGTTATGGACTGCGATGATATATAAGCCTACACAAGTATTTTTTTTATAGACTCACGCCTGTATCCTCGAAGGGGTAGACGGAGGTATAACATTACACCCACGTTTCGCCATGAATTTTTAGGTCCCACGTAATAGGGGGCGAGCCTATTGCTGTTACCGGGCACATCACCAGACTCCGTGCTGCTGAGAATTCTTCTGAAACACCCAGTAACACTTTTTGCCCGACCCGGGAATCGAACCCGGGACCTCCGATCAGCAGTCGCATATGCTATCCACTGGACCACGGAGGTAGTATTTTTTTTATATTCGATGATAATAGCTTAAAGTCTAGAAAATAATCAGTCTTTCGTCTTCTTAATTAATTTTACTGGTTCTCTACGCCTGCAACTCAGAAAGCGTGCATAATAAAGTATTAAGCATAATAGTATTTATACAAATCAAAGCTTTGAAAATGACACGGTAGCCGGAGTAATAACATTACGACACACAGCGCCGCGGTGTGTGTCTGACAGAACTATAAACTATAATAGCTGAACAGACAGACGGTCTGTGACACAATGGTTGCTGGAAACATTGTTTTTTTTTTTTTTTAAAGACAACTCCCGCACTAGGAAGAAATTCCTGTGTCGCGGGGGACTTTACAAACATACAACCAACGGACACAATGAACACCCAGACTCGAGCCAACAATTTGTAGATCACACAAAGTGTTGTCTCGTGTGGGAATCGAACCCACGACACGCGGCGCAGTACCAAGCGGCGAGGCGACCGCTTAAACTACTACGCCAACCGTGCAGCCGTGTTTTGTATGGTGAAAATCGATGGCAATGGGCTCAGGATAGAGCAACACAATAGCATATTATTATAAAGAGCTCTCTTAGATGTAAAAATTGTCCGTCTTAAGGTAATATAAGAGCTCCGAACTTATACATAAAAGAAATAGAGAAATTATAAGGGTTCGTTGTAGCTTACTACGGTACCCTTAAAAGGTTCTACTGACAAATATCCTACAGTGATGAAAAAATCAACACAAAAAGTGTCAACGATGATTTTAGAGAAGATTCTCACACATCTTGATCGCCTAGCCTATCTCGACTCATTATCTCGAGTAACATTGGAGGAGATGGCCGGTAATTAGAGTATCCACCGCGAGAAAATCGGATTTCCCTAGCCTTTTTAATATCTTTGACTTGTGATAGTATTCGATTGAACGATAAACATACTGAAAGCACACATAATCCTACTTCCTACTAATATTATAAATGTGAAAGTTTGTGAAGATGTATGTATAGATGGATAGATAGATGGATGGATGGATGTTTGTTACTCTTTCACGCAAAAACTACTGAACGGATTTGGATGAAACTTTACAGTAATATAGTTTATACATCAGAATAACACATAGGCTACAATTTATAAAAAAAATGTATAATGTTGCCATACTATAAGGAAAAGTATCAACTAAGTCGGCAAAAATCCTGTATTATCTTTATTTATTTGCTTGGATCAAATTTAGTAATTGGAATTTTACCCCCTTCCTGATGATTGATCTGATATTTGGTATACACTCATATTGTCATCGAGATTAAAAGATAATATTTAAATGATTGTAAATCCAAGATGGCCACCGATACAAAATGGCGAATCACATATTACTTCACAAAAACCTCAATATGGGTATCAAATGAAAGGGCTTGATTCGTAGAATAGAGCTCACTATGAAAAATCCAAGATGGCTGTCGCAGCAAAATGGCGGATTAATCTGGAAATATCAAATGAAAGGGTTTGATAGGTAGAATGGAGCTCACTATGAAAAATTCAAGATGGTCGCTGCCACAAAATGGCGGCTTATTTATTTTCCAATAATACCTTAATTTGGGTATCAAATGAAGGGGTTTGCTTCGTAGAATAGAGCTCACTATGAAAAATCCAAGATGGCTGTCGCCGCAAAATGGCGGACTACATATTTTCCACAAATAACTCAATATGGGTATCAAATGAAAGGGCTTGATTGGTAGAATAGGGCTCATTATGAAAAATCCAAGATGGCTGCCGCCGCAAAAAGGTGAATTACTTATTTTCCACAAATACCTCAATATGGGTATCGAATGAAAGGGTTTGATAGAGAGAATGGAGCTCACTATGAAAAATTCAAGATGGCCGCTGCCACAAAATGGCGGTTTATTTATTTTCCAATATACATAATATTTAAATATATAATATATAATAATTACCTCAATTTGGGTATCAAATGAAGGGGTTTGCTTCGTAGAATAGAGCTCACTATGAAAAATCCAAGATGGCTGTCGCCGCAAAATGGCGGATTACATATTTTCCACAAATAACTCAATATGGGTATCGAATGAAAGGAATTGATTGGTAGAATAGTGCTCACTATGAAAAATCCAAGATGGCTGCCGCCACAAACTGGCGGATTACATATTTCCACAAATATCTCAATATGGGTATCTAATGAAAGGGTTTGATTGGTAGAATGGAGCTCACTATGAAAAATCCAAGATGGCCGCCGCCACAAAAAGGTGAATTACTTATTTTTCACAAATACCTCAATATGGGTATTTAATGAAAGGGCTTGATTCGTAGAATAGAGCTCACTATGAAAAATCTAAGATGGCTGTCGCCGCAAAATGGCGTACTACATTTTTCCTTGATTGGTAGAATAGGACTCACTATGAAAAATCTAAGAGGGCTGCTGCCATAAAATGGCGGATGACATATTTTCCACAAATACCTCAATATGGGTATCAAATGAAAGGGCTTGATTGGCAGAATAGAGCTTACGATATAATTGACCTAAGCGCAGCGTTATTAAAAGCGCGAGAGTATGTGTTGGCGCGCTGAAGTGCAGTGGGGAGGAGGGGCGGTCTGATTTTGTACTTTGTGGTAATACTTTCAGTTTTTATTTTTGCTGCAATTCTATTCAGTACGTATATAAGCTCTTCAATAACTTTAGTAATATACACTACATACTAATCTTTACCTGAAGTTTGACGACTATAAAAACAAAAGTACTTTTAAGTATTATCTGTTTATAATATATGTATGCTACACGGCTAATGTGCAGATCCGTTTATAATGAAATTTGATATGGATAGTCTGAAACCTGGGGAAGTACAAAGGCTACTCTTTATTTAAATTTGATGTGGGCGAAGCCACGGGCGAAAGCTAGTCTAATCTAATACTAATATATAAAGCTGAAGAGTTTGTTTGTTTGGTCACTTGCTCACACACACTTTTCGTTGCTTAGGAACTACTGATCCGATTAGAAAAATTATTTCAGTGTTAGATAGCCTATATATCGAGTAAGGCTATATGCTATATAACATCACGCTATGAGCAACGGGAGCGTTGCAGTAGCCTTATATAACGTGGGTGTGACTGCGGGCTCATCTAGTGAACTTAAATTATGGATGGATGCATCGCTATGTGTAATAGATAATTATGCACTTTAATTAATTAATTCGGTTATGGCAAATATTGATTATCTAATCAGGTATTTGGCTACATACCTGAGTACCTCCTTAATTGCCTTAACATACGTTTGATACGTTAGTGTGTAAGTAAGTGTAAGATGATCGATCTGTTAGCGTTAGATTGAACAGTTGCTCAGAGACTGAGTTGGGAGCCTTGCTGATTTCAGCATGAATGTGCCGACTCGACCGGGAAGTATTCTATCTGTGAGTATCGTCTCCCAGGATATCGACGTATAGTAACAGTCTCTATAGTTCGTTAAGGAAATAAAAAGGCTTTATTTTTATTATTATTATTATTATAGTTCCGTTCGGTGAGTGAATGCTGGAAGCCCAGACTCCTTTTCCTTCTCTCTTATCCCACTTCTCTTCCTATTCATTTTCCCATCCAGACCAGCAACACACTTATTGTTTCCTCTAATGTTGTGAGTGGCCAAAGGCGCCTGCAATAGCCAATCCAGCTGCTAAGCGTGGCAATTACGGCAAAACCCCAGCAAAATGACCCACATACGAAAAATGCAATAGTGTACAAAAAAATAAATAATGTTAATCATATTGACGAAACTAGGATATGTTGGATCAAGTTACAGTCATTGTGAACTTTCTGGCCGAACTGGGTTAAAATGAAAAAGTTATTTTAGTACGTTTATAAAATATATCAAACCTAAAAATGTATTAAAAGTATTGTAAAACTAAAGTAGTACCCAATCATACATATTAAAAAGTACAACCTAAAAAGTAAAATATATATTTAAGTATTGAACTATAATTTAAATAAGTCTATTCTTGAGGCCAAGATTCGCGTTGCTGTGCTGCTACGGAACGACAACCGACACCGCGGTGGCTTTGTAAGCGCGCCTGAGACGCCTCTAGGAAAGTGTCTCATGGACCCCTTCTGCCAGCCCTAAAGACTGAGGATGAGCACATGATTTAAATTTTACCGTGAGAAAACAAAGGCATTTCTCTTTCTTTTAAAGTGATTAAATTAAAAAGCAGTACGGTGAGCTGTTTGAATACAATATAAAAATAAATAGAAAAGTAAATGTTAGCCTAAAATGTATCTTTTCTTTTAAAATCGGTTTGAATTTGAACCTATTGACTACGTCGTGATATTTGCCTGCGTGCAACAGCAGTCTGGAGTACAACAGCACTCCCTGCAAGGAGCATTAAAGTAAATTTTTGTGACTGGGCAACAGAAGGTATATACAAAAGTAGAGCTAGGTTGTATGATCTATATGGTATGAAGAAATACAATTTTAATCCTGAATTTATTCAATATGTTAGAAATTATTCAAAGGTTTTTAAGAGGACATGTGCTTTAGCCAAATCCTTATATTTAAGCAATAAAATCAAAGAATCCAAGAATAAAATTAAAACTACTTGGAGCATTATTAACAATGAGACTGGTCGAGCTAAATTGGTAGATAACAATTATGAATTAAAATTTAATGGTGAAATTATTACTAGGAAAATTGATGTTGCTCAGACATTTTACAATTTCTTCATAAACATACCAGTGAACACAACCAGCTGTCTAGATTCATGTCCAAGCAAAGCAGAAATGTTGGTTAGGGGCAATGTGAATGAGTGTGATGTGCTTTTTAATTTTAAATATATTGACACCAATGACATACTGAAGGTATTCAAGACGCTCAATAATAAAAAATCTGTTGACTTATGGGGCATTTATGTTAAACTTGTGCAACAAATTATTTCTAGCTTAGCTCCATATTTAGCTGCAATATTCAACAGATGCGTAGATACAGGAGTATTTCCTGATCTAATGAAACACAGTAAAGTAATACCATTATTCAAAAAGGGATCAAAGAGCGACACTAGTAATTTTCGGCCAATTTCTATCTTGCCTGCTATTAGTAAAATTTTTGAAAAGATTATTTTACATCAACTAGAGAGCCACTTTCACACAAATAATTTATTTCACAGTGAACAGTATGGCTTTACTAAGGGTCGCTCCACCGTTGATGCCGGTGTAACTTTGTTAAAGCATGTTTTTAATGCTTGGGAAAACTCGAGGGATGCCATTGGTGTTTTTTGTGGCCTATCAAAGGCCTTTGACTGTGTGGAACATAATACACTTTTACTTAAATTGAAACTTTATGGTATTAGAGATACCGCACTCAATCTTGTTGCCAGCTACCTTAGTGATAGAATTCAGTATGTAGATGTTAATGGGAGTAGGTCTCTAGGTTTGCCAGTAGGAATGGGCGTTCCACAGGGCTCTATTCTCGGTCCATTTCTTTTTTTAATATATACTAATGATTTGCCGCTCTTTGTACAAAATTTATATGATATTGTTTTGTTTACCGACGATACGTCAGTAATTTTTAAAATTGATCGTAATTTAAGTAACTTTGATACCGTCAATAACACTCTTGCACAAGTATTAGATTGGTTTTCGACAAATAATTTGGTACTCAACTCAAGCAAAACCAAATGTGTTAAATTCTCTTTGCCTAATGTCAAAAGTATTCTTACTAATATAATTTTAAATAAGGAAACAATTCAACTAGTCGAATCAACCGTATTCTTAGGTGTAACTTTAGATTGTAAGCTTCAGTGGGGCGCCCAAATATCCTGTCTCGCAGTAAAACTTAGTTTTGCAGCGTTTGCAGTTAGAAAAGTTAGGGAATTCACAGATATAGATACTGCTAGACTAGTTTACTTTAGTTATTTTCACAGCGTAATGTCTTACGGAATAATGTTATGGGGTACAGCTGCTGATATACAGACTATTTTATCATTCAAAAGAGGGCCATACGTGCAAATTATAAGTTAGGTGCTAAAGATTCTTTACGTGATAAATTTAAAGAAGTAGATATATTGACAGTTGCATCGCAATATATATATGCTAACTTAATGTACATTAAGAAAAACTTAATTTTATACCGCAAAAATAGTGATTTGCACAAAGTGAACACAAGGAATAAGCATAAAGTGGTGGGAACTAACTACCGTCTACATAAAGTTCAGAACTCATTTGCGGGGATCGGTATACGATTTTTCAACAAATTGCCTCTTGAGGTAATGAATTTACCCATGCACAAATACAAACGAACAATTAGGAACTTTCTCTTACAAAGAGGTTATTACACTGTTAAGGAATTTTTAAATGATAAGACACCGTGGGGATAGGCTTAGGCTTGTTTAAGTCACGATTATTTTATTTACATGTTAAGTGGAGGTGCCTCGTGAACACATGATTTTTGCAGGATTTGGATATTTTTATGATTTCTTGAATGTAGTTTAACATTATTAATTATCCCTGATCATATCATTGTTCACTTGTCACCTTCACAAAATTCTTTCTGCATTTGCATTCCTTCACGCGTTCCACTAACTTATGTTAATAATAACGATCTGGAAAATGGAGGTAATTGGCGGTCATGGTCAGTATACCAATAGATTGTTTCTTACTGCCGGTTCGTATACCGTTGTCGTCATGCTCACTAAAATGTCATTTCTTGTGGTGGCGTCGTGTGTCGGATCATCCCTGTCCCTCTAATATGGCGAGAGGGATGATGGCTGGCACATGCGTCATACTCGTGAACGGGTGCTATCTGCGATGACTGGTCGATGACGGTCTTGCGGGCTGGTATTAGATTTTAATATTTAACTGCATCATTTCCATCATGGTTCTGATCACTTTCGCGGATTGCCTGCATTATTAGGTATATATTATGTAAGTGGATGCTCCTGTTTCACCATGTCTATTCTGAGGAGGCTAACCAAAAGTATAATGCTTGAGTATTATTATGTACAGTAAATATATACAAGTGATATAGAAGGTGTAACAGTTGCAGCACCTTACAAAATGTAAATTGTGTATTATGCAAAACCTGGCGATGAAAAAGAGTGACCGTGAGTTTTATTGCCCGTTCTTTCTCATGGTTCTACCTATTGCTTTGCGAACGTGGCAGTAAATGTAAATGTAGAAACATACAGTAATAATGTTTTAAATTTGAGTATAAGTAATTATTTTATAAATTTATTATTTTGACGTTCATAAGCGTCACATTGTGACCCAAATGAATAAAGGATTTTGAAATTGAATTTAGAATTCCAATACAAAATACTACGAAATTCGTTTAATTTTCCGCATGCAAATGGAATTCATCAATGGTCAGTCAGCTGCAATAAAAAAAAGCACTTCAAACCTTATACCACCTGTACAATCAAAATGTTTATGGATAAAATGTGTGGTGAAAATTCAACTGAGTTTCAATTCTATTTAGTAAAAACATATTTTCGCACTTAACTTGAATTGAAAGTTTAAATGCAAAGCCTCAAGAGAGTATAAAATAACATTTACTATTGAGTTTCAAAATTCCCAAAACGTTATGATGAGCGAGATAATTGTCGAAAAAAAACGATTATAGTGAATACGGATTTTATAGACTGTTTAACACTGTTTCACTGGTTATCACTGTTTTTATTCCATTCAGGATTTTATTAATATGAATTAGTTTTTTTCAAATGTATATTGATTTTTCTTGAATTTGCCCTTTTAATCAATTCTATTTTAACAATATTGAGATGTTTTATGTATTATATTTGAATTAATATTGAACTATTTAAATATTGACATTATTGTAATAATTATCATTTTCATCTACTGACATTTTTTTTTTTGATAATTGTTTTAATGCGTTTTTATCAGTGTAATATATTTTTTTGTATAATTACGACTTGTGAACTTTGTTATTTTTATTTAGATTCATAATGAAATGTTATTGTTTTAAATGTGATTTTTAATCGACAAATTTATTTATTTTTCTTTTATTTTTAATGAATTCTATGTTAATTTTATGTCACATCCAAACAACTTGTACAATACACAATTGTATATTGTTATTGAATAAATGAAATGAAATATTTAGCATCATCAACCAATACAGCAATGATTAAATTAAAATTACTAGAAAAAAATTTCACTGTCTTAATGTTTCTTTTAAAGCTGTTATAAAAATATCTTAGAATATTTGCAAACAGGTGTGGCAGATGAGAATTTAGTGTACTATAATTATATTATGAATCTGTAGCATAGCAACCCTACTTTTTACCGTGGAATAATCGATTATTTTGTTAGAATCCATCTATCCTCCTAGCGTTATCACAGTTTCAACCCGAGGTCCGCTTACCGAATCCATCAATGCTCACTCAGCTGCGAAAAAATATTTAAAACCTTATACCACCTGTACAATCAAAATGGTGAAGGTAAAATCTCTGATGAAAATTCAACTGACTTCCAATTGTGTTCAGTAAAAAATCTAACCGGATTAGGCTGAATATTTAGAATATTGATAGTTTAACGATGTTCATGATAAAAATATCGATGTATTATTTACAGTGTCACATCACTACATTGGACACTAGTATAATAGATAATTACTATTGAAACAGCCGTCCTCCTGTTGTATATTCGTAATGAGTTGTCGTATGCCTCGTCACGATTTTCATTCAAGTTAATTAAGTATGTACTTAAGCACCAGCGCCTCTACCATGAGTTTCTCCGCATCTGACTTCTTACGTCCATTCGAAGAGTCTTCAGCGCACTGATGGGTTTGAGTTGAGTTTTACGACGATATAATCCTCTGCTACGGCGATATATGTAGCAAGTCAATCTTAGCTACCCATAAATTAGTTCCCAAAAAGTAGGTCTTAAGATGAACATGGACAAGACGAAAATCATGTCGAACGTCCATGTTGTACCTGCTCCTATTCTGGTTGGGAACTCTAAGATCGAAGTTGTCGACAAGTATATCTACCTGGGACAAGTAGTCCAATAAGGTAGTTTCCAGGGTCAAAATAATTACATTTTATTTAGTCCGTATTTTAGATTATAAAAAAATATTGGACACGTATTTTTTATTTTTTCGATTAAATAAAAAATAACAAAGATATAGTCCATTAAAATTACGCGTGACGTCACTTAGTGCGAAAAAATGCAGCACGGTGTGACGTAATACGTAACTTTAATGAGCTATATCTTGGTCATTTTTGGTTTAATTTACAAATAAAAAATACGTATCGTTTATTTTTGAATAATCTAAAAAATGGACATATAATTTTTTTTGTCAACTAGCCTATTAGGTAGGTCCAACTTCGAGAAGGAGGTCAATCGTCGAATCCAATGTGAATCGGTTGGGCAGCGTTCGGGAAGCTACGACATATTATCTTCTCGTCCGATATCCCGCAGTGTCTCAAGGCGAAAGTCTTTGACCAGTGTGTGTTGCCAGTGATGACTTACGGATCAGAGACGTGGTCGCTCACTATGGGCCTTATCAGATAGAACCAATGTCGCCGACATAGCTCTCCGGATAGCCAAGCTGAAGTGGCAGTGGGCAGGGCACATAGTTCGAAGAACCGATGGCCGTTGAGGCAGAAAGGTTCTGGAGTGGCGGCCACGTACCGGACGACGCAGCAGAGGTAGGCCCCGCGCAAGGTGGACCGACGATCTCATCAAGATCGCGGGAGGCGGTTGGATGCGGGCGGCTCAAGACCGGTCTGTGTGGATAACCTTGGGGGAGGCCTATGTCCAGCAGTGGACGTCGTTTGGCTGATATGATGATGAATTAGTTCACACAATTTTCACGATTATTTGGCAGTTACATTTGATAGAATACATATTTTGTACCTAAGAATTAATAAAATAAAATTACAGACCCGGAATGAGTTCTATTGGAATAAGAATTTTTTTCGAACGATACAATGAATCATCATCATCAGCCTTTAACAGTCCACTGCTGGACTAGGCCTCTCCTTTGAAAGGAGGAATTGGCCTACTATACCACGCTGGCCAAACGGGTTGGTATAGGGTTTGTTTCAAGTTTTCCTTCTCTTACAGTGCTGTTCTCTGCGTAATATGCTCCCTCTGTCGGCTCTTACGACACCCATGGGATGATATGGGGTGGTGACATTCCGTATTCTTAATCCGTCACCATACGGACAATACAATGAATACTTGATTTATATTTATTTAAACTTGAAGTTGATTTATTTTTAGTTAACTTGATTTTTACCAGATATACCTATGGCTTAGAAATATGACGCAATAAAATGTTGGAACCTCTCCTACCCCTTGATGCACAATCACACACATCACCGTTACCCTACCCCCCCCCCCCCCCTAAACTTGAGTCGTATCATGCGGAAAGCTCTTAATGTGTCGAACGACTATCGAATCGAATCGCACGTGCGCTCGTTAAACTCATGTTAGGGGCACTGAGCTAGACATTACCTCGCTGTAATGTCTGTCGTGCAAAGCCGACTAGCGGCTGTTCAAACAATGTCACTGACAGAATTAACTTTTAGTTTTCCTTTGAAAAAGGTTCTCTTTTATGAGTTTGAGGTTTAGTAATTGACGACCAAGTTTTTGAAATTATTTCACGTTAGTCTGTGAAGTAATATGTTTGATACGTGTGTTACGGTAACACTTTCTTACTGACATTACGGTGCCCTTAATTCAGACGCTTTTCAAACCTTATTTATGCTCTTTCACCATTAACGCCAAATCATAATTTTAGTTCGGTCACCATTCTATTATATATTCTACTCAAGGTATTATAGTGGATGAAAAAAGTAGATGAACGCGTTCAACACAACACAATTTGTACACACCACACTACTCAAAGTCAAAATGATTTATTCAATTTGATCGCAATGTGTCGCATATAGACGCGAAATTTAGAATGAACGTTCATAAGCGTTACTTGTGTCTTGAATTAACGTTCGTATCATATCGCTATCGATAAGTTGATATTAATGTTATCGGCAGTTCACTTAGGTAACGATGTGATGCTTATGAACATTAAATGTACAAATTAATGATCATAAGCGTTATTTATGTCTTGACATGCCGTTCGTAACAGATAGTCAAAGTAAAGCAGCGTTGGCAGAGGTCAACACCTGGATGGGTGTGGGCTAAGTGCTCGTAAAGCCGCTGCTTCTGGTTCTGGCCTCATGACAAAATCGTTAGGCCGTATTGAAGACCATTTACGGGCAGTCTTTAAGCACATTCGTCAGAAGAGCTGGTCACATATACACGAAAAAAAGACAGCGAAAGCCATATTTTAGGTAAGCAATTAAAAGTTCGAATACCAAATTTATGAATGGCAAACTAAAAAAAAACTACCCAACGAAGGTACTCACAAAATAGATTCGCGATAAATAGGCAAAAATATAGCATTCAAGCACACCATTTATTGACTCAGTATTGCCGACTTGTGTATATTTGAAAGCTTTTAAGCACAACGGGTAATTGGTTGTAGAAGCGATTTGCCATACTAAGCATTATTGGAAAACTGTAACATTTTTGTAGGCTTCACTTGATGTACGAGTTTGCCTAAATACAAAGTCATTATGGATTTCAAGCAAATATGTTTGTTTTAGGATGCCCGCAGATATAAATTTAATTCAATAGTTTTTGCCCGATCCCGTGCCCACCCCAGAATATCTGGGTAGGCAGAGGTGTAACATTACACCCACATTTCGCCATGAATTTTTAGGTCCCACGTAGGGGGCGAGCCTATTGCCGTTACCGGGCACATCACCAGACTCCGTGCTGCTACTGAGAATTCGGAAAAACCCAGTAACACTGTTGCCCGACCCGGGAATCAAACCCGGGACCTCCGATCAGCAGTCCACAGAGTCAGTAAGAATTTTCAGAATTCCAGAAATACCGATTCCAAATTCTAGATACTAAATAAAGACAGGACACTTAATAAGGCAAGTTACCCCGAATAGATAGATAAATACATGAAGATACATGATACATGTATAAAGCTCGATGTCTGTCTGTCTATATATGTACATAAAGTGACTTTGAATAGGCACGTTGCTAGCCCAGTGATTGTCGTTTTACACTAGCAGTGCTTGCACTGCTCGTTAGCACACTGGACTTCAGAGGAATCACGTATCAAGCGTAAAGGACATAACGTATTGTTATGCGTCGTATCGGGTTTGATTCTCGGTGATATTGATATTGGATACTGTTTTGGCATAATTGCTCCTTTCTCCCTTTTCGTTTGCTTTTATTTTGCAGCCTTCATATTTACTTAAGAAGTTTTTAATTGCATGGACATTGTTTATTTAGCGAAATATTTTAATATAATTGCTTCAGTACGATGTCAGTAATTGTTTAGGTACTTTTTACAATATGCAAGCAAATAACAAACGAAATAATTTAGAAGGTGAAATGTTTGTAGGTCCTTTCAGAAATGAAATGATTGTTAGTTATACAACATTGTTTTGATGATAAACCAGAATCGCCACACGTTCTTTCTTCTGGTTTTTACTACTGCATTGCGAGCATAGCAATAAATGTAAAAACATTAAGTTATTAACTTCAATTTGACGTTCATAAGCATCAATTGTGGCCAAAGTGAATAAATGATTTTGACTTGGACTTGACTTTGATATAAAAATGGATTATATGAATGAATGGGATGAATTTTGGTACGTGTAAAGAGTTACATTACACCGTTAACAGATGCTATCAATATATTTATTGCTGTGGCCTACCAAATGATATTCTACTTTATGTAGACGATTTAAGGTTCATATGCCGACAACATTAGTCAGCTAAATCCAGACTGATTTGCTGTTGCTGTATTTCCCTTTTTACGACTCTAGGGTAGGAATCCTGCAAAAAATAGTGTTTTATTTAGAAAAGTGTATTTGAATTCACTCTTTATAGAGTACAGCTCTAGTAAACACTTTATTTTATTTTGTGTAACTACTGCCATAAAACATAATAAATATTTATAAGAAGGCTAGGTTCGGCTGAAAACCTTTTTAAATGGAGTGTTATTTTTTCTTTACTGAGGAAAGCCAAATAAAAGTGTTCCTCTGCCTTTTGAGGTAGGCAGGGACGGTGTATGGAGGATCCTTCACTACAAGCGTTTAGCGCCTGCGTTATTAAACCACCACGGTGTCCTTCGACGTCTCGTTGGGTCGCAAAACTCGTGATTAGCATTCTTTCGCGCAACTGCGCAGGGGTAACCTCGCCTGTTGATCCTCGTTTTCTACTTCAGAAGACGCACGTGGACACGACACCACCTTCTTGGCCCAGTGGTGAAGGTGGAGCACTGTTCACTGTCCGAAAGCTATAAAATACTGAGGCCGGAGGTAGTCACGCTTCTCCGAAGCCAAGACCTTCGGTTCCCAGAACACATGACCGTGTGTAAATTGGCTTCGAAACTTGCCAACTCCTTCCGTTACTGCATCACAGAAAGAGACGGCGACAGTTTAACAAACGTTAGTTTGTTATAGAAACTTAGCAATAAAACTTAAATATCCACGAAACATAAGATACGATTCCTCATCCATAATATTCACTTGAAGAGCGACACGAACTGGAAAATAACCAAAAAATTGAAGTTCTTTATACTATTAAACTAATGCTACAGTTTCTCACTGCAAAAAAGTAATCATTCTGATTTCAATAAAGCTTGCAAAGCTCCGTCATAAAAGCAATGCACACAAGTGCTCAGTGATTGAACCCAGTACACTTTGCTAATGAAAACCAGCTGCACGCGAGCTTATATAAAAATAGCACAATGATTTAGTAGGTAGTAGAGTCTTGTTAATTTGCAAGTACTACGCAGTACCTCCGCACAAAATATTTTGATAACTTTGCATAGGTTTTGTTCTATAAGTGAGTGCTATAGACTCTATCCCGATCATCTTCTCTCTCATCCCGCTCGCATCGGCAACGCACTAGTGACTCCTTTGGCAGGTATTGCGGATGTCCATGGACAGCGGTACCTAATCCGTCTGGTCGTTTGCCCCCATAAACACAATAATTACTCCGATATATTATATGAATATGAAATCCTTATATTAGCACGCTCGAACAAACGGCCTTCACTATTTAAACATATAAAACGGTAAAGAAGACCCTTATCAAGTAGAAATCGTTTAAAGAAATATTTGTTAGACCTTACCTCCATTAGTCATAATTTTGTGTGAAATTTCTGAAATTTGTGAACAAAAAAGTCCGAGACAATTACGTGAGCTTGGTTACTGCGAGAAAAATAGTACGAGTTTGAATGGCCGTTTTTTTTTGGGTTCACTACGGTGGCCACTCTCCTTATGAGCCATCTCAACTCGATGCCGACCCGGCCAGAGTGTGATCGACCGGGCTTGGGACTGGCGGAGGAGGTGTGCGGAGGCTCTCCCCTAAAGGCGGGGCATACCCACTAAAACCACTGCGGTTTCACTATGGGTCCCGTGTAGTGGCGGGGTCACGCGATTTGCGGATAGCATACTTTTTTGTGACCCCTCCCGGGATTAGCTCGCCGTTGGCGGGCCCCGTCTCGTTATGACTTGGGAGGCGGCGCGGACACTACGCCGTCTCCTTGCCTTTTGGCGGACGGATAGCAGCCCCAGCGCTCGCCTTCCGCAGGCACTAAAACGGCCGCAGAGGATAGGGAGGACGGCAACCTGACAACACCCATCTCCTCTTCTTCTGCGGCCTCACCGCGACGCAACAAATGGTGCGCCTCCATTTGGACGTGGGAGATGGGGCGCGCGGCAACGCAACACCGACATGCCTCTCCTCCCGTGACAACCCTCACCTTTGGACGCATCCTGCGCAGGCCTCCATAAAGCCCACGCGGGGCGTCAACTGCCGGGATCTCGCTTAGCTACCACGGGGACTGAATCCCCCCCACCACGACATGGTGGAGATCCCACAGGGGGGATTGAATGGCCTTCGACGACTCCAATGTATTGCAATTTAATGTATTACTGACTGAATACTAGAGAGTGCCCGCAGTGTAGTGCCTGTACATTTTATTTAAATTTAATTATTTTTTCCTGATCCCGTGGGAAATTCAGGAAATTACATCACAAATTTCACCTTCTTACGCCCAATCGTTTTGTCTGTGCGTTTTCTGTTAACGCTTTATATATACAGTACGCGGTATTAGGTAGATGGAAGTCTGCAAATTGGTTTCTACCGGAATGACAAAGGTTCAGATTATGTGCAGGATGAAATATGAATCCCTGCTATTTCGGAGGCTTAAAATACTTTTATTTTAATATTTCATCGTGCACAAAGACACAATTTCTCAGTATTTTTTTCAGAAAAACTACACGTCGACAAATAATAGCGTACCACTGATTTCTTTAATCTTCAAGAGCAGTAGCGCAGATGTGACCCGTGTGGGCGAAAAAGGCAATTATTTTCTTTGCCACTTTTTTCACCTGCTTTCATTTTGTTCGTCTATTATTGCGCTTCTTTACACACATTTACAATAATGTTGCCTTTTGTCGGGCTAAATACAATAAATACATATTTCGTGACGTATGTCAGGATCGTTGCAAATGGCGTTAGCCTACCCCTCTGGGAAACAGGCGTGAGTCTATGTATGTATGTATGTATGTATGTTTGCTCTCAAATGTCATAAAGAGCATCGGAATCATTGTGGTCGTATATTGCCAATTATTTTGCACCAATCTACATGAAGCTGTTTCTGATCTCAGTTTAGCTCCTTAGGAATTCTATTAACACCGAATTCTGAATTTATAATAAAAAACAAATATTCGTTAGTCATAGTGAAACTCTCAGGATTTAAGATCATACTTGTATCTGCTTTCACTGCACCTGTGTTTTACAAATAAATGAATTCTTATTCTTATTCTCGTTCATCGGTTACAGTCATTGTTAAATAATTTGTCAGATAACTTATACAAATATCGTCTACATTTTAAAGTACGGGAAGATAAGGCCTATCTAGAGCTGGTGAAATCGGGTTTTGTTGCAGAATATGAACTGGTAGTTTAAGAGGACTAGGTACATCAACTATGTGTGATATCATCATCAGTCTTTAACAGGCCACTGCTAGACTAGACCTCTCCTTTAAAAGGAGGAATTGGCTTACTATACCACGCTGGCCAAACGGGTTGATATAGGGTTTGTATCAAGTTTTCCTTCTCTTACAGTGTTGTTATCTACATAATATGTTCCCTCTGTTGGCTCTTACGACACCCATGGGATGAATGTGTGTGGTGTCATTTCGTATTCTTAATCCGTCACCACACGGACAATGTGTGATATAAACACGTGAAAATCATTTTTTTCTAAATACTACTACTATGACTGAATCCTGTGTTACGAGGGCATTTAAATACCTTCACGCAAAGGTCACAATGACACTTTGTGCATTCAGAACGGGAACAGCAATTTGTTGATCACACAAAGTGTTGTATCGTGTGCGGATCGAACTCGCATCACAGCGCGGCTCCGTTCTAAACGGCGAGACTCCCACTTAATCCACTACTCTATATTTGTAGACAAACTTCACGATGATGAATGATGATTGATGTTAATAATGTATGTTTGCGATAATGGCTTAACAGTGATTTGACAGCCTTAACTTAGCATACCTACTTTATCAGGCCTTACTTAAAGTACTTAGATACTCAGAATTGAACGATGAAGGAAATAATACGTGTTCAATTCATGTCTAATATTATGTTCCAAGAAAATAACTTTAGCCTTTAGCCTTTTTCGAATGTATGTTCCTTTTTTCTTTTTCGCGTGAGTGTGTGGTCAACACTGGTGTCAGAATTATTTGGCCTCAAACACAGTCTAAGGATTTTTGTGTGCAAGATTGGAACTGTGACCGATTGCTTAACTTGTCTTCCGAAGCACTTATTCATTCTGTTGTAAATGCCACAAATGGTCGATATCCAATTTTCATCTTTAAAATCTACTTATTGGAAACTAATTGAAAAACTATATTTGGACATTTTCTAAACAAATAACCTAAGTATTAGATACAGGAGTGATCGGCCTCATTTGGTATGACTATTATCTTTAAATCTTGCGTAAAAACCTTTTGTTTTGCGGACAAAGTCAACGAAATACCTAAGACAATTGAATTCCTTAAGTAATTGTTCCAAAAAGTCCACACGGGGCTGGGATTCCTTTTAAAACATTTTAGCTTCAAGTTTTGTTATGAAAGGACCTTGGTCGCAAAGTGTTAGTGTACTGAATAAGTATTATGTAAAGTATTGTTACGCCATCTATCGGTGAATACTACTAGAAGAGATTGAATGTATCGGTGGTTTAAAGGTAATTCAGCTACTCTGTACTAGATGGCGTTGCTGTATCGACTATAGACTGTTCGAGATTATTTCGACAGTTTTGTGGAAGAGTCTAGAATGCGCTAGTGATGTTATCCGGCCAGTATAAATAGAGCGAAAGCGCACGAGACCGAACAGTAACAAGTGAATATCGAAGCGACAAACAAGAGCGAAGGGAAGTAATTCGGAAGTGTTTAGTTTTGTTCTAGTGGTGTGAATAGTGTGTTTTATTAGTGAAGTGAAAATTAAGTGTGTGTATCTAGTGTTATTGTGTTAGTGAATAAAGTGCAGTTTTTCTGGCATAGTGTATATAATTTATCACGAACCCCAGCTCGTAACAAATTGGTGTCAGAAGAAAGGGATAAATTATGCCGGTTATGCCGAAGGAAGAAACTGAAGGTGTGCGTACCAGGAACCAGCGCCAGCAAGACCTGGACCAGAGACGCTTCGGAGACGTTCCTTCTCCATCGCCTGGTGGACCAGGTGACTCCGCGGCTGCAGTGGAGCCTGCAAGCGCACACTCCGTGGCGGTGCCCGACATCGCGGCTCTGATGGCGTTCATGCAAGAGCAGGCCCGCCGTCAAGAGGAGCACGCGCGCCGCATGGAGGAACAGCGACAGCGCGACAAGGAGGAGCAGGCTCGCCTTCAAGAGGAGCACGCGCGCCGCCTGGAGGAACAGTTTCAGCGCGACAAGGAGGAGCAGGCTCGCCGTCAAGAGGAGCACGCGCGCCGCCTGGAGGAACAGCTTCAGCGCGACAAGGAGGAGCAGGCTCGCCGTCAAGAGGAGCACGCGCGCCGTCAGGAGGAGCAGGCTGGCCGTCAAGAGGAGCATGCGCGCCGCCTGAAGGAACAGCTTCAGCACGACAAGGAGGAGCAGGCTCGCCGTCAAGAGGAGCACGCGCGCCGCCTAGAAGAACAGCTCCAGCGCGACAAGGAGGAGTACGCGCGCTGCCTAGAAGAGCAGGTGGTGCTTATGAAGGACCTCAGCGCCGCTGTAGGGAAGGACTTGAAGGCGGTCAAGGAGGAACTTCAGCAGCACGAGGCCCGTATCAGCGACGTAGAGATGCTCGTACACGACAAGCTTGAGACTCGCGTCGCCTTTATAGAGAAGCGTGTACACGACCACCACGAGACCTGTGTTGCTGAAGTGGAGAAGAAGTTGCGTGGGCTCAAAGTGACACCAGCGGCTGTAGCGCCCTCACCTCGTGGATTTAAGGTCCCACCATTCGATGGCTCGTCATCATGGTCTGCATACAAGATCCAGTTCGAGGCTGTGATGCGATCGAATGGGTGGACCAAAGAACAGGCCTTAACCGCCCTAACCTTGGGCCTTCGCGACCGGGCCTTGACAGTGTTGGAGGCACTCGGGCAAGACGTCACCTACGAAAAGCTCCTGGAGGCGCTAGAGGCCAGATACGGTGACGTGCACCTTGAACACGTTTATCGTGCTCAGCTGAAGGACAGGACACAACGCACCGGAGAAACTCTGCAGCAGTGAGCTCTAGAGGTGGAAAAGCTGGTCAGGAAGGCATACCAGTCGTCGCCTGCGCTTATTGACGGGAACCTCGTACAAGCGTTTACGGATGGGATCCGGGACCTGGAAGTTAGAGCAGCGGTAAGACTTGGGCACTTCAAGTCCCTGAAGGCAGCCTTGGCCTACGCTCTGGAGGTGGAAGCAGCGCGTCACGAGGATCGACCTTACCGTATCAGGGAAGTTGTTTCTTCACCACGGTGCTACATCTGCGGGGAAAGAGGCCATATCCGCTTAAGCTGCCCAAAGCGTAAGCGGCACGTTGGTACCCTGTCTCCACCAAAGGGGTCACCTGACGTACCTGTCTGGCGGCAAGAGCAACGTAGCGCAGATGCTCCGACAGGTAGGGCTTACCCCGACCAACGCAAACACTGTGCAAGACAGGAAGCGAAGCCGGCAGCGCTAGTAAGAATGTTGAAGACTGATCTGAGCGACGGATGGAAAGAAGCTTTGCAGAGTGCTCAGCAAGAAGACAAGGACGTACAGCCGATTCTCGAATGGAAGAAATCAGGCGCTCCTAGACCCAAATGGAGTGATATCGCAGCAATGAGCCCTATCACCAAAGGTTACTGGGCACAGTGGGAAAGCTTGGTTGTCCAGAATGGAGTTCTGTGCCGCAAATGGGAAAACGCTCGAGGTAACCAATACCATCTGCAAATGGTAGTGCCCAAGACTAAGGTGCCGGAAGTACTGCGGCTCTATCACAGTGGTGCTTCGGGAGGTCACATGGGTGTTAAGAAGACGCTTACTAAGGTCCGAGAGCGGTTTTATTGGCTCCACTGTCGGGATGACGTCGATGATTGGTGCCGCAAATGCACAAGTTGTGCGGCTGTCAAGGGGCCACATACTCGAAGCAGAGGTGCATTAAAGGTGTACAATGTGGGAGCTCCATGGGAGCGCATAGCGTTGGATGTCGCTGGGCCGTTTCCTGAGAGCCAGGACGGAAACAAATACTTCTTGGTTGTGATGGATTACTTCACGAAGTGGCCTGAAGTGTTTGCAATCCCAAATCAAGAAGCTACCACAGTGGCCGATAAGCTGGTGCATGAAGTCTTTGGTCGGTTCGGGGTGCCCTTGGAAATCCACAGCGATCAAGGCCGGAACTTGAATCTGAGGTGTTCAAGGAGACTTGTCGCGTAATGGGTGCACATAAAACCAGGACCACGGCTTATCATCCGCAATCAGATGGCATGGTTGAACGGTTTAACCAATCACTGGAAAGGTACCTGGCGAAGGTCGTGGAGAGCAAACAAAGAGATTGGGACAAGCACATCCAACCATTTCTCCTGTCATATCGCAGTGCGGTCCACGAAACTACAGGAGTAACACCAGCTTTTGCCAATTTCGGTAGAGAACTCCGTTTACCTGCAGACCTTATCACCGGTATTCCACCAGAATCTCCACGCAATATAACGGATTACGCGACCGAGCTACGCAACAAGATGAACGACGTATACGAGCACATCAGGGAGTCAGGGCAACAGATGTCTGAAAAGATGAAGACTCGCTACGACCGGAAGGCAAACAACAAAGGCTTCGATGAGGGATCATTGGTGTGGCTTCATAACCCAGTACGAAGCAAAAGAAAATCGCCTAAGTTACAAGCCAGATGGGACGGGCCATATCGCATAATTACCAGGATGAACGACGTTACCTATCGAATCCAGAAGGGGTCGCGAGGTGCACCGAAGATAGTTCATGTGGACCGGTTGGCTCGTTACTATGGGTCCAACGATGTTCGAGACGAACACGTTTAAGAGGGGGGCAGTGTTACGCCATCTATCGGTGAATGGGGGTGAACAAATGATGATGAATGAAAATGATGTTTGAACTGTTTCTATATGAAACGGGATGGAGTGCAATATATCAATTCACACGAAATAATGACAATAATAATAATTTTACTATACAGCCTTCGTCACTTTTATATATCTGATAAATTCGAACAGTACGGTAGATAGTAAATTATTTGTTAAAATCACAACATCCCCAAATTATCCGCACTTACTCGTTTTATCAATTAATTGAAAACGTTAAGCAAATCTTTTAAGCAGATTTTTTCGAAGTCTCTTACAGTGCCTGCTAGATGCCTGTCAGAGTGATGCGATGCAAATTCATGTATTGTTCGTCAGGGCAGCCGATACGTGCATAATTAATGCAATTAAAGTGTAGTGGGTTATTTACGCTATACACAGAGGTGACCCTCCTCTCAATTTAGCCAGGTTATAACGAAAACACTTATAAGACGACCTCGAATAACTTTATGTGGTTTTACTGTGCTAAAACTTTGTGGTACCTATTAATAAAATATGTTGGCAGTTTTTTTTATATACCAAATGTTATTTTAATATTGTGGGTGTGTGACGTACGTGCAGTAAAAATGGTTCCCAATGACACGATAATAATATCTAACAGTATTCTAACTCCATACAAACGCACGAAACTCGAGTTATACCTACGCGCCTCGAGCGCATTACACCCTCACAACAGCCGCGGGGGTACTAGAAGAGATTGAATGTATCGGTGGTTTAAAGGTAATTCAGCTACTCTGTACTAGATGGTGTTGCTGTATCGAGTATAGACTGTTCGAGATTATTTCGACAGTTTTGTGGAAGAGTCTAGAATGCGCTAGTGATGTTATCCGGCCAGTATAAATAGAGCGAGAGCGCACGAGACCGAACAGTAACAAGTGAATATCGAAGCGACAAACAAGAGCGAAGGGAAGTAATTCGGAAGTGTTTAGTGTTGTTCTAGTGGTGTGAATAGTGTGTTTTATTAGTGAAGTGAAAATTAAGTGTGTGTATCTAGTGTTATTGTGTTAGTGAATAAAGTGCAGTTTTTCTGGCATAGTGTATATAATTTATCACGAACCCCAGCTCGTAACAGTATGAAACATTTTTGCATGAATTGGGAATGGGACCATTTTCCTATCACCCTTTTACAAAACACATTAAATTCTAGCGTAATTACTCCAATGGTAAAGGTATTTACGTCTTTCAGTCATTCGTTGCTTGAATCAAGCGTTACGTGGCGGAACTCCATTGTATACTAATGGGACAAAAGAGGAACCCACCACGCAATCTTGGATTGACTACCCCAACTTTTGCAATAGAAAAAGACTAATAGATAATATCGAATTCTTTTAATGAAAAAGAATAAGAGATAATGAAATTTAATCATGCGGAAATGTTTTCGTTCCTGTTAAATACCAGCTATCCCTCCTATGCACCGACTATGCATAGTCAACCCTTTTTTTTACAATGGTTGGGGTGATCAATACGAGGGTGCGTGGTTGGTTCCTCTTTTCCTTTTATTAGTTTTAGTCATTGAAATAGCTGTTATGCGTAGTGGCTTAAATTGCCACTGCTTTCATTTTTATGTGAATGTGGTGACACAATTTACAGGCCGCGCAAAAGCCGCACACATGGTATAATGATTCTTGTTCTGAGACCCTTGTCTTTGCAGAGGCAAAGAAAGGCACGCTGTGAGACTCACTGACAGAGACAGACTGACAGAGGTCAGTGAGCCTCACAGCGTGTCTTTCTTTTCTACATCATAAAATTTTGTGTGAGAAATGTTCTGTCATAGGATGATGTTTTGCCATTTTTATATAGAAAAATATGTAAGTACATAAATTGATGGAAGCGTTACCGCAGCGCCCAATTTATTGTAGGTGGAAACATGACATGTATACAGCGAGTTCCTTTCATGAAGGAGACACTTAGAGATGAATAAAATAAAATTTGAAAATCTTTTTAAAATTCGCAGACTTTTTAGAATGCAATCAGATTAACCAACAAAATATAATAAACCTGATCCAACGTTAGTTTCATTCAGTACAAATCTAACGAATTTTAATAAATGTGTCGACAAAGTTTGGCGGTTTAATAATTTGATTTGGTACGTTGTTGAAACTCGCCAACTTTTTATTTGGCGTGCCATGTTCAGAATGTGCGCACATTCCTATCTCTAAATTTAAAATGACATAAGTTACTGAGACGAAAAACATCTCTGTAATATGTAATATGATTAAAATCTGAATATTACATACATGTTTGCTTCTATGTTTTGAATAATGGATGCAAAATCTGTATGAGCTTTACGCATTTGCCAGCGCGCTGCGCTTTCGTTGGTTGTATGGAGTTGGCACAAATGATTGGGTATAGTGTTTGGGTAAAAAAAAGAAAAAAAAATGAGGATCTCTGTAATATGTTATATGATTTCTAGTTAGTAATGATTAAAATCTGAAGCCTAAATCCCGTAATTATATTTGTTCAAAATACTGTTTCGATCTTATGTCAGTGTCAAACTTACGGGGATCGAAACCACAACACTCGGCGTATTGGTGGTAGTGTTAAGCGGCAAGGCGACTACGTAACAGTGCGCCATCTTTATTTTGACAGCCACTGACACTGTATTTTGAATGAACTGCGATCTGATTTTGAATTGACTCATGTTATTGGTATTCTGCTACAATATAGTCTAGTTAATGTCATTATAATCTAATTTGACATACTTAAATGAACGTTGCCACATAGTTTGTCATTTTGTT
This sequence comes from Euclidia mi, assembly GCA_944739405.2. Classification (NCBI taxonomy): domain Eukaryota; kingdom Metazoa; phylum Arthropoda; class Insecta; order Lepidoptera; family Erebidae; genus Euclidia; species Euclidia mi. Next base: position 72,878,261 of record OX123195.2, on the reverse strand, counting down.
CAGTTTTCGTTCTAGTTATGGTATCAATAAGGTATCAGTTAATTTAGTAGAATACTATTTATGGCACCGAGAGTGGATCGAGCTTTTAGAATAAATATTATATAATAACGAGAAATTGAATTCAGATGTAATGTCATTTGCTGTAACATCGCGCTTGTATGTGGCTTTTGTCACACATGGCTAAACTAATGGTATCTTGGGTATTGACCAAATGCATTAATCACCTAACAGTACTTTTAGGTATTTGTCCTGTGACAACTTGAAAGTGCCCTGTCACAGTTCGCTGTTCCCTTCGTCTTGAATTAGGGGGAACGGCGGATATTAGGCGGGGATATGATTGATTGCTTTGTCGCGAAGTGTTCTGTCGACAAGACGTCATCCGCTATACAGTGAGGGATTGCTAGTTTAACGGTTTGTGATGAAAAGTGTTTGCACGATTATACGACCCGATATTAAATGGTGTGATTAGGCAAAATTTCTGCATAGCAAAAGAAAATTAGAGTACCTTTGTTGCAAAGCAAGCGTACAAACAAGTCTTATGGTATATAGAATTATTGTGACATTCTGTCAGAGTGCCGCCCATGCAGGACGAAATAATTATGCAAGTTTATTTTAGGCCCCTCTTTTACATAAATAATGGTGCTGATACATTTGAGCGTTCACCTGTAATGAGCATTCTTGCGAATGTCACAAAACAGAAAAACAAACGTGTGTGTGTGCTGGCGAGCATTCTAGCGAATTGAAAGTAAATTTGCTTTGACGTTTTTGCTCATTAGAGTGTTCGCCTGAAATATCGTCAAAATGTTCATAGCATTGTTCGGCTCTGTTCGTTGTTCAGTTCGACAAAACAAAAAAATTGGGCAAGTGCGAGTCGGACTCGCGCACGAAGGGTTCCGTACCATCATCTATAAAAGAAAATCACGTTCGTTGTACGAGTATGTATACTTAAATACTTTTTAAGTTTCTACCTGTTTATTAATATCGAGTAACAAATTGCTTAAAAATTACGTTTGTTGTATGGGAGCCCCCCCTTATTAGTTACTTTTTTTTATTTAATTATTTATTTTGAAAGGTAATATACAACTACATATTCTGTAAAAATTTAAAGCGTCTACCTATTACAGTTAGTAATTTTGAGCAAAATATACGAAAAAAACACGTTTTTTGTACGGGACCCCCCCTTTTCATACATACATAGACTCACGCCTGTTTCCCGGAGGGGTATGCAGAGACTACGGAACGCCATTTGCAACGATCCTGACATATCTCTCTTGCTTCATTCACTCCCATCAGATTTCTCATGCATGCTCTTCTGTTCAGGGTACTTCTAACCTGTCCTGTTTTTAGGATGTCTGCAATCTGGTCAGAGAACGTCCGCCTAGGTCTTCCCCTTCGTCCTGTCTCTTCCACACTTGCCTTATATATCTGCTTGGTCAGTCTTTCGTCATCCATCCTCTCCACGTGCCCAAACCATCTTAGCATACCTTTCTCGATGCTTGTCACTACATCTTCTTTTACCTCACAACACTCTCTTATCACACAATTCTTTACTCTGTCAGTCAAAGAAACACCACACATACTTCTCAGTGTTCTCATTTCTACAGCATTTATTCTACTTTCATGACTCTTCTGCCATACCCAACTATCACTACCATACATAAGAGTAGGTACTAACACCCCTCTATGCACAGCCAAACGTGCCTTTTTGGACACGTTTTGGCTATTCATAAACGCCTTCAGAGCTCCATTCACTCTATTACCTGCATTAACTCTTCTTTCAATACCTTCTACATTCTTACCATCTCTTGTAAACAGCGTACCTAAATATACAAACTCATTCTTAATATTTTCATTTTTTTATTTATAGTATTTTTTGTTATAGCGGCAACCAAAATACATAATTTGTGAAAATTTCAGCTTTCTAGCTATCACGGTTTATGAGATACAGCCTGGTGACAGACAGACAGACGGACAGACAGACAGACAGATGGACAGACAGACAGACAGACAGACAGCGGAGGCTTAGTAATAGGGTCCCGTTTTTTACCTTTTAGGTATGGAACCCTAAAAACGGCGAATGATCGCTGTTGTCTTACAAATGAATGCTCAGGTGTATCACCGCCGTAAGACTTCTTGTAGTAAGTAAGTATTTATTGTTATATTAGCAACATTAATTAATTATTTAACTTGACTATGTACACAAGAGTCGCATTTTTACATCATTAGAAGATGTTCACGAGTTATACGATTGACAATTATTCAGCGGCTTGGAGTATTAGCGAACTAACTACTGGCAGAGGAGCTTATCCAAGGGTGAATGCGTACTATCTACTATAATATTACATACTATATTATTTATTGATGTATGAGGCTAATTAATATGGTATTGCTGTAAATAGCAAAGGTAAAGATAGCTTTCCATTTCCCTTTTAGGGTGTATACATGCTGTGGCCTCTATGTATCTATATCTCCTTATTATAAAATGAAGTCCCCCGGCTGTGCTGACTGTCTACAGAACGCGATTAACTCAAAATCTACTGAACGGGTTTTTGTAAAGTTTTCATCGATAGATAGTGAGTTTCCCGAGGAAGGTTTAGGTGTATAAATCACGTGGCCGGAGCCACGGCAAAGTTTACTTAGATAAATATATCCTGTACACACAATGATATCGGCTATACCACACTGTTTTGCTTTGATAGCGTAACTTAAATATTTAAGCGACAAATCATTAAACTAAGTTGAATGTTCGTCTCTCAGTATCAAGTCCCCAGCCAAATAAACCTATGTTGGCTCACTCTCAAGTGCCACAGATTGCTGTACAATTTAGTGGAAGGTGGTTTGGGTCGATGCCAAAGCCATTAAAGGTAACATCCCTACTAATATTATAAATTCGAAAGTGTGTATGTATGTATGTATGTTCCGTTTTCACGCTAAAACGGCTGAACCGATTTTGTTGAAATTTAATATAGAGATACTAGAGGACGCCAGCAGCCACGCCTGCATTTTTTTTATTTACCCGTTTTAGCCGATCCCGTCGGAATTTCGGGAAATCCCTTCTTAGTGCAGCCCTACGGTCCCCAAGGAACATACATGCCAAATTTCAGTTTCCTGCGCCCAATAGTTTCGGCTGTAGCGTGTCTGTCAGTCAGTCAGTAACGGAAGGATTTTATATATTAAGAAGAAGATATTGGACCATGGAGACGTACATAGGCTACCATAATTTGCAAAAATTAAACTGGGAGGGATTGTAGAGAGGGTAAAAGTTTGTACGGCACAAATTTACCTCTTGGAAGTAAGAACGCATTCGCTAATAATTGAATGCTGCGCATGTGCTATAGCATATCTGTCAGTACTGTCACGTCATTTATAATGTCATATTGTGCACGTTTTTTTCCGTTTCCGGTGTACTGGACGTTAACACATATTGTCAATACGCTCGCGAAATTTAATAAATAAATAGTAAAAGCGAATAATCACCTTAGTCAAGATCACAAACAATTTACAATAGAGCATTTAGACCACTCCACAAAGTTTAACATCAAAACAGACATTAGAAGAAAAAATATACTGTAAGTCTTAATTTGATTTTGAGGTTATAATATAAACAACACGAAGTTAGCATTATATCAAAGTCATTGATTGTGCTGTTAACCATTCACCTGACATTATCTACATCATTGAAACCATTCACTGTCATTCACATCTGACAGTAACGCCAACATAACAAAACGTAATAAAACCACAGATAAGATACAGTTTAGATTCCGTTCCAAAATACGTTTCGTTACTGCATTGCAACAATGACTTCTAAAATGTCTGAGGAAATGTCAACATTATTTGAAATGATGAAACAAGAAATGGCGAAACAAACAATTATAATAACGGATGTTATAACTGAAAGGATTATGGAAAAAATTGATGAAAAAATGAAACCAATAATAGATGAAACTAAAAATCTTAAATTAGAAATATAAACTCTCAATAAGAAAATAAATACGCTAGAAAATATGAATAGGAAGAACAATATTTTGATTCACGGTTTTAAAGAAACTGAGAAAACTATACTGAGCTTTACACATTAATTATACAATTAATAAGGGGACTAAGTGTGGAAATCGAGGATTTTGAAATCAACAAAATACATAGAATCGGGCCACTTAATTCAGGAAAAATTAGACCAATACTTCTTTCTCTTACTACTTATAACAAGAAAATTGAAATACTTACAAACAAAAAGAAAATGCCTGAAACTACCTACATTACTGAAGATTTCTCTAAAGAAACTTTGCAAAATCGCAGAGAACTTCAACAACAACTTAAACAAGAAAGAGACAATGGTAATATAGCATTCATAAGAAACAACAAAGTTATCATCGAATCAAAGGAAACAGAGAACAGGAAGAGAGACAGCTCAGTATCAGAACAATCACTTTCTCAGCAAGATAGCGGGAATACTATAATAGCCCCAGCAAAGTTACACAAAGTCGATGCTTTCGCATATATGCGATCTAGATCTAACTCTCGTACTGAAAAAACGCCAACACAGAAATCGGCATAGGAAACAGCAGACATCGGCAACGGAAGGAATACTATAACGGAAAATAAACAAAACCACATAAGCACAATACTCCCCAATCTGGCTGGTCACCGTGGGGTCAGAGACCAAACCCTCCCAGCTTTGCACTCAAAGAAGAATACAGACATAGAAAATAAGTCGAGGAAGAAAAACAATTTAAGTATTTACATAGGAACTCTGAATACAAGAACACTTAAAACCCAAGAAAGATTATACGAACTAGAACATGCATTAGAAAACATAAAGTGGGATATAGTTGGTCTAAGTGAGATTCGAAGATCGGATGAAAAGATTGAAGAATACAATGAATACCTATTATACTTTAAAAATGAAACACCTGGTTTATATGGAGTTGGCTTCTTAATAAAAAAATATCTGAAAAACGACATACAAGAATTTATTGGAGTATCAGACAGAATAGCAGTCCTTAACATTAACCTTCCCAGCTATAAACAACCTATCTCTATAGTGCAAGTGTATGCTCCAACAGAGAACGCAAAACAGGAAACTAAGGATGAATTTTACCATAAACTAAAGCTAGCTATGGAAAATATGCATAAGATAATCATAATAATGGGAGACCTGAATGGTCAAATCGGTAAACGCAATAACAAAGAAAGTAGATTTTTAGGGCCACATACATTTGGAAAACATAACAATAATAGAGAAAGGATAATAAATTTTGTTCAAGAGTTTAATTTATGCATTATGAATAGCTTTTATAATAGAAAACATGACCATAAATGGACGTGGATTTCACCGAATGGAATGATAAAAAATGAAAAAGACTTTATACTTACAAATAAACCTAATATATTTTTGGATGTCAATATCATAAAACAATTAAATTTCAACACCGACCATAGAATGGTACGGGCAAAAATTAAATCTTCTTACAAAAAACATTCAAAAAAGCAAATAATAGCAGGTGGACAACGAATACATACACATATGCCAGAGCCTCTCTTGGAAACTATAAAAATCAAATTAGAGAAAAAAGTAAATAGAGTTCAAAACATACAAGAAAAATATGATATATTAGTTAACGTATTAAAAGAAGCAGGAAGAACATGCTACACAAACAAAATCAAAAAAGATAAAATTGGGCGTGAAGCGCAACACTTGATTAAGAAAAGACACGAAATGGGACAGCAAAAACCTATAAATAGACAAGAAATAGCAACAATTAGTAAACAAATAAATGAATCTATCCGAAAACATAACGAAAAGACAAGAACAGAAACTATAATGTCTCACATAGAATCCACCGGAGGAGTTAAAAAAGCATGGAAAGAACTACAAGAATTCAAAAATTGGATACCAGATATGAACAAACTAAGAAATGAAAAAAATAAAACAAAAAGACTAGATATCCTTGACATAGCAACAGATTTTTATCAAAACCTATATAACGACGAAACATTATTCTATTATCTATTATATTACCAATAAAACGTATCTCCTATACAGAACCGGAAGAAAATATTCCACCTATAATGAAAAGCGAAATACTAAAAGCGATTCAGACACAAAAAAACAGGCAATCACCTGGAGAAGACACGATTTCAAACGAACTTATAAAAGGCTCAACGAATGCGATATTGGATACCCTAGTAAATTTATTTAATGAAATACTGGTAAAAGAACAAATACCCGCTCAGTGTAAAACATCAACAATAATCTTATTGCATAAAAAAAATAAGAAAAAAACAAAACGAAAATGAAAACTTAAAAATCGCACCAAAAATGTTTACTATGTATTTAGTTTCTTTTTAAAAAAAAGAGAACCGCCTTCAAAAAATCGACCCACTGAAAAGTACGAAATAATTTTTACATACGCTAATACATAGTATATAACTTATACAAAATACTTAGTTTTTGAAGTCGGTGCCAAACCAAATCCCTCTAAAAGCCTATTGTTTGGCGTCATCTTTCCAAACCAGTGCATACAATCTACATAGTACTTACAGCCCAAAATGAAGTATAATTATTTTATAATTAAGCATTTATTTCATACTTTTTATATGTTTTATATATATGTTGCTTTTTAGAGTATATAGGTAGATTATTTTAAATTTTATGAGGCTTTATTGATTTGATATATTCGTCGTATTATTTTCTGTGTTTGCCAGTATCCTTTTTTGTTTTTGATGGTTTGGCACCGACTTCAAAAACGAAGTATTTTGTATAAGTTATATACTATGTATTAGCGTATGTAAAAATTATTTCGTACTTTTCAGTGGGTCGATTTTTTGAAGGCGGTTCTCTTTTTTTAAAAAAGAAACTAAATACATAGTAAACATTTTTGGTGCGATTTTTAAGTTTTCATTTTCGTTTTGTTTTTTTCTTATTTTTTTTATTTCATACTTTTTAGTGTTAGGTACTTTGTTCGTTTACTTGGTTTTGTGTTAACTATTCTTTTATTTATTTCATACTTTTTAGTGATAGGTACTTCATTTACTTTAAGTTCGGGGCTAATTAATAGTTTGTTTATAGTTAGATTCAATTATTTTAGTGATGAGTTTTCTGCTAGTATCAGTTTGTTATCATGACTTTGACATAGGTACCTACTTTTATTATGTGTGCCTATGGGCTTAGGCTTCATGCTGGAAGAGGGAGATAAGTCTAGAGAATCAGCCACATACGGAAGTACGATCCAAACGAATGCGGTGGACTTGTACATACTATTGAATTGGCTGTGAGCTCTCGTATTATGTTCCGGAGAATTATGCTAATAACGGATGGCTTAGCGAACGGGGCAATGGGTGTTCATAAAGGATTTAAATGGCCGGTACTAAAAAGAGATCAACTTGAGCCAGGTGAACTGCCTAATGCCATTTTGATATTATTTGATGATCCATCAATAGCATTGCGTCTTAAAGATGATGATGGATACATTTCCATAGCTCTAGTGCCAGCGACCTATCAAGGCAATCGCGGTTATGGTGATATCGAGAGGCGGATGTTGCCAGTCATATTGACTTGGGCTGTGACGGTACACAAGTTGCAAGGATGTACATACACTTAGTTCCGCGGACTTAGGGCCTAAAATCTTTGCTATAGGCCAATGCTATGTTGTCTTGAGGCGGGTCAAATCCCTAAAAGGCATGGCTTTAAGTGATATTGACTCGAATAAATTACTCAACCATCCCCACGACAACAGAGCCTTATCCGAAATGACAAAAATGAGAAATAAGCTCTCGCATTAGATTCTTTCACCGACTTTCTTTGTTTTTTGTTAATCGCAGAGACATAGACACGTACACACACACACGTACACATACAAATACACACACACGCGCGTGAGAGATATGTAATAATATCTAGGCTTTGGGCTGAAATTACTGATATCCAAGTGTTTATACATAATATGTAAGAGGATAGTGGCAATTAAATGACACTGACATGACGTTTGACAGTTAAACTGTCAAACGTGTAAATAAGGTGTACCTATATAAGTCGACAGGCTCGGCTAGTTCGTCCTATTCTCCTTCGACGACTGCTCAGGTACGATATGGTTCTGACTATTTAACTGCCACTGTGTTTCAATATTGTGCTGCTTGTTCTTTTGTTTAATCATCTAGGAAATAATGTAAGATGGTGTAATCATTATCTTATTGATATTGATTGTGGGTAGTTTGATCGTTTGTGAGATACTAAAGATTGTAATATAGGATAGAATAATATACTGTGGATCAAGTTGTATCAATGAGATTCATTATGTACCTGTGGTATACATTTCGTAAATTGTATTGATGCTAAATAATGCTTATTATGTTCTGTTGTAAGACAGACCTTTCTAGTAATATAAAACTACCCACAAAATTGATATTTGATATAGATTGGGTGTACCACTGTTTGTTCATTATTGAAAAGAATGACCAAGAGTTTTATTGCCCGTTCTTTCTCTAGGTTCTATGTCTTTGCTTTGCGAACTGGGCTCTAAATGTTAATGTAGAATCACGACGTAATCTAAAGATATATCCTTGTGCCAAACTGAACAAATGAAAGTATGATTTGATAGTTGTCTCTTTTATTTATCTAAACTGTCTCTACACCATAGGGAGCTTCCCTGATTCTGACACGCGCGCGCGCGCGCAAACACGTACAAACGCACAAACACACACACATAATACATACAAACATACTAAGAACCTATATATGTATACGGGTCAAACTGAGAACCTTCTTTTTTGAAGTCGGTTAAAATACTAAAAGTTTCTCCTAAGTGTAACAAATACTTTTTTCTGAAAACCGCATAAAAATCGGTTTAGCCAAACTAGAGTTAATCGTGTGCAAACTTACATATATACGGGTCAAACTCAGAACCTTCTTTTTTTGAAGTTGGTTAAGGGCCTAAAACCTTCTCCTAAGTGTAACAAATACTTTTCTGAAAACCGCATCAAAATCGGTTCAGCCAAACGCGAGATAATTGCGGACAAACATACATACATACATACATACATACATACATACAGGTCAAACTGAGAACCTCCTTTTTTTGAAGTCGGTTAAAAAAGGGAAAAGAGATCAGATTGGAAATTACAGACCCATTAGCCTCATGCCAAATTTATACAAAATATTTTCAAAAATCATCCTGAATAGAATCAAGAATGTCTTAGATGAGAATCAACCAAGAGAGCAAGCCGGTTTTCGAAGCGGGTTTTCAACAACAGACCACATACATACTATAAAACAGATAATAAAAAAATACGAGTATGGCCTACCTTACTAGTTAGCGTTTGTCGACTACAATAAGGCGTTCGATTCTATCAAACATGGAAAGATCTGGGAAGCACTAGCTTATCAAGGAGTGGAAAAGAAGTATATAAGATTAATTGCAAACATTTACGAAAATATGACAGCAAACATTAAAACGGAAAGAACAGGAGAACAATTTCAAATTAAGAAAGGTGTAAGACAGGGAGATCCTCTATCACCCAAACTTTTCTCCGCGACGCTTGAACAAGTTTTTCGCAATTTAGACTAGGCTACATACGGAATAAGGATAAATGGAAGTATCCTCAATCATCTTCGATTTGCTGACGACCTTATAATAATCGCTGCCGACCCTAATCAACTAAAGATTATGCTCAAAGAACTGGTTACTAAAAGTGAAGAAGTAGGCCTTCAAATGAACGTAACAAAAACCAAGCTGATGACGAACCGTTCAAAACCAACGATTGAAGTAAACAATATCACAATAGAATACGTCGACGAATACACCTACCTAGGTCAGATAATCTCCCCCATAAATCTTACGTCCAAAGAAATGCAAAACAGAACAAATGTAGCATGGCAAAGATATTGGTCATTAAAGGAGGTTATGAAAAACCCGTCAGTACCACTCAAACTTAAAAGTAGAGTCTATAACTCTTGTGTCCTACCAGCCATGATGTATGGGTGTCAAACATGGGCGCTGACTAAAGACAACATCAACAAATTAAAAACATGCCAACATTATATGGAGAGAAGTATATTAAACATCAAAAGAAGGGACAAGAAAAACCTAAGTAAAATAAGAGGAAAGACAAATATCGCAGACGTATCGTATACCATCAAAAAACTTAAATGGCCATGGGCAGGACATCTGATGCGTAATAAACAAAGCAAATGGGCAAAGATAGTAACGGAATGGTATCCTGGAGAAGGAAAAAGACAACGGGGAAGACCATGGCGAAGATGGAGCGACGATTTAAAGGAAACAGCAGGTGTTATATGGACTAGATTATGTGACGACCGTATTCATTGGAAGAGCCTGGGAGTTATGGGAGAGGCCTATGCGAAAGCAAAACAATCTGTGCCGATGTTATAAGAAATTATTATTGTAATTTATTTAAACTAAGATTGTAGATTGTTAATAAAGGCTATTATTATTATTCACTTCATTTATTATTCTTCACTTGGCACACTTTTATATTATTAAAGTACAATTAGAAAAATACATTTAAAAATATAAAAGGGACCACGGAGACCCACCAGTGTCGGGTACAGGGACCAAGCCACCGGTGGTTAGGGCCTCAGAGACAGGAACTTCCTCACGATGCGTGCCGTGTCGAGAAGAACTGCCTTCTGAATCAAAGACTTGATCCAGCTGTCTAGTGTGAGCCTCTTTAGGTGTTGGTCGAGGCTCTTGGCGATTAATCCATTCACCGACACGACTATCGGCACAATGATCGCCGAATCCACATCCCACATGTCAACTTTCTCTTTTTCTGCTTTCACGAGATTGCTGTCATGCGGTATGGTGATATCGATTATCATTGCGAGTCGCTCTGCTCGGTCTATCACTACAATATCAGGCTTATTGGCTACAATAGTCCTGTCTGTAATGATAGACCGATCCCAGTACAACAATGCACGACCATTTTCGAGAACTGGGTCGGGCACATATCTGTAGTACGGTACCTCAGAACCAATGAGATCATATTTAAGGGCTAGTTGCTGATGGATTATCCTGGCCACTTGGTTGTGTCTGTGCAAATATTGACCATTGGCAAGACTCGAACAACCGGATACTATATGCCTGAGAGATTCCCGGGGCCGGTGACACGCCCGACATATGTCAACCGTACCATCCCTCAGTATATACTTTCGGTAGTTGTTTGTCATGACAACTTCGTCCATAATTGCAAAGACAAAACCTTCGGTTTCTCCGAAGAGATCACCGAAACGTAACCAGGCTATAGAAGCTTTAAAATTGACGTCTGAGTCATGTAAAGCTCTATAGAACCGTCCATGCAGCTCCTTGCCCTTCCATATTTCTCTTCGGTCGTCAGTACTAAGTACTGCAGGTTTGTGCCAGTTCTCTTTAGCCAGAGCGAGCGGGGTAAGTCCTGTATCAACGGCAACTACATCGCGATGCACATCCACGTTCATTCCCAGAAAATATTCTCTGAGGTTGTACAGCTCGCGGTTATGGAGGGTCTTTGCACATAAAAAGCCTCGACCCCCACATTTCCGCGGGATGTACAACCTCATCACCGACGAGCGTGGATGATGCATCCGAGATGCAGTCAACATTGAACGGACTTTTCTATCCAGGGCATCGAGTTCCGTTTGGGTCCACCTGAGTATGCCGAAGGAATACATTAGGACTGGCATGGCCCACCCCTTGCAGGCCCGCACCTTGTTGCCACCTGATAAAAGACTGTTAAGTACTTTTTTCAGGCGGCCAAAGAAACGAGCCTGCAACGTTTGTTTCATGTCAGTCTCAGCAATATTCAAAGACTGCGACATACCCAGGTATTTGTAGGTCTCGGTTAGGGAGAGGGATCTAAGTTGTATGGAATCTGAGAGTTGTATCCCTGCAGATTCCATAATCCTGCCTCTCTTCACATGCATGACCGCACATTTATCCACACCAAATTCCATCCTGATAGAATTACTAAAGGTTTCGGTTACCTTAAGTAATGCTGTCAGTTGGAAATTGTTGGGGGCAAATAATTTCAGGTCATCCATGAAAAGGAGGTGAGATGTAACATGACCTCCTCTCCTTAACCGATAGCCTAGCCCTGAAGCCTCTAACAAGGTACTTAGGGGGTTCAGGGCCAGACAAAACCACAAAGGACTCAAACTATCGCCCTGGAATATACCTCGCTCGATCCTTATTGGAGCACCGCAACCCAAACTCGATCGACACCCTGGATAGCACAGTACGGTCCTCCATTGCCCCATACATGACCTTAAAAAGGTGCATAGAGTTGTATCTACTTTATACAACTCCAGCACCCTCAAAAGCCATGTATGTGGCACGGAGTCGTAAGCCTTCTTGTAATCTATCCAGCATGTCGATAGATTCTTTTGGTTACGGCGCACCTGCTGGCTAATGGCAATGTCTATCAGCAGGAGTTCTTTAGTGCCACGGGCCCCACTCCTACATCCATTTTGAGAAACAGATAAAATAGAATTATCAGCTATATGTTTCGACAATTTCGTTCTCAAAATGGATGTAAGGAGTTTATATATCGTTGGCAAACAGGTTATCGGCCTGTAATTCTTAGGGTCCGTGGCACTACCAGACTTATGGAGTAGGTGAGTGACGCCAGATGTTAGAAAATCTGGTAGCGACCCCGATTCCAGTGATGATTGGAATTGAGATGCTAAGCAAGTATGCGAACTATGGAGCCAGTTGAGCCAAAAATTGTGCAGCCCGTCCGGTCCCGCTGATTTCCAGTTTGGTAACGAACGGACTGCACTGGCTATATCATCATATGTTATTGATATTGGCTCCATTGTTGGTATTTGTTCGCATACTCGCTCAACAGTCCCAATCCAAGCACTCTCCGTGTGGCTGACAGGCGTCGACCAGATGCTGCGCCAAAATGTATTAGTAGCATCATCATCCGGTCGACCCCCATCAGCGTCACCGGCCGTGGACTCGGGTCGCTCCCATCTTCTGTACACCCACCTCTCGTCTCTCTGGAATGTGCGATTCAGGCAATACCGATCCACTCTTTTTTTGTATCGCCTTATACGGTTTGCCCATGCATAGAGTTTTTGTTTTAGGGTGTCGATGCGCTCTGTAACCCGAGATAAATAATCTTGGGAACTGATATTAGTTCCCGCAAAGGCTCGAGTTACAAAGCGCATCACTCTCGGTCGGGTATTGCCCATCCTAAAACAAGACAGCTTGCCAATGAGTGCCCTAGTCTCAGCGATACGACGCTAAATCCTACGTTGCCAACCTGGCACAGCAGCGGTCTGTCGAATAGCGGTATTATTTACATTAAATTTAGCCCCCGCTACTCGACACGCCGCAACCGCCGCACAATACAGGATTGAGTGTGTATCGCCGAGATTTTCACTATTCTCAAAATAAATTGGCAGTAATGCATCTAGGGCACTCACCAGCGCTATGTTTTTCTTATGCATGGGCAAACGAGGCAAACGAGGCCGAACATTTGGGTCCATGGATCGGTATTCCGCAATAGCACATTCCAAAGCACTCCTTAACTGATCGTTGCACTGGGTACTTACATGAGAAGTCTCGTCATCTATCTCTTCATCGGCGACATCAACCTGTTGCAGTTGTGCAACCGCCGTCCGAGTTCGCGATGGAGAAGTGATGGGGAGACTTCTCTGCACGTCAGAGCGAAGTCTCTCAAGCACGGTGTCATCCAACAGACGACACCGTTGGATGGCCCGCACTTGATCCGATAGCCGTTGTGTTGACACGTTGACAGCTGGCTCAAGCGCCTGAAACAAAGGCAGCATTCGATCACGGTACGCACTGAGGTTAGTTCCTCCCTCTGTGGCCACAAAATATGCCCGCATGACGTTTTCATTCATTGAACTAGTCCATCTCATGCGGTGCACATCACCACCGGTAGCGGGGGCCCTGTTCGAGACCGGTGGGTCTCGGGGTCCCAAGCGTGTCGGTGGCCGGCCTCTCCCTCGCCGACGTACAGGTGGTGGCGACGTCGGCGGAGAGAAATACTCGTCGCTCGATGAGCTCGACGCCTCAACACTCGCCGACGACGCTGGTGCAGGTGCCGGCGGCTGCGAGGCGGAGCTGAGCGACAAGTCCGGGGATCTCAGGCGTGCAGCAGCTGCTCTCGTCAACATTTTCTAGTTATTTTATTTGTTTATATCTCTTGTTTATAAATGTTTTGTTTGGGTTTGTTTTGACACTAGATGTCATCTTCACAATATTTTTGCAGATAAGTTTCTTAAATATATTTTATGGTTTCTGTATTTATTATAATATTTATCATAAAAGGAGTTCTTGTACTATTGGAAATATAATATATTGACTCAAAACAATGATATAAAATACAAATAAAATGGTCCAAGAGAAAATTTTGGTTGTCTTGTTGACGGTTTTTTTTTTTTTTTATTATTATTATTATGTTTCTCTTTTTCACGGCTATTCTTCTAACATTTGGTGTTAGAAGAATAACCGGTCCTTTGGGAGGCCTACACGGGGATATGGATCCAACGTGCAGAGGCCCGTAGAGAGTTTTAATCTAAAATGGGATGGGACACATGCCGCGGAGCCTCCACAACTGCACTACTGAGTACAGCTATGGACTAGCCGCATCACGTGTAGGGCTATTGTTTTTAGTGGATCTAATGAATACGGGTTATGGGGATGGGTGTTTAGTGAACTGGTAATTAATGCTATGGATGAAAAACGGCACCTGCCAGTGATACTCCTATAGCATCCGTCCGCGTGGCAGGTGGTGACTCGCCAACTCACTAGATGGGCCCTCTCTAAACAGCCGCCCAAAGCAAACAAACTCTGCTATAAAGGCAGCCAGAGGGCAACACCGGTGCGAGTGGCTAGGGGTGTCGAGCGGTGCGGCACCGGTTTCGCCATCGCGGGCCTCGTGACAACGGAGGCCCGGAGCGGGTTTCCCCGTAGTTACGCCCTTGAGAATGACACTTCCACCCCCAAGCTAATAGCTCTTGCGGCTTCCCTCTGGCCGGCCGACCAAGGCAAGCCAGAGTTGAGAGTCCTGCGGGCACTCTTGCAAATCTACTCCGGCCAGCCAACAAAGGCAAGCCGGAGACGAAGCCCTGACCGACTCTCTGAAGCATTCGGGACCGCAGTGTCGCCACACACATTCAGCTCGCCACAAAGCTGCCCTGCGGTTGTAAGCTTTCTTTTCATCTTGTAATAATTTTTTTGTTTATATTACACGATGAAGGTGATGTTTGAAAGCTGTTACTCTGCCCTCTGAGATTGCGTTAGTCTCATGATGAGATAACGGCTGCCCCAGAGGGGTTTTATTATTATTATTATTATTGTGCACGTTGATTAAATTGTTCGCATATATAAACTAATAATTGTATAATAAGTTTAAACGACTCAAACTATTTTACCAACTAATATTAAAAATGCGAAAATGTTTATAGAGATATATTACTGTTAATGACTATAAATAACTGACATTTGACTGTATGCAGGTGATGTTATTTTTCGGTAGATATCGGTAGATAAAGTCATGGATATCACCGAGTTACTTTGTACCCTATAGAGTTGCTGAAGTGTTTAGAATAATCAGAAGTGTCTTCACACAACTTGAGACTGAAAGTAGATTTATGTTACCCCGAGTTGAACGCGCGCGAAGCGGCGGACAAAAGCTAGTTTAAAATATAATATACCTATGTTTATTTTGAATATACGGAATATTTTTAATAAAGAGTTCTGTTTTAATAGACTTATAACACTATAGTTATTACTGCTTGTTGTTCTAGTTAGGATTGGTTAAAAAAAAATAAAAAATAAAAAAATTTCAAGAAAATATTTTATAACAAATAAAAGGCAATACATTAAAAAGTAAAAGCAAAATTTAAAGGGCGTCATGAAAATCCTCCACATCGCCATCAATTGGAAGCGTGCCCAGAATGCTGGCAGCATTACCACGTTGTATGGCAATGATGATCTTTTGTGCCAAATACAGGCCAGCCTACTAGTCACGCGAGGCGTCAACAAGTGTCTTTGAAAAATCTCTAAAAAGGGATTTCGCACTTGGACCCCATGGTCCCAACGTTTTAAGGACAAGCCATTCTCCAAGCATTCATGGCATCGATCCCACACGGCACGGTTAGGATTGGTAGGTATGTATTAGTAACTAATAAACAATGTACCTATGTGTGTGTGTGTACGCAAAGAACAGATTTTTAATTAAGGTGCCTACCCATTGGTGGTTACTGAGCACCTACGTTATAAAAGGAACCACTGTCCATATGTTATGTTTCAAGCTGCCGCAGTTATGGACTACGATGATAATATATAAGCCAGGACAAGTATTTTTTTACATTCGATCATAATAGGTTAAAGTCTAGAAAATAATCAGTCTTTCGTCTTCTTAATTATTTTTTCGGGTTCTCTACGTCTGCAGCTCAGAAAGCGTGCATAATAATATATTAAGCCTAATAGTATTTATGCAAATCAAAGCTTTGACAATGACACGGTAGCCGGAGTAATAACGTTACGACACACAGCGCCGCGGCGTGTGTCTGACAGAACTATAATCTATAATATCTGAACAGACAGACGGTCTTTGACACAATGGTTGCTGGAAACATTGTTTTGTATGGTGAAAATCGATGGCAATGGGCTCAGGATAGCGCAACACAATAGCATATAAAAAGTTCTGTTAGATGTAAAAATTTTCCGCTTTAAGGTAATATACGAGCTGCGAACTTTTATACAGAATTGAAATAGAGCAATTAAAAGGGTTCGTTGTAGTACGGTACGGTACCTTTTAAGGATACGGGTGAAGTACCCTTAAAAGGTTCTACTGACAAATATCCTCCAGTTATGAAAAAAATCCAGGAAGAAAAGTGTCAACGATGATTTTAGAGTCTCACACACCTCGAGTAAAATTGGAGGAGATGGCCGGTAATTAGGGTTTCCACCGCTCCTCCGTGGGATCTCCACCTTGTCGTGGTGGGGGGGCTTAGTAACCGTGGATTGGTCACCCGCGGTGAAGCTAAGAGGGATCCAGGAGGGGACGCTCCGCGTGGGCTTGACGGAGGCCCGCGCAGGATGCGTCCAAAGGGGCGGGTGCGAGGGACAGTTCTTCTGTCCCTCGCAGTCGGGTGTGGTCGCGGGAGGAGAGGCGTGTCGGTGTTGCGTTGCCGCGCGCCCTATCTCCCGCGATCAAATGGGGGCGCACCATCGTTGCGTCGCGGTGGGGCCGCAGAGGAAGAGGAGATGCGGTGTTGCGTTGCCGTCCTCCCTATCCTCTGCGGCCGCTGAGTGTTTTGGCGGCGGAGCCCAACACCTTCATCCGCCGCCAAGGGGGTTTTGTTCGGGGCCCGCCTGACCATCTGGCGGGCCAATACCCGTCGGGGAGTAGCGAGGCATGCTTCAGCGATACCCGACCCTCCGACACACGGGTACGTGAGGAACACGGGTTGGTTTTTAGTCAGTAAGAGCCTGACAGTCCCCTTCGTCCTTCCCCCCAGGTCGAAGGGACGGACATGAGGATTTTCCAACCCGACACCAAAAAAAAAAAAGGGTTTCCACCGCGAGAAAATAGGATTTTTCTACCCTTTTGAATATCTTTGACTTTTGATAGTAATCGATTGAACGATAAGCAAACTGAATAATAAACATACATAATCTAATCTAATACTAATAATAATATGTAAAGCTGAAGAGTTTGTTTGTTTGGTTGAACGCGCTAATCTCAGGAACTACTGGTCCGATTAGAAAAATTATTTCAGTGTTAGATAGCCCATATATCGAGATAGGCTATATGTTATACAACATCACGCTATGAGCAACGGGAGCGGAGCAGTAGCCTCATATAACGTGGGTGTTACCGCGGGCAAATCTAGTGAACTTATATTATGGATGGTTGCACCGTTATGTGTAGGTACCTAATAGATAATGATGCACTTTAATTAATAATTCGGTTATATCAAATATTGATTAATCAGGTATTTGGCTTTATACCTGAGTACCTCCTTAATTGCCTTAACATACGTTAGTGTGTACGTAAGTGTAAGATGATCGATCTGTTAGCGTTAGATTGAACAGTTGCTCAGAGACTGAGTTGGGAGCCTTGCTGGTTTCAGCATGAATGTGCCGACTCGACCGGGAAGTACTCTATCTGTGAGTATCTTCTCACAGAATCATCATCACCCTAGCGTTATCTCGGTTGCATGCAAGACTTGCCGCCTTGGTTCCCGAGGTTCGCTTACTGGTCTAACCAGATATGACAGAGTATCAACTATTCCACAGAGCGACTGCCATCTGACCTCCACAACCCGAAGGGGTAGCGATATTCCATGGTTTAGACCGAATATCTTCTCACAGAATACATACATACATAGAATCACGCCTGTTTCCCGGAGGGGTAGGCAGAGACTACTATTCTCACAGAATATCGACGTATAATAACAGTCTCTATAGTTCCGTTCGGTGAGTGAATGCTGGAAGCCCAGACTCCTTTTCCTTCTCCCTTATCCTACTTCTCTTCCTATACATTTTCCCATCCAGACCAGCAACACACTTATTGTTTCCTCTAATGTTGTGGGTAGCCACAGGCGCCTGCAATAGCCAATCCAGCAGCCAAGCGTGGCAATTACGGCAAATCCTCAGCAAAATGACCCACATAGGAAAAATGCAATAGTGTACTAAAAAATAAATAACGTTTATCATATTGACGAAACTAGGATATGTTGAATCAAGTTACAGTCATTATGAACTTTCTGGCCGAACTGGGTTAAACCTGTTTCCAATTAACGCTAACGCAAGTTATTTTAGTACGTTTATAAAATATATCAAACCTAAAAATGTATTAAAAGTATTGTAAAACTAAAGTAGTACCCAATCATACATATTAAAAAGTACAACCTAAAAAGTAAAATATATATTTAAGTATTGAACTATAATTTAAATAAGTCTATTCTTGAGGCCAAGATTCGCGTTGCTGTGCTGCTTCGGAACGACAACTGACACCGCGGTGGCTTTGTGAGCAAGCCTGAGACGCCTCTAAGAAAGTGTCTCATGGACCCCTTCTACCAGCCCTAAAGACGGAGGATGAGCACAAGATTTCGATATTTACCGTGAAAAATAAAGGCATTCCTCTTCCTTTTAAAGTGATTGAATTATATAGCAGTTTGATGAGCTGTTTAAGTACAATATTAAAAGAAATAGAAAAGTAAATGTTATCCTAAAATGTATCTTTTCTTTTAAAATCTGTTTGAATTTGAACATATCACCTACGTTGTGATATTTGCCTGCGTGCTACAGCAGTATTTATTCTTATGGTCATATACCAGCTATCAAATTATGAGATAAATGAAGGAAGATAGTAAAGTTACGTAAGGTCCTTTCATTATTCTGGCTTGTCAACTTCTGGTAAACCTGTGATTTGCAAAGCTAGCAGAGCGGTGTCCGAAAAATCATATTTCAATAGAATCACTTGCGTTGATGCAAGCTAGGAATAAAAATAGATACTTGGAGGAGCAATAGCATAGTGGAAAGACTGACAGACTGTTACAGGGAGTCTTGCGTTCAGTCCCACGGCACGCGCAGTTGACTTTTCGGAGTCAATTTCAAATTGAATTGTTAATTAATGGTAGCTAAACAGTGAAAGATAGGACTGTGAAGAAACTTGCATATCTGAGAAGTCTCTATTGCATTCTTAAGACCTAATGATACATGTGCCAAACCGCACTTGGCCAGCGTGGTAGATTACTATTATCATTGTGAGCACTGACCCGTGCCCAGTAGTGGGACAGTTAAGTACGTTCTCACGCACCGCTCAGCTAGTTCCGCTCATCTCAATAGTATATATGGGCGCAAATTAATATATAATGATTATATTGTTACGAAAATGTTGATAATATTTAAGATTGATATTTAAATAACTATTTGTGAACACAAAACTGAGAACTTCACTACTTTACAATATTAGACACTGTATTGGCTGCTTAACTGTTTATAAAGATTGGGTATTTAATTTATCGCTTAGTTATTAAGATAACTCCTGAAACTTTCAAAGTAAAATCAATTAGTATTAAATAACATTATTCTGACACTTATTTTTACGGTAATAAATAACATGCGTTTATATTTGCATCCTGTTGATAGCGCCATCTGTTGACAGTGTTGTAAAGCAGCGTTTGGTTAATAAAATAAATTTGTTATTCGTGTAAAATAAATAATTTGGTGCTGTGCAAAGTTCATTACAATATTAATGTCGATTTTTGATTAGTTTATTATTAATCGTACAGTAATTTCAATTATATGTTGAAAAGGAGTTGTTAAACGTTACATTAAGTGTAATGACGGTTAGTTTATAAAAAGGACTGTAGTTCGCATTTTAATTCAGTTCTGTGCTAGAAATCAACTGATAATAAACCGAGTAATATTACGTGAGTGTTTTTATTATGGAGTCTGGACACAATAACCCTGGCTTATCGCCGACATATACGTATCTTAAATCAGATAACAAAGAAGCCTCCTATTTATCAGGGCATTACTGCGGCTTGCCAGTTAATTATCGGCTCTGATACGAAGAGCTGAAGACAGCGGAACGACGGAACCTTACTGTCTGTTTTATAGCGATGTTGTGCGAAATGTAATGTATCTTCATTTTGCTCGTAACAATTATTCATGCTCATGGTTGAAGCTTTGAGATATTTTTTTGGAAATATATGCCCTTGTTATGTCTGATTTCAAACGTGTATAAAGCTTTTTCTACACAAACAAAAAGACATGACTGACACATTTATTTATTATCCTTTTATACGTAAGGCGTTTAAAGGTAAAATTAATGCTTTAGGCATTTTCTGCTAGGCCAGAGAAGTAGTAGCAAAAGTAGGAGTACTGTATAAGAGAGTTGAAGAACGTTTATATGATAATCCGTTGATTTCCATGCTGTTGTTAAATAAACAAATATCAACAAATATTTGTATACAGGTACAGGGTTGCTTAATTCAACAATGCATCTTTATAACAAGAACAACTTACTTCTCAAACAAAGTCTACACATGAGGTGTTATCATACCGCTCCTAAAAGTTCACTCATGTTCGTACGACAAGTTGGCTAAAAGCGAATAAACTAAATTTAACAAGCCGTGGAAACGTATCATAACTTTACCTCATAACACGGGACTGGTGACACATACTTTAACTTTTTAATTAACTCACCAAGTTTCTTCTTTTTCTTTTTTTTTTTTACGAGGTGGAAAATCCCTTCAGATCTCCGACTCTTGGGGGAAATAAGAGCCGGAGTATGTGGTGTTTCCACTAAAAACCACCTCGACTTCCGCCATGTACCCGTGTGTCGGAGGGTGGGGCATCACCAAAGCACTCGTCGCCACCCTCCGACGGGTATTGCCCACCAGGTGGTCAGGCGGGCCCCGAACAAAACCCCCTTGGCGACGGATTAAGGCGTTGGACTCCGCCGCCAAAACGCCCAGCGGCCGCAGAGGATAGGGAGGACGGCAACGCAACACCGCATCTCCTCTTCCTCTGCGGCCCCACCGCGACGCATCGAATGGTGCGCCCCCATTTGGTCGCAGGAGATAGGGCGCGCGGCAACGCAACACCGACACGCCTCTCCTCCCGCGACCGCACCCGACTGCGAGGGACAGACAGAACTGTCCCCCGCACCCGCACCGTTAGAGGCATCCTGCGCAGGCCTCTCCAAGCCCACGCGGAGCGTCCCCTCCTGGATCCCTCTTAGCTTCACCGCGGGTGACCAATCCACGGTTACTGAGCCCCCCCACCACGACAAGGTGGAGATCCCACGGGGGGGACCAAGTTTCTTCTAATAACGGAATGACAAGGGCTACCTGGACGAAAGTTTGTGTGAAACGTGAAACTAGAAATTATAGTTCCCATTGTTTTTTTTTTTAAACTGCTAAGAACTGTTTGTATGTCAGAACTTAAACAACATGACTGTATTATCCAGCACCAAGATGTATGAAGTTCTTGCCGTGTATTTATGAAAACTTTACACGTAAGAAATACTTAACAGATTTTAAATGCTTTTTATTAATATAATGTGATTAATAAAGAAGGTGTAAATGAATAATTTCCCGAAAGTCACTGAAACTAAAAGTAAAATTCGATGAAAATAAATTTAACTTAATAAAATAGAAAAAAGCTACGTCGATTAATGCACGCCAATGTTAAGTCTTTACAGATTACATCGCATTTCTCTTCTCAAGTCTAGACACAGAGCCATAGGTATTCTAAACAAGGACTAAATGTAATACCAGTCTTATTCTTAAGTTTGAATTCAAAAAGACTTTTTGAAGCAGGTAGTTTCTTTTCATTCAAACTTCGTTCCCACGAATTTTGAAGAAATAAGTTTTGTAAAAATATATAGGTACCGATACTTTTAAATTCGCAGCCACTGTTGGACGTAGCACTTGCCCAATTAGTCACAAATTATTTTCTTTTTTTCTTTCTTTTTTAAAAACACAACTCACGCACTAGGAGGAAATCCTGTGTCGCGAGGGTCTTTAAAAACATACAACTAACGGACACAATGAACACCCAGACTCGAAACAACAATTTATATTATGGATCACACAAAGTGTTATCTTGTGTGGGAATCGAACCCACAACACTCGGCACAGTGTCAAGCGGCGACGCGGCCGCTTAAAACACTAAACCGTGCAGTCATCAAATCAAATTGCGGGACAACTGACAGTATGCATTGACAGGTGAATGTAGGTATTCATTTATATTTCTGTTTTAGTACTCCAACAGTAGGTATAGGTAAATTCACGAAAGTTGACCACAAATGGCGGCCGGCGCGCATATGTACATTCGTGCACCAATGGCGTTGCTCCATTCTTGACGCATTTAGGGAATGCATCAAGAACGGAGCCACGCCATTGGCACTCCACCCGCGCCTCACCCCGCACCTCCACGGGGACCTAAAAAATGATTTCTGCGCAGTGGTCATCTTTCGTGAATTTACCTATACCAGGGTACCCTTAATAAAAAATTGTAAATATTCTTTTTTAAAGATTGATAGTCTATTCTACTTATTTTCTAGAACAGTGTGTGCAGTATTCCATCATGATATCGTATTAGACAATTAAACTCACGCTCTCAGCGTGATAGCTATTTTAATTTAACGCTTCGAGTTAATACCAAAGCTATAATGCGATCGGTTCTTACTTCAATTTCAGTTATAACACGGCTAAATTGAATAGATGGTAAAGCCGCTTACGTTGTTCAGTTTACGCGACAATTATTTTTTTTGCGTGTAACGTTGGGTAAGGGTGCTATCTTACGAAGCAACTAATGTGCAATAAAGTTTTGTAAGTTCGTGTTGAGGTGAAATATAATAATGAAGTCGATAACGCTGCTTGCAAAGATAATGTAGAATATTATATTTCTGTTATGAAAGTTTTCTTCGATTCTTTTAGGCATCTAGGCGAAGCAATATAAATGTTAATTTACTATTTTCGTAGCAGTCGAAGATCCGAATCCCAACTCAAAATTTATTAAGGCTATTGTCTAGATTACCAATATAGAATCACAGCATCGCGGCGATGCGGCGTTGGGACAAATTGTTAGTATTTGATATTGGTATTTTCTTTTTCACTTTTTCAAAAATAATTAAGCCATTGAGAATTAGTATGTCTACAAATGGGTAGGACGCAGGTGGTTCAAAATTAGTATCCGTTGAAAACTTTGATGAAGTCCTATATTTAGCTGAAAACATGGGCTGAAAAATAAATGGATTTAATTTCTTTATTGTGCTTAATGACATCATTGCTTTACAAAACTCATTGTAACGTAATATGTATCCAATACTCTACTAAAGAACAATAAAAGAAATAGGCCCTTATTCCAAACAATTACTCTAACTGGATGACGGGTGTGTTACAATTTTCTTCAACTTTATTAAACGCAATGAAACAGACGATCTATTGCTCACGACATCCCGCTGTGTGACCAATTGCTTTATTAAATTTAAATTTTAACTAGAAATATGATAGTCTACTTTATTTCTACGGTTCTAACAATTCACTGAGGAATTTTGAACATGCTGTTTATAGTAGGTCAACTCTGTACTTACGTAAAATAATAATCTGAGAAGCTGAATTTCACCCTCTTTTAATAACAGTACACATACATACATATTTAGGAAACAAGTGCAACGGTTGAGAATAGGATATTGGAATTCGTTATCGGAATTCCAATATCAGTTTTTTTATTATTTGACAATGTTAATCGTAATACAAATAATCCTGATTCGCAGGAGATTTTATAAAGATTCAATCAATAGACACAAAGTACATCCAACCTCGAAAGGATCATTTGTGGATCACACAAAGTGTTGTCTCGCGTGGGAATTGAACCCACGACACTCAACGCAGCCGCAAACGACCAAAAAAACTACTAACTACAACGCCACCTTACCATCTGAAAAAGTAATAAACTTGTTTCTCCACCGATGTCACTTTCCTCAAGGAAGTAGTCTATCCCGCAGAAGCAAAAAATAACAGAAAAATAAACCAGTATTCGAACTGCAGTGACAGACTAGGCGAGTTATCGGATTGCTACGTGCTGAGTTTGAAATCTGTGATGAACATCACTGACTTTTCAAAGTTCTCGTTACATACTATAAGTGTTATTTTCTTATTATAAAGTTTTTTATATATTTTCTTCGAATTTCTTTTTCATAACTATTATGTGAAAAGCGGCGATAGCCTAATGGTGTATGTAACGGACTGCCGAGACGATGGTCTCGGGTTCGATCCCCAGATACCCCGGGCACACACCTCTGACTTTTTGAAGTGATGTGTGTATTAAAAAAAACGTTAATTATCGCTCGCTTAATAGGTAATGTGCCCAGTGGATGGCAATAGGCTCGCCCCCTAATACATTGGGACCGAAACATAACTGGCGAAAAGTGGGTGTGTAATACACTTCCGCCTACCCCTTCGAGGATAAAAGGCGTGAAGTTATGTTATGTGAATACAAGTAACTAATTAAATAAGCATTTCCTTTCTCACACAGTTTATGCACATACGATATTTTTCTCTGCACCCAAAGATCAAGTGCCAGAGAATGCATAAATTCCACCTCAGTACACCTTTTGTTTTGTGCAAGAAGTTTTTAAAAAATACATAAAACAATTGTTATCAAAGATTCAGCATTCCATTCCGGTAATCTGAACTGTACATAGCTATTTCAGGACTGATCGATTATGTGCGAATAGTTTGTCGGCACTCTCTCAATAAAGCATAATCCCCTATGATCCGGAGAAAGGCTATTACTTTCCTTTATATTTGTTGTCGGTAAGATGATATTTTCGTAGCAAATCGTATAGATTGCTCTATTGCGCCAATTTGACGGGATGACTGATTCTGACAATTCTGTAATATAAATATTAGGAGATTGTTTTTTTATCTACAGTCTACCATAGCCCAAAAAGACAGGCCTGCTCGATTCGTCAAAATTCCTGGCAATTTTTGCCAAGGGTACGTCATCGGGAAAGTATGATGGTTCTCAAACTTTTCGTATCACAATTTACCCACAAGTTTGTGGGTAAATTGTGAATTGACAAAGTTGCTTCAATTATCATAATATATAAAGGTACAGACCTATGTTATGTTATACCTATTCGAAATAAAAAGTAAAGGCATATTAGAAAAGAAAATATATAAAATAAAAAAGGAAAATAAATCAGTAAACTCAATGTAGGTAAATAGGAGCTTCTAATAATCGATATTAGTTAATCGATATTAGTCGTAACAAATAACTATGAGATATGGACTTATATGGTATTTTGTTCTTAAAAGATCTCCAATTTGATAATATTTACCCTAAATAGCTGTTTTCAAAAAATGGCAATGAAAATGTGACGTCATTTTGACGTCATTTTGCCGACCCGCGGCACGCTGTCACCGAAGTGAGCAGGCCTGTCTTCTTGGGCTATGCAGTCTACAATGTCAATTTTCATTGCAAGCTTATCTTTTTCTTTAAAAGACAACTTCTACACTAGGAGTAAGTGCTGTGTCGTGGGGACTTTATAAACATACAACCAACGGACATAATGCACACCCAGAACAACAATTATTGCATCACAAAAAGTGTAGTCTCGTGTGGCAACCGAACCTACAACTCTCAGCGTAGTCAAAGTTAATCTGTGCGTAAAGTCTACGTTGACGATTGTGGGTACATGACAGACTGAGTTTTACACTATATTACATAGGTTTCTTTTCCCACACATTTCCCAATAAGGTTACAAAATAATAACACATTTGTGTCTATTAGCCATACTTGAATGAATGAAATGAAAATTGTTTATTTGACATGCACGTATAACACACAAATATTATAAAGAAACACAAAAAAAAAGAAATAAACGTAATATTTCACCACCTGTACTGGGTGGCGCAAAAGTAATGGTTCAGCTACAACTTCGTTTCCAAATTAGAATAGTTATTAATTTTTAAATATACAGGGTATAAAAAGAACCTTAACTAAAACTGAAATCCCATGTTGTACCAATCACTACGAACATTTTTTACTTGGGCACCATACCTGGGAAATTACTGGTTCAGGAGATATTGAGGCTCAAAGTTAGTATGGAAATTTTCTAATTAGGTACAAAATCGATGCATTTACCCCACCAATATGTTCTTTAGATGCTCTATGACCCCATGGACAAGTAGGTATTTCGAGCATTGCACGCGCGCGCTTTTAATTGCGGTTTAAAAAATGTGAAAACTTAAAAAAAAATCGTTTCCCAGGTATTCTTTTTGGTTAGTATGACTTGGCATGATGTCCACAACGAGTAGACTTTTGGCTTGGTGATGGGTCTTGTTTTCATTTAGTTGCATTATGATTTAAATATATTGTCTAGTAAATGTTGACCTCTAGAGTTGGAGCACATTTGAGCCCTATTTATGAAATTTTCCATAACTAGCCGTAACACTTCCTGCAATATGTTTCTTAATTCTTGGTGTATGTTTTCTTTTAAAGCTGCGAGAGTCTGTGGTTTGTTCACATACACCCGAGATTTCAAATAACCCCAAAGAAAGAAGTCTGGACGCCACACCATACAATTATTTTTAGTGGATGTTTAGGTGTTAATTGAACAATGCGCGGATTTTCTGTGCCCCACAAGTGAGTATTCTGCTTATTGACATACCTCGAGATATGGAAATGCGCTTCGTCACTCAAAATCAATTTTGAAGAAAAATTATCCTCTTCGACGTTGAGGTTTATGACGCGATTATTCCACGTTCTTGGGGAGTAAAGCGGTCCATGATTATTTTTAGTCAATATTACATTTGATTACTAAAAAAAATTCAATATCAGAATGACATGAGATGTCATAAAAAAAATATAAGGAATTTTCTATAGAATCATTACTTTTGCGCCACCCTGTACTAAAGTAAAGCCTTTTAAGATGTTTTTATTTAAACAATACTCCCTGTGTGTTTAGAATTAAATTAAAAATAATTAAAGGTTAATCGTCTTCGTGATTTCGCGCAATACATCTCTGTTTAGAAGGTACTTATTAATTTATGTTACCTGAGCGATCAAGAGTGATTAATTTCGCGATAATTTATTGAATAAGCAAGCAGTTGTCGCTACTTTTCTATGTTATATATGGAAGTGTAAAGACAAAGTACGTCCTCAAGTTTTATTCCAATTGCATCAGCAATTTAGGCAAACACTAAATAAGTATTTTTTTACTATTTTGTCCTTAATAGGGTAAAGTAGGGGTTGAATGTTTGTTAGAAAAATCTTTGGCTTTAAATAGCTATGGCTTACTAAAATATAAATGTAGTTTGGGCCAACAAAGCAGTGGCGGTTTTAAAGGCCGGTTTAGGGAGATCCGTAATAGGGTCGACCGCATCATCGGCTCGAAAAAAGGGTTTGAAAGTTTATGTTGTTGCTATAAAAATGTGGCCAGCTGGTATTACATACGCCTTATAAAAGAATCCATAGTACAGGATCGTATGCAATTTACATATGAATGTAAAGCAGCTTAATGGAAAGCTATTTTCTCAGGGCGTGCGCAGACCGTTGAACCGTTAAACTATGCATAAATGAAGCCTATTCAGCGACGGAATATTGCAGCTGTCTGCTGATGACGCCACTCAGATGGAGGTATTGTAAGACTGTGCATTGGAATGTCATGGTACCTATTTGTATTGGCAGATATGATAATAAGTAGGTAAGGTAAGGTTTGGTGGGTGGAATTTTATCGTCGCTGTGTCTATTAGCAGACCTGAACAATTTGTGATTTATTTCTAAATTATGTGAGTGTAATTGCTACATGTGACATAAAAATATGCGGTAATTCTATATCTATATTAACTGCCCCGGCAAACGCTACATGTATGTTTTACGCCAAATCGTATAAATTTTCTCTAAAGAATAGCCTGCGTACTAGCCAACCTATAGAATACAAAAAAAATCGTAAAAATCTAACAAGCCGATCGAAAGAGCTTTATAACAAACACTATGCCACGAGATTTCTGTAGATATTTTAGATGAAAATAAAATAGAGAAATTGACTGACTGATTTGCTATCGTATCAACGAAAAGTTTGATCCGTCATTAAATCTAGAATCTGGAGAACATAGAAAATAAAAGGAGAAGTAATGAGCAATGCCCTTGGCGACGTATGTAACATTTCTTTCGCACAATTATGGTGCCTGTTCTTCGTGTTGTTGCATCACAAGTACCTTATTTAGTCATACAGCCTTTTGCAGTCCGCTACTGAACATTAGTCTCTTCTAATTTGAGTGCATTGTGATTGGGTAGGTAGGTATAATCGATAGAATCGGTTTGGCATTTGATTTCGAGTTTTCTTCTCTTCGAAAAGACTGTATTTTGCTTCTAATATTTTCCTTAGTCGCTTCTTACGACGCACATGGAATAAAATAGGGTAGTTCTTATTTGAAACCAGTTACTACAAGGAATTATTTAGCAAAGAGGTTGAAATATAAAGCGCTTTATTCGTTCTGCTCTGTATAAAAGTATTCTGTTTGTAAGCTATGTTTGTTGGTAAACACATCCGTTATAATCTCTACTAGATAAATTGAATCTTACTGAAAACATAAATGTGAAAATTGGAGCCAAGTTCAATACTACTACTTATATTATAAACGCATAAGATTGTAAGCATGGATGGATTGAAGTTTTATATGGGTCGCTGCGCTCCACTATATCTGCTCTAATAATGATTTTTATTTACAAATACGACTCGTCATATAATTGTCCAAAAGCTTATGACTTCCGATGTACTAATTGATCCCCAAAATTTTATTTGCTCAGTCTTCACATACCTACCTACTAGTGACCTTGAAATACTTCAATCACTCTGACGAATAAACTGTACAAGCTCTGCTAAGCTCGGGACCAGATGGTGTTGTATGTATGTGGTAGAACATTATTATGGTGGTTTTCTTGAACTTGGCTGAACACGCTGCTGCATGTCTAGATGTAGCTCTCTGTAAACAGTTATTTCATTTCATAATACGAATTCAAATATAAACGGCGGTTAAAAGCTTTTTAAAAGCTTTATTACAACCTTTGCAGAGGTACGCTCAGAGTGAGTTACAGAAAAAGATAGTTTTCTTAAATTCTAACTAAAAGCTAATATATCTCAATTAGAAATATATACAGATTTTAATTTTATGATTAAATTATTATTTATTATTATTATTTACTTACAGCCTAACCTGTCCCACTGCAGGGCAAAGGCCTCCCTACCCTCTTTCCACCACTCTCTATCGAGAGCTGTTGTTGTCCACTCTGCGTTACAAATCATTTTGCCACCTAATCTTGGGTCTGCTGCGTGGCCTCTTTCGATCTGGGTACAAGGTGTTGGTCAAGATTAATAAAAATGTACTAATGTTTTCTATGGGAAACATGGTCATCATAGTTACACACTATGATGACCCTGGTGAATTCATTTATTCTTATGAATTGGTGAGAGCTTGTAACTAGTATATAACTAGAACTATAAACGGTATATTAAACAGGAACGTGTCAGAGTTAAATACTTTGGTACATCTAGCTTTTGATGAGTAGTAGTTTGAACCGGCGAGCATGTATGAAAAAAGTAATGAATGTAGAGGAAGCGCGTGAGGTTTGTAAGGATAGAATCAAGAGGCGTTCCGTCGTCTCTGCCTACCCCGATGGGAAAAAGACGTGTGTATATTTATGTATGTATGTAGTTTTTTATGATGCCGTTATGAACTCATAACCCTTACTATTTAGCCATGTCCATCAGAATATAGGCAGGATTTTTGTTGATGTATCACTTTCTAATTTCTTTTGATAGATTTTGGTTTGTTTGTTTATTAATATAGGGCTGGAATTTTAATTTTTGCACAATTTATAATTTGGAACAGATTTGTCGATTCCAGTAACGTTTTGTTTATCTCGGCGGAATCACAGTTGGAGGGTCGGGCCTCCATCGCCTAATATCGGTGTTAGGGTCTTCGCAGTGAAGTGTAAGGCCCTCTCAAAGGCGCACAAGCCTACTCATTAAAACTATCTCGAAGATCCCTACTCGATCAGAATTACGTATATGCCGTGCAACCTGCATTAGCATGGCATACACGGCTCTTTAGGGTGCATAATTTACGGCGCATATTTTTAATGGGGGGTTCTTAGTAAGTGTACAAAATCTGGGCATGTGCTGGTGAAATGCAATTACATTTTATGTAACCACGTACGAGATACCCTTGCAACTCCTAGGGATTATGAGTATATGCTATTTTTTAAGATAACATTTGGCTCTATGGTATAGTAGACAATTAACCCTAGAATCCTACTCTATCTGGCCCACATGTTATTCCTATACTAGGGTGCTGGAACACCCCACTACTAAAATGACAGTAATTCTTAAAATAAAAAAACAATTCATGAAAATACGTTTAATTATAAATAATCAGTAACTTGAGATCTCAAATCAGCCTTATTACACAAAGTTAAACTTAGTTTGAGCACTTTGCACAAACTTGTACCTGATGCTCCAAACAAATAGATATTTGGCACCTTTGACACATAGTCCTGATTTGTCTGTCTTTCGACCATGGACAAAAGTCACACTGTCATTGTTTTGCACGATAAGGAACAGCGCTTGTAGGATCTGGTAGTTTTTTGGGGATCACTGCAATGGATCTTTTATATCCCGCCTCAAAGTTTTCATCCGGTACCGGTCCTCCAAATGTTCATGTATCAGTTCCAAACCTAATTGTTTCAAAACTGTTCGCTGAAACTTTATATTTGGCTTATTATTTGATCTTGAACACTTGTAAGGAGCCCAGGAATTACAACTGGTCCCAACTTCTATATCTTCGTCGCCACATTCGTGGTCTAGCATAGAGTATATTACCTCGTCATTCAAACCTCTGACAACCATCTGACACAAAATAAATAGACTTCATTGAATTTCACCTACATAACATCTAAAAATATTAGTATTTAATTCATATAAGAGTATTGTTTTTGTTTTAATAAATAATCAAACTCAATAACATATTACAATCCATCACTCGTAATAAATAAAGTAACTTACGATTTTACTACACCGGGGTACTGGCGTACCCCACAGCACTTATACAGGCGACCACATGACGCGGCTGTCGTCACGGTATTGGCGTAACGCAAGAGGTTGACACCAAACTAAAATACTCTGACGCGCGAATTCGTGGATATTAAATAAATTGAGATATTTAGAAAACAAATCGGTGTGGGGTGCACCTGCACCCCATGTAGGGTTCTTGGGTTAATTATAATTGGATTTAATACCTATTCTACGAGCGATGCGTAACACCGCAGACTTTCCTCGTGATCAAACGAAGAGTTTGACGTGACATATAACCGAAAGATGAATAAAATTCCCACTAAGTGTCAGTGGGAATTTTTGCTTACAAGATTTCACAACATATAAAATAAGTTAAAAGAAAGTTAGTCCGGTTAGTTTCGAAAGCAACAGTTCCTAATTGAAGAGGCCTAGATGTCTCCAAGACCCAAATAGTATCTAACTTTAGGCGTGACCTCGACTTACTGACCTAAGATATATCCTAGACAAATATTTTTTCATCCAATAGGTTGGTAACTGGCTACAAGATTTCTTTTCATATTAATTTAATGTTAAAAAGTCCAAATAACATAGGATTGGAGTTGGAGAGAAGAGGGAAATAGATTTATTTGGCAGCAAAGCTAGGCGTCACTTATACAAAGTGCAAACTGACGGCATCTATTACTTCTAAACGAGAACTCTTAAATTGTTTTGGATTATACTGTTCTAAGACTATACACTTTAGATGCACCTTATAGATATAATGCGACGAAAACGCGTGAGAACGGCTATCACACTTTGTTTTTTCTAGGTTCATTCGAAATAACAAAGTAAAATAACAAATAACAATTCGGAAATAAATCCGCTTTGAGCCTACAGGGAACTTGTGAAATATGCTATTCCTCTACATTTGGACAATCTTTAAACTTGTATTAACTGTCGTACAATTTATGACTGATTATTTGTATTGAAGTTAAAGTGTCTATTTGTGGCATCGTAGCTCCTAAACGAATTTTGCGATTATGATGCAGTTTATTTGTTTGAAATCTGACGTGATCGTGATGTTTTTCAGCTACAATGTACAAAGATTTATGTCGAAGATGACTCAACATTTTCAGTTCTGTAATAATGTTACTTACGGACCGCGGACCTATTTTGACAGTACATGAACGATTTTATTCACTCTCTAACTAGGTTTACTTATTGCTACGCTGTCTCAGAGCCTCACATTCTATACTTAATAATTCTCTTACTGTTATACCCTGGCCTTGTAACCCTTTTGGCTGATCGCCGCAAATACTTATATAGCGTTTTAGTATTAGCCCTAGACGGAGGCACGAGAGAACTCACTCGGTGTTCAATCTACTTACTGGTCGAATGTACTATTTCTTTCTATTATTTTACTATTCCTTTGTTAAAGTACGCATTTATTCAAGTTCCAATATACAGTTTATTTCTAGCCAGTGAATTAGTTTTTTTAAAAAACCTAATAATAGAGACCCGTATAACATTTGGTGGCAGCGGCGGGATCCGAAAATCCCTTACTTACCCGAATACGTCTCTGGAACTTCATAACCCGCGAAAGTGTGACGGGCAAGTTAAAATCGCGCAATATCGGTTGTCGACAAACAAACACATTCGTCGAGTCGGCGCCTGGTCCTGGAAAGCGAAGGAGGCCGTGCTGACGGTTTTCTGGCGGAGGCAGCTGCTGACCTGGTGGTGCCGTTGTCGTGATGATTCCGACAACCCTTGCAGCAGTTGCGGCGGTGCCGTCGTGAGTCACAAATACCAAATTCCTATAAAACATTATACTTACCGGAATCGAACTCAGAGTCCATGTCGCATATTTTATCATTCGTCTATTATAGTGAATGTTTATATTACTACCATTTCAACCTGTTTCAATTTCTATAATTAAACTTGTGCTACCAATTCTATATTAAGTCATACGACGATACAAATGTAACGCCATTCAATGCCTTATTGTTTGCCATATCCATCTGAGACGAAGTTTATATTTTACATCCGCGGTACTGATAAGCTCGCAGTCTAAACACAAAGCTGACTGCAACCATTGTACTACTTTCTAAAAACGCCTATGCGCATTCTTTTTTCGCGTGTTCGGTTGGTATTAGTCGATTTTCTGTCGATACATAATTATGGTATTTTCGTTAATGGGCTTCCCTTTTATTTTTTTTCTACCTTGTCTATGGCAGACTGTCATGGTCACTTTTCTCTCTGAACGGACGTCGATTAGATGGCGTCGCTTGAATAATGAAAAATATGGATTAATCGCATTGAAATGTGGTACTAAAAGCCACTTTAATATTGAGGAGCCGTGGATCGGCCCATATATTATTGTATTTCACCAATATGGTAAGAATTGTTGATTTGATTAGTCTCTTCGAGTCGTTAGATTTTGTTCGGTTCATTTGTAAAATTGCGATGTTTTCTATTGCTGACAGACACTGTGATACGTTTATAGAATGCTTCTGACGTTACTTCTGTTCGCCTGAAGGCTTATTATTCTGGAAAACGGTGAGTTCCGAATATTTTGGGCGTGGGCGGAACGCGTCATTTGAGTAGATTATGGTGTCTGAAACATGTTTTTCTGTTCTTTTTAGCTATTGCGTGAAAAATTTAAAAAAACAATATGGTTATCGTCTCTGATGATTTAAGGGATGGTGAATCCAAATACAACATCTATTTCGTGATCAAAGATGACGGATAGGAAATCAAAGATGGCGGACGGGATTTTATTTTAAATCGATATGGATATCGTCTCCGATATTTTAAGGAATGGGGAATTCAATATTATATAAAAATTTATGTTTGTTTGTTCAGCATTTATAGACTCTGAAATGATAAGAGATTAAGCGCTAAGTCAATGGTAACTTTGGAAAAGGGGCTTTTTTAATTCTCTTTTTTTCAAAAAAAAGAGAATTAAAAAAACTCATAAAAAGGGGAAACGGAGTTCGCTGGGTCAGCTAGTAGTTATTATAATTCTTAAGTAGATTGTTGAACCCATTAGACCATTTAAAAATACCATACGGAAAGAGCTAAAATAGTCAATAATTATTAACTTATTTCAAATGATTAAATAATTGAATATCTTTACATGTTTATCATTGTTTACCTATAAAAAAACGTCGCCTTTATTTGTACCACACTTTGAAATTTTCGAACGTAAAGTCATTAATAAGACGATTACATTATCGTTAAATACAAACAATGTTGATACAATAAACAACAAACTTTTATGGTGCGTAGGATTTTATGTCGATACTATCATTGATAAGACGATTACATTAAAGTTAAATACAAACAATGTCTATACAATAAACAACAAACTTTTACGGTGCGTAGGTATTTTTTATCGATACTATCATTGATAAGACGATTACATTAACGTTAAATACTATCGATGTCGATACAATAAACAACAAACTTTTACGGTGCGTATTTTTTATCGATACTATTGACAATATTTTCTTCATAATTGGGCAACTCTATTAGGCTTCCGATCCATTTTATTATTATGTAACTTTATTGAAAAGGTAATTAGGAAGTTTCAAAAGTTTTGTTCTGTTAAAAATGTTACGCATTAACTTGGGCGCAAAAACCTACAACGACGATTCTTAGGTAGGTACCTTCGAGGCGAAGCGACGTTGCACGAAGACGTCATCGTCCTAAGTCGTCGAAGGGTCAACGCAGACAGAGAGGAATAATCCCCGCGCGGTCTCGCGAATTTTCTTTACGGATTGCGTATGCTCAAGATTGCGCTCGACCTCGCGAGCCTGCGTGAGTAAAACGTTCTGGGTTACCACTCTATAGTAAATATTTTGTCGCGAAAGTATTTTCAGGGTTTAACGAACGTTAAACCCTGAAAATACGCGTACGACGCGGGCGCCGACTCAACTTTGTGCGGGGATTTCCGCGTATCTTCGAGGACGCGCGAATATTTTTTATCAGGTTCAAGCATTTATGAACTTTATTGTAAAACATTAAAGTTTATTTTCAAGTGCGTTGATAAAATCCTCTCCGCTGCGCTCCGTTCTGTCTGCGCTGAGCCTAGCTTCGGATGACGTCGAGGCGTCGCGTCGTGAGTAGTACCTAGCGAGTCGCGGCGCGCAATGTAGGGTCGTTGACAGTTTTGTATCAGCTGTATGGAACTCAAAGCGTATGCAAAAATTGCGGCACTTAAAATCGATATTGTGGCTAAACTATTGCACCGATTTAATTGATTTTTGGTAAAAGGCTTACAAATGTAAGCTGTAACGGTTGTAAGCTATGCCTTTGTTCAAAAAGTGCCGCTATGCAAGCGCCACCCTGTATAATTATTTATATGAAAATGTTCAATGTTTGTATGTTTGTTCTTTATAGACTCTGAAATGGCAAGAGATTAATTACTTTTTCTATCACACGTATTAGGTAACTTTTTTCAGAACCGTTTGGAAAAAATGGGAAAAAGAAAAATACAATTGAAAAGGCGATACAAAGTTCGCCGGGTCAGCTAGTTATGTATAAAACTCTTGCGTTACTGACTAAATGACAGGCAAGCTACAGCAAAAACTATTCGGCGCAAGAAGCTGAAATTTGGCATATAAATGTGTCTTCCTTGGGGACCGTAGGGGTGCACTACGAAGGGATTTCCCGAAATTCCCACCGAATCGGGCAAAAACGGTTAAGTTAGAAGAAATGTGCGGGCGTAGCAGCGGGCATCCTCTAGTGGAGGTACATATAAAGACACGGTACGTCCTCACGTTTTATTCCAGATTTATCGGTTATGTAGGCAAATACTAACGAAGTATTGTTTTACTATTTCGCCCTTAATATGGTAAAGTAGGGGTTGAAAGTTTCTTAGAATATTCTGTGTCTTTAAATAGCTATGGGCTACTAAAATATAATGTAGTTTGCGCCAACGAATCAGTGGCAGTTTTAAAGGCCGGTTTAGGGAGATCCGTAATAGGGTCGACCGCATCGTCGCATCGAAAAAAGGGTTTGAAAGTGTGTTCAAAACATTGCTGATTATAAGGTTATCGCTATACGAGTGAGGCCAGCAGGTGGTATTACATACGCCTTATAAAATAATCCATAGTACAGGATCGTATGCAATTTACATATAAATGTAAAGCAGCATAATAGAAAGCTATTTTCTCAGGGCGTGCGCAGACCGTTGAACCGTTAACCTATGCATAAATGAAGCCTATTCAGCGACGGAATATTGCAGCTGTCAGCTGATGACGCCACTCAGATGGAGCTATTGTAAGTCTGTGTTGAATGGAATGTCATGGTATTAGAGCAGATATGATAATATGTAAGGTAAGGTTTGGTGGGTGGAATACTATCGTCGCTGTGTCTATTAGCAGACCTGATCACTTTGTGATTTATTTCTGAATTATGTGAGTGTAATTGCTACATGTGACATAAAAATATGCGGTAATTCTATATCTATATTAACTGCCCCGGCAAACGCTACATGTATGGTTTACGCCAAATCGTATAAATTTCTCTAAAGAATAGCCTGCGTACTAGCCAACCTATAAAATACAAAAAAAATCGTAAAAATCTAACAAGCCGATCGAAAAAGTTTTATAACAAACACTATGCCACGAGATTTCTTTAGATATTTTAGATGTAAATAAAATAGAGAAATTGACTGACTGATTTGGTAACGTATCAACGGAAAGTTCGATCCGTCATTAAATCTAGAATCTGGAGAAGATAGAAAATAAAAGGAGAAGTAATAAGCAATGCCCTTAGCGATGTATGTAACATTGTATTTCGCACAATTTTATTAAGGTGCCTGTTCTTCGTGTTGTTGCATCAAAGCACCTTATTTAGCCATACATCCTTTTGCAGACCGCTACTGAACATTAGTCTCTTCTAATTTGAGTGCATTGTGATTCGGTAGGTATATATAATCGATAGAATCGGTTTGGCATAGCATTTGATTTCGAGTTTTTTTCTCTTCGAAAAGACTTTATTTGCTTCCAGCATTTTCCTCTCGCTTCTTACGACGCACATGGAATAAAATAGGGTAGTTCTTTTTTGAAACCCGTTACTACAAGGAATTATTTAGCAAAGAGGTTGAAATATAAAGCGCTTTATTTGTTCTGCTCTGTATAAAAGTATTCTGTTTGTAAGCTATGTTTGTTGGTAAACACATCCGTTATAATCTCTACTAAATAAATTGAATCCTACTGAAAACATAAATGTGAAAATTGGAGCCAAGTTCAGTACTACTACTATTATCATAAACGCAAAAGATTGTAAGCATGGATTGAAGGTTTATATGGGTCGCTGCGCTCCACTATATCTGCTCTAATAATGATTTTTATTTACAAGTACGACTCGTCAAATAATTGTCCAAAAGCTTATGACTTCTGATGTACTAATTGATCCCCAAAATTTTACTTGCTCAGTCTTCACATACCTACCTACTAGTGACCTTGAAATAGATAATCACTCAGACGAATAAACTGTACAAGCTCTGCTAAGCTCGGGACCAGATGGTGTTGTGTGTATGTGGTAGAACATTATTATGGTGGTTTTCTTGAACTTGGCTGAACACGCTTATGCATGTCTAGATGTAGCTCTCTGTAAACAGTTATTTCATTTCATAACATAAACGGCGGTGAAAAGCTTTTTAAAAGCTTTATTACAATCTTTGCAGAGGTACACTCAGAGTGAGTTACTTAAAAAGTTTGTTTTCTGAAATTCTACCTATTATATCCAGCCTGGCGCAACTTCCTGAGAAAAAACCGAATGTATGAAACGTGCTGTCTTTTTAATGGCTACTATTATATGTATAAAACGTGAAGATAGCATCCTTCACTATGTACCCTTGGAACAGTATTCTTTCAAAGTTAGACGGGTTATACGTAAATCACCGCCTTGGCTGACAATAGTGTCAAATGTCACAACTGTCACATTATTATCCAGATTGAACTTTACCGCGTTACGTAGTTTGTTTATAAAACGTAAAAAACATACTGTAAAAGTGCTTTGTATATACCAAATAAATGTGATTTTACACTTCTAGTGTTAGTGTTACTATATTTATTTGATTAGCATTGAAAGGAGCGCAATGAAAACAAGCAAAATAACGTGCGAAATGTGGCATACAACAACATGCCGGTCAGGCAATGAAAAACGGGTAGGTATTTATGGCAAAATGTCCCTAGATAAAGATCAATGAATATTTATAATGTTATTTAATGTGATATATTTCAATGAAACATAAAAAATAAGGAAATATTCTAAAGTTTCATATCCTAGAACTTTGTAGGTAAACAATAGTGCTGCCTGTCAGTTATCGATAATCCGTTATTAGAAATTGGCACAAGGACTAATAATTCTATTCTTTTTTTTTCTTTTTAGATGTAAAAATGGGTAGCTGCAACTGGAAACCAAGACTTTATTTATGTGCCCATTGAAAAATTACATCAGTTGAACTATGTGTGTGGCAAGCATTTTAAGCCGAAAGACTTAAAAAAAGGGAACTCAAGTCAGAAAAACAGCTATGCCTTGTATCTATAGACATTTCTTTAAATCTTATTACAGAAGAAATGTTGAAAACCTTTCCATTACATGTACACACATATATCTTTTAGTTCTGCGTATTTTTCTTCGCTAATCTAGAATAGATTTATAGAATAGGCTAATTTGTTTGAATAAACACATAAATATTAAATGCATCTTTTATTTGTGTTGGAAAAGTATAATACTAGTCGAAACATAATTATAATTATTTCTTACCGAATATTATCGATATCGATATTTCGTTAATCACTAGAGGGTACATCCCTATATTGACAAATATGACAATGCTGACAACATAAAAACTATGTCAATTAGTATCTTTATGTTGGTACGAGTTCTCCCTGCACGTTTCATACAAAGCTGAAAGTCTCGCATGATCTATGGCACATCCGCCTCTTCTTACGTAGTATTTGTATACTCTTTGATTATATCTGTCAATGTCAACTGTCAAAGTAGGACGTGTGTTTTTTCTCTTATATTTTAATAATTTATATTTTTCCTTGTAAATAGTTATTTGTGCTCATTATATAAACACCAACTTATAATATTAACTTGCTATGAATAATTCTGTTTGCGAGAACGTGACTCAGCGCGGTAAGTCAATTAAATCATCGATGCGCCTAGCTGCTGCCGCACAGGCAGAGGACTCTACAAATATGTCGTCTGATTTGCATACACCGCCAAATAATATATCGACATACCGATCAAACAACAAATCAAGCAAAGTTACCATGGAAAATATTGGAATGTTATTAGATGCAAAGCTCGAAACTTCGCTCAGTCAGCTAATGACCAAATTGCGAGCTATCGTCTTGGAGGATGTCCATAAGCTCGTCCAAGCCGAAGTTGCATCTGCCTTTCAAACTTTAAAAGATGACTTCACCAAGACTACGGATCATATTTGCGGCGATCAGCGAGATTTAAGGTCAGAAATAAACATCAAGACTAATTCCATTACTGTATTAGAAAATGAGAACCGTATCCTGCGCAAAGAAATAAATGCGCTAACTAGCCGCATCTCTGGTCTAGAAAAACTATCACGCAGTCAAAACCTTGAACTACAAGCAGTACCAGAGAATAGAAACGAAAACATACAAGAATTATTTAAGAATCTTTGCAATACTATTGGTATTGAAATGTTAGATAATAACATTATATCTTGTAGAAGAGTGGCCAAGGCGAATCAAGCTTCTGAACGGCCCCGCAATATTTTGATCTCGGTTTCTAATTCTTCTCTACGGGATCACGTTCTTTCTGCCTGTCACCGATTTAGAAAAACCATAAATAATGAATCCTTAAACAGCAGCCACCTGGGACTGACTGGTAATGCAACTAAAATTTTCATATCTGAACATTTGTCGCCAGATTGTAAAGCGCTCCATGCTGCGACAAGGCAGAGGGCTAAGGAGCTTAATTATAAGTTTGTTTGGGTAAAGTACGGCCGTATTTACGTACGTAAAGCGGAAAGGGCGGATCATATTTATATCAAAAACCTAGACACATTAAATAAGTTAAAATAATTATAATGCTAACTTTGCTCTTGGCAATATTTAGTTAACATATTTGGTTTTGTTTTCCCTAATTTAACTATGTTAATTTACTATCAAAATGTGAACCGTATTAGAACCAAGATTATTGATTTTTATTTAGGTGTTCTGAACTGTAATTATGACATAATATGTTTAACAGAAACCAATTTGAATCCAAGTGTTTTTAACTCGGAACTTTTTGACAGCAGATACAATGTATTTTGCAGAGATAGATGTGACACATCTATTAAAAAGTCTGAGGGCGGTGGTGTGTTAGTAGCAGTGAAACATCATATTAACATATTTCGCCAGCACTCATGGGAGTCGATAGTCGAAGATCTTTGGTTATCCTTTGTTTCATCTGAGGCTACCGTAAGTAAAATAATCAATCTGTGCATTTGTTACCTCCCGCCAGATCTCCCTATACATCTCGTCAACACGTTTCACAACAACTGTCAAAAAGTTATCATTACAAACTCTAATCATGGTGAGTTTCTAATGATTGGTGACTTTAACACTCCTGGCATTAATTGGGCCCCTGTACCTCACTCGTATTGGCTTAATCCAGGACAACCATTAGACCCAAAATCCAGTCTACTTGTTGAGACTCTGAATTTATGTGGATTGAGTCAGTTTAATAACATTCCCAATAAAAACAATCGCTATTTGGATCTAGTTTTATCTAATATTAGTACCATACGGATATATGGAGCCGAACCCTTAAGCCGCCTGGATGATCACCATCCCTCTATTATAATAGACTGTTCTAATTTAAATAAATCAGGGTCCTTAAAATCATGTAGACGTAAACGACTTAATTTCCGTAAATGTAATTATGAAAGCATCAAGGAACAACTTAAAGCTGTAGATTGGCAAGTAGTTTTAAAAGACCAGGACGTTAATACCGCAGTAAACACTTTTTATGATATACTCAATAAAATAATTATACAGCATACTCCCATAATAAAGGAAGACACACATATTTATCCGCTGTGGTTTTCACCGGCTCTAAAACAATGCTTAAGAGAAA
This sequence comes from Euclidia mi, assembly GCA_944739405.2. Classification (NCBI taxonomy): domain Eukaryota; kingdom Metazoa; phylum Arthropoda; class Insecta; order Lepidoptera; family Erebidae; genus Euclidia; species Euclidia mi. Next base: position 72,836,579 of record OX123195.2, on the reverse strand, counting down.
AACATAAACATCACAAACTTTATCGTAGATAAAAAAATCCACGCGAGTATGATACTTTCAGCATGCTTCGTACAAGATGTAAACGACTCATGAATGAGGACTACAAATCATTTGTTGCATGCACAGAAACCGCTTTGAAGTATGATATTAAATCTTTTTGGCGATATGTCAACACCAAGAAGTGCACAAATGATATTCCATTAACCATGAAGTACGGTAACCAAACTTCCTCAAGTCTGGTAGGCACATGCAATTTATTTTCTGATTATTTTAGTTCGGTTTATGACCCACCAGTTCCTGTAGATTATTTACCTTTCTTTTCTGGCGGTAATTTTATTAGAACACTGCACTCAATAAACGTAACTACATACGACGTCTACAGTAAAATTTGTCATTTAGATAGCAACAAGGGTGCTGGACCTGATGGAATTCCACCATATTTTATTAAAATGTGTAGAGATGAGTTGTGTGAGCCTTTATCAATCATATTTGCTAATTCTCTTCACTCTGGTGTGTTTCCTACCATATGGAAAGTTGCACATATAGTTCCAATTCACAAAACTGGTGACAAATCTTCCTGTGAAAATTACAGGCCCATTAGTATTTTGTCCTGCATGGCTAAACTCTTTGAATCAGCTGTGTACGACTCACTGTACTATCATCTTAGGTCATCAATCTCGCCTAATCAGCACGGTTTCATGAAAAATAGATCAACCCTTTCTAACCTTCTGCTTTATAAAAATTATTTATGCTGCGCTTTCGGAAAAAGGCAGCAAGTCGATACTATCTACACTGACTTCTCCAAAGCATTCGATAAGGTAAACCATTCGCTGCTTTGCGCCAAGCTCTCACACTACGGCATACATGGTAATTTGCTTCGTTGGGTTGAGTCCTACTTAAGTAGAAGAAGTCAGTTGGTATCGGTCAAAGGTAATGTTTCATCACCAGTCACTGCCACTTCGGGGATGCCTCAAGGTTCCCATTTAGGTCCATTGTTCTTCATAATATTTATAAATGACTTGATAGCGAGATTGAAAAACCCATGTCTGTTATACACTGACGATCTGAAGATATATTGCGTGGTTAATAGTACTAATGACGCCTTAAGTCTTCAGCAGGATCTTCAAATTGTTCATCAGTGGTGTCAGCTCAACTACATGCATCTAAACTTAAATAAATGTTGTGTGATATATTTTGCTTGTAAAGTACAGAAAATACTTTTTAATTATAATTTAGATGGCTTCTACCTCGACAGGAAGCATGTTGTTAAGGATCTTGGGGTTATGTTTGACGAAAAGTTAACATTTCACGCACATTATGACTATATTATTAATAAAAGCACCAGCTTACTTGGATTTATACTTAGATTTACTAAGGACTTCAAACATCCTTGTAGTCTCGTTTACCTTTTTATTACTTTGGTTCGCACTATCCTGGAGTACAACTCACCTATTTGGTCACCTTTCTACGCTGTTTACATTAATAGAATTGAGCGAGTTCAGAAAAAATGTCTCAGAATATTATGCTACAGATATGAGCGTCACCAAGATTTACACTGCTATAAAGATAGGTTAAATAATTATAAGATACTTTCCCTCGAGTCTCGCCGCAAAAGTACTGATCTTTTGTGTCTTCACAAAATTATTCACGGTGCGATAGACTGTCCAACTTTGGTGTCTCTTATTAACTTTAATACTAAGTTTTGGTCGCGACATCCTCATTTAAAAAGTTTCATTTTAAATGTGCACCTGAATAATACGTCATTTTATAACCCCATTGTAAGGATGTGTCGACTATATAATGACTTGCTACCTAAACACAGTTCCAAATTGGATATATTTAATAATAAATTCTTAACTTTTAAGAATGATGTTCAACATATTATGTCTGAATGACTACTAACACTTGTCGCATAAACGTAACGTACAATAAGTTTATTTCTTTCTTTTTATTATTATAATTTTTCACTCTCCTACTTTTATAGATCATGATGTATACGCATATTTAGGAACCTAGTTAAGTTTATAATACTATTGCTTATATAATGTTTGCCACAAATGTACTAGATTCTGTCATGTGTGATTAAATAAATAAATAAATAAATAAATATCTCAATAAGAAACATATACAGATTTTAATTTTATGATTAAATTATAAGATTAAAAAAAATGTATACTAATGTTTTCTATGGGAAACATGGTCATCATAGTAACACACTATGATGACCATGGTGAATTCATTTATTCTTATGAATTGGTGAGAGCTTGTAACTAGTATATAACTAGAACTATAAACGGTATATTAAACAGGAACGTGTCAGAGTTAAATAGTTTGGTACATCTAGCTTTTAATGAGTAGTAGTTTGAACCGGCGAGCAGGTATGAAAAAAGTAATGAATGTAGAGGAAGCGCGTGAGGTTTGTAAGGATAGAAGCAAGTGGCGTTCCGTCGTCTCTACCTAACCCGACGGGAAAAAGGCGTGTGTATATTTATGTATGTATGTAGTTTTTTATGATGCCGTTGTGAACTAATAAACCTTACAGTTTAGCCATGTCCATCAGAATATAGGTAGGATTTTTGTTAGTGTATCACTTCCTAATTTCTTCTGATAGCTTTTGGTTTGTTTGTTTATTAATATAGGGCTGGAATTTAATTTTTACACAATTTATAATCTGGCACACACACAGATTCGTCGATTCCAGTAAAGTTTTATTTATCTCGGCGGAATCACAGTTGAAGGCTCGGGCCTCCATCGCCTAATATCGGTGTTTGGGTCTTCGCGGTGAAGCGTAAGGTCCTCTCAAAGGCGCTCAAGCCTACTCACTAAAACTATCTCGAAGTTCCCTACTTGATCCATAGAATTACGTGTACGCCATGCGAACCGCATTAGCATGGCGGCTCTTTAGGGTTAATGGCGGGTTCTTAGTAAGTGTACAAAATCTGGGCACGTGCTGGTGAAATGCAATTACATTTTATTCAATTGACTATGAGTATACCTATGATATTTTATGTAGAAAAATCTAAAGATAACCTTTGGCTACATCTTATTGTAGACAATTATTTAAAATCGTATTTAATACCTATTCTACGAGCAATGCGTAAGACCGCAGACTTTCATCGTGATCAAACGAAGAGCTTAACGGGACATATAACCGAAAGATAAATAAAATTCCCATTGACACTTGGTTTAACAGATTTCGCAAGGGTCTTATTTGGTACATAAAATAAGTTAAAAGAAAGTTAGCCCGGTTAGTTTCGAAAGCAACAGTTCCTCCAAGACCCAAATAATATCTAATATCAATAGTAACTCGAGGTCACGCCCAAAGTTAGCTTTGGGCGTGACCTCGAGTTACTGACCTAAGATATATCCTAGATAGATATTTTTTCGTCCAATAGGTTGGTAAGTGGCTATAAAATTTCTTTTCATATTAATTTAATGTTAAAAAGTCCAAATAACATAGGATTGGAGTTGGAGAGAAGAGGGAAATAGATTTATTTTGCAGCAAAGCTAGGCGTCACTTGTACAAAATGCAAACTGACGGCATCTATTACTTCTAAACTAGAACACTTAAATTGTTTTGGATAATACTGTTCTAACACTGTACACTTTAGATGCACCTTATAGATATAATGCGACGGAAACGCGTGAGAACGGCTATCACACCTTGTTTTCTCTAGGTTCATTCAAAATATCAAAATAAAATAACAAATAACAATTCGGAAATATATCCGCTTTGAGCCTACAGGGAACTTGTGAAATATGCTATTCCTCTACATTTGGACAATCTTTAAACTTGTATTAAGGGGACTACAAGAGCTAAACGCGAGTTTTATAATGCTTTAAAGTATATGATTCAATGCAGTTAACACAATCAGAAAAATATATGATATTCTTCAGGATATAATCTAGTTAAGTACTGTGTTGAAAACATAATACAACTATCTTTAATCGATAGAAAAAAATCACAAAGACACCTCTTAAAAAATATTTTAACGAGTAAATACCATATTAAAATACATACAATCATTCTGATCTTTTGACAAATTTTTCAACAAGCAATATACTAACGAAATACTGTTTTAGTTTTTTAATCCAATCAATACATTTTCTGTAATTAATTTATTTCATGTTTTTTTAAAGTTCTGAACATCCCGTCGTCGTCGCGCTTCTCTTTCTTATGTATACAATCCGACAGCAACAGCTCAACTCAGTAGCTGTACTCGGCGCCTTAAATTGTCGTACAATTTATGACTGATTATGTGTATTGAAGGTAAAATGTCTAGTTGTGGCCTCGTAGCACCTAAACAAATTTTGCGATTATGATGCAGTTTATTTGTTTGAAATCTGTCGTGATCGTGATGTTTTTCAGCTTTAATGTACAAAGATTTATGTCGAAGATGAAAATAATGATGAAATGAAAATTTCCAGTTTTGTAATAATGTTACTAATGGACCGCGGCTCTATTTTGGCAGTACATGAACGATTTTATTCACTCTCTAACTAGGTTTACTTATTGCTACGCTCTCCCAGAGCCTCACATTCTATACTTAATAATTCTCTTACGTACTACTTGCAAGATAGCGAAACATTTCTTCAGTAATTAATACCTGGCATCCTTCCTATATGTCAAAGAACTATTAGGAACAAGACCACTGTAGATCGGCATGATCGATTTTCTAAATTAATTATGTTTCTCTGAACTACTTTTCAATATAAATTGACAAATGTTTTGCTGCCTCTCAACTACTTTTCAATATAAATTAATTTAGTGTTTTTCAAATAAGTTATTGGTTGTTGAAAGTCTCGAGATAAACAAAGGAGGAAAACAATTTTAAGTTACAAATAATTTTGATAAGATTCATAATTGGATCTGTAAGTTGGAAACAGTTATAATTTATTTCCTGTTCCAGATTTAGTGCCATAACCCAACTTATAGAACTATAACCAAAACCTTACTGAAAATATTATTTTGTTTGACGACAATTAGCTCTTTAACTAAATTCATGAAGCCCGCCTTCATTATGAATATATACCGCCTTATTACAAAACATGGTCTAAATATAATTGGAAGTTTAAATCTAGCCACACCTGTCTAAATTTGATTATACGTAGACTATAATAGACACATTTCTGTTAAACTATTATCGTTGAAAGTCTGATATCGTTAAAAGTCTGAGAAATAAAAGCCACATTAATAAATAACTACCTTCTTTAAAACGGCTTTTTTATTGTCAGTCAAGGTTCAATGCTGATATATTTAAACCTTGCTTTTTATTAAGGCCCATGAAGTTTAAATAAATATATAAGAGGATAAACTAAATTAGTATGAAAGCGGAATGAAAATTCAACTCATTCTGAAATTTTACTTGACTAGAATTAGATTATATTACGTTGACTTTTACTTAAAGATTAAGATATTTTTATTGCGTAATTGTGTACAAAAAAGGTCTTACAATAACTGGATAACAATGCAGTAATTAGTCCAACAGTTTACCCATATCAGATATGCAACAAGAGAGAAACACAAAATTAATTTCTTAACATTAAGCATATTTGTTACAAAAGAACTCTTTTAAGTTATAAAATATATGATTAAGTAGCCATTTCTTTAGTGTTGTTTTGAAGATGCTACCATTTAATTGCTTGATTTCTGTGGGTAAATGGTTAAATATACGAATAGCAGTAATATACGTACTTTTATAATAGATCATGTTATGTATATTCGGTAAGTTTATATGATATTTGTATCTATTGCGTATATTACTCTTAGTCGCCGATTCGAAAGTGAAATAGTGCATGTTGTTTTTTACAAATAAACAAATCTCAAGAATATAAATTGCTGTCAAAGTTAGGAACCCTTTCGACTTAAAAATATCTCGTAGCGACTCAGTACTATGCATTTTATAGATTGTCCTCAAGCATTTTTTTGAAGAATGAACGTCGATTCAACATTGGTCGAGTTACCCCAGTAAATTATGCCATAAATTAGAAGTGGATAAACATTACCATAATAGGCGCTTCTATTTACATTAGTAGTCTCTGTTAAGACTGATAGTTCATAACAAGCACTTGATATTTTTTTATTTATCTTTTTACTTATTCTACTTGATAACCTTACCCGACCATTGACTTTACATATTAGCAATTCAAAGCCGAACAGTTTAGATCTACAAGATTATGTATATGTCGCCGTCCCCAGCGAATAATATCGTAATCAACTATTGCGATAGAAGTGCTTTTATGGGGAATTATTGTTCCAGAGGTGCGATTACACCTTGTGAATTTTTTTCACATGATTCGTACGATTACTTTTCGAGTTAGACATTTTGTAATGAATTTACCTGTACTATTCGTCTATAAATAAAAACTATTTTAGTGACGAATATCATCATAATGAATCAATACTGACCCCTTGAAGTTATCCTTTTTTCAGTAAACTGTAATTACAATTTTATTCGGGTACAATAAATATAACTTATTTCGGTAAAGTACATTACCATTCCTTTTGCTATGGGATATTGATGTTAACCAATTTACTGTTACCACTATATATTATTTTGAGCGGTGATTAATATGGTTATAAAAAGTTATCATTACAATCAACCTCGCTACTTTACAGTCAAGACGATCGCAATTAACTATTGCTGTATAGGTCACTGTCAACAATTTACTCGAATAAAATCGTATTGATGCATTACGGTTTGAAAATTGTGTTTACATTTTGGTAATATGGTTTTTTGATTATATTTTTATGGGTGTAAAAATAATATTTTTTTAAGTTACATCTATTTACTCAACAAAAAAATACCTATCTATTGTTATGTCAACGAGTTTGCTATGTAAAACTGATAAGAAGTTATAATCAAAAAACGGTTTTTTATTTTTTCTGTAAATTTTACTTTTTTGATTACGATGTTATTCGTTGGGGACGGCGATGTCTTTTAAATAGCTGAATTGATTTTGAAATTGCCCCTAAAGCTCGTCGTATGCAGGCATCTATTTTCAAATTGATTTTATCGATTCAATATGCTGATTTTACGTAAATTCGCTGATTTTGTTTGTTTTTCGTGTGAGTGTGTGGCCAACTCTGGTGTCGGAGTTTTCAGACCGCCCTAAGGCCTCCGACATGGCCTAACGATCCTTATCCTTAGACAAGAACCGGGACCGACAGCTTTACGTGCCCTCCGAAGCACGGTAGCGCTCAGATGTAAATGCCACACACGGTCACCCATCCAAGTGGTGACCTGTGCAAGCGTTGCTTAACTTTGCCGATCTGTTACGAATGGCAAGTCAAGTCTCGCTATGAGCGCTACTACTGATACTGTTTTGGGTATTAGCGATATTGGTCTTTTTTGCTTTTTGGAGCAAACGTGTTTTGATGATCATCATCATCAGCCTTTACTAGTTCACTGCTGGACTAGGCCTCTCCTTTGAAAGGAGGATTTCGCCCACTATACCACGCTACCCAAACGGGTTAATATAGGGTATGTATCAAGTTTTCCTTCTCTTAGGCCGTTGACATAGGGTTTGTATCAAGTTTTTCTTCTAGTTTTGATGATATGGATTCTGTAATGGAAGCAATAATTATGAAATCCTAAATGACGCAATTTTACGGCGGAACGGACTGTAATACAGTTTAATATTGTAATTCTTCGATTGGCCTGTTCCTGTAGTGGTCAATGTCTTGATTGCTCTGAATCAAGCGGTCGTAGATTCGATGCCCATCCAGGCCAAATTATCGTTTGTGTGATGAGCAACGTTATTAATTCTGTCTCTCGGTGTAAATGAACTAAAAGTTGTATGTATTTAAGAGTATTATTATAATATGAGGTAAGTATGTTGATGAGTTATCTGTTGGACATAATACAACCTTGGTTGTGATACGATGACTATGCATACGTTGTTCTAGTATAAAATTTAATGTTTATAGCAAGATTACTGTGCTGTTTTTTTTACGACTTGGTTTGAGGAACCGTCAAACCCCTCGCGCAAATTACAGCTAGTAAAAATACTAAAGGTTGTTAGTTACTGTAAGATGTTGACAAAAATGTTATAGAGCTCTTTCAGGGTTTGTTTGATACAAAACATAAACCAACAAATTGCTTTTTACATTTGAAGTATTATAATTAAAATATTTGATACTTGTTTCTAAAATCTATGCCTGTGCTTTACGCATGGATCTTTAAATGTAAGAGAACACATTTTACTTAAATTTTTGTATCTGATTCTATCATCGTGGATGTAATGTGAGCGTCCCAAAACTTTCTTATTATTAACTTGGATTCGATCCGGGACGCGTATTTACAAAGGCTATACTATTTGAGTCACGAGTCAGACTCTAATAGAAGAGCTTTTGTTTATGCATATTACTCGACAATACCTAATCTATCTCAGTAAAAAAATTGATTCAAATGGATTAGCTTTTTGCCTTGATATTTTCAAAGAAAATACACCTACAAAACCGAGTACTGCATTATTCATATTCACTCAAATAGATAAGCCTTTGTCGAGATATTTTCAAACATGGTTTTGGTTTGTTAGGTGCGACTGTATGTAATTCAAGTAACTAAATAGGTTATGTTAGGTTCTCTTTTGACACTTAACCCAAAAATAGGAGCCCTGCTAAGCAGGGCTCCGTCCATTTAGATTATTAGGCACTAGGCACTTTGTGGTCCTAAACCTAGTCCCAGATTATACGATATTCTTCTTCTTCTGGTGCCTCTTCATTCCTGAAGGTTGGCCGTTAGCTTTTTGTACTCCTCCTTGTCCACAGCCAACCGGAACAGCTGCTCTACGGAGGCAATGCCGGTCCACTCCCGAATGTTCCGCAGCCACGACTTCCTCCAGCGTCCAGCGCGTCTCTTCCCCTCCACCTTGCCCATCATTACTAATTGTAGCAGCCCGTATCTATCGTGTCTGAGCACTATAGTTATATGATATGGTCCTTTTTATATTTCAATGAAATTTGAATTAGTGAAGTAGACGTTCCGAACCTAAAGGTATTATTGAAGTTAACGATCGGTATCAAATTGAATAGCATTTGTTGCTGCAATGTTAGAATGAATTTATCTTACAAAGTCTACGCGATTTCGGTTAATTTGTGTACTAAAATAGACTAGGGTTTCGTCAAGTTTTTGTCAAACAAAAGCTAAGCCAGTTCAGTTTGCACTTTCACTCTAATGGTATATACTTAGCCTTTGTAAATACGCATCCGGGAAGTGTCGTGAAAGTTCATAAAGTTTTTCGTTTTACGGTAGATTTATCAGAGCCAATCTGACGGTTCAGGTTAATCTCTACCCACGTGCCAGTAACTCTCACATGCAAAATAGTTGGATCGCTTTCTAAATCAGATTAGCCTGAAGATAGTTTTGATGTGTGTACTTTCAAGCTCATTATAGTTAGCAGTAGAACTAAAACAATACTCTTTGAAAAGATTAAAGTAGATATTGACTTTCAAAAAGATAATGCAACTTTTCCTTCGACTGCTGGTCCAAAAATATGAAACCTATTGTGCATAATTGAAATCTATTCCAAAAAAATATCCATTTATTGCAAATTTGACTATGGGGCCAAATAAATCTATCCCAGTAAAAAAAAGATACAGGGTAACAAAAGTTGGATATTTCTATCACTTAATTATAGGTTTTGTTTGTTTTAAACAGATTTAAAATGTTGCCAATTGCAAACTTAATTGAGATTTGAGCACTTAAAGCTAGAACGTAGGATAGGATAGGTAGGATTCAAAATAAAAAAAATATATAACCGAGACAGATAAAATGATTCCCTGTCGCAATAGATAGGGCGCGGGAGGGAGGCGCGGAGCGGGGACGCTAGCGACTGGCTGGCTACCTGTCGCTCTATCGGTACAGCAGCAGCGCGCTCATTAATCACACTTTAAACCACGTGCCGTTGCAATAAATGATTAAAAATTCACATTTTTTAAAAACGTTTGTTATCCTGTATCTTTTTTTTACTGGCTTAGATTTATTTGGCCCCATAGTAAAAGTTACAATAAATGGATAGGACTTACGTTTAGCATAGGTTTCAATTCTTTGGGCCAATCGGTTGCATTGTCGTTAATTTCAATCTTATACTAATGTATAAAGCTGAAGAGTTTGTTTAATTGTTTGGTTGAACGCACTAATCTCAGGAAGTACTGGTCTGATTTGAAAAATTCTTTCAGTGTTAGATAGCCCATTTATCGAGGAAGGCTATAAGCTATATAACGTTGCACTATGAGTGACGGGAGCGCAGCAGTAGCCTTAAATAACGCGGGTGTAACCGCGGGTATCCCCTAGTCAAATATAAAATTTCACACAGGGGCAGACGGATAGACATGGTGAAATTAGACGGAGTTCAGATAGTTTTATAATATCCGTCCAACTTCCTTATGTTCGCCTCTCCGGGGCTTAAGCCTCGAGCGAATATTTACTTAAGATAAATCTGTAACAAAAAACTTACTTTTTGTCTATCTTTCTTTCTTTCCAAAGAGCTTTTATTTAGTGAGGTTATGTATTTCGCCTACGCCTACAAAGTTGTAAAACATTTTGCGACACATGAATGCGAAAGTGAGATTTATTATTCGTATACGGGTACTGCATTGTGTCGCTATAAAAATAGGAGAGCTTTACTAAAACACTTGTTTTGTTCTAGGATTTGTTTGCTCAATATTCAGCATCAGTGTTAATAATAACTTGTTCCCATCCCTTACCAGTTAGACCATAATAGCCGTGTCGGTGTCAAAATTATGACAACAACACAGCTATATATTGGGCGCAAGCAGCAAAAAAGTTGGTACCTATGTATATTATTTGAAAGTGTACAAGTGCATTTATTTCTTGATGAAATTGTCCAAGGATTTTGAAGGACAAATTAAAAAATATTTGTTTCGGGCGTCCTCTAATATTTAAGCACTTTGGTAGTAGAGCCTTGCTGATTTCAGCATGAATGGGCCGGCTCGACCGGGGAAGTACTACCCTCTCACAGAAAAACGACGTAAAGTAACAGTACCTAAACTGTTACGTTTCGTTCGGTGAGTAAGAGTGCCGGAAGCCCTATCCCCTGTACCTTCTCCCTCATCCCACTCCTTATCCTATCCCTTTTCCCAACCCAAAGGGATGGCAACGCATTTGTGTCTCCTGTGGTGTTGCTTGTGTCCATGGGCGACGGTAATTCCTTACCATCAGGCGATCCGTCTCCTCGTTTGCCACCTATTACTATAAACAAACATATATATGATTATGTAGTATAATCATATATACAGGGTGTAACAAGACCCTTAACGAAAACTGAAATTCCATGTTGTACCAATCATTACAAAACATTTTTTACTTGGGCACCATACCTGGGAAATTACTGGTTCAAGAGATATTGAGGCTAAAAGTTAGTATGGAATTTTTCTAATTAGGTACAAAATCGATGCATTTACCCCGCCAAGATGTTCTTTAGGTGCCCTATAACCCCATGGATGAGTAGGTATTTCGAGCATTGCACGCGCGCTCTTTTAATTGCGGTTTAAAAAATGTGAAATCTCAAAAAAAGAATCGTTTCCCAGGTATTATTTTTGGGTAGTATGACTTGGCATGATGTCCACAACGAGTAGACTTCGGCTTGGTGATGGGTCTTGTGACATCCTGTATATAAATATTTTTATGATTATACTACATCGTCCCTGTGGTGACGGATTAAGTCACAGTGTCACCACCCCATATCATATCATATCCCATGGGTGTCGTAAGAACCGACACAGGTAGCATATTATGCAGGGAACAGCACTATAAGAGAAGGAAAACTTGATACAAACCCTATACCAACCCGTTTGGCCAGCGTGGTATAGTAGGCCAATTCCTCCTTTCAAAGGAGAGGCCTAGTCCAGCAGTGGACTGTTAAAGGCTGATGATAATGATGAGTATAATCATCACAACGAACTAGGATAGATTTAATGATTGAAAGTTCATTAACAAAGTCAAATTTGTTTTTTCTGGCTATAAATTGAATATTGTGCTTCAGTAGCTACTTCTAGGGCAGCGATAGCCTAGTGGAGATATCAACAGACTGCCATGCAGAGGGTATCGGGTTCGAATCCACGGCGCGCACCAATGACTTTTCAGAGTTATATGCGTATTAAATGGTTAATTATCGCTTGTTGTTGTTGTCCCGTGCCTCGGAGAGCACGTTAAGCCGTCGGGCCCGGCTGTCATGAAGATCTTTGACAGTCGTTACAGGGTGTCAGTACCTTCTAAATAAACTGACACTAGTCTAAACTATGGAATATCGCTAGCCCTTCGGGTTGCGGAGGTCAGACAGGCAGTCGCTCCGTGGAAAAGCTAATATTCCGCCAAAATCCGGTTAGACTAGTAAGCGGACCCCAGATTGAAACTGGGATAACGCTAAGAGGATGATGATAGGATGATGAGTAGCTACTTCTAGGGGTAACTACGGAACCCACATTACTTGGGCTTTCGTTTCTTTTCAATAAATCGTATTTCAAAAACCGTTTTTTGATTGTAAATCATCAAATTAAAAGCCGATCTGTTGGCAAATAATTTTATTAAATAAAAAATAAACATGTATTTATTTGAATGGTTCACATAGCATAGCATTCGACTCAAAGAACATATAGCTGACATAAAACATAAACGCTCAACAAAGTCTGCTGTGTGTGAACACGTGGAACAAGGACCCAACCACTACCTGCGATTTGATGAACCACAGATACTCGCAAAAGAACACCGTTTTCTTCCAAGGATGATACGAGAGGCTATTGAAATTAAAAAAACACCCTAATTTCAATAGGGAAGATGGTTGGAATGTTCCTCCAGCTTGGGACCCTGTCATAAGGCTAATGAAACCCAAGAAGGACAAAGTCACCAGAAGACCTAAGGACACTGTGAGCTCATTCTGCGTAAATAGTAACACCAGTAGATGAAAAATGTTCGGGTACTTTGAGATAACTTATACATTCAAGAAAAAGACAAATATCACCTCAGTCTGCCGTGAACATGAATTCTGAAAAGAATATTTTCTTGGGTTTACGCGAATGTTACACATTGAAATTAAACTACAGTTTACGGATTTTATCGCGTTATATTACTTTCACTGGTTATTTGTAATTACATTTAAACCGAAAGATCTAGGAATTACATTTTTATTACTAGCCGACGTTTCGAATTCTTTACAGGATTCATGTTCACGGCAGACTGAGGTGATATTTGTCTTTGTCTTGAATTTAAAAGTTATCTCAAAGTACCCGAACATTTTTCAACTATTGGTGTTACTATCTACGCAGAATGTGCTCACTGTGTCTTGATGTCTTCTGGTGACTTTGTCCTTTTTGGGTTTCATTAGCCTGATAACAGGGTCCCAAGCTGGAGGTACATTCCAACCATCTTCCCTATTGAAATTAGGATGTTTTTTAATTTCAATAGCTTCACGTATCATTCTTGGAATAAAGCGGTATTCTTTTGCGAGTATCTGTGGTTTATCAAATCGCAGGTAATGGTTGGTTCCTTGTTCTACATGTTCACACACAGCAGACTTCGTCGAGCGTTTGTGTTTAATGTCAGCTATATGTTCCTTTAGTCGAATGCCTATGCTTCTCTTGGTTTGGCCAATGTATGAGAGCCCACACTCACAGTCTATCTTGTAAACCCCGGCCTCTTGTAAGGGTAACTGACACTTGACAGATGGTAATAATTGGCTTATCTTCGTTGGCGGCTTGTAGAAAGTTTTGATTGAAGCTCGCTTCAAGATGTAGCCAATCTTGTCGGTCACGCCCTTGATGTATGGGAGGACAGCAGGTTGTCTCTCTACTGTGGCTGGCTTGTTCTTCGGGGATCTGTGACGTTGGCGCGGTGGTCGGAGCTTGTTGTCTTGCAGAACTTGCTTGACATGTTGAAGCTCGGCGTCCAGGTGTTTCTTGTCACAGATCCCCCGGGCTCTCTGAAACAAAGACATTCCTACGGTAGCTAACTGTTTAGGATGGTGGTGAGATTCACCGTTTAAGTACCTATTTGTATGTGTCTTTTTCCTATACACAGTGTGGCTCAAAGAGTTGTTTTTGTTCCTGATAACAAGTACATCTAGGAAAGCTAAAGAATTGTTTGCCTCTAATTCCATTGTAAATTTGATGTTGTTATGAATAGAATTAAGATGGTCTAGGAATACATTAACACTATCTGTTGGTAAAATTGTAAAAGTGTCATCTACATACCGCTTGTAGAACCTCGGTGTGATGGTGGCAGTCTGCAGGGCTCGCGCCTCGAAGTCCTCCATGAAGATGTCAGCAACAACAGGCGATACTGGAGAGCCCATTGCCACACCGTCTACTTGTATGTAGTATTTCTCATCCCATAGCAGATAGCCGGTTGTTAAGCAGTGTTTTAATATTTCTGCATATTCCTCGGGCATGTTGTTCTCTATTAGATTCCTTCTAGTTATTTCAATACAGTCATGTGCTGGTAAGCATGTAAATAATGACTGTACATCAAAACTAACCATAGTTTCCTTGTCAGAGAGATGTAGGTGTTTTATTTCACTGATAAAATGGTAGGAATCCTTTCCATGCGCTCTCGTCTTGCCTCTGAGTGGCGAGAGAATCTTCGCAATGTGTTGAGCCAATCTGTAGGTTGGTGCCCCTATTTGACTGACTATAGGGCGCAGTGGAGCATTTTCTTTGTGTATTTTCGGTAGACCATACAATTGAGGAGGTTTTGCACACGATGGTATTAAGTATTTCACGTCCAGATTCAGTTGTTCGGAGTATTTCTTCACAATGTCACTCGTTTGCTTGAGTATTTTGTTGGTAGGGTCTGTCTTAACCAATTTATATGTACTTTCATCCGATAAAAGATTTTCCATTTTTCGTTTATAATCGGACGTGTCCATCACTACCGTTGCATTTCCCTTATCTGCTCGGAGTACTGTTAGTTCAGGTCTAGCTCGTAGGTTCTTCAGTGCTAAATACTCTGGTTTTGGTAGATTCCTTCTCGGCACTGTCGACTGACGCAATACAGCAGAAACGTCCTGACGTATGGCCTCGAAATCTTCCTTACACACATTGTTCTTGACTAGACAATCCTCAACGTTGCAAATAATGGTCTCATACGGTATTCTGGATGGAGTTATCGCATAATTTAAACCTCTGCATAATAATTTTTCGGTGTTTTGATCTAACGTGTGTTTTGACAGATTGACAACTGTTTGTCTATGATCGGCGGACGGTAGCGTGTGATTGGTCCGTGCAAAAACGTTCTGTTTCATTTTGTACTGGTCATTTGATTTTTGTTGTAATTTTTCAAATTTTTCTATTTTGTTACGTTTACACGCGTAATATTTTGATGTTTCTCTGTTATTTATTGCATTGATGCATTTTTCAAAATCAAATGGAGTTATCAATCTGTTTATTTCGTTAGACAAATTCTCAACATTTCTATTTATTCTGCGTAAGTCAGCGCGGTGTTCGTGTATCTTTTGAATGAGTAACTTTTGACTTGCCTGTTTTAAGATCTTAGCGCTCCCACGTATGTCCTTCTTGGCTGATATTTTGCAGCATGTAGGGATGAGATCGTGATCACGGCATCTCTTCAAGAAAGGGTCACGGTCAAAATGGGCGTAAAACCAACAGCTTTAAAATATATTTTATGTGAAAGCTAATGGCCATTACTTAATTTTATACTATGACGGCAATCACCCAAACAACCGGTGAGCAGAGATATTCAGTGATGTTCAAACGTATTTTTTATAGAATCCAAAACAATCGCTAATACAACGGAGATAACACGACACGATGTTGTGCAGAGCTAGGCCAAAGAAACCAATCTATTGGTTGGTAACCTAACGGAATTACTACATTCCATCCCTTTCTACCTTCACTCTTACTCATGTTTAATTTTACACATTTACACGTTTCCGCGATGGTGTTTATTTAATTGAATTATATAGAGAGGAGTCATTAGATGATTTAAACAGATGTAATTTTCTGCAAACTAATGTGTGGTTGCTTCGAATTAAAATACAGTAGCGGCATGTCAGATCGTGCACATATAATACCTACATTTCGATCGATAGAGACCAAATCGATAGAAATGCGACAGTTGAGCATTACTGTACTTGCTTAACAGGCAGAAGAACAATAGGAAGTTGTGCCCACATAGTTTCAATTTTGTGGTTTTTAGGATTAGGACGACACGAGCCTTTCATTGCACCCGCAGAACATTTATTAGATGTTAAAGTTGATGATAACCATTGATATTTAAATAAAAGGTATCAATATATAGTAGTTTTTAACAAATATGTGTGTTTTATTTAACCAATCTTTGTGATTTTTTTGTAGTGATACCCGGTCGATATTGGGGTTAACAAGTATTTAGGGGGTATTTAGAAGTAAATTAAAGTAAATTACAACACATTTTATTTCTGTTGGTTTTACGCCCAGCTCTCATACAAAAATGCCCATGATCCTTTAAAGATGTTATGTATCTTGCGCGCTTGGTTTGTAGATCTTCTAGCCGGCGTATTTTGGTTGCTGTTTCCAGTCCGTACTGGTTAACATAATATTTTCTTGGGTTTACGCGAATGTTACACATTGAAATTAAACTACAGTTTACGGATTTTATCGCGTTATATTACTTTCACTGGTTATTTGTAATTACATTTAAACCGAAAGATCTAGGAATTACATTTTTATTACTAGCCGACGTTTCGAATTCTTTACAGGATTTATCACCTCAGTCTGCCGTGAACATGAATCCTGTAAAGAATTCGAAACGTCGGCTAGTAATAAAAATGTAATTCCTAGATCTTTCGGTTTAAATGTAATTACAAATAACCAGTGAAAGTAATATAACGCGATAAAATCCGTAAACTGTAGTTTAATTTCAATTCTGAAAAGAATTCGAAACGTCGGCTAGTAATAAATTAAAAATATAGTTTCTAGATCATTAGTTTCAAGTGTAATAACTTAGTGAAACCAATGCATGGCGATGGAATCCGTAAACTGTAGTTTAATTTCAATGAATGGTTCAATTAATGGCGTTCTTTGTGAAAAACAAACTTTTCAAATCCCGGCTGCGGTTTTCAAAAGGGGCCAGGTTTCAAATTATTCGTGCGTGAAACGTATTATTTAACATCTGTCGAATTGTGTTTACACAAGCTGATTGATGTTTATTTATTTTTGTTAAGGCTCTTTAGAAGGGTTTTTAAATGTAATATAAGTAGGTTATGCTACAGTTACAGAAATGTTTGTGATGGAATATTTTGGCGGTTATTTTTGGGTCGTCGTAATGGGGAGTCAGTGTCACTGACTGAATTGCCACTGTCTACATCTGTTGATTGAGATGTTGATTTGAGTTGCACATGTCAGGCCGTAGACGCTCAATGGATAAGCTAATATTCTGTCAAATCTGGTTAGACAAGCTAACAGATCTCAGACTCCAAGGAGAAAGTGTTGGATGCGAGTGAGATAACGCTAGGAAGACGATGATGATCATTTTTGCGATTTGATTTTCCAAGTACAAACGCGCATCTGATATGCCTATTGCCCATGGTTTTTTTATAATATCACTATTGCGGACCTGGTTTTATTACAATATCACTATTGCGGCTTAAAGAAATTACAATATCACTGAAAAGAGCCCGTGAAATTAAACGAACCGGTCGTTATGGACTATAATCTGTGTAATTATAATGTCACTAGTGAAATTATAGTATCACATTTTTAGCTAAATACCTGCGACATATATAGGGAAGACGAGATCTGCTGCCTAGCTTAATCTATTTGACAGACCATACATAATCCATATAAATAAAAATGAATGTTAAGGCGAGGTTGCAGTACTTTTTAAGATTTTTGAACGTCTGAAAGTCCCATGAACTATGATATTTTTAATGAATAAAAATTAAAGTATAAAAGTTGAACATATCTTCTAGTAAATCGTAAAGATAGAAACACGATTTGGAATGATTGGTTCGATAAAAAAAATGTCAAACATGGCACTAAATCACAATTTTAAACGTGTACTGCTTAGAGATTCCATAATGAATTTATATGAAAGTATTATCAATAGAAACAGCTCTTTAATTTTAAATAAATGGTAAAAACAGATTTCGTAATTTCGTTATCATTTTTCTCCAAGTATAAAAATAGTCAAAATGTTGGCATTATATCGCTCGCCGGCCGTTCATCAGTGCCTGTCTAGGCGTGATTGAGGACGGACGTACGTCGTTGCTCCGCAAAATCCCCCTCCACCCCCGCATGTACGTTTTCGCAAAAGTACAAAGTAATTCGTATTCCAAACTCAATCGTTTAAACCATAGACATACTAGTAAGAAACCGTAGACAGGTTATTGACAAGGTAACATGACGGAGCTTACGAGTGGCACGCATCGCGAAAAGCGTACGCACACTAATATAAATATGTCAAATCGACACACTAAGAATTAGATCAGAAGTGTAAGTGAGATAGCACATCTAATCGCAAGCGCGAAATAGAGATAAACATATACTCTCTGGACCGAAGCGCATTGTGACATCATGCTGACCGTTTCACAAACAATAATTTGACTCAGATGCGACATGACCACTTTGTCTGTCTTGAGTAAATTCAATTCGCCTCAAAGTAAATTTGATTAATTCATTTAAGGTAGGGAAATAAAAAGTCGATGTGATTTATTTATAACATTTATTAAAAAAGTACATTTCATTCAATGGAAACCTAAAACAGTACGTTAATATAAATACTGTGCGCTGCGGACCCACCGTAGCCCTGGCAATACCCCTGGGGGTATGGTGGGTCTTTTAAAGCTTAACCGTACTCCTGGCTGAAATGCTCGTAGTGTTATACCAACGTGCTACGTGGACATTAAACTGAACAGTGTTATCTCTCGTATGACTTACTACTTACGTTTTTGTATTTTTAGACAAGCGAAGACAAGCGCTAGTACGATGATACGAGAACAAGGAGATAAATTAGAGAATAAAACGTTTAGGTATTACTGCTAATGATTATAATGCTTTGTATATTATAGGTATAATCTGTGGTACTGTTGAAGGACCCGTCATCATCATCATCCTAGCGCTGTCGGATCATTCCCACTAGTTCTATTGAACAGTTCTATGATAAAACTAGTGATACTTTTTTCCCACTAGTTCTATTAGCACAACTTGATGAGAAGAATAGAACTAATGGGAAACAGTTATAGGAAATTTCCCACTAGTTCTATGGATGTTTTACAAGGGTAGTGTCACAACATCGCGCTCACAAATCCGAATAAATATGTATTTATAAAAATGTGTTAAACGAATGAACGTCTACAAAACAATTGTACGTCTACAAAACAAATGAACGTCTACAAAACAAATGAACGTCTACAAAACAAATGACTACCAGAAAGTGATCAGCTATCGATAGTGATTGCAAAAAACAGGTGCATGCGATTTTCAACCTTATTGACAATTCACGACAAACTTTTTTTTTTGTTTTTTCTCGCTTTCGAGCAATATAAGGGTAATAAAATTATAAATTCTGACTAATGTCAATTAGGTTGAAAATCGCATGCACCTGTTTTCTGCAATCACTATCGATAGCTGATCACTTTCTGTAAGTCATTTGTTTTGTAGACGTTCATTTGTTTTGTAAGCGTTCAATTGTTTTGTAGACGTCCATTTGTTTTACACATTAAACGAATGAACGTCTACAAAACATATTTATTCGGATATATGAGCGCGATGTCGTGACACTACGGATCATTCCCAGTAGTTCTATTGAATACCCTTGTAATACATACATAGAACTAGACTTGGACATTTCCTATTACTTATCCCATTAGTTCTGTTCTCCTCATCAAGTTGTGCTAATAAAATTAGGACAGTTCTATCATAGAATTGTTCAATACTACTACTATACTGGGAATGATCCCACAAAATAGTAGAACTTGAAATTAACGAACTGAAATTAATAAACTAATTACACAACAATATTATCTGGGAGTTCGGTTAAGCTTTGAAAGACCCACCATACCCTCAGGGGTACTGCCAGGGGTACGGTGGGTCGGCAGCGAAAACTGTGCAGTACAATCTACTTAGTTGTTTAATACTAAAAGGAGAAAAACAAGAACAAGTGAATGGACTTTGATCATCCGTCAATATTTGTAACTTACGTATGATTTTGTATTTCTATAATAATAATATATTGTGTTGATTCAGCCTCAAATCACTTTTATTACTTGACAAAAACACACATCAGTGTTTTATTATTACGAATGTACCATCTGGATACTTTGTTTTTTAGTCTTTAAACACGCACAATACTGCTTCTCTTTTACACTCGCTAAATGCCAATTTTTTATTCACTCTATTATTTGTGATACTGAATTTATTATAAATTGAAAATAAAACGTTGTAATATTGTAATACTCATGAATGAGAAGTGATTCCATAACTTTTAGTCATTTTCCTACTATAGTTTAACTACTTTAGCAAAATCTCATTACACACGACGGCATTTTCAAATGTAACGTACACACACGAGAGAAAAAGAGCGAGCGCTTCCGACCGCAGCGCGTACGCGGCTAAAGCCAAATGAGACATTTAGAAAAAAAAAGTTTGTCATGAATTTGACAGTTTTTAATGTGCCACTTTTGAAGTTCGCATAACTCATCTACAGTTTTTTTACGCTGCGCTGTGGCACACGCACACACGAAACCCCCCCTCCCCTCCCCCCGCTCACTCGCTGACGCCACCGCCGTATTTTTGTTTTTGCGGGGGGTGAGGTCGAGCTACGCACTGTACTGCAACCTCGCCTTAATGCGCGCAGAACTCCCAAAAGACTGCACAAAATAGGATAATAAATCTTTCTTTTTTGTGTTTGTTATTGTTAGGTAAGGTTTGTATGAAAAAAATACTTAAAAAGTAATGGCAAATATTTAAAAAAAATATATGGCGTTACAAAGTTCACCGGTTTACTACGAAGCTTGTCTCAAATAAACAAGGTTTAAAGGATGTAAAGATTATTTTCTTCCGTACTAGTGACATGTTTTTGTAATAGTCATAATAAAATACTTTATGTAACAAGTGTATGGAGATTTATACTTTGTGATTGTAGTCTCTCCACATACATACATAGACTCACGCCTGTTTCCCGGAGGTGTATGCAGAGACTACGGAACGCCATTTACAACGATCCTGACATATCTCTCTTGCTTCATTCACTCTCATCACATTTCCCGCAGCGCTACGTATATCTTCGATTCACCTGGTTACAGGACGCCCTATATTACGTTTGCCGTGTACAAAAATACCTAGATAATACTTCAAAAATACATCTTTACTTTACATGTTATGAAGAACCCACACACCTTACGTAGGCGTTTTCGATAGTACACTTCATTCAAACCAAAAGGGTCACTTTCTATAAAAACACTCTTTATCCTGCAGGTCTTATATCTACAGGCGGACAAAGATACGTAACTACCTACATACGTCAAAGGCTACGTAAAGGGTTAATTCCACCCCGTTGGTAAAGCAATAATACGTTCAAAGGTTGACTGTTGCAGCTCACTTACCTATTCATGAACGTATAAAACTATCATTGAGGAACAATTTATGACCTAGGGATAAAGAATATTGCATGGTACAGTCAGCAATGTAAGTCGATATACGTTAACGTGATTTTGAATGTAGTATTTTTTTGGGTTTAAGCGAATGTTACACATTGAAATCAAACTACTGTTAATAGACTCTGACCGCAAGTTTTACTGATTTTTCCTGAATTCTCAGTAGCAGCACGGAGTCTGGCAAAGTGACCGGTATCGGCAAGGGGTCCGGGTGAGCTATTACGTGGGTCCTACAAATACATAACATGGTGAAATGTGGGTGTAATATTATACCTTTGCCTACCCCTTACCGGAAATACAATCGTAAGTTTATGAAAAAGAAAAAGTAAAGAAGAATAATCTCAAAGTTTAAATTCTTAAATAAGTCAGAACTTTTGTTGCCGACCGTACATAGAGCATGCTTGAGAAATATGACCGTTTATAGGTACACTGTACCTAAGCCAACCGCTAGGTAAATAGACCACGCAGTATGTTTACTGCTAAGGATAACGTCATACTTACTCATTATCCAATTAGTAATTATAGGGACACTCACACTAATTATTAATATCTTAGAACACGGTTATCTGATCTGAGACTAAGCAGAGGTAGGCATGTGGGTTTCCTATGGCAACCAGATAATTGACCTCTTGAATGTGGCGAAAGCGTACAGATTACAAGCTGCGCGCGTACTGCGTATATTATGTCATCATCCTCCTAGCGTTATCCCAATTGCAGCCAAAGATCCGTCTACTAGTCTAACCGGATTTAACAGAATGACAGCTTTTCCACAGAGCGAATGCCTGTCTGACCTCCGCAACTCGAAGGGATAGCGATATTCCATGGTTTAGACTAGTGTCAGTTGTACAGGTTTACTTATAGGTACATTTTATTTATAAACAGTGTGATCACACTGATCACTGAGGAAGAGTTAGGTATACCATTCATGCGGGTGAATAAAATATAACTTGACATTTTGATAACTAGCAAACCAAAACGTGTGAATAATGATCATACAAACAATGTATGTTTATGTAAATAAACAACTCAAAGACACAGTTTAACCTCCAATGATATCGTAAAACGGAAACAGTAGTTAAAGCAACATAAAAGTGAAAAACGGTTCGTGCCAGATTGTGGTTTAAGTACTAAAGAGAGCAAGGTCAAGACTATTAAGTATAGTAGGTTAGTAGTGATTCATCGCTATGAAAGCTCTTTAAATGGATATTGCATGGGCTCCTGTAAACATGTCTGTAAAGAGTTTGTAAGGAAGAGTTATGTTACTCTTTTACGCAAAAGCGACTGAACAGGTTTTGATGATGCTTTACACAGTGCTTTCTTACACACTGCATTTGTCCTTCTTTCTGGCAATCCTCCACCTGGACATGGGCTGCCATGGCTGACCTGGAAGTCTTTGAACAGACTTCGGACACACGTAACCAAATATTTGATTTTCATGAAGAATTGCTGTTTGATTTTCATGAAGAGAAACAAAAATTATCGGAATATGATGAAGTTTTGATATGCGATAAACGTATAGGATCAAAGAACTCAACAATATGAATCAATTGAGGCCAAAAACTATATTAAAATTCAAGCTCAATAACTAAACGAGAAATGCGTAAAAATTATGTTGCAAGATTTCTTTAGAAACATTCGGACAGGTAAAAGTTAATTAAAGTTAGTAAAACATAATAATTGTTACCCGAATTTAAATTCCTAATATTCTAATCTAAAGTTGCGAGTACGTATTATCAACATTTTCATAATAAATAGGGACCGCTTATTGTACTAATCTTTAACTAAGTATAGCCGCATACTTTTGTTAAGCGAGGTTAAAAAGCTTATACACGGTAATAAGGAGTATTTGATATAATTATATGATTATATCCTATTTAGTATTCCGAGAGCAATGGCCGGAGAGGAATGCCTCTTTGATATGCTTATCGAAGTGGGAAAATCCAATTACAACCGGGATGAAAATTGGCCTACGAGTATTTGTGTTGGCCGTTTAAAATGCCCCTTGTATTAAAATCCTGCTCTAGAAAATTATGTTCAAGGAATTACATATATTGGATTTTCAAGCGAATAATAGCCATGTCAGATGCAAAAAACTACTGGCATATTTATTAATTATGTCTAGGTCTTAGTTTAGTAAACGTTTTAGCAATTAGGTTAATGTAACTAGTAGGTTCCAGAATTTAAAATTCGTATCTAGAAAGCGGCGATAGCCTACTGGTGTACGTAACGGACTGCCGAGACAATGGTCCCGGGTTCGATATGTGTGTATTTAAAATGTCAATTATCGCTCGCATAATAACTTGCGCGGTAGATGGCAATAGGCTCGCCCTCTATTACATTGGGACCGAAACATAACTGGCGAAGTGTGGGTGTGTGAAGTTATTATGTTTATCTAGTAATAAGCTATGCATGTAAGTATGTTTCCAATAGTGACGCTGCTGTTTTTGGAAGGTTCCTATGAGGACGTATGGACAGTCAGACGGACAGAGGGACATGGCAAAACTATTTATCTATCTATTAATGTTATTTACATATATATCGCATCAGTCGACAGAAAGAAATAAATTAAAAAGAAAACCGTGTTGTAGTGTGTATAATTGACCGTGTATCAGTTGCCCGAGGACGCATAAAAACATTATTAAATCACACATTTGCCTAGCGACAGTAGCAACGATTAAATAGCTACCATGTTTTACGAAGCAACATATTATATGTATACCTATAAGCTACATCATAATAATATTCTTCCGCTACTGAATAACTGACAGATAAAACATAGCCGACACTATTGGACGCAAGAAGCTGAAATTCACCATCTATGTTACTTGGGGAGTATAGAGGTGCACTAATGAAGTATTTTCCAAAATTTAAACAGGATCGGAATCTCCCCCGCAAGGTGGACCGACGATCTAGTCAAGATCGCGGGAGGCGGTTGTATGCGGGCGGCTCAAGACCGGTCTGTGTGGAGAACCTTGGGGGAGGCCTATGTCCAGCAGTGGACATCGTTTGGCTTATATGATGAAACAGGATCGGAAAGAAACCGTAAAAAAATATTAGATTGTATGGCAAGGGAGCAAAATAGTATTTTTACGGCGAGGGCGCTACTTTGAACCACGAGCGAAGCAAGCTCGGGATTCTAACGTAGAATCCTGAGCGCAGCGAGGGATTCAAAGTACATTGCCCGAGGGAAAAATAATTTGCTCTCGAGTCATATATTCTACTTTTCATCCCCTTTCTATGAGAAAATAAATAATTTCGTGGGTAATAAGTTTTGTATGACGTTGTTAGCTTCTGTAGTTATTGTTTAAGCAGTTAAAACATTGTCACTTACATAACGTGACGTAGAACTCATTATTTTTGCAAAATACAATAAAGTATGAACTGATTACAAAAACAGAGACGTAATTCATCCGCTTCTGTTTTCCTGTATAGTTAGCGCGGGTCCCACGCCGTACAGCCAACACGTACCAGACAGTTATTCATACAATTTACGTTCGATTTCTATGAATAATATACGTTCCAAATTCAATTCACTTTTCCGCCCGCTGAAAAAAGTTCTTAAAAGAGCTATTTTGGTTGCGCTAAAAGAGGAACAAAGCGACACTTTTCGAATAGAAGGGATGACAAAAATTTTGGGCATTGCTTTGGGAATCATCTCATTGAATATAAAAATAATAATACAATATTGTTCTATGCAAGCTGTCAATCTTTACTTGACCAATGCGCTAAACTTAGTACCCTTATCATTCTAAAGGAAAACTCGCGTCTACGCGGAAATGCTCCAAATGATGAATTTAGTACCAAAGGTTTTCCCGAGGGCACGCAACATAATGTACTACATACCTTAAACAACTTGAATCTTCAGATATACATACGATTTATTGTTATTTCTGTTGCAATTATATTGATTTAAATCCGCTTCGAGATAGATTTTTTGGAAAGGCCTGGCTTAGAAATTGTTTCATATGATAAAGTTAATAGTAGTAACCTTTGCAAATTAAACACGTTACTTTCTTGTGAATTACTCTGAGTATAAGTAAAATACGCATGAAAATCCGTTCCGTAATTGTTGTGGTTATCGTGATAAGCGTGGCTTTGTTTTATAATATTATTTTGCATTCATGTTTTTTTTACATCTAGTGAAAATGTTTTTTTATTATTAACTATATTCGGCAGCTACTTTACAATAGTATAATTATGGAGATAATTTACTTTAAAGGTATCTTGCGTAAAGCCACTAAAATAAATAATTAATAAATAAAAGGCCTTTATTGCTGCTTACGAAAATTTTACAATACGATATAGTTCTACTTTAACATTTATTACGAGCGTTCAATTTTCAATCATAGCCTATCCCTCAAAGAAGGCGAAGGCAAATGATTTTCATTAAATAAATACAATTTTCGACATTAAACCTGTCGTAGATGGATTCCTTTCGGCTTCAGTTGCACTCTAAGATATAAATAAAGTTAAAAAAACTTTTACTAAGGTAGGTTACACAAGAACACAACCTGTATACTTAGGAACGTACCTCAATCCAAATGTTAAATATAATAATAAGGTGTGCCGAATGTTATATAAATCAGGGTCGGTTCAAGGGATTTCATAATATATGTATATTAAATAATATTTAATATCGGTACGATTGCGTTTTACAGGGTGTATTCGTATTTCGGCTTGGTGATGAGACCCATCACCAAGCCGAAGTCTACTCGTATTCATACATCATGCAAGTCACTTTAAACAAAAATAATACCTGGGAAACTATTTTTTAAGCAGTCATATTTTTTAAACGGCAATTAAAAGTGCGCGAGTGCGATACTCAAAATACCTACTTACGCATGGGTGCAAAGGACATTTATAGAACAAATTGGTCGGGTAAATGCATCGATGTTGTACCTAATTACAAAAAATGTATGGTGACTTTGAACCTCAATATTTCCTAAACCAGTAATTTCCCTGGTATGGTGCCGAAGTAAAAAGTGTTCGTAATGATTGGTACAATATGGGATTTCAATGTTCGTTAAGGGTCTTTTTACACCCTGTATATGGTTAAGTGACATGAATAAAGTATATATTTAACAGTTAATATTCACATAGTAAATTGCATAAAGTATTGCAGTAAAATAGCGATTTTCAGCGAGACTTTCTTCTTCTGCCTGCCCTGTTCCCATATCATTTGGGGTCGGCGCAGAATGTCTTTTTACCCGACTACGGCGAAGCCAAAAGGAAGGGTTATGTTTTTGGCAGTCTATGTATTTATGTTTATATGTTCCACCGTAGCGCCCAAATTACTGAACCGATTTTAATAAGTGGGGTGTCAATAGATTCCTAATAATGGCCCGGGTGACATAGGCTATATAAATTTTATCAAAATTATCTACTACGGAATTAATACCTCAGATTCCAACCTCAAGAAAAAATAAACTGCGATAATCATCAATACGTTTTTGGTATCAAAAGAAAGTTATTGGTGAGCACATTACAAATACGTACATATATTGTACCGTTTCAGTAAACATATAACTTTAAAACGAAACGCTGTAGTACTTACAATTCACGCGGTTCAGACGCTTTGCGTTACCTAATTTTCATTCTTCTTAAAAAAATGACAATGTAAATATTGCACAGTGAGTCTGTTTACATGCCGCATTGGGATACGGAAAAGGATTAAATAAAATAAAATAAGTTTAAAGACTAAAACCCGACTACCTCAAATTGGGGTCTACAAAGATCGAAACAAGAACATAGCTCATTCAGATACAAATCCAGAAAAGTATAAGTACAGAAATGCTCAACCTAGAGCCGTGGTCGCACCTATTGTATACCTATTGTGAGTGCCAGGAACACTCACCTGCATTAAACAAACATGGCAGGTAACTACCATGTATACTAGTATAAAATAGGTGCGCTCACGGCTCTAGCTTGAGCATTTCTGTACTTATACTTTTCTGGAACTGTATCTGAATGAGCTAAGTTCTTGTTTCGATCTTTGTAGACCCCATTTTGACGTAGTCGGGTTTTAGTCTTCAAACTTATTTTATTCTTCCATTCTCTTCTATTAGATGTCATCTGAACATTCACTCCCTTTTCATTCATGTCATCTTTCACACAATCCATCCATCTTTTCTTTGGTCTGCCTCTTGCTTTATGTCCCTCAACTCTCAAATTCATCACTTTTCTAGTTACAATAGACTGATTCGCAGATGGTCTTGGATTCAGATCTACGACACACACCACAGACACTTCGAAGTTATTTTCGTATTCAATAATAATTTTCGTAATTCTAACTTACTGTGAAAGTAAAATAAAAACGCTATAGAAACATGTGTGAGACTTCTCATATTCTCGTAAAAGATGTGAGGTCTATCAACTCGCACTTGCCTAGTGTGGTGAACTATAGCCTAACCCTTCTCATAGCGAGTAGAAGCATCTACCCAGTAATGAAATCGCCTGACCGTCCTATCTGTACGTATGAATGCGATAAATTCAAAAACTACTAAACGGTTTTTTGTACAGTTTTCTCCAGAAGGTGATGTGATTACTGAGGAACGTTTAAGTGTATATTTATTTATATAGTTCCCGCGGGTGGAACCGCAGGGAAATCTAGTCGAATATATATAAAAAATGAATCGTAACAAAAACCTTTTTAGCAGCCTTAAGTAAAAGTAATTACTTAAAAGTTACTTTTTAGACGAAATGGAATAGCAAGGTAAAATACAAAAATAAGGGTATTCCGGGCGCTTTACGAAAAACAATCTCAAAGATCATAAAGTAATTTTATTAGTGGACTGATAGAGGTCAAAAGTAGGCAACCTTTGTCTTACCGAAGTTATAAGTATATTAAATAATTAATCGCTTGCTCTTACCATTAAAGATTACATATTATAAAACAAAGTTTTATTATTAAGTCAGACAATTTGTTGATGTTTTTTGTGCACAAATATGGGATTTCCCGAAATTTTTATCAGATCGGGAAGAAACGGCTTTGAAATCAAATGTACGGGCGTAGCTGTGGACATCCTCGAGGATATCTATATATAGGATACTTTGCTGGTGGTTGACGGCATAGAATACAAGTGTCACCACCCCCTATCTTCCCGTGGGCGTCGTAAGAGGCGACTAAGGGATAACACGATGCAAATACTATCTTTGCGTAGAGACGGAAAACTCGACATCAAACCCTATACGACTGCCTAGTTGGTCTCACGGCATAAATGTGCGCGTGGGATCGGGAGGTCCCGGGTTCGATTCCTGGGTCGGGCAGTGTTATTGGGTTTTTCTGTCACGAAATTCTCAGTAGCAGCACGGAGTCTGGAAATGTGCCCGGTACGGCAATAGGCTCGCCCCTTATTACGTGGGACTAAAGTATATCTGGTGAAAAGTGGGTGTAGAAATACACCTCTGCCTACCTCTTCGGGGTTATAGGCGTGAGACTATTTATGTATGTATTATATCCATTTATCAACCCGAGTATCTAGTACATGTTTTGTGGTAAATTCATCCTTATTCTAAGTATTACAAGTAAAATTGTTTATTAATTGCAACTGTTCTTTTGGCTTTCTGCATTAGGTTGTAACGTAATACTACACGTATTGCGTTATAATATCTCGCAGGCGCTTAACGCCAGCTTAGCCAGACATCGTTCGCAATATTACCAAATATGGTCATATTCACTAGCCAAAGGCAGTTGTGAGTCATAGATTTATGCCTATATAAGATGGGTGCGCGTCGTAGAATGGGCACTTTCCCTAGACATCGAAACGCTGCCGCTACACCTCGCGATTATTCTACATTCTACTTCCTATCTACTGTCCCGCTGGGGTTCACCCTACGAGCTCACTGCACCTGACGTTCTTCCTACGGGCTGACGTTCTTCCTACGGGCTGACGTTCTTCCTACGGGCTACAAGCCACGAGCTGCTGGCGCCGTGCCGCTACTAGCCAGCTGCCACCCAAGCCTCCGTTCCTGCCTACGAGCTCCTACAGCCAGGCCACGGACGCCTGAGCCTGACCGCTCGACCCACATCGGCTGCACCGCCTGAGACCCGCTCAGCCTGAACATCGACCACAGAGCTGCCTGCGCAGCGCACCTTGCCCACCCATCGGCGACCCTACGAGCAGCTACCCTGCGAGCGTCGGAGAGCAGCAGGAGTCTACACTCCAGCCAGCTCGGGCCAGTGCTTACCTAGTTCGGTCATACTGTATGTAAGCGGTAGTGAGACATGGTTAAGCTTGTTTCATTGTATACAGCTCACAAAAAGCTGGCAGGAGCTTGCTTTGTCGTTATTTTGTAGCGCCCTTTCATATGTTTTCCTGAATAAGTGTGCAAAAAAGAAATTGTTTCTTTTTTTTTTTGAGGTAAGTTAGGTTTGTCACTTTAACTATTAGTTGTGTTAAGTTGAAATGAATGTACATAATTATGTTCATACAAGTGACTTAACGTGTGGCGTAGTGGTTTCAGAGGCCACCGCGCTTGTATTTTATTTCACAGCATTACAACGTGACGGCCGATGTGTAAGGTCCATTTTATTTTGTCCTACTACAAACCAGCCTAACCATCTGACACGTCACGTTGTAGTACTGTATAATGTAGGTAGACTTTGTCTAAAATGCTATACCAGAAGTTGCTATATTATTATGCTGCTG
The DNA here is from genome assembly GCA_944739405.2 of Euclidia mi. Lineage (NCBI taxonomy): Eukaryota > Metazoa > Arthropoda > Insecta > Lepidoptera > Erebidae > Euclidia > Euclidia mi. The sequence goes on along the minus strand of OX123195.2, from coordinate 72,806,319 downwards.
TAGTATTTACAATGCAAATCCGAAGTAATGATTTATTATTGTTATGTTTCTCTTTATAGCGAGTGTTATTTTACCTCCCGACCAGAAAATTATGAATTTGAAAAATACTATAGGCAATTATGTTGGTTATAAGGATGGGTGATTAATTGACCAATCCTTTGAGAGGCTTACACGGGGACATACGTCCAACGTAAAAGTCCATAGGCCCGTTGAGAGTTAATCTAAAAAGTAATAAGGCACATGCGACGGAGACTCTGCAACTGCGCTATTAAGTACACCTATGAGCTATGGATTAGCCGCCGCACGTGTAGAACTATTTCTTTAAAGTGGAATCTAATGGAATTAGGTTAGGAGGATTGGTGTTTGATGGAGCGGGATAATAAAAGTTATGTATTACAAACGGCACCTGCTTGATAGTACTAATAGCATCCGTCTCTGTGGCAGATATTATTATTATATTATTTATTATAACGGGCCGAGTACGAGTACTTTTCGGGAAAGACTGACTTATAAATACAAGGTGTATAGCACGTGGAAAATCAGCTATGTATCATCACTTTTTAAATAATTATGTGAAATGATAAATTAATACAATATCTTTGTTGCAGGTTTACCTAACGATTTATCAGTATCCTGGCATCAGTACCCGTACAGTCTGGGCACAGTGTTCTGCAAGCTGCGGGCACTCATATCGGAAGCGTAAGTACTTGATCTTAAGCCTGCTTGAAACAGAACCGACATCTTAAAGTTCTACTGAATACCTACTTTATTATTCTACTAGTTACTGTTCGCATTTTTGTAAGGAATTTTAAGCTGCTATAAGTATGGATAATAAATCTGCTATAGGTATATTGTGACTGCTTTCGGATCATAACTGACCTTGCCATGTTTGAATGGTCCGTGTATTTTGATCAATGATGAACTGCCTGAACATTCCGTGTATCTCAGCGATTTGTGAGGAAAACGTCTATAGCAGTATCTACATACTACTTAGGCCATCTATTACACAATGTCGAAGACATTCAACACTGGCGATATCTAGCTTACCCCGATGTAACTAGATTCTAAATTGCGCTTATAAAATTTTCAAGATTTACCACGCCATTAACTTCGAAAAATCAGTATTTTGCGGCATGGGTTTAATTTAAAGCCAGTAGCCAGTTTCAGCCAGTTTTAGTGCCAGTGAATGGCAGTATTTTGGTATCTCCACTAGGCTATCGCAGCCTTAGGTATGCGTAGGTGATACAACATTTTATTGACGGCCCGAAGTTTATTGCACTCTCTTATATTTTATTTATTAGAAAACTTTGATCTTCTTTTGACGTACCTTTGAACTTGTGGTTGTGAACTTGTGGGTTTATGTATAAAAGTTGAAATTTTCCCCGAATTTTGGTCCGTTTTCATTTATAATTAGATATAAAACTTTGCGTTCGAGTGATAAAATTATTAAGCCCTTGTCTACATGGAATTAATTCATATTTGAATTAACTCCATCTAGACACGGTTAATTATAAATGATGTAACGAAATTTTCTGGTCGAGTTTTTTTCCCCGGAATATACAGCGGGCTTGCGAGTAACAGCTTGGAAGAGATTTTCGCAAATGAAACAGTACTTGTCAAAAATTTTCTCCAAAATATTCCGTGTTGGACGATACACTGTTTGGCGAAACTTCAAATTCTTACTGCGTTGACGATGTGTTTGGTGGTTGTATTTGTATAAATGTAATAGTCATCAGGTTTTTTCCGAATTCTCAGTAGCAGCACAGAGTCTGGTGATGTGCCCGGTAACGGCAATAGGCTCGCCCCCTATTACGTGGGACCTAAACGTTCATGGCGCAATGTGGGTGTAATATTACACCTCTGCCTACCCCTTCGAGTCGGATACAGGCGTGAGCCTATAAAAAAAAATGTTATCAGAAATATAATTCCCTGGAAAGATATGATGTGAACCACTTTTTCGTATGTACGAGTCCTTAACTGATGTTGAAATTTAGGAAAATCGACATACGTCTACGGAATTGAGCCTCTAGTAATATTTTTGCGATATAACTTTAGTCGTGCGGCATTCAACTACAATTTTATCTTAGTTTTGCCTTCTAACAAACTGTGAAATAATAATTTTACTTATTGTATATATATTATCAGTGCTTCAATTGAAACATAATTGCCACTCCGAATTACTTTGTTTACAGCCACGGTATCAGGAAAGTAAAGCAATTTTTGCAAAGGTCATCACTTGGATGGAAGCCCACTTGTTGTGATATTGACATCAGAATAGCACAGGCACATAAAACCATCGATTCCGGTTCCTAGCTCAGGTCAAAAATTTTTAGGTTCATGTCGTAGGTCTTTGGGAGGATTACATACTCTGACACCAGAGTTAGCCACAGATACATACAAAAAGAGAAAAAAAGAACATCAAATCCATGACTTGGTTGCGTAATTGTCTTGTATATATACAGGCAGGCGAACTAGGCTATTTTCGTTCGGATTTTTCAATAGCAGTATGGACATGACGGCATAACTTATAAAATTCAATCAAAAGTTTAACGTCATCATATCTGTTTACACCATAATCCTTGATTTTTACGATACAAAGTTTTCATTAATCTCTTTTTCTTTTTAACCTTAAATCAAAACACGTGTTTTGCGCTTTACGCCGGGAATATATCTATACCTAGTTGAAATATAATATATAGTATAACTAAGAAGCAATCATGGTACCACAAATTGTAAGATTAAGATTTAAAAAAGAGTGGCATGAGTTTCTTCCAGGCTCTTCTCATAGCCCTACCATGCCGAACCTGGCTGTAAAAAAAAGAAATGACGTGCATAAGTGTTGCTTTTGTAACCTATATGAATATTTGAGTTTGAATTTGAATTTGAATAAGTAAAGTAGCTTGTTTCCCGCAGAGGTAGGCAGAGACTATGAACTGCCATTTGGTACGATCCTGACATATCTCTCTTACTTTATTCCCTATTGTAGTATATTATTTCTATAGTATAATTCCGTGTTCAAATAAACAACAAGAATATTAATAAATGCAGGTCTTAACTATCTTATCTGTCCAATACAAATTTACCAACTTCCAAGGCATTCAACATTTACTTGGCTAACATTTAACTAGGCTCTCCGGACAACCTAATTGCTTAATTAGGGGCTGAAACTTATTCGTTAAGGCTTGATTCATTCTCGCACTTTGTTAATTTGTTTGTCTTGTTCAAAGTAAACGTTTTAAAAACGATCTGAAATAGCCAATCTTGTGATCCTGACGATTAAACAAGGGAAGGTCGCCTATTTCGGCCTCTTTCGTCGAAATGAATAATATTTTTTAGGACAGAACATTATGGCTCGCCAAGTAGATTAACAACGAAGTATTTGAAGACAGAAGACAGGCATTAAGGCAGTAGAACAGCTGTTTAGACTGGCTCAGGACAAGTTTAAGGAGCTGATTGCCAACTTCAATAATGGAGTGGCACTTAAAGATGAAGTTTAGTGGATTTGTGATTTTAGAGCCTTATATTTACGTATTTCGTGGTTTTGGTTGAGGGAAAATAATAATAACTAGAGGACCCGTGCTGCTCCACAGCATATTTTAATATTATAAAAAAGCTCTTACATATTGGTATGATGAGTACATTGTAGCCTTATCTAATAAGTAAAAAGGTGATATTCTAACCAAAAATATATATATCACAAAACTTATTTTCTCGAAACATTGGCTTTGCGTTGCACCTTAGGTATCATGAAATTTACACCTTGGCATTACTGAATGGTTTGCCGCGCAATAGGGATTTAAATAATATGAACCTATAACTGAACATTGACGAAAGAAAGTTCTTCAATATGACTGTGCTGCCCTACCATTCTTTCCATTAGGACACTGTAATGTTCTTCGTCCAGGTGCCCAGAAAATAGCAAGTTATGAACAATTTCGCCAGTACCATAGTCAGTAATCGTATTACCGTTTTCCAGGTGAACTCCGAATTGACACTGGGGAAATAGCTCACTTACACTCTGAAGTTCAGCATGCCCTGCGTACTGTCCATTGGCACCCATCACACGTTTGTAATCTGTTGCATTTGTAATGGTCTGGCCATATGCTTCGTCCCCAACAATGAATTTACTATAAATACATCCCACTTATTGACAATGTTATCAACAGTGGCCAAACGAATTTCATAATGTTTATTCTCACTTCCATATAAACAATAAGAATTTGCGCGGAATAAACAATTACCGTCACCAAGAATGGAAATCACTTGAAAATAAAATTGTTGATGGTAGAATTATTCAAATCTGAACCCGTTACCACCCGTATTTTTTTAGCAGTAGGAGGACCATCCGGTAACAAATCTCTAACAGGGCCGTCATTGACCAAGATTCTTTGTTCTAACTTTCTCTGAGCATTTTTCAATGATTGAAAAAACAACTACTCACAAAAAATACGCTATTAAATCAGAAACATAACTAACTAACTTACGCTAACTTCACTTTTTTCTTTATCTGTCAAAATTAAAAATATAGAAAAACGACTTTTTTATAAGTAAGAAAATAGGTTTTATTTCTGTTATCCAGCTAAATATGTCTGTGAGAAGCACGATTTATTTTGTTTTGTGTATGGGTGTGATTAATCCATCATAATTTAGAAATGTAATAATGACGCATAGAGTAGTATAATTATATAGTAATGACGTTTATAGTTTTGGTCGATATTGTAGTTTTGGTAGGAATGGTAGCTTTGGTAGCAATCGTAAGTAACATTGCTCCCAAAACTACAATATATGCCAAAAATACAATTTCTACCAAAACTACTATTTCTACCGAAAATACTATTCCTATCAAAACTACTATTCGACTAACACTATCATATCTACCATTTTATTAACTACAATTTCTACCAAAACCTCCGGTGCTGTCAAAAGTTTCTTTTAACCTACCTTTGCTCTCTAAACTACTATTCTTCCAAAACTACAATTTCTACCATAATTACCACTTGTAATAATATAATTATATGATAATAGTACTATAACCGCTGTAATATGTTCCACATAAAAATAATTAAGATGCCCGAAGAAAGTCCGTAATTTAAAAACACGAAAAATCAGTTCACCCAACATTAAGGGTTAACTGGTAACATTCGGGGAATATTACCTGCCATCAGCCATAATTCACTATAGTGATAATTTGACCAACGTCGGATATAATTTTACACACCACCACACTCACACCCGTATGAAAGTAAGGCAAGGTCACCTTAAGGAGGCATAACGTTTTTTCCTGGGAGTTACCGCAAGGAACTTATTAGATGCCATAAAAATATTTTCGAATTTAGAACCGTCCATGCAGAGAGAAAGCAATGGAATCTTAAGAAATTTATAGGAAAATATTGAAAAATAAGTTCAATGTCCACACCTATCTTCCTTCAAACTTACCCAATTTAAATGAGCATACCATCAAATGAAAGAGCTCTTTTCAGCGCGTGTTTTAGGCCTATAACGAAACATCTACCTTAATGAGAACCAGATATATAGAAGCAGAAAGTCATTGACTACGGCTACGAAAACGTAAAAAATGTATGGGAGAAAACTGTTTTTGCATATAACTTGATGAATGTGCAAGTTAGGTAATTTCTAATGCTTGATGACAAATCTATGCAGCGAGAGCTTACATTTGAAAAAAAATCATGCGAATCGGTTGCGTAGAACGGGCTGGCCGACTCGTATTATAAATCACAAATTCTTTTAATATATAGACTAGAGGACCCGTGCTGCTCCACAGCATATTTTAATATTATAAAAAAGCTCTTACATATAGGTATGATGAGAACATTGTTTATCCAGCTAAATATTTCTGTAAGAAGCACGATTTATTTTGTTTTGTGTATGGGTTTGATTAATCCATCATGGATCAACATTTAGACTGCACGGTTGGCGTAGTGGTTTAAGCGGCCGCCTCGCCACTTGACACTGCACCGAGTGTTGTGGGTTCGATCCCCACACGAGGCAACACTTTGTGTAATTCACAAATTGTTGTTTCGAGTCTAGGTGTTCATTGTGTCCGTTAGTTGTATGTTTGTAAAGTCCCCCGCGACACAGGATTTAGTCCTAATGCGGGAGTTGTCTTTTTAATATAAAATAAAATAAAAATAAAAAAATCATAATTTAAAAATGTAATAATTACGTTTATGATTTCATCAGTTACCTGATAGAGATGGTAGTTTTGGTAGCAATCGTAAGTAACATTGCTACCAAAACTACTATAAATGCCAAATATACCATTTCCACCAAAACTACTATTCCTACCGAAAATACTATTTCTATCAAAACTACTATTTATACCAAAACTACTATTCGTACTACCACTATCACATCTACCTTCTTTTTCAAAACTACCATTTCTACCAAAACCGTCGGTGCTGTCAAAAATACCTTTTCTCTAAAAACTACTATTCTTACCAAAGCTACAATTTCTACCATAACTACCACTTGTAATATAATTATATGACAATAGTACCTATGAACCGCTGTAATATGTTCCACATAAAAAAAATTAAGATGCCCGAAGAAAGTCCGTAATTTAAAAACACAAAAAAAAACCAAACATAAAACGTAATTTACCCGTCTGTAGGGTTGATTTTCCCAACATTAGGCGGAAATTTCACTACATTTGGGGAAAATTCCTCGGGTGGCGGGTATGTATACTGACGTTGTTACCGCGACCCCGTCATGAGCGTCGATAGAGGAACACCGCGGTGTTTTAGTGGGTATGCCGAACATCAAGGAGGGAGAGCCGAGCCACACACCTCCCCTCCACCTGCCCCAAACTCGGTACAGAGTTGGCGGAGAGGTCTCTTTGAGGGACAGTCTGTAACTGGATTTCATCGCGATACAAAACAAAGGGGGAAAATTTCTCAACATCAGAGATCAGTTCACCCAACATTAAGGGTGAACTGGTAACATTCAGGGAATATTACCTGCCATCAGCAATAATTCACAGTGATAATTTTACCAACATCGGGTATAATTTTACACACCACCACACTCACACCCGTATAAAAGTAAGGCAAGGTCACCTTAAGGAGGCATAACGGTTCTTCCGTGCAGTTACCGCAAGGAACTCATTAGATGCTATAAAAATATTTTTGAATTTAGAACTGTCCATGTAGAGAGAAAGCAATGGAATCTTAAGAAGTTTATAGGAAAATATTGAAAAATAAGTTCAATGTCCACACCTATCTTCCTTCAAACTTACCCAATTTAAATGAGCATACCATCAAATGAAAGAGCTCTAATCAGCGCGTGTTTTAGGCCTATAACGAAACGCCTACCTCAATGAGAACCAGATATATAGAAGCAGAAAGTCATTGACTACGGCTACGAAAACGTAAAAAATGTATGGGAGAAAACAGTTTTTGCATATAACTTGATGAATGTGCAAGTTAAGTAATTTCTAATGCTTGATGACAAATCTATGCAGCGAGAGCTTTCATTTAAAAAAAACATCACGCGAATCGGTTGAGTAGAACGGGCTGGCCGACTCGTATTATAAAACACAAATTCTTTTAATATATAGATTATAATAATATTCTACCACATACACACATCACCATCTAGTCCCAAACTAAGCAGAGCTTGTACTATGGGTACTAGATAATGGATAAACATACTTATATAATTTTTTTTTAATTGTAAATACATACATATTATACAGAGAAACACCCAGACCAAGACAAACATACAAATGTTTGACTGGAGCGGGCATCGAACCCGCGACGTTCGGCGTAGCAGTCGCCTACACTCCCGCTGCGCCAACCGGCCGTCTATTCACTTTTTCTTGTCTAATGAGTAGTGACATTGATTGCTAAGCTGGTTATGAGTTCCATTACAGCCCGTACATATCTTTATTTGTTCTGTCAATGATTGAATTTTTTTTAACATGTATGTATTTAAGTTAAGAATATGTAAGTATGTTTATCAGTTTCATTACTGGCTAGCAAATAAATACATATTATACAGAGAAACACCCAGACCAAGACAAACATCCATGTTCATGCACACAAATGTTTGACTTGAGCGGGAATCGAACCCGCGACCTTCGGCGTAGCAGTCGCTTACACTCCCGCTGCGCCAACCAGCCGTCATAAGTGAAGTGATCTCCGGCATCACTCACAAAGAAATTATTTTATACTTCTTATGTGAGACATATGACTTCTATATTTGAACTGTTTCATTCGTGCAAAAGCCAGCCTGGCTTTTTACTTTACATAAAAATATATTTACAGCATTCGCTTGATTTGTGTGAATAAATTACTACTGCTGCGACTGCTCGGATGGCGTAGAATATTATGGGTTCGATCCATACATGGGCAAACACATTGTGTGATCCACAAATTGTTGTTTCATGTCTAAGTGCTCTTTGTGTCTGTTGTTTGTATATACAGACACATACAATAAGTTTCAGAATTTATTCCTAGTACGCGCACTAGGACAAATCCTGTATAACCATTGCCCTATCACAATCAAGCACTACATCTTACGGTAAATCTCAAAGATTCCGTACCATTGAATAGAGCATAATTATATTTTACGTTGATTAGAATATTCTGAAAGAAACGTTGTCGGACCCTTGTAGTGGTACATCACAGATGTTGTCAAGAATCGCACCAGCACTCTCCGTAATTGTATCGAAGGGGCTCATTTCAATAGAGCCTTTGATCGGATCGCAAAGGGCTATTTTACTATGGACTTCCAAATGCTACTTTGCTAAAGCACCTTTTTGTACTTGCCGTGCTTATAGAAGTTTTCCTTTAAAATGGGGCCTTTATGTTCCTTTAAAAAATGTTTGTTACTAAGCTAATATTCTGTCAAATCTGGTTAGACTAGAAAGCGGTCCGTGAACTCAAAGGTGAAAGTCGACTTGTATGCTTCGGGATGATGATGAGCATTAGTTTTTAATTGCATAGGTAACATAATATTGGTAGTGCTGGCAATCTGCAAAGGATATTTATAATCTTTCTTTTCGTTTCTTACACGAAAAGAAAGATTTTGCTAACTCTGGTGTCGGACTTTTTTTTTTTTTTTTTTTTAATACCTGAAGGCCTTTATAATGGCCTTACGATTCCTCACGGTACCGATGGCTTTAAGTGCCTGCCGGAGATTCGGTTCATTTTTTATTAACAGGTTCACGCCTGTATCCCGAAACTTGTAGGCAGACGTTTAATATTACATCCACATTTCCATATGTTATGGATTATTATATTAGGTCCCACGTAATAGGGATTCAATCCGATTGAAGTATGCCAGATGATGGATGATAGAAAGATTGATGTTCTATGTGTGAATGAGACAAAAAGGTAAGGTTGTGGCCCCACCAAGCATGACAGCTACACGGCTTATTGGTCTGGGGTAGACAGTACCACCAGAGCCTGCAAGGGAGTTGGTTTAATACTGTCTGCGCGAATGAATGAGTGCGTTAAGGAATATGAATGTGTAAATGCTAGACTATTGTGGATGAGAATGAAAGTAGGACTTACTCGTCTCTTTATTGTAGGGGTTTACGCCCCGGTCAATGTCACAGCAAGAACAAGACGAAAGGCAGGAATTTTGGGAGAACTTAAGAGCGATTTTGAGGAAATGTAAGGATAACAAAAGATTGATCTTGTTAGGTGATTTCAATGGATGGGTGGGAGTAAAACGAGATGGATTTGAAAGGGTTTAAGTGGATTTGGTGATGAGAGTGTGAATGAAAATGGAAAAGTTTTGCTTGAGGTTTGTTTAGAGTGGAGCCTTTGTGTGACAAACACCATGTTTGATCACAAAAGGATACACATGTATACGCGTGAAGCTAAGAATGTTAGAAGAAGTATGATTGATTTTATAATTGTAGATGAACGTTTGAGAAAGAATGTGTTAGATACAAGGGTGTATCGAGGGATCGGCATCCACACAGACCACTTCTTATTGATGAGCCGGATAAGTGGACTCTTTAAAGGATGGCGACACCGAGAACATTATGAAAATAGGGTCCTAGAAAGAATAAAAGTAGAAAATCTGCAAGAAAAAGATGTGAAAGATGAGTATAAGCGAAGATTGATAGCAAGATTTGAGAGGTTCGATAGCATAAATGATATGGAAGAATTATGGCAATCCTTTAAAGAAGAGATAGTATGTGTAGCATCTGAAGTATATGGTGTGATCAAGAGACGGAAAATACGAAAGGTTAAGAATACATGGTGGGACAAGGATGTACAATCAGCAGTGTCAGAGAAGAAGAAAGCTTGGTTAGATTCGTTGGCTGCCAGAGCAAATGAAAGAATGAGAAAGGCAACGAGTGATGACATACATGAAGCAAGAAAGGAGTTTGTTAGGTCAAAAAAAATTGTGAAAGAAATTGTTAAAAGGAAAAAAGAGGAAAAGAAAGATGAGTTTGATAGCAGACTCTCTGAAGATTTCCGGAGAAACATAAAGTTTTTCTGGAAATCCGTTCGTGCAGTTCGAGGAAGAACTCAATCCTCAGAATACACGTCAATCAGAGACAAGAATCGAAAGATACTGAATGGTGAATCATGCGTGCTGAAGAGATGGAAGGAGTATTTTGAAGGTCTATATGAAAAAACGGCGATAGAGACATCGATCGACGAAATTAATGGTAATAATAGCAATGATGAAAGCGATATTGGTGTGGATGAGATTGTGAAAGCGTTGGAAAGTATGAAATTAGGTAAGGCTGCAGGATATGATAGGATTACAGTTGAAATGCTGAAGGCTGGACAGGGCATCATAGTTGGTCAGCTGCAGCGCTTATTTAACTTGTGCTGGAGCACCGGCCGAGTACCTGATGACTGGACCACAGCGGTGGTTGTGCCTCTTTATAAGGGAAAAGGCTCGCAACAAGACTGCAAGAACGATAGAGGCATTAGCCTTCTCAGCATTGTTGGCAAATTGTATGCGAAGGTACTGATTGAAAGAGTTATGGAAGTAACCGTCAAGAAAATATGGGATGTACAAGCAGGATTCCGAAAGGGTATGGGGTGCACGGATCAAGTCTTTTCCTTGCGGTGCGTAGTCGAAAAATTCTTGGCCAAAGGTCAAAAGGTCTATTGCGCATTCGTGGATTTGGAAAAGGCTTACGATAAAGTGGTGAGGAATGAAATGTGGTCGGTACTGTCGATGTATGGGGTGAACAGCAGCCTCATACGAGCTCTGAAATCCCTTTATGAAGATTCTAGAGCTTGTGTGAGGATAAATGGGTCGTACACGGATTGGTTTACCATCGAAACAGGTGTTAGACAGGGATGTGTAGCGTCGCCGTGGCTGTTCAACCTCTTCATGGACAGTTTGCAAGATTTGAAAAATAGTGACTGTGGATTAAGGATGAATGAGTTACTTGTCAAATGCCTCCTTTATGCTGATGATCAGGTTATACTTGCGTCTTCAGTTGAAGAGTTGCAGGAGATGGTAACAATCATGCATGGTGCGTTAGAGAGGAAGGGAATGAAAGTAAATGTAAGTAAAACGAAAGTTATGGTTTTTGAAAAGGAGGAATGCGTTACGGCTTGTAATGTTATGATCGATGGACAGCGAGTGGAGCAAGTGAATGAGTTTGTATATTTAGGTACGCTGTTTACAAGAGATGGTAAGAATGTAGAAGATATTGAAAGAAGAGTTAATGCAGGTAATAGAGTGAATGGAGCACTGAAGGCGTTTATGAATAGCCAAAACGTGTCCAAAAAGGCACGTTTGGCTGTCCATAGAGGGGTGTTAGTACCTACTCTTATGTATGGTAGTGACAGTTGGGTATGGCAGAAGAGTCATGAAAGTAGAATAAATGCTGTAGAAATGAGAGCACTGCGAAGTATGTGTGGTGTTTCTTTGACTGACAGAGTAAAGAATTGTGTGATAAGAGAGTGTTGTGGGGTAAAAGAAGATGTAGTGACAAGCATCGAGAAAGGTATGCTAAGATGGTTTGGACACGTGGAGAGGATGGATGACGAAAGACTGACCAAGCAGATATATAAGGCAAGTGTGGAAGGGACAGGACGAAGGGGAAGACCTAGGCGGACGTTCTCTGATCAGATTGGAGACATCCTAAAAACAGGACAGGTTAGAAGCACCCTGAACAGAAGAGCATGCATGAGGAATCTGATGGGAGTGAATGAAGCAAGAGAGATATGTCAAGATCGTTGCAAATGGCGCTCCGTAGTCTCTGCCTACCCCTCCGGGAAACAGCCGTGAGTCTATGTATGTATGTACAAAAATAAATATTAGAAATATATTTCATTTTCTTTCTGTATATAAGGGTTCGATTCCGGTGAGTCAAGAGAAACAACGTGATCACTTCAAGTGTGATTTAATACTCATTTAATTATAATTAGTACATTGAATATATAGGCTTAATCTAGGATAACTGACATCATCATCACATGACTATTAATTCTTCTTTGTCTTACATACACCATACGCCCTACCAAAACAGAAAAAAAATAAACTAACACCTTTTTTTTTTTTATTAAACATTAAATATTTTTTTCCTATTTTTATGTATAATTTCTTCTTTATTATTACGTAAGATTTTAACATTAGGATCAATATCATCTAATACCTTAAAAGGACCATCATACACATTATCAAACTTATTTCCAGTTTCATTCTTAACTAACAATAAATCATCTTTCTTATACATTACAGGATTCAAATATTCATCAAATTTACATTTCCTTAACAATTTAGAGTTTAATAAATTTTGTCGTGCTTCGTATTGTGTTTTTTGTAATCTAAATTTTAATTGTAAGGGATAACTTTCGGAATTATATAAAGGTTCAACAGTACAATTTTGTAAACTTCTAGGAATGTTACATAATTTGCCAAATACAAGTTCATAAGGTGTATAGTTTGTTGACGAATGTACAGAGGTATTATAGGAAAAACACCAATACGGGAGCCAGTCACTCCAATATCTACTATTATTATCTGTTTGAATTCTCAAAAATGCATTTAATGATTTATGGGAATTTTCTAAAGATCCAATCGATTCATGGTGATAGGCACAAGCAACTGTTTGTTTAATATTTAATAGTTTACATACCTCGGTCATTGTGTTGGAAATAAATTCAGTTCCCCTGTCCGTAGCATTTTCACGTGGGATACCATACCTTAATATAAAGTTGTCGACGAACGCTCGAGCCACGCTTACACTATCTTTCCTAACTAATGGATATGCTTCTACATACTTACTTAATTCACATTGTAATGTGAGTATATAAGAGTTACCATAATAATCCTTATCTAAGGGCCCAACTATATCTAAAAATATTTTATCAAAAGCCGACTGCGCAGTCGTAGTAATTACCATTGGTTGCTTAGTATGTAACGAATGCTTTTGTTTTTGGCATTTGTCACATTTCTTAACGAATTCTGCCACGTCCTCAGACATTTTTGGCCAAAAGTAGCATTTTTTTATATTATTTATCATACGTCTAGTGCCTGCGTGCCCACTCGTGGGAAGTAAGTGAAAGTAATTAAGTACTACTCGTTTGTCATCATCATTTACTATTCTTATTAATCCTTTTATAATATAAATTCGTGGGCCGGTCCATTTGTTATTTCCACAACATTTATTTAACCATTTAATATACTTCTCATTATTATTATTCTTCACAATATAAATTTCATTCATTGATAGTTTCTTACAGATAGATTCCGAATCTCTCACGAAAGCGTCTCGCGCTGAGCATGATCGAAAACTTGGGTCTATATAAATTGACATCTTAGATGGTATATAAATAAAATCATTTACTTTAACGTATTTAGCATTGGATGCTAATACACAAGTAGAAATTATTAACTCGGTACAATTTTTCGGTTTTCTAAGAATTTCAACGACTCTCGGTTGATCAGACCGATCATCTGTTTTGTTCTTATCGACCGACGAATTGCTACTTAATTGATTTTTCGTCATACTCCTAGTCATGATGTTCACAACATTTTGATTAATACTTTTTAATTCATCAGAAGTAATAACGATACGATATAACGCGTCTGCAGCCACTCTATTCACACCCTTAACGTATTCAACCACATAATCGTATTTATCTAATATTAGCCGAAAGTTTAGCAATCTACTAGAAGGATTATTGAAACTAAACAGGTAAAGTAATGGTTTATGATCAGTTTTTATTATAAACTTTTTACCAAACAAATAGGGTCTGAATTATTTAACTGATCAAACAATAGCAAGGAGTTCCTTTTCTATCGTTGGATAATTTAATTCTGATTTATTTAATGGTCGGCTTGCATATGCAATTGGTAAGTAATTTTTATTACATAAAACGGAACCTATGGCTAATCCAGAAGCATCTGTATGCAATATAAACTCATTTTCCTTGTCAAAATTTGGATATTGTAATATTGGGGGATTGGTCAAAGACTGCTTTAATAACTGAAAAGAATTCACACTCTGTATTCCAAATAAATTTAACACCTTTTCTACAAAGTTTATTTAACGGAATTGTTATTTCAGCGAAATGTGGTATAAATTTACGGTAGTAATAGGCAAAAGCGACAAAACGTCTGACTTCGTCACTATTTTTTGGGATAGGATAGCTCTGTATTACTCGCGTCTTTTCAGGGTCAGGTGACACTCCACTAGGAGAAACAACATGCCCCAAATACAGCAATTCTTTCTTTAGAAATTGGCATTTTTCGGGATTAATTTTTAAATTTACGCTCCTAAGTCTTTCAAAAATGTCAATTAAATGTTTATTATGATTTTCTAAACTTCGTCCTATACAAATTAAATCGTTTAAATAAATTAGGCACTTTTCATGGTTCAAACCAGACATCGCTACTGTCATTAGGCGACTGAAAGCACTAGGGCTGATTTTTAAACCCATTGGCAGTCGTTTCATCTGATATTGTTTACTTGTAGTAAATGCTGTGTACTTTCTGCTTTCAGGGCTTAATTCTAATTGAAAATACCCTTGGCTAAGATCTAAATGGCTAAAATATATTGCCCCTGATAAAGAATCGAGGATATCAGAGATGTTAGGCAAAGGAAATTTATCATCTTGAAGGCTGTCGTTTAATTTTCTATAATCAATAACAACACGCCATTTTTTATTACCACTGCTATCAGTTTTCTTTGGAACCAATAACACAGGGCTGGACCACTCACTAATACTTTCTTCTATAATGTCATTACGCAACATTTCGCCAATTTGTTTATCAATTTCAGCTTTTTGACTTTTAGGAAGTCTGTATGGTTTGGTATATACCGGGCAAGTATTATCTTTTAAATGTATGGACTGCTGGTACAAGTTGGTAACACCTAACTTATCACCTGGCAGCAAAAACACATCAGAGTACTTTGCGCAAATGTTTTCAATTGAAATTTGTTCCTCTCGATTTAAATGTTTAAAATTCAAAATAGAAAACAAACGCTTGACACGGTCAGCATTTAAATTATTACCACTAAAAGAGCACAAATAATAATCATTTAAACTTACAACGTCCGGTGTAAAATAACTTAAACAAACATCTGTCTCTCTTGTATTCAAAAACTTAAGAGGTATTTTATCGTCCTTAGGCTTCACTAAGATTGAAGCTAAAAATGAACCTTCGCATAATTGCTTAGGCATAATAACACATTCATCTTGTAAGTGTGTCTGCACTAAATATGTAACTTCACACCTGGCCGGTATTGTCATGTAACTATTTTTGCCTAGTTGTCCCATTGTAACGGAATACTAACGGGTACCTTATGGTTAATAGTCACAACATTTTGTTCAAAATCTAAAATACAATTAAATTTACTCAAAAAGTCTTGTCCCAAAATGCCATCGGTTCTACAAGAAAAGTTTTTAAATACATAAAACTTATGCTCATACTCAACATTACCATAACTTAATGTAAGATAAACAAAGCCATCGCAATATACGTGACCTCCTATGCCATTTTTTTAATCCGCTCTGTATGGAATGGAACATTACAGTTTTCTAATACATCTTGCCTAACTATGGACAATGACGCGCCGGTGTCAAGTAACCAACTACGGGACAATTGAAAAACATTTAAATTTATTGAATTAATATTTTTACAATAAAAAGGTTCATGCACGAAAAAACAATTTTTTATTCTCAGTTTCAGTCTTTACTTCAGAATTTTGTATGGACTGAGAACTATTACTGCTGTTACTCGAATCAGCTAAGTTAATCTGATGTTGTCGGGCCGCGTGACGAAATGTTGTGTGGCCACGAAAACCACCACGACCGCGATAATTAGATGAATTATCAAAGTTACGAATTCTACTTGGACCACATTTATTACCACGACCACGATTATTATAATTCTGTGAATTTGAAAATACTCTAAACGTACCCCTATAAAAACTATTCTGATAATTACCACGTTGATAATGGTTTGACCTACCTCGGTTTTGATGGAAGCTCATCACTCGTTCGCCTTCTGCATTCGGCGCCATCTCGTCCAATGCACCTTGGATGGCATCCTTTAAAGTGCTATAATTTCGTGCTGCAATAATCGTACTGACTCGACTGTTACGCAGGCCGTCAGCAAATCTTTTAATCGCAATACGCTCATTTATTGGCCTCAATGTTTTATATGCTCCGGAATCGCCGTTAGCCTGTGTAATAGTCAAATCCACGAATAACTGCTCCAGCTCCTTACCGTACTCCTCAATACTCTTGTTATTTTGTCTCGCATGGTGCAGCTTATTCTGGATCGCTGTGTCTGATTTTTTGGGCAACAATATGTTACGCATGTCACTAATTAAATCTGTAACAGATGAATAATCATTACGCATGCGCAGCTTGGCGCTTTCTGATATACGGGACATTAAAACAAATTGGATCAGTCGCTTTTTGCCACTATCATCAATCATAGAGTCATACATTTCGATACTTGAGATTAAACGTTTGGTTGTATCAATATCTCCTGTCATTACGGGCAACAATGCATTGGCAGTTTTCAGATCAAATTTCGCCATGGTGTTTATCGTAACCTCTGTACTATCCGAACAAAGCTGAACAATTTTTGAATATAATTTAATTATTTTTTTACATAAGTCTGTCACAATATTGATTTCATCACTCTCGATTTCCTTACTCTTTATCTTTAAACTAATTATCTTTTGTAAAGAACAAAACTGTGTATATATATCGTTTGTCTCATGTAATTTAATTTCTCTTATAGTAGATGACCGACTCGGGCCTAGTTTGGTGAGGTAATCTTTAATATACTTTAATTTATCAAATACCTCCTTAGCCTCATTTGCCATAACATATTACTTAAGTCTAGATATTAATAATATAAGCGTCACGATATCATGACATTAGGCGTTAATAAGAAAAATAAAATATAGGCCACATACAAGGTCAAATTAAAAAGAAAATAATATCTAAGATATATGAGTAAAATAGGTGTAAAATGTTTTTACGATACACATTTTATGAATAATTGATTTTTGACTACACTAGCCGGACTTGTTACCTCACGCACTTATTACCGTACGCACTTATTTTGGCACAAATCACCCACTTTGTACTCACGCCGGAGAAGTACCAGCAGCCGGGACACCAGTGGCCTGTCTACGGAACAAGCTCAACGATCTTCGCAACTCGTACTCATTGATGCCTCTCTCGATCCATTTGCCATGGCATTTTCTATACAAACGCAACAGCAATACCACTCCTCCAACAGCAAAAAAACAACAAATTGTTATGAGAATATAGTTTGTGCTACTTGCATGCTGCAACAACTGGTCCGTAGCAGCGGAATTTCCAGCGCCGTTCTGCGCTATTATCAGTTCTTGCTCTTTAGACTGTTGCTTGCCCATACTGTCTCTTTGTAAGACGCAAAACTCGCGAAAAACATTTCAAACGTACGAAAGTTACGCCAATTAGTAAGAAATCGTTCCAACGTAATGTAATCATTATTAGTCTTAAAACTTCACAAACCACTCAATGTTTACATTAACGATTCCTTTAACGGCACATCGCGTCGCGCTGGCAGGGTCGCCATATAAGGGTTCGATTCCGGTGAGTCAAGAGAAACAACGTGATCACTTCAAGTATGATTTAATACTCATTTAAATATAATTAGTACATTGAATATATAGTCTCAATCTAGGATAACTGACATCATCATCACATGAGTCTTAATCTAGGATAACTGACATCATCATCACATGACTATTAATTCTTCTTTGTCTTACATACACTATATGTATCAATTTTCATGACGTTATACATCAAGATATTCAAGATACAGACGGACATATTCAATTTCGCTCGCCAAGCTGTTTCATTCTCAATATTGAAAAGGTTCACAATAGTATTAAATGTTAATAAATATTTTCTGTTTAATCGAAGCTGTGACATAAATATTTAAATCTTGCGGTCGTAAGTTAAAGATTCGTTTGACCAATTACTAACTGTTTAATTTAGCAGGATTTATAAATTGACTAACTTACAAAAGGATAGCCACAGCTACGCTACAGATATTTTCTAAAATAAACCGTTTCTTCCCGATTACGTTGATTTTCGGAAAATATCTTTTTAGTTTTTATCCGTGTGGTGATGGATTAAGAATACGGATTGTCACCACCCCATATCATCACATGGGTGTCGTAAGAGCCGACAGAGGGAGCATATTACGCAGAAAACAGCACTGTAAGAGAAGGAAAACTTGATACAAACCCTATACCAACCCGTTTGGCCAGCGTGGTATAGTAGGCCAATTCCTCCTTTCAAAGGAGAGGCCTAGTCCAGCAGTGGACTGATAAAGGCTGATGATGATGACCTTTTTAGTGAACCCCAGCGGTCCCCTAGGAACATACATGCCATATTTGAGCGTCTTGGGCCCAGTTTAGAAGAACTTTATACATACAGACAGATCCAGCATACATAGTGTTTAGCTATCATCGTCCTAACATTATCGCGATTGCACGATCATCGTCTTGGAACCCAGAGTTTGCTTCGCCATAACGCTGTCAAAGATCTTCATAAATCCGGGGATCGTCGTCGAAGTCCTAAATAAGACTAGCAGTGACAGATCCCACATCCGATCAAAATATTTTTATTTCAGCTTTTTTATATTTTGTAGTCGTCCGTCGTGTCGTCAGACACTAAAAATGATGGAGTGACGAACTCGATGAATTTGATAAGAATTGGCCGAACTTGAAACGTTGCTAACACTTAGCAGAGTGTAAGGAAGAACTTTGTCCAGCTGTAGGCAGTACTGGGTTATATAAGAAAATTACTAGAGTCGCGACATTATCAAATGAGAATTTTCCAAATCTAATAAGACCAGAAAGCGGACGAACATAAAGCCGCGAAGACAAAAATCTTTAATGCAACCGGGACACACACTCTTACATGTAACACTAGCATTCCATCACAAATGAAAGCAAAATTACATGTTGCTCCAAAGAAATAGCTCGAACAACTCAATTACATTGCTAACCCAGGTTCAAAGAGCGCGTCTACGTCGCTTTTCCGTGACTACATGTTGCTCCAAATCTAAAGAAATTGCTAGAACAACTCAATTACATTGCTGACCCAGGTTCGAAAAGCTTTACCTCACATTTCGGTCGCAACCATTATTGAATAAATACTAAAACTTCCTCATCTTAAAGCGCCTTATAGCTATGCCAGTCACCGTCATTTTTATTTGCACGTAAGCGGATTTCACAGAAGACCGAGTGCTTAAAGCAAATGTTGGTACAAAGCTGTACGAAATGCTCCTTCTACGTATAAAGGAATCGAACTGCCGTCCAAAAAGGCTTAACTTGCAACATTGCAACGAATGTGCTACAAACTTATGGTTATAAAGTATAGCGTAGTGGTTCAGCAGCTGCCTCGTCGTTTAGAATTGTACTGAAACTTGTGAGTTTGATCGCACTTGGGACAATACTGGTCCTGGTCTACAAATAGTTTTTCGAGTTTTGACGTTCTTTGTCTCTGTTGCACACTCAATGTTAGTAAAGTTTTCCACGGTATGAGGATTTATTTCTAGTATGGAGTTTTTAGGATTCCGTAGCCAAATGGCAAAAAACTGAAATGCTCTTTCTCTTTCTGTCCGTAGTCACAGCCAATTTTTTTAAATAGTTCTGGATATCTCATTGTAACTTCCTATAAAATAATAAATATTAAAAATAAAAAACATTTATTGCCATAGCAGTATTAACAATTTTATAACCTATACATAACTATAATGGATGCCATGCCTTTTAAGTAGTATGATGACACAGATGCTTTAAGATATTTTCGCTATGTCGCAGTAGGTTCGATTTAGTGAAAGCATAGACCCGTGAAATAGTCTTCTAAGGCGCTCTTTTGAATCCATTCGACTCTACGCCTCAATATATTACTAACTTTTAGATACGCTTCCATACGATCTTGACGGTTTACCTACCTAGAATGTAGAATTATCACATGAACTAAGACTAGAATTAAATTATAGTGAGCTGATTGAGTATTTTGTTTGTTGCATGAAATACCAGCAATTTGTGTTAGGCGCTTAGCTTTGACAGTTTTCGTCGGGATTCTGTGTTGTCACAGTTGCATGCACACTTGAATTGACCGATTCGTCAGGAAATCTGATATTCAAGTGTTGAGATCTACCGACAATATAATCGTTGGAGGCTGCTATAGCCGTCATGCCATACATAAGCCTTCGACATACCGAGCGTAAGCGCTAGTAGTACATTTACTACCATTTCTGTTCTACCAATAATATCAATATACTCGTAAATATGAGAAAAGTATTTTATTTTCTTTCGTTATCAATTTTCATGACGTTATACATCAAGATACAGACTGACATATTCAATTTCGCTCACCAAGCTGTTTCATTTCCAATATTGAAAAGGTTCACAATAGTATTAAATGTCAATAAATATTTTCTGTTTAGTCGAAGCCGCCACATAAATATTTCAAGGTGTCGTCGTAAGTTAAAGATTCGTCTGGACTTGTTCGAATAATATGAATTTATAAAATTAACTTACTAGAAAATTAACTTACCCCGTGTGACTCCGTGGTCCATTGGATAGCGTATGCGACTGCTGATCGGAGGTCCCGGGTTCGATTCCCGAGTTGGGCAAAAAGTATTACTGGGTTTTTTCAAGTTCTCAGTAAAAGCACGGAGTCTGGTGATGTGCCCGGTAACGACAATAGGTTCGCCCCCTATTACGTGGTACCTAAAAATTCATGTTGAAATGTGGGTGTACTATACACTATACACCTCTGCCTACCCTTTCGGGGATACAGGCGTGAGAATATAAATAAAAAAATAACTTAGCATGTGGTGACGGATTAAGAATACAAAATGTCATCACCTCATTTAATTCCGTGAGTGTTGTAAGAGGCGACTAAGTTAAATACAAGAAGCTGACTCTTGACTTTGCGATGGCGTGGTGTAGAGCGTGGTATTGTTGGCTAATTCCTACTATGATCTCTCAGGGTTACTGTTACTGTCTAGTAAATTAAGAGAGGCTCAGTGCAGCAGTGAACTGTGAAAGTCTCTAGAGAGGACGGCCGCAGCTATGCCCTCACCTCTTTTCATTTAATTTAACCGTTTATTGCCAATTCCGTGAGAATTTCGAAAAATCCCCTCCTACTTCACCCCTACCGTTCCCAAGAAACATTCATGACAAATTTCAGATTCTTGCGCCTTATAGTGTTAGCTGTAGGTTGTCTGTCAGACAGATTCAGCATATTCAACGTATTGAGCGACTAATTTAAGATCATCATCGTTCAGACTTATCCCTTGGAACTCAGAGTTGCCCTTCTAGTCTAACCAAATTAGGCATAATATTTTCTACAGAGCAAGTTCCGTGTAATCTTGTGCCGTAGTGTAAGATATTTACTGACTCGCCATAACGCTTGTGCCTTCGAGACATGGGCCTAGCGATATTTCAAAAATTAATACGCATAGGTATAACTTCGAAAAGACAGTGGTGCGCGCCCAGTTTTTATTTATTTTTTTTAGGCGAAGGGGACTGTCAGACTCTTACTGACTAAAAACCAACCCGTGTTCCGGCAGGCGGGCCCCGAACAAAACCCCCTTGACGTCGGATGAAGGTGTTGGGCTCCGCCGCCAAAACACCCAGCGGCTGCAGAGGATAGGGAGGACGACAACGCAACAACTCATCTCCTCTTCCTATGCGGCCCCACCACGACGCAACAAATGGTGCGCCCTCCGGGATATCTCTTAGCTTCACCGCAGTACTCAATTATTCGCGCATGCGTTCTTACTTCCAAGAGTAAAATTTCTGCCGTACAAACTTATATCCTCCCTACAATCCCTCCCAGTTTAATTTTTGCAACTTATGGTAGCCTATGTCCGTCTCCATGGTCCAATATATCTCTATATTAAATTTCAACAAAATCGCTTCAGTCGTTTTCGCGTGAAAACGGCACATACATACATACACACTTTCGAATTTATAATCTTAATATATAAAATCCTTGCGTTACTGACTGACTGACAGACATGCTACAGCCGAAACTATTGGGCGCAGGAAGCTGAAATTTGGCATGTATGTTCCTTGGGCACCGTAAGGGTGTACTAAGAAGGGATTTCCTGAAATTCCTACGGGATCGGCCAAAACGGGTAAATTTAAAAAAATTGCAGGCGTAGCTGCGGGCGTCCTCTAGTATTAGTACATGATACTTGCCATCTGCGCGGGACATATTATAGTGCACAAGTGTGTGCGCATTGCACTCTCTATTCCCTCAATTTCATAGTCCGATGGGAAGCACAGCGACACGACCGGAGAGAGATTAGGCGCAGGACCAACGGCTTAGCGTGCTTTCCGAGGTACGGAGGTATTACACCGTCAAGTCCCTGACTCCTAACTTCTATTGGATAATTCCTAATAGAAAAACCCAATATTACTTTTTGTTGACCCGGGAATCGAACCCGAGACCTCATGATCCGCAGTCGATAACACTACCGTAGGACTACAGAGGCAGTCTAAATCTATACAAATATAATAAACCAGCAGACGCACTATTCTTACGAACTGGTTTGATTTGAATAATTATTTTAGTGTTGGAGAGCCTATTTATAGTGGAAGGCTATTTAAAGGCTACGCTAAATAACATCACGCTATAAGCCACGAGTGCAGAGTAGTAGCTCTAAAGAACACGAATGTAGTTGTAATGTATGCCCGAAAGCTCAGCTAGTAAATAAATAAAAGCTTAATTGGCCAGTATCCTGCTATTTCAGTAACACTCGTTATAAAGTTCGAAACTTGTATTTTTAGAAGAAGTTTGTGGATAATTGAAGTGGCGTGCTTGACGATCGTCGAGGTCAAGTTAAGTTGGTGCGGTCAATAACTACGAGATTAAACCTTCTGCTAATTGCTAATTAGTTAAGCTTACAGCTACTTCTTTGAGGGTTTTGGACAAAGTTTTGACTTAGTGATGGTTGCTTCGCCAGTGTTTGTTTACCAATAATTCAATCATTATCGAAGGAGTACTTTCTTGGTAGAAACTTTTTTATTGGATCGGACTAAGTCATTTACTTTGAGTCAAACTCTACATTGCTATTAAAAGGAGTGTTTTTACTTAGCCGATCTAATAGAACCTAAGTTGCTGAGGTCAGATAATATGGATAAAATGTTTTGATGGGTCCAGTTAACCGAAACTTTTGCATTCCAAATTATGAATGAGTCATTATTTGAATCTAGAATCTCATTTTGATTAAAACTTGCGGTGATTTTAAAGTTTTGCATGATTTTAGTTCAGATTATTTTCATAGCCCGAAGTCTATTCGAACCTGCATAATAAAATAGTTTTGCCGTTCTTACGTGTCTCTATGACTTGAGTAAAATAAATATCGTTGAATTTAATACTAACTTATTAAAACATTCCTGTGGTTTCTAACGATTAAAGATATTCAAATAGTTTATTACTTATTCGTAAGTTTTAGTTAAAAATGATTTCCATCAAAATTGATTTACAGAAAACATTCATGTTGAATCTAGTTTGTATCATGAAAATTAAATTTATATCAAAGCAAATGAATTTAAGTAAAATTAATGTATTTTGTATGTCAAGCGAAAGCATGATTTCATTAAGCACTTAATTATTGCTAATTAAATCTGGATATTATGTAGATGCATTTCCAAATACTAAAATACAGACATTCATATTTTCATTTCAGAAATATTTCAGTAGGATTAGACCAAGCGTGTTTTAGCAACTCACTTTGAGTTACTAAATTGCACATATTTTGTAAAATCAGTGCCTCACACAAATTTTACATCGTGTAAGTAAGTTGTCCGTCATATTTACGCATCGATTTGATCAAAGCCACAAGATTCCGGGTGATGAAGCGACCATTATTATAAATCACCGTCTCAGTGATAAGAAGAAATTCGTATATAAATGCCTATTTGTAGTCTTCTTTTCTTATCTTTTGCAAGAATAGTTTTATTATAATGCTGGATTTTTATGCGAATATTTGGTTACTGCATTTCTTTTACAATCTGTTATTTATTAAAATATGAAACAATGTTTGATACTTCATTGATTCAGAAATGTTAGATGGATTATATGCCATTAGAAAATTTTATTTCAGTTTAAGTCCTAAATAAGACTAGCAGTGACAGACCCTCACCCGATCAAAATATTTTTATTTCAGCTTTTTTATATTTTCTAGTCGTCCGTCGTGTCGTCAGACACTAAAAATGATGGAGTGACGAACTAGATGAATTTGATAAGAATTAGCCCAACTTGAAACGTGGCTAACACTTAGCAGAGTGTAAGGAAGAACTTTGTCCAGCTGTAGGCAGTACTGGGTTATATAAGAAAATTACTAGAGTCGCGACATTATCAAATGAGGATTTTCCAAATCTAGTAAGACCAGAAAGCGGACGAACATAAAGCCTCGAAGACAAAAATCTTTAATGCAACCGGGACACACACTCTTACATGTAACACTAGCACATCACAAAGTAAAGCAAAATTACATGTTGCTCCAAAGAAATAGCTCGAACAACTCAATTACATTGCTAACCCAGGTTCAAAGAGCGCGTCTACGTCGCTTTTCTGTGACTACATGTTGCTCCAAATCTAAAGAAATTGCTAGAACAACTCAATTACATTGCTGACCCAGGTCCGAAAAGCTTTACCTAACTTTTCGGTCGCAACCATTATTGAATAAATACTAAAACTTCCTCATCTTAAAGCGCCTTATAGCTATTCCAGTCACCGTCATTTGTATTTGTACGTAAGCGGATTTCAAAGAAGACCGAATGCTTAAAGCAAATGTTGGTACAAAGCTGTACGAAATGCACCTTCTACGTACATATAAAGGAATCGATCTGACGTTCAAAAAGGCTTAACTTGCAATATTGCGATGACTGTGCTACAAACTTCTGGTTATAAAGTATAGCGTAGTGGTTCAGCAGCTGCCTCGTCGTTTAGAATTGTACTGAAACTTGTGAGTTTGATCCCACTTGGGACAATACTGGTCCTGGTCTACGAATAGTTTTTTACGAGTTTGGACGTTCTTTGTCTCTGTTGCTTGAGTGTTAGTAAAGTTTTCCACAGTATGAGGATTTATTTCTAGGATGGAGTTTTTAGGATTCCGTAGCCAAATGGCAAAAAACTGATGTGCTGTTTCTCTTTCTGTCCGTAGTCACAGCCAATTTTTTTAATATTTCTGGATATCTCATTGTAACTTTCTATAAAATAAATATAACATAACATATCTTCACGCCTTTAATCCCCGAAGGGGTAGGCAGAGGTACCCACACTTGGGTGTGTAATACACCTTGTAGGTGTTCTATAAAATAATAAATATTAAAAATAACAAAACATTTATTGCCATACAAGTATTAACAATTTTATAACATATACATAACTATAATGAATGCCATGCCTTTTAA
The DNA here is from genome assembly GCA_944739405.2 of Euclidia mi. Classification (NCBI taxonomy): domain Eukaryota; kingdom Metazoa; phylum Arthropoda; class Insecta; order Lepidoptera; family Erebidae; genus Euclidia; species Euclidia mi. The sequence goes on along the minus strand of OX123195.2, from coordinate 72,780,401 downwards.
GTAGTATGATGACATAGATGCTTTAAGATATCTTCGCTATGTCGTAGTAAGTTCGATTTAGTGAAAGCATAGACCCGTGAAATAGTCTTCTAAGGCGCTCTCTTGAATCCATTCGACCCTACGCCTCAATATATTACTAACTTCTAGATACGCTTCCGTACGATCTTGATGGTTTACCTACCTAGAATGTAGAATTATCACATGAACTAAGACTAGAATTAAATTATAGTGAGCTGATTGAGTATTTTGTTTGTTGCATGAAATACCAGCAATTTGTGTTAGGCGCTTAGCTTTGACAGTTTTCGTCGGGATTCTGTGTTGTCACAGTTGCATGCACACTTGAATTGACCGATTCGTCAGGAAATCTGATATTCAAGTGTTGAGATCTACCGACAATATAATCGTTGGAGGCTGCTATAGCCGTCATGCCATACATAAGCCTTCGACATACCGAGCGTAAGCGCTAGTAGTACATTTACTACCATTTCTGTTCTACCAATAATATCAATATACTCGTAAATATGAGAAAAGTATTTTATTTTCTTTCGTTATCAATTTTCATGACGTTATACATCAAGATACAGACTGACATATTCAATTTCGCTCACCAAGCTGTTTCATTTCCAATATTGAAAAGGTTCACAATAGTATTAAATGTCAATAAATATTTTCTGTTTAGTCGAAGCCGCCACATAAATATTTCAAGGTGTCGTCGTAAGTTAAAGATTCGTCTGGACTTGTTCGAATAATATGAATTTATAAAATTAACTTACTAGAAAATTAACTTACCCCGTGTGACTCCGTGGTCCATTGGATAGCGTATGCGACTGCTGATCGGAGGTCCCGGGTTCGATTCCCGAGTTGGGCAAAAAGTGTTACTGGGTTTTTTCAAGTTCTCAGTAAAAGCACGGAGTCTGGTGATGTGCCCGGTAACGACAATAGGTTCGCCCCCTATTACGTGGTACCTAAAAATTCATGTCGAAATGTGGGTGTACTATACACTATACACCTCTGCCTACCCTTTCGGGGATACAGGCGTGAGAATATAAATAAAAAAAATAACTTAGCATGTGGTGACGGATTAAGAATACAAAATGTCATCACCTCATTTAATTCCGTGAGTGTTGTAAGAGGCGACTAAGTTAAATACAAGAAGCTGACTCTTGACTTTGCGATGGCGTGGTGTAGCGTGGTATTGTTGGCTAATTCCTACTATGATCTCTCAGGGTTACTGTTACTGTGTAGTAAATTAAGAGAGGCTCAGTGCAGCAGTGAACTGTGAAAGTCTCTAGAGAGGACGGCCGCAGCTATGCCCTCACCTCTTTTCATTTAATTTAACCGTTTATTGCCAATTCCGTGAGAATTTCGAAAAATCCCCTCCTACTTCACCCCTACCGTTCCCAAGAAACATTCATGACAAATTTCAGATTCTTGCGCCTTATAGTGTTAGCTGTAGGTTGTCTGTCAGACAGATTCAGCATATTCAACGTATTGAGCGACTAATTTAAGATCATCATCGTTCAGACTTATCCCTTGGAACTCAGAGTTGCCCTTCTAGTCTAACCAAATTAGGCATAATATTTTCTACAGAGCAAGTTCCGTGTAATCTTGTGCCGTAGTGTAAGATATTTACTGACTCGCCATAACGCTTGTGCCTTCGAGACATGGGCCTAGCGATATTTCAAAAATTAATACGCATAGGTATAACTTCGAAAAGACAGTGGTGCGCGCCCAGTTTTTATTTATTTTTTTTAGGCGAAGGAGACTGTCAGACTCTTACTGACTAAAAACCAACCCGTGTTCCGGCAGGCGGGCCCCGAACAAAACCCCCTTGGCGGCGGATGAAGGTGTTGGGCTCCGCCGCCAAAACACCCAGCGGCCGCAGAGGATAGGGAGGACGACAACGCAACAACGCATCTCCTCTTCCTCTGCGGCCCCACCACGACGCAACAAATGGTGCGCCCCCCGGGATATCTCTTAGCTTCACCGCAGTACTCAATTATTCGCGCATGCGTTCTTACTTCCAAGAGGAAAATTTCTGCCGTACAAACTTATATCCTCCCTACAATCCCTCCCAGTTTAATTTTTGCAACTTACGGTAGCCTATGTCCGTCTCCATGGTCCAATATATCTCTATATTAAATTTCAACAAAATCGCTTCAGTCGTTTTCGCGTGAAAACGGCACATACATACATACACACTTTCGAATTTATAATCTTCTTAATATATAAAATCCTTGCGTTACTGACTGACTGACAGACATGCTACAGCCGAAACTATTGGGCGCAGGAAGCTGAAATTTGGCATGTATGTTCCTTGGGCACCGTAAGGGTGCACTAAGAAGGGATTTCCTGAAATTCCTACGGGATCGGCCAAAACGGGTAAATTTAAAAAAATTGCAGGCGTAGCTGCGGGCGTCCTCTAGTATTAGTACATAATACTTGCCATCTGCGCGGGACATATTATAGTGCACAAGTGTGTGCGCATTGCACTCTCTATTCCCTCAATTTCATAGTCCGATGGGAAGCACAGCGACACGACCGGAGAGAGATTAGGCGCAGGACCAACGGCTTAGCGTGCTTTCCGAGGTACGGAGGTATGACACCGTCAAGTCCCTGACTCCTAACTTCTATTGGATAATTCCTAATAGAAAAACCCAATATTACTTTTTGTTGACCCGGAAATCGAACCCGAGACCTCATGATCCGCAGTCGATAACACTACCGTAGGACCACAGAGGCAGTCTAAATCTATACAAATATAATAAACCAGCAGACGCACTATTCTTACGAACTGGTTTGATTTGAATAATTATTTTAGTGTTGGAGAGCCTATTAATAGTGGAAGGCTATTTAAAGGCTACGCTAAATAACATCACGCTATAAGCCACGAGTGCAGAGTAGTAGCTCTAAAGAACACGAATGTAGTTGTAATGTATGCCCGAAAGCTCAGCTAGTAAATAAATAAAAGCTTAATTGGCCAGTATCCTGCTATTTCAGTAACACTCGTTATAAAGTTCGAAACTTGTATTTTTAGAAGAAGTTTGTGGATAATTGAAGTGGCGTGCTTGACGATCGTCGAGGTCAAGTTAAGTTGGTGCGGTCAATAACTACGAGATTAAACCTTCTGCTAATTGCTAATTAGTTAAGCTTACAGCTACTTCTTTGAGGGTTTTGGACAAAGTTTTGACTTAGTGATGGTTGCTTTGCCTGTGTTTGTTTACCAATAATTCAATCATTATCGAAGGAGTACTTTCTTGGTAGAAACTTTTTTATTGGATCGGACTAAGTCATTTACTTTGAGTCAAACTCTACATTGCTATTAAAAGGAGTGTTTTTACTTAGCCGATCTAATAGAACCTAAGTTGCTGAGGTCAGATAATATGAATAAAATGTTTTGATGGGTCCAGTTAACCGAAACTTTTGCATTCCAAATTATGAATGAGTCATTATTTGAATCTAGAATCTCATTTTGATTAAAACTTGCGGTGATTTTAAAGTTTTGCATGATTTTAGTTCAGATTATTTTCATAGCCCGATGTCTATTCGAACCTGCATAATAAAATAGTTTTGCCGTTCTTACGTGTGTGTCTCTATGACTTGAGTAAAATAAATATCTTTGAATCTAATATCAACTTATTAAAACATTCCTGTGGTTTGTAACGTTTAATGATATTAAAATAGTTTATTACTTCATAGAAAATAATTTGGCGGGTCTTAATCGCGTTAACTTGACTTATTTAAGGTATAAAGTCCCTCCGCAACCACGCTCGGTGCAAGACGAGCGAAACGTCGGAAACAAATAAGTCAAGTTAACGCGATTAAGATAAATATCGTTGAATTTAATACTAACTTATTAAAACATTCCTGTGGTTTCTAACGATTAAAGATATTCAAATAGTTTATTACTTATTCGTAAGTTTTAGTTAAAATGATTTACATCAAAATTGATTTACAGAAAACAGTCATGTTGAATCTAGTTTGTATCATGCAAATTAAATTTATATCAAAGCAAATGAATTTAAGTAAAATTAATGTATTTTGTATGACAAGCGAAACATGATTTCATTAAGCACTTAATTATTGCTAATTAAATCTGGATATTATGTAGATGCATTTCCAAATACTAAAATACAGACATTCATATTTTCATTTCAGAAATATTTCAGTAGGGTTAGACCAAGCGTGTTTTAGCAACTCACTTTGAGTTACTAAATTGCACATATTTTGTAAAATCAGTGCCTCACACAAATTTTACATCGTGTAAGTAAGTTGTCCGTCATATTTACGCATCGATTTGATCAAAGCCACAAGATTCCGGGTGATGAAGCGACCATTATTATAAATCACCGTCTCAGTGATAAGAAGAAATTCGTATATAAATGCCTATTTGTAGTCTTCTTTTCTTATCTTTTGCAAGAATAGTTTTATTATAATGCTGGATTTTTATGCGAATATTTGGTTACTGCATTTCTTTTACAATCTGTTATTTATTAAAATATGAAACAATGTTTGATACTTCATTGATTCAGAAATGTTAGATGGATTATATGCCATTAGAACATTTTATTTCAGTTTAAGTCCTAAATAAGACTAGCAGTGACAGACCCTCACCCGATCAAAATATTTTTATTTCAGCTTTTTTATATTTTCTAGTCGTCCGTCGTGTCGTCAGACACTAAAAATGACGGAGTGACGAACTAGATGAATTTGATAAGAATTGGCCCAACTTGAAACGTGGCTAACACTTAGCAGAGTGTAAGGAAGAACTTTGTCCAGCTGTAGGCAGTACTGGGTTATATAAGAAAATTACTAGAGTCGCGACATTATCAAATGAGCATTTTCTAAATCTAGTAAGACCAGAAAGCGGACGAACATAAAGCCTCGAAGACAAAAATCTTTAATGCAACCGGGACACACACTCTTACATGTAACACTAGCACATCACAAATTAAAGCAAAATTACATGTTGCTCCAAAGAAATAGCTCGAACAACTCAATTACATTGCTAACCTAGGTTCAAAGAGCGCGTCTACGTCGCTTTTCTGTGACTACATGTTGCTCCAAATCTAAAGAAATTGCTAGAACAACTCAATTACATTGCTGACCCAGGTTCGAAAAGCTTTACCTCACATTTCGGTCGCAACCATTATTGAATAAATACTAAAATTTCCTCATCTTAAAGCGCCTTATAGCTATGCCAGTCACCGTCATTTTTATTTGCACGTAAGCGGCTTTCATAGAAGACCGAGTACTTAAAGCAAATGTTGGTACAAAGCTGTACGAAATGCACCTTCTACGTATAAAGGAATCGAACTGCCATCCCAAAAGGCTTAACTTACAATATTGCGATGAATGTGCTACAAACTTCTGGTAATAAAGTATAGCGTAGTGGTTTCAGCAGCTGCCTCGTCGTTTAACACTACAGCGATTGATGTTGGTTTGATCCCAATTGGGACAATACTGGACGTGCACTACAAATAGTTTATCAAGTTTGGACGTTCTTTGTCTCTATTGCTTGAGTGTTAGTAAAGTCTTGCACAATACGAGGATTTATTTCTAGGATGCAGTTTTTTAGGATTCCGTAGCCAAATGGCAAAAAACTGAAATGTTGTTTCTCTTTGTGTCCGTAGTCACAGGCAATTTTTTTAATAGTTCTGTATATCTCATTGTGATTCCATATATAGAATGCCATGCCTTTTAAGTAGTATGATGACACAAATGCTTTAAGATATTTTCGCAGTAAGCTGGATTTAGTGAAAGCATAGACTCATGAAATAGTATTTTCTTGGGTTTACGCGAATGTTACACATTGAAATTAAACTACAGTTTACGGATTTTATCGCTTTATATTGGTTTCACTGGTTATTTGTTATTACATTTAAACCGAAAGATCTAGAAACTACATTTTTATTACTAGCCGACGTTTCGAATTCTTTACAGGATTCGTGTTCACGGCAGACTGAGGTGATATTTGTCTTTGTCTTGAATTTATAAGTTATCTCAAAGTACCTGAACATTTTTCAACTATTGGTGTTACTATCTATCTATTCTGCGTAGATAGTAACACCAATAGTTGAAATCTCAAAGTACCTGAACATTTTTCAACTATTGGTGTTACTATCTATCTATTCTGCGTAGATAGTAATACCAATAGTTGAAAAATGTTCAGGTACTTTGAGATAACTTATAAATTCAAGACAAAGACAAATATCACCTCAGTCTGCCGTGAACACGAATCCTGTAAAGAATTCGAAACGTCGGCTAGTAATAAAAATGTAGTTTCTAGATCTTTCGGTTTAAATGTAATAACAAATAACCAGTGAAACCAATATAACGCGATAAAATCCGTAAACTGTAGTTTAATCTCATGAAATAGTCTTCAAAGGCGCTCTCTTGAAAATCCATTCGACGCTACGTCACAATCTTAATATATAAAATCCTTGCGTTACTGACTGACTGACAGACACGCTACAGCCGAAACTATTGGGAGCAGGAAGCTGAAATTTGGCATGTATATTCCTTAGAGACCGTAGAGGTGCACTAAGAAGGGAGTTCCCGAAATTGCCACGGGATCGGGCAAAACGAGTTAAATAAAATAAATGTGCAGGCGTAGCTGCGGGCGTCCTCTTGTATATTATAAACTCCTAGATACGCGCGGTGAGTTAACCGTCAAGAACGTACAGACGTTCTTGACGGTTAACTCACCTAGACTTATGTTGAATTAACATATTATGAAAGAACTGTATTCAATTATCGGAATTTGGTTGAGTATTTTGTTTGGTGCATAAAGTAATAATGCCTACCATTTCCTATACCTATGCACGTAACACCTAGTACTACCGGTCAAATAACTAAGGTGGGCACTGGTGACCTGTAATACAGGCTGTGTTGTTGCACATGCCTACGTCAGGCACCAGCCTCTCACAAGGTTATGTAAATTTTGTCATTACTGTTAAGGACTTAGCATAAGGATACTATTGTGATAAGGAAATAAATTAATTTTATTTATTTATTTGCTTGTAAGGTTCTGAGGCAAATTCATCTGCCGCGAGGAATTTAACAAAAATAAAAATACTCATAATCGAAATAACGATTTGTAGCTATTACAGAATGTTGTCCCGTATGAGAATTGAACTCACGAAACTCGGCGTAAGTAGATGTTTAGGTGCAAGGTGACCTCTAAAACCACTGAGTCATCTGTACAGTTACCTAAGCACACTTGTGGTTAATTTTCCTATTATGTATGTATTTTTTTGGTATTCTTACTTACTAGTAGTGGGGGTAGCCCAGTGGTGCACGCAACGGACTGCCGAGACGATGGTCTTGGGTTCGATCGCTAGTTACCCGGAGCACACACCTAACCTGACTTTTCGAAGTTATGAGTATATTAAAAATGTTAATTATCGCTCGCTTAATAATGTACCCGGTAGATGGCAATAAGTTCGTCCCCTATTACATTGGGACCGAAACAAAACTGGCGAAGTATGGGTGTGTAATACACCTCTGCTTACCCCTTTGGGGATAAAGGCGTGAAGTTATGTTATGTTTATGTGTTATGTCTTAGGTACTTACAAACATTTTAGTAGTTTCTCGTCTCATGACGTCGAATAAATGGATACTACTTGCTCTCATTGTTCATTTTTACGCTTTGCATTCAAAGTATGTTTGCAATGACAAGATATTGCCTGCAGCCCAACCCAACCTAGAATTTCAACCCCTATTTACCCCCTTTAAGGGATGACATATTTAGAAAACCTTTTTTGTAGGTTCCTACGTCATAAAAGGATTGCGTATATTTCTAGCTTCAATAGTTAGGCATGATGTCAGTAAGGACTAATAATTTTATATACTCATAAGTACGGGTCTCTTATGAAAATATTAAGAAGCTACCTAGTTCAAGTAATACTACATACACAGCTATAAGTCCGTACACAAACGCACACATACGTGAATCAACTTACGTCTTAATGTTGTTCGTTGCTTGAGACATTGACCGCATTCCAAGCACTCTCATTACTTTGTTTTATAGCGTTGAGTTGATGAGAAGTCTGGGTGGCTAGTCGACTACTTAATAATTTAATAACATTGATGCCAAAAAGTTTACTACTATACACAAGTTAACTAACTAGCAGAATGGAGAAGATACTTAGAGGCAGCGATAGGTTAGTGGAGGTACAAACAGGCTATTACCTGATTAAGTGATTAAGACATTTCAGCAAGCCTACAGAGGGTCAGACATGCTAAGGACTTTCGTCTAAAGAATTTCGTGAAGCCACATTTCTTTTGAAAATCTACTAATTTAATTTAATGTTTCAGATAAATAAATAGGACTCTCCATCACAATCTAACTACACAACTTATTTCATTACTAGCCAGACTTTAACTGTGAAATTCATTTATTTCATTTAAAAAATATATTTTAGGAAGATAGAACTCCAACACTAAGAATAAATCCGGAGTATCGCGGAGGGCTTTACAAACTTTCAATCAACTGACACGAACTACACACAACAACAAAATTTAGACAAAGTGATGTTTCCTATAGCTCAGTGTTAAACAGAACGGCTCAAACTACTACGCCATACGTGCAGTCTGAAACAGAATGTCATCATAATCGTCCAGCATACCAGCCTGTCATAGTCCACTGCTAGATATAGGCCTCTTCAATGGCACGTCACTGAGCCCGATTTTTGGCTCTTCGTGACCAGTCGCTGCCAGCCACTTTGCGCATATCGTCACTCCACCTAGCCGGAGAGCGTCCTACACTACGTTTGCTAAACCGCGATCGTCACTCTAGAAAACGACAAATTAATTTAACAGTAATTTCACAGGAGTACACAAAACATATTTGCATGCATTTCTTCCAGAAATATTTTTAAAGTTATGCCACGTCTCCATCAAATATATTATTTACACTCTGCTTGCTCTGAAAGTGTTTAATGCGACGAACACGACCTTCTGAAAGGTGCCACGTCACTGTCAGAATGCGCGTCGAATAAGTATAATGTATTCCAGAACTAGTAGCGCTTTAACACTGACGACATCGTTTGGAAAAAGCGAAATCATATAAATTACTTGCTTTGCCGTGTCTATTATAAATGAGCAAATGAAAAGCGATGGATTATCTTCTCACACCGTTAGGGCGGTTTCAGGTTAGCGTATTTTTCTGCGCGTATACGATCGTTGCAGCATCAAGCTTACACGCGCGCTACATTACGCGCTTCAAAAAACCGGACTCGCGTAAACGAGCATACTTCCGGCGTGTTCGCTAGAAACGGTAGTGACATCTTGTCAGTGTCAACATGGATAACGGATCAGTGCGTCAACGCTCGAACGATTTGCGCGTGTGTCAAAAGGCGCGCCTATACAAGCCTACATGCGCTTCCAAAAACGAGCTTATACGCGCGTACAGAACGCTAATCTAAAACCACTCTTATGACTCGTACATTTCATGTATACGCAGCCTTACAGGATAAAATAATAAACAAAAGCTTTTATGTAATGCTTGATGATAATCCCTCTGTTAATTTGTATTATCATTAAATGTGACAGGATTAAATGTATTGTTGGTTTGGAAATGTACCTCGCAATTTGAATGGTTTGCCTTACTAAGTGTATCGAGAGTAATTTTGACATTCAGGGATAAGTGTCACCTTGTGACCTAAGCCAATGAATACAGATTTATACATAGAACCGCAGTCCTTAAGGATTGCATGTGCCGATTCCAAGTGGGGTCTGGCCCCAGTTTAGTTCGTAGTTGGCGCCGTTGGTGGCGCTGGCGTCCTTCTCCGTCTCTCTTGCTCTCGTAGTTAAGATACACCGTCTCTCTTGCTCTTACACTGGGGGAACGACTGCCACGCCGTCAAGCGGTAATTTGGGTCGCAGAAGGTTTGTCTTCAGAGCGCCCAAATGCGCCTCTATGTAAATATCTGAGCTCTTTGCCCTTTGCCTAAGCCTAGGACCTAAGCGAATAAACTATTTTGAATTTGTTTATTCTTTAATAACGTTTGTCTGACCTAGATTTAGATTTAGTTTTTACCTAAATCTAAATCTAGGTCAGAAAAATAAATTACATTATATAAAAACAAGCTTTTGATTTTATATAATGTAAAATTGTTTATTTCATATTACCAATGCAGTTAGTACACTCAATACGGTATTGTATATTTCTTCTTTATTGTTTACTAGTCGACGCCAGCGGCTTCGCACGCAAATATTTTCGAATTTCCCGTTTTGCCCGATCCCGTGGGAATTTCGGAAAATCCCTTCTTAGTGCACCCCTACGGTCCCCAAGGAACATACATGCCAAATTTCAGCTTCCTGCTTCCAATAGTTTCGGCTGTAGCGTGTCTGTCAGTCAGTCAGTAACGCAAGGATTTTATATATTAAGATTATGATGTCGTTTGCTGAATAAATCTCTACCTCGGCATTTCCACTTCGTTCATCGTTCAAAAATGCATGTCATCGTATCACTAATTTATTAATGTAAAATGCGAAATGAGGCCTTTGTGAAATTATAATCATAAGAACATAAGACAGTACCTCATAAGAACAAAAATCTCTTATATTCCCAGAATTTAAAATACCTGGTGTGGTAAATTGAGATATAGAAGTTTTGTATGAATATTTAAAAATAGCGCAACCGTTGTTGAGATGCGAGATGAAATCTACATATTTCAGAGATATCATATTTCATTGTTTGAGTTCACAACACTATAAATATTGTTTAATGTTGATATCCTTGTGCTATGTGGTGAAGAGTTTCTTCAAGATTCTTTCTAACTTATCTTGTTGAGAAAACTGATATTTATCATCGTCATTGTCCAAGCGTTATCCTGGTTGTATCCATGACTTTCGCCTTGGAGTTCGGATTCCACATGCTAGCCAGATTTATAATTATGTCTTCCAAAGCATGGTAGCGCCCAGATGAAAATGTCATACACGGTCACCCATCCAAGTGGTGACCTGTTCAGGCGTTGCTTAACTTAAACAATCTATTAAGAACGGCAAGCCAAGTCACGCTATGAGCGCTTCATGACTATGATGATCAAAATTGAACGTTGAAAATATTCATATTTCAATTCAAAACATTTGCATTCTTTCTCAATGACAGTAAGTAATCCTAAGAAAACAGGCTATGCCGTAGCTTTTTCAAAGTAAGTATATTCTTACGTACAAAGGTACAAAGGCAGGGCTATTTTATCGGACGACAGATGGAAGGTGGTGCGTATTAGAGAAAGGGTCTTGACAGGTGCAAATGGACATTAACAAGCTTTCGACGCTAATTGCAAAACCATTATAGACACGCATTAAGGTAAAGGAATTTGTGTTTAATTAGAAATTTGATAAAATAAATAAAGCCTCTAGCAAACATTTCTTTTTTATGCACGAATGGGTTGTCGTTTTTTAGGGTTCCGTACTTAAAAGGTAAAACACGGAACCCTTTTACTAAGCCTCCGCTGTCTGCCTGTCTGTCTGTATGTCTGTCCGTCTGTCTGTCACCAGGCTGTATCTCATAAACCGTGGTAGCTAGAAAGCTGAAATTTTCACAAATTATGTATTTCGGTTACCGCTATAACAAAAAATACTAAAAATAAAAATATGAAAATATTAAGGAGGGGTCCCATACAAAAAACGTATTTTCTTCGTATTTTTTGCTCAAAATTACTAACTGTAACAGGTAGACGCTTTAAATTTTCACATAATATGTAGTTGTATATTAACTTTCAAAATAAATAATTAAATAAAAAAGTAAATAATAAAGGGGGGTTCCCATACAACAATCGTAATTTTTAAGCAATTTGTTACTCGATCTTAATAAACAGGTAGAAACTTAAAAAGTATTTAAGTATACATACAGCAAACGCGATTTTCTTTTATAGATGATGGTACGGAACCCTTTGTGCGCGAGTCCAACTTGCACTTGCCTAATTTTTTTATCTTAACAGCCTTACGGATTATTAAATATTTAGTTGGATCTTTGTTCTTTAAATATCTAAGCCTATCAAAATGTCGAATAGCTAGATTAAGAAAACATGGCTGGACTGGTTTTACCAACTTAAAAGAATAAGACAGTAAAGTTAAACTAGCTTATTTCAAGATATCAAAAGAATCAAAAGAATCGCAATGAATAACTTAGTTTCAACTAAGTTATTCATTGCGATTCTTTTGATTTTTACAGACATATCTAATATTAAAGCAAAATATATTTAATTTACTTTTTTTATTGTAACACGATGAGTACACTCTTTTACTTTTGATGTACTAATATTACAAGGCTGCCGAAGTTAAGTACAGTTACACTCCAGTTAAGTTCAGCTGCTTATAGCTGTGTAGCCTGCAGCATTTCCCATCAGGTCGGTGACGCACTTGTTTCTATTGTGTTTCGGGTGTCCGTGGGCGGTAGTAATCGCTTACCATCAGACGATATGTCTGTTCGTTTGTCTCCTATTACATACAAAAATGACAGAATGGATATTATTTATGGATAATATATATCAGAATAATAGAAAAGCTACCTTTTGTTGCCATGGCTGTCTCCCACGCGGACGAAGCCGTGGGCCAAAGCTGGTAAAATATAAAGCGAGCCAAAGTAATAGTAACCTACAGATGTATATTCGATTTCTCGCAAGATTACCGTGATGTTTTGACGCGCCTAGGAAATTACCCTATCTAGCAAAAAAGGAGTTGACACAACTCTTCGCGCTAAAGTAGAGAGGTTGTTTTGACGTAACCCGTTGATTTGACGGAAATGAAGAAAATGACTACGCATGTTATTGGCTATATAGACGGAAAACTTATTCTCTTTCGAATATAAAAGGTAGAAATTTTACACCTACGTGTAAGGAAATTTTAATCTAGAGCATTATGGCGCTGAGCCTGAGCATTCGCCGTTTTTTGTTTTGTGGAACTGAACAACGAACATAGCCAAACATTGCTTCGAACATTTTCACGATCTTTCTTACGAACGTTCTAATAAGCAAATTACTCTCCATTTGAAAGAGAGAGAGAGAGAGAGAAATGTATTTATTTTTACAACATACACAAAGTTACATATTACAAAAACATGAGACATTACAGAATTACACAAGTAGGTATGTAATAAAAACGAGGTTACCACTCAGGCTTATGTTGATTATGGCGAAGACCACAAACCAACCCTGATCTTAGGTGGTAACCCCAAGTGACGATCACAGACATATATATATATCATAATCTTAGTATCTATACAGATATTTTGCGACAGTTTTCTCGAGAACGTAAGAATGCCTGCACACATTTGTTTGTTTTTCTGTTTTGTACCATTCGCAAGAATGCTCATAAGGTACAGGTCAATGCTCAAGTGTATCAGCACCATTAGGCGCTTGTTTAAACGCAGTCAACCTAAACTTAATATGGCGCCGTTGCAGAGGTCTACGACGACGCGACACTGACCATCAAGGTGCATTTAAGACACCTTAAGGAAGCCACACGCCACCCTTCCACATGCACGTAACCAACCAGCAAACTCTTCAGTTTTTAAATTACATTGACTTTTCCCGCGGGTTCGTCCACGTAAACCTTTCTCGGAATCGTACTATTTATTGGTGATAATAGTATAGAAATGATAATGATAACTGTATTGAAATCTGTTGAGTAGTTTTTGAGTTTAACGCGTTCATATAGACAGACAGGACGAAAAAAGGACTTAATTTTTTATATTATAAGATGAAGTCCTTTTGTATTTTGTATGTATATTTGTATACTAGAGGCTGCTCGCGTTATTTAAGGCTACTGCTCTGCTCCCGTCACTTATATCGTGATGTTATATAGCCTATAGCCTTCCCCGATAAATGGGCTCTCTAACATTGAAAGAATTTTCAAATCGGACCAGTAGTTTCTGAGATTAGCGCGTTCAAACAAACAAACAAACTCTTCCGCTTTATTATATTAGTATAGATCAGATTATAGAAGATAGAATATGATGTCTACATTGATATCTGTTATTGGAATTGTTTTTAATTTATTACAGTTAACATACCGGGTATTAATGTATTGACGATCCCCGTTCGCAATCAATTACATCCAATAAATTTTTTATTTATTTTATTTTTATTTATTTATTTATGCTAACACGGTTTCATAAACCAATTACATTAACACTATACAAACATATACACATTAAAGGATATTTAAAAGAAAAGTATACAAAGGAGCATATCACAGAATAATAAAACAAAAACAAGGCAAAATTAATACTCTCGATACGGAAGCCGCGTCAAAGGGATTTTATAACTCGTTGGTTAGATGTCAAGCCGTAATATGTGTTTATATGCCAATATGTATCTTATTTTACAAATAGAGTTTTTTGTTCATACCGTCCTAAATGCATATGGTTTTCGCGCGTTAAATTTTAATTAGGTGACCCAATCTTTCATTTCAGTTTTCACCCTCTTCGGGTCCCTTCTAAGGCATACAAGGAAACCGCTATCCAATTTTCATGTTTCTAGCTGCAGTTGTTTAGGCTCTGCGATGATGATGTATATCAGGATGAGCAAAATGAGTTACCACGTTATGAAGCTTAGTTATCGCCATTGAAACAGAACCTGGTTTCAACTGAACGCAATCTCTTACACATATAAAGTTTTATTCATAAATGATAATTATTATAAAGCTGAACTAAAGTAAGTACGTTACTTTATACGTAACTGAAATGAATTCGCAAGTGGCATCTTAGAATCGTTATTCTTAGACCAATGATGACATTGGTCTAAGTAGGTTAGTATGAAACTATGAAGTAACCTAATGCGTGTTGTCAGACTTCATAATCATAATTATCATCATAACTTCGAAATGTCCGATGCGCGCCGTAGATTTTAACCGGGTTCATCGACTTGGCAGTCAGTTGGTAGGAATCTTCACAAGGTTGTCGCTGATTTTGAACTTATATCTTTTGAGAATATTAAGGAGAACTTTTAGGCGTCCTTATGATTCTATTTAGCTTCGCAAAATATAGTTATCACCGTCTCATCACTAAATTGTCCCTGTTTTTAGTTCCTATAAATCTACATAATTAAATCAAAGCTAACAAGGGTAAAGGGATGTTTACACATTGTACACTCGTATGTGCTTGCATTTGTCTAGTTGTGTCTCAACTTTGTTCCAAGTTAGTCCCGGCCCCGTCATGTTCCTACACATTCAAACTTTGAGTGATTGTTCCATCCTGTGCCTCTAGTATGAGTTTACATAATTTTGTTCCTACCGTTCACGGAAATAAGTTCATCCAGTACTATGAGAGCTTTAAATTTTAATACGAAATTAAACTATAACATTTTCGAACTGTACAATCAAACAAGTCCGTAAGCCGATAGTCGCTAGCGTCTCGAGTAAATAATTTGTTCGAATTCTTGAATATCACCTCTAAGGGGCGCGGCAATAACTATATTTGGTAGTTTCAAGGTTATATATTTCAATAAGTTAACAAATATCTTTTCATGTCGTAATTATATCGTATCCTATACGACGGAAAGAACCGCTTTTTGGTGTCACTGTAAAGAAACGGCAGTGCCAACGGTTTATTTTGAGTGCAGTGAGACTACGATTGACAGATGTTTTTTAAGTACTCTTTCAGAGTGGAGGCTGGCGCGGGTGCTAGCGCGGGCGCGTGTAATTCAAATGTATGCAGACGCCCTTTGCGTTCACAGTGCGCGCGCGGGCCGCGCGTCTTCATGTGGCGGGCGCGCGCGCGGCTGGCGCGGGTGTTTCTAATGGCTCAGTCCGCCCGTATCGTTCAGAGTGATATAGCGTCTGTTAGGTGACTACGCGTGTGGTTCTAAACCATTTTGATTTACCCGCCGAAGCGTCGTCAATCATGGACATCAATACTGAAGAATTTATATCTGCAATACAACATCGCACAGCTATTTGGCAAAGTAAACATCTGCAACATTTAAATAGGGCAGACATAAACAAATTATGGGAAGAAATAAAACAATTGTTTCGTCCGTAAATCAGCGTATAATACGTAAAATTCTCCAAACCTTTCTCTTCCTTTATTTAAATCATGTGTGCCAAACTTCATATATAGCAATTTCCATTTTAAGTATGAATTTTCCATTAATAAGAACAAATCTTCATCCATGTCTTCTAAATAAATACGTAGCAGCTCAAAGTTTGAGAACGACCAAACACATGTGCAATGACGCTCGAAGCTCGCTCGGCACTGTGAATATGCAGACGCCAAGACCCGAGCGCCCGCGCCCGCGCCCGCACCCGCTAGTGCAGTCTGATTGAGCACTTAGTGTCACTCATAGACTAATATAATATAACTGGTGTTACTTTCTAGTTTTATCTTAAATAATAAGATAGCATATTGGACTAGATTTGATTTGGTAATGCACAACATATTTATGCCTCGAAATAAATAAATTATCGCGACTAAGACCCGCTAAATAATATTGTATGATTTTGGTAACGCTTTGCTAAGCTTGTAATTATGATTATTTTTTATTCTTAATTTTTCTTTGTTGGTATTATCTGTTTCAATCTATTGTCATATATTATTTCGCATTGCTGGTCGTAGGCCTCGCCCAATTTGAGTCACAATAATAGTAAAAAGCAATGGCAGAATTTGACTACACCACGCTGGCCAGACGGGTTAGTATAGGGTCTGATGTTTAGTTAACAGTCTCTTCCCAAGATATTTTTATCTTCATGTATTTTCTTTAATCGCATTTTACAACACCCCTGGGTTGATTCTTTATCACATTTATTGCTACACTAAGAAGTTAATATCAGCATCTTCTATTGTCCCTACGTTGCGTCTTTATCGCTAGCGTCTCAGTTATCTACCGTAACTTATAGTACTGGAACTGGACTACAGTGATGAAATTCTTTACAAAGCTGCTAGGGTTGTTAGCGTGCTTTGCATTGTGCAACTTTCGGCACATTGTTATTGAGCGCTCGCCGTGTAAATGGAAATGTACCCTTTACATGCACTTCGTTCTAATGTAGTGATGAACATACCTTTCAAGGTTTGTAGGTACGATAAAGTACAAATTGAGTACAATATTTCCTTTATTAAGAACTAGCTGTTGCCAGTGGCTTCATAAGCTGAGTATGTTAAAATTTGCAGCGTGTTAACATGAAAACTATTAAGGGAAAATTTATGAAAAAAGGCTGAGCTTTCATCCTAGTTCTGCAAATATCTCTGTGCTCAGTTTCATCAAAAGCGAATCAGCAGTTCAACTGTAAAAGTGCATCAGACTGACAGACCGACTATTGCATTTACGTAATAATTTTGCGCATAATTATATTTGCATAGCCTATATAATTACCACATCACTTTATTAAGGCATATAGTGCTTGAGTGATCAAAGTTATGCTAGATTGATCTGCAGTTAATATTATTCATGATGACTTATGGAAATATTGGAAATGTATTCAGTAGACAATTATAAACTTTAGATAATCTTAGAAACAATAATTATATACTCAGCCATCTGATCCCAAAATAGGCAGATCCCGTAGCATACGCGTAGCAACAAGACAGCTGATAAACATTCTTAAATATTTGGCATGTAAGTATGTTCGGTAATGGCACCGTAAGGGTATACCAAGAATGGATTACACGAAATTCCCAAGGGATTTGGCAGCAAAGGTTAAATTTAAAAAATAAATACTGACGTAGCTGCAGTATACCTTTAGTTTTACATATAGAAGTATCTGTTGTGCATGTCTATACTTGGAATAATCATATAACTTTGTATCTCATATCGAAATTTTTGTAATTTTTTACATAGGTATGTTGATACTGGGGACATGCCTTATTAATAAAGAAAGACATTGCATTAACACACATAGTCTGTGTGGAGAACTTTAGAAGAGGCCTTTTTCCAGCAATGGACGCCTCTTGTTTGACATGATGAAATATTGCGTTGTCTGTCAGTCAGTTAGTGAGGCATTTAGTGACGGAATAGTTTAATTTAATTATTATGATTTTGCTCAAAGAGGAATCAGAGATTTGGTATTCTCAAAAATCCACGGAATAGGTGTGATTTGTATTACAACTATGTTTAATTTCAAGACCGACCACGACAAGACCTAAAGTATTTATAAATAAATTAACTGTACAGTGGTTGAAAATTCAAAACATTTTTGTTCGCAGAGATGAATGAAGGCACAACTTATACTTAAGTTACGTGTAATGTGTTAATACGAGAATACTAGTTATACTTTGGCTATTCACTCTCTAATGTGTGTAGGTAGCTCTTGCTCAGTTTGCACCTAGTATACCACTCCAGTATAATAATTTAGTTAATGTATGGTGAGTTGAGTAAGTAAAAAAAAAGTTTATTATCACCTGCTAAACGGTGAGGGAAAACATCGTGAGGAAACCTGTATGTCTGAGAGTTCTCCATAATGTTCTCGAAAGACATGGTGAAGTCTGCCAACCCGCACTCGGCCAGCGTGGTGGACTATGGCCTTACCCTTCTCATAGTGAGAAGAGGCCCGTACCCAGCAGTGGGACAGTTTATACAAGGTGTCGAAAGACCCATCACCAAGCCGAAGTCTACTCGTTGTGGACATCATGCCAAGTCATACTAACCAAAATAACTTCTGGGAAACGATTTTTTTTTTAAGATTTCACATTTTTTAAACCGCAATTAAAAGCTCGCGCATGCAATGCTCGAAATACCTACTTATCCATGGGATCATACCATATTAAGAACATATTGGCGGGGTAAATGCATCGATTTTGTACCTAATTAGATAAATCCCATACTAACTTTGAGCCTCAATATCTCCTGAACCAGTAATTTCCCAGGAATGGTGCCGAAGTAAAAAATGTTTGTAGTGACTGGTACAACATAGGATTTCAGTTTTCGTTAAGGGTCTTTTTACACCCTGTATACAGGGCTGATGATGATGATGATGAGTTGCTGTCTTTTGTGGTGATGGATTAGAAATATAAAGTGTCACCATCCCATTTCATTCTGAGGCGACTAAGGAAAATCAAAATACATGAAGCAAATAGAACCGTAGGAAAGACACGGAAACACGAAACAACAAATCGCTAGCTTTGTTGGGATTTACGTTATCACAATAATACATACATACATAGACTCACGCCTGTTTCCCGGAGGGGTAGGCAGAGACTACGGAACGCCATTTGCAACGATCCTAACATATCTCAATAATAAATTGCTCAATATAGAGAGCTTCTAAAATAATTATGTAAAGTCGACCATCCCCTTATGACTGAGTTTATGTAAAGAGGCTCCACTGCTGTACGGCTCTAACTTAATCCGTCTCTGTGAGGGTACTTTATTGGCCGTTTTTCTCAGCCGTAGGTCTACGGGCGGGTTTATAAGATCCAATTAGCTGTTTTCTGCGTTTTCCTAAGCGTTATGCCCTTGACTCCAATCTGAATTGTATTGTACTGGGCTTTATTTTGTATTATATTGGGCTCTATTTAGATTACGCAGTCTATGTTCAGCTTAGGAAGATGATCATAAGAAACCTACTACTGTAACGGCGAAAGTTTTTGAGGCTGTATGGAAGTTAGCTGCACTTTCATAAAAACTGCTGAATAGATTTTGATAAAACGTTGCAGTAATATAACTCATAGTACAGAATATCTGGCTAGCTTTAACAGCTGTAGAAACTAGTAATACAAGAAATTCTTCAATAATATTATTTCTTTCATACTGCAGTAGCATCCGTGTGGTGACGGATTAAGAATACAGAATGTCACCACCCCACATCATCCCATGGGTGTCGTAAGAGCCGACAGAGGGAACATATTATGCAGAGAACAGCACTGTAAGAGAAGGAAAACTTGATACAAACCCTATACCAACCCGTTTGGCCAGCGTGGTATAGTAGGCCAATTCCTCCTTTCAAAGGAGAGGCCTAGTCCAGCAGTGGACTGTTAAAGGCTGATGATGATGACTGCAGTAGCTTAAACTCACGTATTACAACATAGTATAAAACAAAGTCCGTCTTCTGTCTGTCTGACCCTATGTATGCTTAAATCTTAAAAACTACTACTATTTTAATGCGTTTTTTTTAACAGATAGAATGATTCAAGAGGAAGGTTTATATGTATAATTGACGCGGGCGAAGCCGCTGGCGACGTCTAGTAAGAAAAAAATTATGTATTGAGAAACTTTTTGCACACACTTTTCTTACTCGTTCAATGCTCAGTTTCTATAAAGTTATAAGTTTTATTATAAACTAGACTTGACCCGCGCCACCACCCGCATGAATTATTCGACATTCACGCTATCTATTGGTGAAAACCGTACAAAGATCGGTGCGGTAGTTTTTAACTTTATGGTGTTCATACAAACAGTCCCGCCTGTCTTCATTTTATAATATTTGCCGTGTGGTTGACGGCATAGAATATAAGTGTCACCACCCCCTATCATCCCGTGGGTGTCGTAAGAGGCGACTAAGGGATAACACGATGCAAATACTATCCTTGCGTTGAGACGGAAAACTCGACATCAAACCCTATACGACTGTCTCGTTGGTCTCGCGGCATAAATGTGCGCGTGGGATCGGGAGGTCCCGGGTTCGATTCCTGGGTCGGGCAGTGTTATTGGGTTTATTTGTCACGAAATTCTCAGTAGCAGCACGGAGTCTGGAAATGTGCCCGGTACGGCAATAGGCTCGCCCCTTATTACGTGGGACTAAAGTATATCTGGCGAAAAGTGGGTGTAGAAATACACCTCTGCCTACCCCTTCGGGGATAAAAGGCGTGACGTTATGTATGTATAGAAAAACCACGGCTGCTCTCAGAAAATACGAAATAAAAGTTAAAAGCGAGGTATCTTTGTACTCGGGGGAACTTCTTTGTCTTTGTGAAGTATTAAAAAGTGCTCCCCAGGAATGTCTCACCGCTGGTATGACAACTTGTTTTAATTGTGTTTGGGTTGCTAAGACGTGCGTTTTTGTGTTTCGGCTTAAGTATTTTTAAATTTTCGTAGTCTTTGTAATGTGCTTGTCACTTGTTTTAGTTTGATACACGCTTTAATAATAAGTAAATAATTTAAAATATTGGCGTTCATAAGCGTCACATCGTGACCTAAGTAAATTTATAAATGTGTTTGACTTAGCTTACACTGTTTAATGCATATATTTCATTGAAGCTCATCGGTGCCATCAAAACATGTTCCTATAAAATTGCCAATATCTAGATTAGCGTCGTCCTTGTCTGAATCCGCTAAACAAGTGTAAAATGGCCATTAATAACACAGAGAAAAGATATTTATGATGACAGCTGACGTCAGTGAATGAAAATATGAAAGCAATTTCTTTTGTCAAATGGTCAGTAAAATTATTAAAGAATGAATAGGCGTGCTTATTTTTAAAACTTGAAATGTCGACGCAAAATTATCTATATATTAAAAGAATTTGTGTTTTATAATACGAGTTGGCCAGCCCGTTCTACCCAACCGATTCGCATGTTTTTTCTTAAATGAAAGCTCTCGCTGCATAGATTTGTCATCAAGCATTAGAAATTACATTACTTGCACATTGATCAAGTTATATGCAAAAACAGGTTTCTCCCATACATTTTTTACGTTTTCGTAGCCGTAGTCAATGACTTTCCGCTTTTATATATCTGGTTCTCATTGAGGTAGGCGTTTCGTTATAGGCCTTAAACACGCGCTGAAAAGAGCTCTTTCATTTGATGGTATGCTCATTTAAATTGGGTAAATTTGAAGGAAGATAGGTGTGGACATTGAACTTATTTTTCAATATTTTCCTATAAATTTCTTAAGATTCCATTGCTTTCTCTCTACACGGACGGTTTTTAATTCAAAAATATTTTTATGGCATCTAATAAGTTCCTTGCGGTAACTGCCAGGAAAAAACGTTATGCCACCTTAAGGTGACCTTGCCTTACTTTCATACGGGTGTGAGTGTGGTGGTGTGTAAAATTATACCCGATGTTGGTCAAATTATCACTATAGTGAATTATCGCTGATGGCAGGTAATATTCCCCGAATGTTAACAGTTAACCCTTAATGTTGGGTGAACTGATCCCTGATGTTGAGGAATTTTCCTTACATTTTTATTTTAGGAAAATTTTTGTGTTTTTAAATTACGGACTTTCTTTGGGCATCTTAATTTTTTTATGTGGAACATATTACAGCGGTTCATAGTACTATTATCATATAATTAATGTAGTTATGGTAGAAATTGTAGCTTTGGTAAGAATAGTAGTTTTGAGAGAAAAGGTAGGTTCTGTTGACAGCACCGGCGGTTTTGGTAGAAATGGTAGTTTAAAAAAATGGTAGATATGATTGTGTTAGTACGAATAGTAGTTTTGGTACAAATAGTAGTTTTTATAGGAATAGTATTTTTGGTAGGAATATTAGTTTTGATATAAATTGTATTTTGGCATATATTGTATTTTGGTAGCAATGTTACTTACGATTGCTACCAAAGCTACCATTCCTACCTAAACTACAAAATCGACCAAAACTATAAACGTCATTATTACATTTCTAAATTGTGATGGATTAATCACACCCATACACAAAATAAAATAAATCGTGCTTCTCACATAAATATTTAGCTGGATAACAGAAATAAAACCTATTTTCTTACTTATAAAAAAGTTATTTATCTATATTTTTAATTTTGAGAATAAAATATTGACAGATAAAGAAAAAAGTGAATTTAGCGTAACACGTTCACTGTGTATGACCCACCGATGGGTCATTTTGAATATTTCGCCGTGCGTGGATGCCCCATCGATGTCTCATGAATCGAAGTAAGAGCTTCTAAGTGCATGCCATGTTGCTGGGGCATGCAACAAAGAGCTCATACGTGTATGACCTATGGATGGGTCATTCACAAATTTAAGGGTTTTGGGGTTTTGGGTTTTAAGGTAATAAAAAATATGGTGTATACAAGGTTTGTCGCGTTAGGTATATATTACATTTATACCTAACGCGACAACTCTTCCACAATTTGGGTGTACACGTAGAGGGTCGACACGTGAACGTGTTCTGATTTAATAACGTATTTTTTTGTGAGTAGTTGTGTTTTCAATTATAATGAAATTGAAAAATGCTCAGAGAAAGCTTGAACAAAGAATCTTGGTCAATGACAGCCCTGTTGGAGATGTGGTACCGGATGGTCCTCCTACTGCTAAAAAAATACGGGTGGAAACGGGTTCAGATTTGATTAATTCTACCATCAACAATTTTCAATTGATTTCCATTCTTGGTGACGGTAATTGCTTATTCTGCGCAATTTCTTTTGTTTATATGGAAGTGAGAATAAACATTATGAAATTCGTTTGGCCACTGTTGATTACATTGTCAATAAGTGGGATGTATATAGTAACTTGACCAAAGCATATGGCCAGACCATTACAAATGCAACAAATTACAAACGTGTGATGGGTGCCAATGGACAGTACGCAGGGCATGCCGAACTTCAGAGTGTAAGTGAGCTATATCCCGAGTGTCAATTCAGAGTTCACCTGGAAAACAGTAATACGATTACTGACTATGGTACTGGCGAAATTGTTCATAACGCTATAAATGCTATTTTCTGGACACCTGGACGAAGGACATTACAGTGTCTTAATGGAAAGAATGGTATGGCAGCACAGTCATATTGAAGAACTCTCTTTCGTCAATGTTCAGTTATACATATTATAAATATCCCTATTGCACAGCAAACCATTCAGTAATGCCAAGGTGGAAATTTCACGATACCTAAGGTGCAACGCAAAGCCAATGTTGTGAGAAAAGAAGTCTTGTGATATATTTTATTTTTGGTAAGGATGTCATCTTTTTACTTATTAGATAAGGCTACAATGTACTCATCATACCTATATGTAAAAGCTTTTTTATAATATTAAAATATGCTGTGGAGCAGCACGGGTCCTCTAGTTATATCTTATTTTACTTTCTAAGGGGGAACGTTGCAAAAATTTTTAAGAACCTATTTTTATTTCAAAAGAAATGCTAAGCACCGACATCTCTAAAACGGAGAGAAAATATATATACCACTTTAAATCCACAATATTTACCTAGAATTTGCTAAAAAAATACAAAGTGGCGTAAAAGCTTATCTTAATATATAAAATCCTTGCGTTACTGACTGACTGACAGACACGCTACAGCCGAAACTATTGGCCGCAGGAAGCTGAAATTTGGCATGTATATTCCTTGGGGACCGTAGGGGTGCACTAAGAAGGGATTTCCCGAAATTCCCGCGGGATCGCCCAAAACGAGTAAATTTAAAAAAAATGCAGGCGTGGCTGCTGGCGTCCTCTAGTACTAGAATAAAAATATTTCAGAAAATCTCTTAACAAAGAATACAAAAAAAAACTTCATTATTTTCTGTGCTATTTTAATTAAATATTTTTACAACAAAGTGAATTATTTGGTAAATAGGTACCTATATAAAATATGTCGGCTTTTAACAAGTCTTTCATAGTAACTGCCAAATCCTTCAACTTGAAATTGCAGGGATTTCAGAAAGGTTTTTGTACTAAGCAACATAAAGAGACATAATATACATAATACAGACAGAGATACAGGCGTGTGACTATAACTAATAAATAAATAATAATAATACAAGTAGCGAAAGAACAATGCCCATTTCTGGCCCAGTTTGGAACTCATGAACAGCACAATAAACTTTCAATTAGTTGTTGAATAATCCTTTTTATTTATAACTTAATTTATAGGCATTACTAAAGGTGTGCCGAGAAACTTGTTCAATAAATAGGTTTAAAAAGATGTGTTAACGTCAAAATAGCCAACACGTAATAGATCAGAAATTGCCAGTAAAGAAATCATAATATTAAATCGATTATCACTTCTTCTTTATCGATTTTACGGTTTCTCTACTCAAAATGATTTGAGTTAATAGCAAATCTACTTGGTCCTTAAACATTTAAAATGTGTGTATTTTTAAGGTATATATGCGATTAACTACAAATAAGTTCGATTTTGAACCAAATATATAGATAACCTATGTCCGAAATCCATAGCGATTAGTCAATATCATTTAAAAACTGTAAAATGGCAACACTTTTTTGACTGTTAAGTAAATGTCAATAATGTCATATTCAGTTTATTTTGTTTGTCACCGATTTGTTTTGCTCGTGTACATTGTGAATGCTTTTTATGTTTTTGGATCTTTAACGACTTCTGGCTTTTTCTTTCGGATTTCTACCCTTGCCAAATGATTAACTCATTCCTTTCTGCTCAAAACTTCGAAATAATTTAACTATCCTAATAAAAGTGGGTACACACCTAATGTTTTGTGAGCATATAAAAGTACTTCTTGTAATAAAACTATGAATGTGATGGACCTCTAATCAATCTCAATATTCTAGTTTAACACTCTTTTATCGAATGCAATAACAACTACTACGATTTTTAACTGTCCACATCTGGGCCGGCGTCTCTAAGAAAAATGGGCATTGTTCTTTGGACATTGGAAGTTGTATGTCGTTCGTATCATAAAATACCTAATGCTCATGTAACGGATGATAAGAATGACCCCTGAGTTTTATTAACCTCTTGTATGCCGGAATACCAGACACAATTAAAAAGCTATTGTGTCTCGCGTAGATCTGCGTTCCGGCATACAAGGGGTTAAGCTTAATTTTTTTATGGAAATCACGTACCTACATTTTTACTAGCTTTTGCCCGAGGCTTCGCCTGCGTTGGAGCCCGTGTGCTGTACTGTTATAATTTTTATTTCGTCAAAATCCTTTCGGTAGTTTTTGCGTTAAAGAGTAACAAGCACATGGACGTAGTAATACTTACAACAAGCATTTATCATCACAAACTTTTAATTTATAATAGTAGGATATAAATTAGAACTTTATGTGGAAAGGGAACTACATAACTTGAAGGTAATTACACTTATCTGAATGTTTCCTATTTTCCTATATTTCCCTCTGCCAACAAAATAAAAATGACAAATAATAAAATTATGTAATAAAAAATATTCATTAGTACTTAGGTACATAGATCATGAAAATCTCCGACAATACGACCATTACACCGATACACGATTGGCGGCAATAGACGCAGCATCGATTTACAGTACTGTATTTACAGCAAATGGTAAATAAACAATTTAAAAGCAAAATATTTAATTCATTTAATACTTACATATTCACAGACAGTCGGATCAGTAGTAAGCAATCATAAAAGCTTTATTTGTAAAGTGGCACACAACCAGGCGATAGCTGAGTGGAGACACCGACAGACTGCTACGCAAACGGTCTCAAATCCTCGGCTCGCACCAATGACTTGAGTGAGTGCGTATTAAATTGTTAATTATCGCTTGCTAAACGGTGAACGAAAACATCGTGAGGCAACCTGCATGTCTGAGAGTTCTCCATAATGTTCTCGAAAGACATGTGAAGTCTGCTAAGCCGCACTTGGCCAGCATGGTGGACTATGGCCTTATCCTTCTCATAGTGAGAAGAGGCTTGGCCCGTGCCCAGCAGTGGGACAGTTTAAAGGGCTGATGATGGTGTAACCAGGGCAATTTCTTGAACGTCACTATGAATACGTAAAATATCTTTGTCGGTTTTTAGATCACAAGATATGATCAGAATGTTACCCCAGTTTGTGGTGTTACCAGGATTAGGAATAAATTCAGCTATTCAAATGTCGAATGAGTCAATTTTGACTAAGACATCGTATCACACCTGTGGTTTGACTAGCCAAATCCAAATGAGGTTAGATTGTTTGACTATAACATTAATATTGTCCCAAAACTTTAAATGAATAATGCAGGACTCTGACAGAACTTCTTGATAGGTTGCAATTGTTCTATTATTGACTTTCAAGCGGTAATTCACAGCATTTTACATTTTCCCCTCTGACAGATAATTTTTCTTTCAATAAATATACGATCACATCTATTCTCCAAACTTTACTGAGTAGAAATCTAGACAAAAAGTGTCAGGACCAATTTTGAATTCCATTACCTTCTAGCTCTATATTAGTTGATAAATCTAAGCCTTAATGCCACTGACATGATGAAATATGCCGCGAATTCCTCTTTTATTTTGTATAATAACCACATCAATTTAAAATGCTTTTTGATTCCTGTTATTAACAGCCTTTCAGCTGGGATTGGGCCACAAATGTAATTTGCATCGGGCATATTACTGTTTGTGGAGTGGAAAAATATTTGTCGATTTAGGGCAATTGTATGTAAAAGGCTTGTTTATAGAAATGTTATGTTGTTTTCTTTTCAAATTTATTTAAGTGGTCTGGTATTTCGACATTGCGCCGCGTGTTCTAGGTTCGATTCTAACACGAGATAGCACTTTATGTCAATCTCAAATCGAGTCTGCATGTTACTTATTTACATGAGTGTTTTTAAAATACTTTGATTATCTGGTATTACGTTACCACTTAATTTTTGAACGCACTTTTTCGTATTCAGGTACAATGTTTAAGGAATCCTAAGAATCACGTTGAGGGTTCCCATTCAATTTTGTGATTACGACGAACGTGCGTGCGTGTGGTCATAAAATTGATGTTATATTGAAGCGCAGAGAAAAGTAGTTTTCGGTGACGCATTTTATTTTATTTTAGCATTTCCGTGCACAAAAATATATGTATGGAAGGTTAGAAAAGCAAACATTAAATGACAATTGTGTACTGAAAAATACTTTTTTTTGAAGATGCTTTACACAAATTTGACAAGAGCTATTTTAATTGTTCAGATTTAAAATACGTTTAAAAGTAGACTAGACTAAATGTGTGTAGTTGTGCATCGTAACTCCGCATCATTTCGTAAAAACAAAAAAAAGTTTAAACCCGACTTTGAAAAAAGGGGTCTAAAATGACAAAACAAGAAAATAGCACATTTAGATATGAATCCAGAAAAGTATAAGTACAGAAATGCTAATGCTTCGTAAACTAACTGTGCTATATTAACATTGTGATATTAAAAGAAAGAAATATATGCAAAGTCTAGACCCTAGTATGTCTAGACCTAGGATGATGTATCTCTATGGATTTGACAAGCAAATAATAATACCGTGACAGACCGAGATAATGACATACAGAAATACATAAGAGTAAAAGAGACAAAGATAGCATTTTTTGTCTTTGTCAGAGTTTTCGTTTTTTTTGTTGGTCACAACTGAATGTTGTGACCAACAAACGTTTGAGCTCTCGATAATTTCCGCGAAAAATTGTGTTATTATTGTTATTAATTGTGAATGCTTAGTGAAAATATCATTGGTACAGATTTATTATGGTGATTTGTTACATTGTAGGCTGTAAAAGCCATAGTGAGCGGAAATGTGAGAACATAACCATTTATTCGTAAGTACGATATTTTGGTAATAATATCTATTTATACATGAAAATATTGATAGAATGTTACAAATAGCGTATTATTACATAAGGAAATAATTTCTAAATTACATCAATAAACCAAAAAATGCTATTTTATTTTCACCGCGATTTTAGTATTACACAATCGAATTCAATAGGTCGTTGAATGTTGAGCTAGCCAAAAGTCATCGATACTTTTTAATTTTACAGCGTTAAATGTTTTTAGGGATACCACAGAAGCGTTTGGGAAATTACCCAAATTTTGGGTAATTTGCCGTTACTTAGTTTCATGAACCTAAGATTAATTATTTAATTTGTTTTCCAATTCTTTGTTGTAATGAAATTATTTGTTTATAGATTCCCAAAGGACTGCACGATCCAAAAATAATTGTGGATACGTGCAACAGGAGGAGAAAACTGGGATCCGAATAAATATGCAAGAGTATGCTCTAAACACTTTGAACAAAAGTGTTTTAGGAAAATTCCCCGCAATAGGTACTTATTTGGAATCATTATCGAATGATAAAGAAGAGAAAATAAGAATTTTGTATACAAAATTAATTTTGTTCAAAGGACAGTAAAGTTGAGTGTCAAATAATATAATAAAAGGTATATAACTCTGAGCCTCGTGTTTATTTGGCGAGTGAAGCCAGTTCCACATATTCGACACTTTTGTTATACATAATAATATTAAGTATAAAAAATACTTATCGCACACCTTATGGATGGATTTAAACCTCCTTGTAAGGTTAGCTATATTTTTATTTTTTTATTGGGCTGTAAATTATATTATATAGATGTTTGTTACTATTCGTTGCAAAAATACCTAAACGGATATTGATGGAACTTCTCGAGTTAGCTCATAAATTCATCGAAATACCAAATTGATTAAAAATTATAGGAGAACGCGGTCTCAGATGTCTGGTAAGGTATTCAATTTCAGAACGACCGGTTGGCGCAGCGGGAGTGTAAACGACTGCTTCGCCGAAGGTCGCGGGTTCGATTACCACACAAGTCAAACATTTGTGTGCATGAACATGGATGTTTGTCTTGGTCTGGGTGTTTCAATGTATAATATGTATGTATTTACAAAAATAAAGTATATAAGTATGTTTATCCATTATCTAGTACCCATAGTACAAACTCTGCTTAGTTTGGGACTAGATGGTGTTGTGTGAATGTGGTAGAATATTATTATTATTATTATAATTCAGGTTTGATACAATATTACTTAAAAGTTAATATGTACTTTGTAGAATTGTAGGGTAAACATTTACAACATCTGGTAACACCAACTCAGGATGTACTCTATGTCCGTCCTTTACGGGTGTACGCAAATGTCGAGTCCATTTGATTCTTGGTCCTAGGTCTAGACCGATAAGAATGTTTTATTTAGCACGCAATCTCTTCGGTACCGACCTTCGTCAATCTATTAGAGAGTAAATGCGGACGGGCATTTGAGTGTCAGAATATTTTAAAACTGTATTAAATTTTGCCAATAGTAGGGGTTTGATACATTGGGACAACATTTTGAATATAATAGCTGCTTCAAGTCTGAGTGTATCTTTTGTTTTAATGATTTAAAGGCCTTCGCGATACAGGATTCATTCCTAGTATGAAAGTATCTCAAACTTTCAAAGTAGTAACTTAATAAGTAATTTCCATACTATGTAAAATAAATTTATTTACAAACATACATATCGTCACGCCTTTTATCCCCGAAGGGGTAGGCAGAGGTGTATTTCTTCACCCACTTTTCGCCAGATATACTTTAGTCCCACGTAATAAGGGGCGAGCCTATTGCCGTACCGGGCACATTTCCAGACTCCGTGCTGCTACTGAGAATTTCGTGACAGAAAAACCCAATAACACTGCCCGACCCAGGAATCGAACCCGGGACCTCCCGATCCCACGCACACATTTATGCCGCGAGACCAACGAGGCAGTCGTTTAGGGTTTGATGTCGAGTTTTCCGTCTCTACGCAAAGATGGTATTTGCATCGTGTTATCCCTTAGTCGCCTCTTACGACACCCACGGGAAGATAGGGGGTGGTGACACTTGTATTCTATGCCGTCAACCACACAGCAAACACACACAACATAGCAATTTTATTGTCTACACATACATACATACATACATAGACTCACGCCTGTTTTCCCGAAGGGTAGGCAGAGGCACATTAAACGCCCACTTTTCGCCAGTGTTTTGATCCCACGTAATAGGTGGCGAGCCTATTGCCGCTTATCGGGATATTTTGTTTGCCGGAGCCTCGTCCGTTGATCGGCAGGTGCACCACTTGCAGGTGAGGTTGGCTTGGGACCCTAAGTTCTTGGTGGGAACCCTATGCACCCTTCTACGGTGGTATCGTAACCTTAATGTAAAGTTTTTCGCCGAGCAAGATATTATTGCAACGCCTGAACGCAGGTATAATCTTCACAGGATACTTATGGTAAATCGATATGAGTTACAACACGCCACTTGAGTAGGTTTTAATGTATTTTATGAACCCCATAAAGTACGGGAAATTTCCACTCGTTATGAAATACGATCGCCGCGGTGGACATATCGCGATATGGACGTAATGCTTACTTTAAAATTGTAAAATTTGTTTAACGTTTATAAGTTACGCGTTACTCGTTTATTGAAACTGTGAAATATGTTGGATGCGATCATTAGTATAGTCGCTAAATGACTCGAAGTGTTGCCATCTGGTGACCGCTGAGTGACGTATTGCGGTACGTTGGTGGGGCGGCGGTTGACAAGAGTTCCTCAGAACTCGTCTGGCGAGGGCACAGAGTACAGGCAAGGGAACAGCATTCTGGCTCGAAGCGACGAGCCATAAGTTCCTCGAGAATCAGTCCTCGGTCCGTTAGAAGACTTTAAGTGAAAATTTTACCATGTTAGACTGTAATTGTGACGATTATGTATTTTGTGTCCTGAAACAAACTTAGTGTATTGTAGTCAGTGTGTATTTGACGACCGGTTGGTGTAGCGGGAGTGTAAGCGACTGCTACGCCGAAGGTCGCGGGTTCGATTCCCGCTCAAGTCAAACATTTGTGTGCACGAACATGGATGTTTGTCTTGGTCTGGGTGTTTCTATGTATAATATGTATGTATTTACAAAAGAAAGTATATATGTATGTTTATCCATTATCTAATACCCATAGTACAAGCTCTGCTTAGTTTGGGTTTAGATGGTGTTGTGTGAATGTGGTAGAATATTATTATTATTATTATATTATTATTCATTGCAAAGAGACCCAGCTGTGCCCACATAGAACTGTGAAGCGTAGCCGTCATATATGATTCTGGCTGTTATGTTTAATCGTCATCATCCAAAGCGCGATTGAGTCTAATACTGAACTTAGGCCTCTCTTTATTCTAGTCATATTCCTCGATTTTGTACTAATCTAGCCCAGATTCAGCCGCCGTCTGCCTATCATGCTAAGGGACGTCCAACACTTATTTTCCTCGTCCATGACCGCCATCCTGTTAAGGCTCTACCTGTCGTCAGCCCACCAAGCTAGAATTTGAATATCTCAGATTTGGTAAGAAAATATTTCCATGGCATTTCACGAATTACACTTATTTTAGCTCAATCAGTCTATTGCAGTCCACTGCTGGATATAGGCCACGCCCAATATGTGCCACTTGGACCAGTCTACTGCCTCCCGCCCCATCTAAGTCCTGTCACAAGTAATCATCATGTTACTAGTCGTCGGACCACCTAGTCGGGAGGCGTCCCTCACTTTGTTTGCCGAACTGTGGTCTCCACTCTAAGACTCCTACTTCGCCTACTTCATGGGCCATCAGTCCTTCGGCAGACGTGACCAGCTTATTGCCACTTCATCCTGCTTATACAGGCAGCTATGTTCTATGAGCTCCAATCCTCGTTCTTCTGGATGACCACGTTGCGAACTGCATACTTTAGAGAGATTCCGAGCTAAGCTAGCGCAAAACATATTTCATGTTAAAGTCCAATTCCTATAGACATAAAGTTTAACGGATAATAATACTTTTCTCAACATATTTTTTTAAACAGGACCATATCTTTTCTTAAGGACCCAGTTACACAGTATCCACTCATCTGCATCTTTCACCATTTTCAAAATGCGGCTAATCATCACATTCTTTATGGTACATATTCGTATCAACATACAGCTGAGAGCAATCGTTTTTCTTGTCAGCTTAACGCGCCAACATTCTGATATAAACAGGCCTTGTTATGGCACTTATAAATTCTTTTCTGACAGTTTTATAACATTCTTGAGACAAATGTCGTACTAAGTGTCACAAATAAGAATAGAATGTTTCTGTTTTCAGGGTGGAAACGCAAATAACGAGGTCATCCCTTGTCTTTTAGGACAGGCATGTGATATTTTGCTCTACCACTTTGGTGGCTATCCACTAAAACCACCACGGTGTCTGTTGAAGTTCGTCGAAGTCGTAACTGCCACACGAATCGCGGTTAGCAGATTTAGCTGCATACCCGCTGGGAAAAAATATTGTTATTTCAATGACACCATCCAAAATTTACAGTAAACGTTGGTTTTATAGGTTTATTAGCAGATTTATTTTCTTTTTTACTGTATTTTTGGCAATTTTCCAAATTGGACATGTGTCTTATAAAGTTTGTGGCAAGTCCGACCCTATCCTTATTCTGCTTGTAAAGTCCCTACTTATGATCTATTGAAATTCTGCAACCGTGCCTAATTATATGCTATTCACGTCAATTTAATTTACTTTCAATATGCATAATGAACCGCGAAATCGTAATTTCGAGCAAATACACTATCTAACATCTGGATTGTTGACCCTCGAATACTAATTCACCCTGCCTTTTTTAACTGGAATATTGTATGTACAACCTGTGCCTATTCAAGGGACAACTATACAAATTTTTTTTCATGAGTAGTTCTTAATATTTCATATTTTACTAGCTTCTGCCCATGGCTCAAGCCACAGTAAGTTATAATTGTAAGTTATAATGAACACCACAAAAACTTGTAAATCTGCTTCAGTCGGCACTTGTAACGCCATCAATAGCGTTTATTTATTTTTTCCTTGTAAATGAGATATATGTGGGGTAGCCTATGTCACTCCCTAGCCTTTCAATTATCTCCATACCAAAAATGAAATTCACTGACAGAAGAACAAACCAACAAACAAAGGAACAAACACACTTGTCCTTTTAAAATATAGTAGATGAGCCCGCGGCTACACACGCGTTATTAAGGACCACTGCTCCGCTACCGTTGCTCATAGCGTGAAGTTGTACAGTCTATAGTCTTTCTCAATAAATAGCCTATTCAACACAATAATAATTACCCTAATCGGACCTATAGTCTCTGAGATTAGCGTGTTCAACCAAACAAACTCTACAGCTTTATTATATTAGTACAGATTAGTCTCTATGGATCATCATCATCATCGCCTAAGCGTTATCCCGGTTGCATCCAAGACTTACACGCCTTGGAGCCTGGGGTCCGCTTAGTGGTCTAACCAAATATGACAGAATATCAAGTTTTCCACAGAGCGACTGCCGTCTGACCTCCGCAACCCAAAGGGATAGCGATATTCCATGGTTTAGACCCAGTGTCAGTTTATTTGAGGTTACCGATTCCCCGTAACGACTGTCAAAGATCTTCATGACAGCCGACCGACCGACGGTTAAACGTGCTCTCTGAGGCACGGGGCAAACGATAATGCACAATTGAATACGCACTCAACTTGAATAGTCATTGGTGCGCACCTTGGATTCGAACCCCATACCCCCTGCATGGCAGTCTGTTGCTATCTCCACTAGGCTTTCGCTGCCTTAGATTAGTCTCTATGGATATTTTGAAAATAATTTTAAGTTTAGTACCTACATGTCCAGCTAAAATTAAATGAAATGTGATGCATAGTTAGTCCTCGTTGATTCCCAGAACTTATTAGAGCAAACATAATAATGTACCTGCTGTGATAAAATGGAACGAAACAAATTACAACTCATACGATATTTTGTACGTAGAAAGACAATATTCGCTTTGAGATTTCCCAGAAAAAGTAGTAGGTAATCGTTAAAAGCGACATGTTCCCAGTGTATTTTTTCTAATGCCTTTGGCTAACATCAGAATAAATGTTTAATTAACATTCGAGCTAGCTTTTCTAGAAGATTAATCGTTCCAGCTTCCTCTATTTCATTTTTTATAGACACGCCTCTCTCTATTCCCGAAGGGGTAGGCAGAAGTATAATATAACTACTAGCACAGTGCTCTTATGTCTCGGTCGTTCGTGCCACGCTGAAATAAACACCACTAGTTGCAGGAAGTGTCTTCAAGGGTCATTTGTTTACAAGTGCTTTGTCTTAAATTGTACGTATATAAATATTTGTTGTAACAACTTGTTTTTGTTCTGCAATCTCCCTCTCTAGATAACATTCTTGTGTCGCTGAGGACTTTGCAAACAATCAATCAATAGACAAAAGGAACACCCAGATATAAATAACAATTTGCAGATCACAAAAGTTTTATCTCGTAAGGGAATCGAACTCTCAGCACTCAGCGCAGTGTTAAGCTGCAAGGCGGCTGCTTAAACTACTACGCCAATGTTCGCGTTTTGGGATTATACAAATACAGAGTGAAACTTCTAAGGCTAACTTTAGTTCATGATATCGGCATGTTTGATTTGATTCTTCATCTTCACTATACCATATATTATCACGACATACTATGAAACAAAGTTCCCTTCACGTTTGCCTACCTATCTGTTAGCGATAAATCTAAAAACTATTAATCTTTTACATACATACATACATAGACTCACGCCTGTTTCCCGGGGGGGTAGGCAGAGACTACGGAGCGCCATTTGCAACGATCCTGACATATCTCTCTTGCTTCATTCACTCCCATCAGATTCCTCATGCATGCTCTTCTGTTCAGGGTGCTTCTAACCTGTCCTGTTTTTAGGATGTCTCCAATCTGGTCAGAGAACGTCCGCCTAGGTCTTCCCCTTCGTCCTGTCCTTCCACACTTGCCTTATATATCTGCTTGGTCAGTCTTTCGTCATCCATCCTCTCCACGTGCCCAAACCATCTTAGCATGCCTTTCTCGATGCTTGTCACTACATCTTCTTTTACCCCACAACACTCTCTTATCACACAATTCTTTACTCTGTCAGTCAAAGAAACACCACACATACTTTGCAGTGCTCTCATTTCTACAGCATTTATTCTACTTTCACGACTCTTCTGCCATACCCAACTATCACTACCATACATAAGAGAAGGTACTAACACCCCTCTATGGACAGCCAAACGTGCCTTTTTGGACACGTTTTGGCTATTCATAAACGCCTTCAGAGCTCCATTCACTCTATTACCTGCATTATCTCTTCTTTCAATATCTTCTACATTCTTACCATCTCTTGTAAACAGCGTACCTAAATATACAAACTCATTCACTTGCTCTACTCGCTGTCCATCGATCATAACATTACAAGCCGTAACGCATTCCTCCTTTTCAAAAACCATAACTTTCGTTTTACTTACATTCACTTTCATTCCTTTCCTCTCTAACGCACCATGCATGATTGCTACCATCTCCTGCAACTCCTCCGCTGAAGACGCAAGTATAACCTGATCATCAGCATAAAGGAGGCATTTGACAAGTAACTCATTCATCCTTAACCCACAGTCACTATTTTTCAAATCTTGCAAACAACAGTCCATGAAGAGGTTGAACAGCCACGGCGACGCTACACATCCCTGTCTAACACCTGTCTCGATGGTAAACCAATCCGTGTACGACCCATTTATCCTCACACAAGCTCTAGAATCTTCATAAAGGGATTTCAGAGCTCGTATGAGGCTGCTGTTCACCCCATACATCGACAGTACCGACCACATTTCATTCCTCACCACTTTATCGTAAGCCTTTTCCAAATCCACGAATGCGCAGTAGACCTTTTGACCTTTGGCCAAGAATTTTTCGGCTACGCACCGCAAGGAAAAGACTTGATCCGTGCACCCCATACCCTTTCGGAATCCTGCATGTACATCTCATATTTTCTTGTCGGTTACTACCATAACTCTTTCAATCAGTACCTTCGCATACAATTTGCCAACAATGCTGAGAAGGCTAATGCCTCTATAGTTCTTGCAGTCTTGTTGCGAGCCTTTTCCCTTATAAAGAGACACAACCACCGCTGTGGCCCAGTCATCAGGTACTCGGCCGGTGCTCCAGCACAAGTTAAATAAGCGCTGCAGCTGACCAACTATGATGCCCTGTCCAGCCTTCAGCATTTCGACTGTAATCCTATCATATCCTGCAACCTTACCTAATTTCATACTTCCCAACGCCTTCACAATTTCATCCACATCAATATCGCTTTCATCATTGCTATTATTACCATTCATTTTGTCGATCGATGTCTCTATCGCCGTTCTTTCAAATAGACCTTCAAAATACTCCTTCCATCTCTTCATCATGCATGATTCACCATTCAGTATCTTTTTATTCTTGTCTCTGATTGACGTGTATTCTGAGGATTGAGTTTTTCCTCGAACTGCACGAACGGATTTCCAGAAAAACTTTATGTTTCTCCGGAAATCTTCAGATAGTCTGCTATCAAACTCATCTTTCTTTTCCTCTTTTTTCCTTTTAACAATTTCTTTCACAATTCTTTTTGACTTAACAAACTCCTTTCTTGCTTCATCTATGCCATCACTTGTTGCCTTTCCCATTCTTTCATTTGCTCTGGCAGCCAACCAATCTTACCAAGCTTTCTTCTTCTCTGACACTGCTGATTGTACATCCTTGTCCCACCATGTATTCTTAACCTTTCGTATTTTTCTTCTCTTGATCACACCACATACTTCAGATGCTACACATATTATCTCTTCTTTAAAAGATTGCCATAATTTTTCCATATCATTTATGCCATCGAACCTCTCAAATCTTGCTATCAATCTTCGCTTACACTCATCTTTCACATCTTTTTCTTGCAGATTTTCTACTTTTATTCTTTCTAAGACCCTATTTTCATTCTGTTCTCGGTGTCGCCATCCCTTAAAGAGTCCACTTATCAGGCTCATCACCAAGAAGTGGTCTGTGTGGATGCCGATCCCTCGATACACCCTTGTATTTAACACATTCTTTCTCAAACGTTCATCTATAATTACAAAATCAATCATACTTCTTCTAACATTCTTAGCCTCACGCGTATACATGTGTATCCTTTTGTGATCAAACATGGTGTTTGTCACACAAAGGCTCCACTCTAAACAAACCTCTAGCAAAATTTTTCCATTTTCATTCACACTCTCATCACCAAATCCACCTTTCAAATCCATCTCTTTTAACTCCCACCCATCCATTGAAATCACCTAACAAGATCAATCTTTCGTTATCCTTACATTTCCTCAAAATCGCTCTTAAGTTCTCCCAAAATCCCTGTCTTTCGTCTTGTTCTTGCTGTGACATACCCGCTACTATATTGACCGGGGCGTAAACCCCTACAATAAAGAGACGAGTAAGTCCTACTTTCATTCTCATCCACAATAGTCTAGCATTTACACATTCAAATTTCTTAACGCACTCATTCATTCGCGCAGACAGTATTAAACCAACTCCCTTGCAGGTTCTGGTGGTACTGTCTACCCCAGACCAATAAGCCGTGTAGCTGTCATGCTTGGTGAGGCCACAACCTTTCCTTTTTGTCTCATTCACACATAGAACATCAATCTTTCTATCATCCATCATCTGGCATACTTCATTCAATTTATCATCCATTCCTCCTCCAACATTTAATGTTGCAAACCGGCTTTCCGTAGGCCGCTTTTCGCCCTCGCGGGAAACGAGACGTGATGGGTTGCGAACCGCGAAATTTTCAGTTCTCATAGCGTTCCCACGAGCATTAGGGATTTAAAATGTTGATCCCCGCAGATTTTTTAGGGGATAAGGTGGAATCCCAGCTATGCCCTGTGACCACCAACACATGCACCCTCCGTTTGCGACCAGCTTGCCCTCTGGCCACGAATCCCTCGGCACGGGTCTGTTGACACCTTGGATTGGGGTTTGTTTTCGGGTATGCTCCCTGAATGTTGGTTTTATTTCGGAGTTTTCCTTCTCCTAGACGGGTTGCCATCCAAAGCTGACGAGGCCCATCTCCCCAAAGAGAGTGGTTTAATTTCGGAGTTTTCCTTCTCCTAGACGGGTTGCCATCCAAGGCTAACGAGGCCCATCCCCATAGTTTAATAAACAGAATAATTCATGA
This sequence comes from Euclidia mi, assembly GCA_944739405.2. Taxonomy (NCBI): domain Eukaryota; kingdom Metazoa; phylum Arthropoda; class Insecta; order Lepidoptera; family Erebidae; genus Euclidia; species Euclidia mi. Next base: position 72,741,803 of record OX123195.2, on the reverse strand, counting down.
TAATGTTTAGGTGTATTATTTGCTTTGGTTCCGTATGTGTTACATTATATTCTGACAGTGCGAAGCGGGAATTAATCGCTAGATCAATTTAAATTACAATGAAAGTCATACAAAGCTGTGCAAACTGTTAAGCTGCCTGCATAAATCAGTTAGCCACTTGTTGAATACGATAGCAACTTGATAATACGCGTACTTCACACACAAACATACACATATACAAAATATATTATTTCTGATACATACCTGTCGCCTGTGTCACCAGTATAGTGTTTGTAGCAACCTGATACACGAATATTGTTGTTTCATATTTATATTATGACACTTGCTGGAAGTGGGATGATTGGTCTCCTATTACATCTATATATCGATACATCAGTATCTTTACATTTCACTGTTACCAGTGGGCCTTTAAAAAAACATGCCACTACTTAGTCATTGCCCTCAGAGAATAGGTTTATGCGCAGTTGGAATGAATCATATATCGAATGCGATCCAAAAGAAAGATGTAGAATACAAAAATAATGTTAGTAGCACAAGTTTTCAGCTTCAGAAGTGTAGGCCCTGCGATGATACTTAATTATTATTTTGTCAGAGATATTTCTCGTGACGCAAATACTTTGAGCCGCAACTAGATTGTTGCCAGATGGTGCCCGTTAGTTGCACCAAAAATTCAAATATTATATTTTTATTTTGATAATCATAGCAACTATTTTTATATCTCACAGATTCGTCCCACAATCAAAATAATAACCCCCAACTGGCAACACTAAAGACCGTCGCGGTTTAACTGAATCAAAATTAAAGCAACATGTTAAAAATATAAATATAACAATTTACAAGTGCTTTCCGTGAATGGCTCCAGTTTGTCCGCAACAAAGCTTTTTATTTAAATGACAAGTATCGGCCTGTTCATGACCAGTAGCGGCGGGCGGCAGCGGTTACGATGTACATATCGCGGTCTGCTCCACCGCAGCCGATTTCGCGACAGAGTAGACGCCCACTCAGCCTCAGGAAAATGTATCTTGGAATTCTTTCCTAGGTTTTGAGGCTTTAACAAGTTATCAAGCTCACACTTTAGATACTCTTTTACTGTTCAATTTGTGTGCGCCGCAGTCTTCATATCATTTGAATAACTGTTATTGCTATTCTCGATAGTCACGAAAACTGTAGAGAGCAGTCTCGAATCTCGAAAACACGACAAAATCATAGAGACAATCTAAATTTTCGAGACCAACACTCCCGGGATGAAACCCTTAAGTAGAACGCACCATGGACATCAAAGTCGCTGCCGCCACCGCTGCTGGTCGTGAACGGGCCGTATAATCTGACGCGGTTAGTTATTCCTCGTTTTGTGCTCACAGACACGAGTGTGATAATGTTGGGCTTTATAACGTCATTTGGTTGAAAACCTCCATTGTGAAATATCCATTTCACTTTTTAACCGACTTCATAAACGAGGAGATTCTAAATTCGATTGTATTTTCTTATATGCTCAGAACTTTTTAATAGGTGAACTGATTTTGATAATTATTTTTTTATTCGTATGCTGGTGCTTCTTGTGTAGTGCCTGGTACTATGTATAATATGTATGTATTTACAAAAACCCATACCCATAGTACAAGCTCTGCTTAATTTGGGACTAGATGGTGATGTGTGTAAGTAGTAGAATATTATATTATTATATTAATTACTTTTAAATTCACAATCGTAAGCGTGACTGACTTAGTGAATAAAGGGCTGACTTTGACTTCCATGTTCACGCACACAAATGTTTGACTTGAGCGGGAATCAAACCTATGGCATACATGACAGACGCTGAAACTCCAGCTACGCCACTAAGTCGTCAAATCTTTTGTTTATTAATGCGTCGTGGTTTAGGTAATATTTCCCTTGTTCACCACTTATCGCTCCCTTATAATACAGCTGTAGTGTATTTGTCAGGAATAAATATTAGTTAACAATTATTGTTTAACGTAGTTTAGTAGCTCGTTTAAGTGTAATGTTTATTGAGTGTAATCTCTAGTTAAAAAAACGATAAACTATCTCTAGTTGATTACTCAGAGTATTGAGTGCAGCTAATTAGCTACTATAATCATTTTGATAGTTTGCTTAAGTAAATATCTTCGGTCTTGTTAGATACGTCAGGATTGTTGTAAGTGGCAGTCTGTAGTCTCTGCCTACCCCTTTGGGAAACAGGCGTGAGTCTATGTATGTACGTTTTAAGGTTAGGTTGGTACTGATATGAGGCTTGCTTTGCACCTAGTGACTTACATCCAGGGCTGGCTCATCCATATAGCAAGCTGAGTACCTGATTCAGGCGCCGAGGGTCAAAAAAGCTGAAACTAAGCTCCAAACGCAGTTCTATGAGATAGAACCACTAAGCCAAGAGCGCAGTCAAATTCGCTCCCACCTAAAATTGAATTTCAGCCACTTATAAATTTGTATCATAATGAAAGCTGACAATTATGTTATTAAGTACCTTGACTAGGTGAAAATCTTCTAAATATATAAAGTTTCTGCGTTACTGACTGGCAGACAACGCACGCCAAAATCTACTGGAGGCCATAGGGATTTCCTGAAATTCCCACGAGATCGGAAAGAAGTGGTTGAACTAGAAATAATGCGTAGCTGCGTGCATCCTTTTGTACAATAATATGATACCTACAACTAAACTAGTCTGATGATGAAGCTCTATGGTTGGGAACAGACCCTGAATGCCTATCAAGATAGTTTCATTATATTTTATGTCAGCTTCAGTAGTTTAGGATTTCATTATTATCATTAAAATACTTTCAAATGTAAATTTAGACAAATTTCCTTTATTCCCTTTATAAATAATACTCTACTATATAATTGTTAGCGCTCACTATATACTAGAATCAACTTGGACCCTTTTAGCTTAATGTCGCAAAAGTAATATATTCTGTGCTTTATCACAGCTGTGTAGCCAACCGAAAAATGTTTATTATACTTCATTGTCCGTGCCACTATTTCTAGAACTAATTACATTTAGAAGTTTTGGAAAATTTCACGTCCATGTTTGTATAATTATATCAAACAAAATGTTGACCTCCCAAAGTTAAGTGAGATTTACTACGTACCAAAAAGTAAAGAGATACTTAGGTACCTACTATGAATTCAAGCTATTGTTACATAAAGTTATTTACAGAAAGCTTTAGATCATCGAGATATTTTTAAAATATATATATTATTATGGAGGCTGTGGAGAAGTAACAGAAATATCTAGTTTAATATGTATTTTTGTAAAATGATTGTAATGTGTTTGGTGCATCTAAATAAATAAAAATAAAAAAGTAAGTTTAGGGGTGACCTTTGGCCAACAATGGGACAGTATAGGTTAAAAAAATATATATTATCTAAAATATATATATATATATATATATATACATATATATATCTATATATATTATCTATGTATTCTATGCTTTTTTCTTAAGGGATAACACGATGCAAATACCATCTTTGCGTAGAGACGGAAAACTCGACATCAAACCCTATACGGCTGCCTCGTTGGTCTCGCGGCATAAATGTACGCGTGGGATCGGGAGGTCCCGGGTTCGATTCCTGGGTCGGGCAGTGTCATTGGATTTTTCTGTCACGAAATTCTCAGTAGCAGCACGGAGTCTGGAAATGTGCCCGGTACGGCAATAGGCTCGCCCCTTATTACGTGTGTGCAGAAATACACCTCTGCCTACCCCTTCGGGGATAAAAGGCGTGACGATATGTATGTATGTAAATATTATCTATGGACCTATTATCGGTGCACCTATAATTTTTAAAATGAATATATTATGGACCTATTACATAGTGGACGGTTTAATGGACGGCACCGATTAAACGGTCACCTTGTCGTCGGAAACTGATATTTCAATAACCATCATCGATCCTAAGTTACCTACATCATGCTATTGTATATTTTTAAAAAGACTGCTCTCGCATTAAAAGAACAATACAAACATTCAGTCAACGAATACAAAAACCATTTAAAACCATTTAAAACCATTTATTTACTCACAAAATATGGGTAGACATATAGGTGGTAAACATAATATTAGTATCCACATATTGGCCATTACTGGCATGTGAGATTTAAACTTACTTATACAGTTCGATACATTATAATTTAAATTCAAAGTTAACATTACAAAATACATTTAAATAAAAATACAAACAATAAAAAAGATAACAGGCATCACAGAACACTTTACATACATATTATGAGGGATTAACTGCCAAGTCGTAACATGCAGACTTAGGGGTCAAGGTACTCCTGGACGCTATAGAAGCACCTATCCGCCAGCCAGGCATATAACTTTCGACGAAAGATAGTTCGAGGCATATCCCTCAATTCCCTTGGCAATTTATTATATATTTTTATTGACATTGGATAGCAATTCCTTCTGTACAGTTCTGTCCTTATACTAGGTAATAATAATTTATCTGGATAGCGAGTATTAAATTTACAAAAATCACCAAAAGTTTTATATAAATGTATGTTATTTTTTACAAATGTGCTACATTCTAAAATATACATGCTAGGTGCAGTGAGTAGCTTTAATTCCTTAAAGAGAGGCTTACATGAGGTTAAAGGATCTACGTCACATATTGCCCGAATACACCGTTTTTGTGATAAAAATATTTTATTAAAATCTACTGAGGCACCCCACAATAAAATACCATATCTAAGAATTGATGCCACATAACCATGGTATGCCTGAATAGCAATTTTCCGACTTGATATTTTTGTTAATCTCCAGAGTGCATAGACATACCTGTTTATCTTTGAACATATTACATTTATATGCAACTTCCAGGTTAGTTGATTATCAAGGCATATACCCAGAAAGGTCAAATTCTGTGATTCTAGTAGTGTCTCGTTCCTATACTGTATATTTAGACAGTTGTGGTTTTTTTTTCTATTAAAGAAATGTATATATTTTGTTTTTTCTAGGTTTATTTTTAAATTATTGGATTCCAGCCAAATTATTATACGTTCTACTGCTTCATTAACATCATCTTGGAAATTGTTGTCAGTTTTAGTATGCTTTTGACTAACAACTAAAGCTATATCGTCTGCAAAGAGTGTACAATAGTGGTCAGTAACATTAGGGAGGTCATTTATATAAAGCAGAAATAACAATGGGCCTAATATGCTGCCTTGTGGCACCCCGACTGTATTGGAAGTTAAATTTGACTTGTATGCTATTTCATGGTTATCTTTGTTGATATTCGTTATCTCGACATACTGTTGCCTATAACTTAAATAACTTTGTAGCCATTTGTGGGCTACACCACGAATACCATATGTGTAAAGCTTCTGAAGCAATAGATCATGTGATACGTAATCAAAAGCTTTGCTCATGTCAAAGAAAATGGCGCATGTGTTTATGTTTTTATCTATATTTTCGGCGATTTTATTTACTAATTTAAATGTGGCTAAGGTGGTGGATTTCCCTTTTTGAAACCCGTGTTGTTCTGTACTTATTACATTAAATTTATTGAAGAAATTAGTGAGTCGTTTATGCATTACCTTTTCGAAAATTTTTGCTAGTATTGGAATCAGCGCAATAGGCCTGTAATTATTAGGTGACGCATTACAACCTTTTTTAAATATTGGTTTCACTACAGATATTTTTAGACTATCTGGAAAGATACCTTGCGATAGCGATAAATTAATAATGTAACATAAAGGGGGAGTAATTGTAGTTGCACAGTGTTTTAGAATATCGGTGGTGATTCCATCATACCCTGCAGATTTTGTATTCTTTAAGGATAGAATAATTTTATGAACTTCATCACATGTGACAGGTACCAAATAGATGCTAGCACTAGCAGAGCATATCGGGTTTCCGACAGACCGTATGTTACTGTTATTAGGGTCATTTCTGTTAGTCAGCCCAATAAAAAAGCTATTAAACGAGTTAGCTATTTCTTTTGGATTTGTAATAATATTGTTGTTAATATTTAATTTATCAATTTGTCGACTGTTATGCGAATTATACGTTTGGCTTTTGATTACTCTCCATGAGTCTCTACATATGTTTTTTGAGTTTTTTAGTAAGCGCACATTATTTAGTTTTTGAGCAATATTTATACATTTTTTGAGAACTTTAGAGTATTCAGTATAAGTCTTTTTGTAGGAATGGCTCAGAGCCTTACGGTTATACATGTATCGTATTTTTCTCTTTATAGCACATGAGATTTTAATGCCTGTGGTTATCCAAGGCTGCTTATTGCCTTTTATGCCAAAGAATACCCAGACTCGAAAAAGACCTTTGTGATTCACACAAAGTGTACCTAGTGTAAGAATCGAACCCATGACACGTGGCGCGATAAAGCGAGCAATCCCACGCGCACATTTATGCCGAGACCAACGAGGCAGTCAGAACAATTTTTTAGCGCAGACAAATTTCAATTTTATTTTGAGTCTCCGTCACAAATAATCCCACGCTTTTACGAGGTAATCTATTAAGTTGGCCTCTATTTAACCGCTCAATGACAGCCGCTGATTTATTGAGTCTCCCACACGTAACATTAACTCAAAGCGCCTACAATACTCCGTAAATATCGAAACCTCACAGATGAGATTGGGCAATGCAATCGGTGCACTACAATGTTATTGATGAATTGTGTCACAAGAATCAGTTCGAATGTTAAACATGTTATTTTTTCTTTCTTTTTCTAATAACCTCTGTTTTGATTTGCTTTTCGTAATAGATCGACAAAGTTAAGTAACGTTTACAGAGGTCATCACTTGGATGGGTGCCTGCCTGTTATATTTGTTTGAAATGCAGTTTCGATCTAGTGACAGTGTCATACTAAGGTCATTAACAGTATTCTTCTAAAATTACTGATACTTGAATGATATCGCGACTAGATTGTAAATTGAACAAAGTGTCAAACTACGTGTCAACGTCGAATCTCTATGGATTATATAATTGTGTCAAATTAGACGACAATGACATTATACCTATTAGCAGAATACCAAAATTACAAAAACAAGGTAGCGAATGATAGCAATAAAACTTTAGATATTAATAATTTGTAGGTAAATAAAAGTTAATGCATTGTAGTAAACAATGGGGTCAAGTTCTAATAAATCTACGAATAATAAACATAGCAATAAGACTACAGTTACGCAATCTAATACTAATATGTAAAGCTGAAGAGTTTGTTTGTTTGGTTGAACGCGCTAATCTCAGGCACTACCGGTCCGATTTGAAAAATTATTTCAGTGTTAGATAGTTCATTTATCGAGGAAGGATATACGCTAAATAACTTCACGCTATGAGCCACGGCAGCGGAGCAGTAGCCTTAAATAACGCGAGTGTAACCGCGGGCATCATCAGAAACGTTCTTGCCTGATACGGCTGTAGAACTGACACTTCCTGGTAAGTCATTTCAAAATTTAATCGCATTTAGTTCAAAATACTGTGACGATGTCAGATAAAATACGAAAATTGGCTATCAGAGAGCTACTGTGCTTCGAAGGCTACATTAAGCCGTCGATCGCAGTTCTTGTCTCAGATATTCGATTAGGCCAAAATGTTCTATTTAATCCTTGTACTCCCTCATATCTCAAAGAACGTTTCAAGTTCCTTCATGACACACATATAAGGTCCTTGAGGTCGTCTGAGGATCTAACACTGGAGATGCCAAAACATTCCACAAATTATTTTGATAAATCCTTTACTGCTCAGGCAGTGCGTCTGTGGAATGCTTTGCCATTACAAATCCGAAGAGCAACATCATTGAATATTTTTAAAGATTCTCTAAAAAAACACTACTTAAATTCGTAATGTAATTACATAGTTTCCTTTCTACGCGAGTTCTAGGTATTTCAATGTATCTATTCATGTTTTTTATATTTATATGTATACTAGCTTTTGCCCGCTGCTTCACACGCGTAAATTACGATTAGATAAAATAGTTTGTACAAACACCCTCCTCAAGACACATTCATGCTAAATTTAACCTTTTTGCGCCCAGTAATTTCGGCTGTAATATGTCTGTTAGTCAGTCAGTAACGAAAAGATTTTATATACACAGATTGAAGTGATTCCATTAAAAAAATAAAAGTTTTTACACAAACTCTGAATCCCTTTTAGTCTTCCTATCCCTTTTAATCCTCTTAGGGGATTATTTCCAAAATAAATGTCTTTGTGTTCACTTACGTCTTTTACGTTAATCCCTTGAAGGCATAGATAGTTCCATGCAAATGATGACTCCCCTTTTTATCCACTTAGGTCAGTCAGTCAGTAATTTCCAAAAAGACTTTCTTAGTGTTCACTAACCTAATTTGAGGAACCAATAGGTACACAAAGTTTGAAGTTAATCCATTGAGGGAATAAAAAGTTTCATACAAATTCTGACAACCATTTTAACCCCTTTAGGGGCAGATTTTTCAAAAATCCTCTCTTAGTGTGCCCCTATACACCTCAAGAAACATACATGCTAAATTTCATCTACTTGCGCTCAATTGTTTCGGCTGTAGCGAGTCTGTCAGTAACGCAACGATTTTATATACAAATAAATAATATTTGACTGCCTCCGTGTTACAGTGGATAGCGTATGCGTCTGCTAAACGGGAGGTCTCGAGTTTGATTTCCGGGTCGGGCAAATGTATTACTGAGTTTTCCCAATTTTTAGAAGCAGCTCGGAGTCTGCCAATGGGACCGGTAATACGTGGGAGCTAATATGCAACATGGCAAAATGTGGGTGTCATATTACACCGCTGCCTACCCCTTCGGGGTTACAGGAGACTATAAAAAAATAAATAAACTGTCTGTAATCTCAAAATAACTGAATTGCATATTGTTACTAACCCGTTTCGAGTACCCCAATGATTTATTTAGATAGTTTTTCTGTCTGTATATTTATTCAGGGTAATCTTAAAAATGGCTGAATCGATTTAGATGTGTATTTTACTAATAGTTAATGAAAACTCTCGAACAAACTCTGAAAATTTCATTTAGGCGTAGCTGCTTGCAAAAGTTAGTTAAAATTAAATGAGTCAAGGATTCCGTCGCAGTATACATTTGTATATCTCAGCGACCCTGTGAAAAAATGTAAAATGAATTATCCATGTTCAAAAAACCTTTCTTAATATTTTAGGTTAAAGAAATGAGAGAAGCCTTGGTCAGCAGTTGGACAAAGCAGATAAATGATAAAAAGTGCTTACCTGCTTAAAACTAAATGAAAATAGCAAAATAACGGTTCTAAGTATTTTGGTTTATATTGTTCATATAAAAAATCATCCCAAAATTTAGTTAGCGAATATGAAGAGCGTTTAGACTCATTTAAGCGCTCTTCATCTTCACTAACTAAAACTAAAATAAATTTAAGTGCACATCAGGGTCGATGAAAAAAAATCAAGTGAAGGAATTAAAAGTCTCATACAAACTGGAACCCCTTTTTGAACTCCCCGTTTTAGTGGTGAATTTGTAGGCGGGCTCGACCAACTTTTCTTGCTCCGGTATCGAACCTGTAGCACCTAGTACCATCTATGCGTGTAGCTGTATGAAGCGGTGTCGGTAAGGTGATGAAGGATAGAAACGAAAGCGAGAGAATGAATGCTATTATTTACAGAAATGAAAAAATAATTTAATGATTACTAGAAATTAGAATGATTACAGCAAAAGTAATAATGTAATAGCCGAACATAAGCAAGCGCGTCGCGAGTGTCTCATACGAAAGCTAGCCGAAGAGTGGTCGCTCGATGTCTTCTCCGCTCCGCCGATCGGCACGTCACGCGCCCACCGCGTGCGTTACACGCGCCGTCTCGGTGCCTCTTCGTGCCTGGTACGGCGCGCTCCACGTGTACGCTTTCGATACACTGCAAGCGACGCGATAGCGATGCGTTGCGACGCGATGCTATGTTGTGGTTGAAGGTTCACCACAAATTCACTAACGTCACCTGAGGAACCGATATACAAAGTTTCAAGTGAATCCATTGAAGTTTTTTTTTATATTAGAAAATGGGACATCTTTTCTTAAGCCCTATAGGGGAGTGACATCGAAAACTGCTTTCTCGGTGTTCACTAACGTCATCTGAGGAACCTATGTACAAAGTTTGAAGTTAATCCAATGAAGGAATAAAAAGATTACATAGAAATTCCGACGCCCCTTTTTAACCTTTTATGGTAAGAAATTCCAAAAAGATTTTCTTAATGTTTACTAAGGTCATTACTACTGGTACGGCGCGCTCCACGTGTACGCTTTCGGTACACTGCAAGCGACGCGACAGCGATGCGTTGCGACGCGATGCTATGTTGTGGTTGAAGGTTCACCACAAGTACTCCCCCGGCAGACCGTGCCTACGGTTGATAAAAATCTGGCAGCCGGACTTTTCTGCCACTGGAAGTCCGCCTGATGACATCTGTTATAGTGGTTTTGGTAGTTGGTAGGGGTACCACCGGCTCTTCTTTCGCCATGTACGCCGGCTTCAGTCTGTCAATTGAGACGTTGGCAGGCTTGGTCTTGATGTCCAGAGTAAAATACTTGTCCTGTCGACTGAGTACCTTGAAGGGACCAGCGTAGGGTGGTTCTAGGGGACCCCTGACGCGGTCTTGGCGTACAAGTACATGCGAGGTGGTGTAGAGGTCACGTGGCACGAAGAAGGTTGCTGTAGTATTGTGCCAGGTGGTAGGACGAGGGCAGAGCCTCGCCATGTACGCGCGCAGTCGTGTCACGTACTGGGTGGCGTCGGCTGCGGTGTGGTCGTCGCTGGGGCACAGGAACTGGCCAGGTAGGCGAAGGGGTTCACCATACACTAGCTCAGCTGGTGATGTCTGTAGGTCCTCCTTCCAGGCATTACGCATGCCGAGAAGAACCAGTGGAAGAGCCTCAGTCCACTGAGACGATGGAGCGTGGCACATAATGGCCGCCTTGAGCTGGCGGTGAAGACGCTCCACGATGCCGTTGGCTGCTGGATGGTAGGCTGTCGTGCGGAGGTGGCGCGCACCAACCAAGGCAGTAAGAGCCTTGAAAAGGTGGCACTCAAACTGGCGACCACGGTCTGTGGTAACCCGCTCGGGACAGCCGAACCGTGCGATCCAGCCAGACACTAGCGCGGCTACACAGGACTCGTGATTTCCCGCAGGGGAAACGCCTCTGGCCAACGGGAAAATCTGTCAATGACCGTCAGATAGTACCTGTAATCACAAGACAGTGGTAAAGGCCCTACTATATCGAGGTGGATATGAGAAAACCTCGAGGAGGGGGAAGGAAAAGAAGAAAGGGGAGAGAAGGTGTGGCGGGAAACTTTAGATGACTGGCATTTTAAACATTGCCTGGACCACTCTCTACAGTCCTTGCGAATCCCTGGCCAAACAAATCTTTGTGTTACCAGTCGCACTGTAGCTGAAGCTCCTGGATGATGTAGGTTGTGAAGCGTTTCAAAGATTTGCTTGCGGAATTCGGGTGTAACGTACGGACGAAGTGTGCGTAAAGAGGTGTCGCAGTAGACCGGAGTGGTACTTACGTCCGTACGGATCTTTTTCAGCTTCAAGGAGGAGCCACGACGGAGTAATTCTTGCAGCTCCGGATTACTCTCCTGAGACCGTGCAAGAGCTTCGTAGTCAATCGCTGTCACTTCTTCGACCCGTGAGAGGGCATCGGCGACAATATTGTCTCGGCCAGGGATGTACCTGATGTCTGTCGTAAATTGTGCCACAAAATCTAGGTACCGGTACTGCCTCGGTGAACATTTCTCGCGATTAAGCGAGAAGGCAAATGTGAGGGGCTTGTGATCCGTAAATACTGTAAAGTTCCTAGCTTCGACCATGTATCGGAAGTACTTTACCGCTTCATATACAGCAAGGAGCTCTCGATCGTAGGGGCTGTACTTTTTCTGGGCCGCACTCAGCTTTTGAGAGTAAAAAGCAAGTGGTTGCCAGTCTCCATTCTTCTTCTGCTGCAGAGTGGCTCCAATCGCTATGTCCGAAGCGTCGGTCACTATAGCGAGTTCAGCGTTGGTATCCGGATGAGCTAGTAAGGTGGCCTGAACCAGGGATAACTTACAGTCTTCAACTGCCTTCAGTATTTCTGGAGTAATCTCGATGGGCTGTGACCCTTTGATGCGAGGACCAGCAAGCAGGTTGGTAAGTGGTGCTTGGATCTGCGCTGCATTTGGAATAAAACGCCGGTAAAAGTTAATCATACCCAGAAAACGTTGGAGTGCCTTTACCGTCTTTGGTACTTCAAACTTCTGGATGGCCTCCACCTTGGATTCCAGAGGCCGGGTACCCGCTGCTGACACCTGATAGCCTAGGAAGGTTAACTCAGACTGCCCGAATTTACACTTAGCAGTGTTGATAAGTATGCCGTACTGTTCCAGCCGTTGAAATAGCAATCGCAGGTGCTCCAGGTGTTCACTAGGAGATCTGGAATAGACGCAAATGTCATCTATATAGCTATAGCAGAAATCTAGGCCTGCAATGACTTCATCCATGAACCTCTGGAAGGTTTGGGCACTGTTCCGCATTCCATAGCTCATGAAGGGGAATTCAAATAGCCCGAACGGTGTAGTGATGGCGGTTTTGGGAATATCCGCAGGGTTTACAGCTATCTGATTGTAGGCCTTTACTAGGTCTATAGAAGAGAAGATAGTACACCCTGACAGCTGGAAGGAGAAATCATGAATATGGCGTATCGGGTACCGGTCTGGAATGGTCCTGGCGTTGAGCGCGCGGTAGTCGCCGCACGGTCTCCATTCGTCATTCTTCTTCTTGACCAGGTGTAGGGCAGAAGACCAGGGGCTCTCAGATCGCCTAGCTGTTCCACTGGCAAGCATGTCCTCGAACACTTTCTTCGCAGCTTGCTCACGAACTGGGTTGAGGCGGCGAGGTCTGCAGGAAACTGGCGGGCCAGGAGTCGTCCTGATGTGGTGTTGAGTATTGTGCTTCGGCGGAGTATGTACACCTGCAGGTCTCGTGATACCTGGGAACTCACGCAATAGGGTATGGAACTCGCTCTCACCCGTTACCGCTTTCACGGATGCGATGTCAGCATTCTCTGAGCGGTTACCTGCCACAGATAGGGTCGTTACACCATCCACCAGGCGCTGGTTCCTGCAGTCTACAAGTAAATTGTAGTGGCATAAAAAATCTACGCCAATTATTGGCTTCGACACGTCCGCGATGGTGAAATTCCAAGTAAAATCACGTCGAAGGCCTAAATTGAGGTGCAGTAATACTGGGCCGTAAGTATGAATAATAGTATTGTTCGCTGCGACGAGAGTGTACTTAGATTTAGTACAGGGCGTCCTTATCGCCGATCGCGGAAATACGCACAAATCCGACCCAGTGTCCACGAGGAACTGCATTTTTGTTGTGCGATCGGATACAAATAGACGGCCTGAAGCAGTGGGGCAGTCGTTGGCCGTAACTTCCGACCGCCCTTGAAGTTTCCCGACTTAGAGGAATTATTATTATCATTATTATTAAATGAACACGGCTGCTTACATTTGTGAGCCTTCTCGCCGTAAGTAAAATGGTAAAAGCAGTGTGGGTGATCCAGCGGTGGCTGTACGGGTCTAGAGCGGCTGCGGGAGCGATTTGGTCGTCCGGATCGAGATCGGGAGCGCGGCTGTTGTGCACAACTTATTCTATTTGTGAGAAGCGCTACTTGCCTTGTCAACTCTGCGATTTGCTGTGCCATCTCGTCTCGGTGGGTAGTATGTGCTGCAGCAGTACTTGCTACTTGTGGCGATGGAGGTGCGATCTCGTAGACCTTGTCTGCCAATTCCCCTAACTTATCAGGGTCGAGGTCCATCTGTGTGGCAATCACTGTCTGAATATTTTGAGACAACCTGCTAGACCACAACGTTAATAAAAAATCAGACGGTACACTAGGGGCAGCTAAATCCGATAAATGACGCAAAAATTGCGAGGGCTTTCTATCGCCAAGCTCCTCGTGCATCAGAAGCTGCTTGACACGCTTTTGGTGTGAAGCTGACAAACGCTTGATTAGCTCGGTCTTGAGCTTAAGATATTTGTCGGTTGCAGGTGGTTGGGTAATAATGTCCTTGACCTCAAGGGCATATTGGTGATCCAGTTGTGCTACTACGTATCCAAATTTAGTTTCGTCTGTGGTTATCCGGGATAGAATAAACTGGTTTTCCACCTGGGCAAACCATAGCAAAGGTTCCTCTGGCCAAAAAGGGGGTACACGTACGCTCACTCGTAGAATTTCCTCTTTAACTGGATCCATACTTGTCAGCACTGTTCACCAAATAGAAAATTAAATCGCTCACCGCTTAGGCCTTGATTACCGTGTCCAGGTTTTCTCGATCTTCGACGGTCGTCTGCGTTCTTCGTCGGGGTCACCAGTTGTAGGCGGGCTCGACCAACTTTTCTTGCTCCGGTATCGAACCTGTAGCACCTAGTACCATCTATGCGTGTAGCTGTATGAAGCGGTGTCGGTAAGGTGATGAAGGATAGAAACGAAAGCGAGAGAATGAATGCTATTATTTACAGAAATTAAAAAATAATTTAATGATTACTAGAAATTAGAATGATTACAGCAAAAGTAATAATGTAATAGCCGAACATAAGCAAGCGCGTCACGAGTGTCTCATACGAAAGCTAGCCGAAGAGTGGTCGCTCGATGTCTTCTCCGCTCCGCCGATCGGCACGTCACGCGCCCACCGCGTGCGTTACACGCGCCGTCTCGGTGCCTCTTCGTGCCTGGTACGGCGCGCTCCACGTGTACGCTTTCGGTACACTGCAAGCGACGCGATAGCGATGCGTTGCGACGCGATGCTATGTTGTGGTTGAAGGTTCACCACAAATTCACTAACGTCACCTGAGGAACCGATATACAAAGTTTCAAGTGAATCCATTGAAGTTTTTTTTTATATTAGAAAATGGGACATCTTTTCTTAAGCCCTATAGGGTAGTGACATCGAAAACTGCTTTCTCGGTGTTCACTAACGTCATCTGAGGAACCTATGTACAAAGTTTGAAGTTAATCCAATGAAGGAATAAAAAGATTACATAGAAATTCCGACGCCCCTTTTTAACCTTTTATGGTAAGAAATTCCAAAAAGATTTTCTTAATGTTTACTAAGGTCATTAGAGAAACCAGTATAGAAAGTTTGAAGTTAATCCACTGAAGGAATAATAAGTTTTGTTAAATACACACTTTGAAGCCCTATATTACCCCCTGATGGTAGGAATTTTCAAAAAACAAAATCTTAGTGTCCACTATCGTCATTTGAGAAACCAATATACAAAGTTTGAAGTCAATCCACTCAAGGGATAATAAGTTTCATACACACTTTTCCCCCCTATATTACCCCCCGAGGGTAGGAATTAAAAAAAAACGAATTCTTTGTGTTCACTATCGTCATTTGAGGAACGAATATACAAAGTTTGAAGTCAATCCACTGAAGGAATAATAAGTTTCGTTTCATACACTTTTTGAACCCCTATCTTACCCCATGAGGGTAGGAATTTTCGAAAAACAAATTGTTTGTGTTCTCTATTGTCGTTTGAAAAACAAAGGTACAAAGAAATATACAAAGTTTCAAGTGAATCTATTGAAGTTTTTTTTATATTACCAAATGGGGCACCCTTTCTTAACCCCTCCCCCCAGTGACTTCGAAAACTCGTTTCTTGGTGTTCACTTACGTCATATGAGGAACCTATAAACAAAGTTTGAAGTCAATCCATTAAAGGAATAAAAAGTTACATACAAACTTCGACCCTCAATCTTAACCTTTTAGGGGTGGAATTCCCAAAAAAAAACTAATTCTTAGTGTTCACTATCGTCATTTATAATAATAATAATAATAATATGTGGGTGCCAGGAGCAACACGTCAACAAGACGACATAAATTATTTTCCTCGAATATTTATATTTCTATTTTAAATCATATTTTTGGATTCATATATATATTTTTGACTACAAGAAATACTTCTTTACCTGAGAAACATATAATTATAACAAGAAACCATATAATACATTATGAAAAGAAGATACAAAAACATTACTCAACTGATGACATCTAACGTCAATGACAAATAAAAGTGTAAATAAACATATGTAATTAAAATATAATAATTAGCAATACTCAGAAACACTTACCCACGAACACATGCTCCCTCATATACTTGCTGTCATAATGGCACGCCAGCACCAAATACCTATCCGCATTAGGGTTCAACTTGGCTATAATATTTCTGAAGTTCAAAGTGCCGAACACGGGAGTCGTATCTGGGAACACGTTTTCTGTCACATCCCATCCTAGGCCTTTCATCTGGTTGACGATATAGTTGCCAACCTTCTGATGGTTGGGGGTGCCAACTACTCTAGGAATGAGGATTTCGTTGAGCGTGGACCTGAAGTGTTCCATGTCACTCATTTGTCCCAACGCTCTGATGTCTTGGTCTGTTAACTCTTGGGCTTCGTGGAAATTCTGTAAAAGGAAAATCATGTTACTTTCGAAAGTAAAACTATTTGGTTTATTTAAAAAAAAATAGACTTATGATCCCAATGTTATAGTGAAACAATTAATCGGTAAAATATCAGAAGCCTTACAAGAAAATACAACAACTGTTGTAATACCTAAACGAAAACAGATTATAAAACCCTGGATTACACCTGGTGTATTACGATGTATCAGACACAGAAACAAAATGCATAATGCATAATTATAATTACAACGAGGAGATGATAATGATATTATGTTGACAAGAGCTAGGGCAGCAGCTGCACGCAATACATCCCCGGACTCGTCGCTCAGCTCCGCCTCGCAGCCGCCGGCACCTACAACAGAGTTGCCGGCAATCATAGAGGCGTCGAGCTCGTCAAGCGACGAGTATTTCTCCCCGCCGACGTCACCAACACCCGTACGCCGCCGTGGGAGAGGCCGGCCACCGCTACGCTTGGGACCCCGAGATCCACCGGTCTCGAACAGGGCCCCCGCTCCCGGTGGTAATGTGCACCGCATGAAATGGACTACAACCATGAATGAAAACGTCATGCGGGCATATTTTGTGGCTACAGAGGGAGGTACCAACCTTACGGCGTATCGTGACCGCATGCTGCCTCTGTTTCAGGGCTTCGAACCAGCTGTCAACGTTTCGGCACAGCGACTGTCGGATCAAGTGCGGGCTATCCAGCGCTGCCACCTGCTGGATAACGACGCACTTGAGAGGCTACGATCTGACTTACTACGTAACCCGCCTATCCCTTCTTCTACGAGTAGTGATTTACAAGTTGCAAATATTGTCAGACCGCAAAGGACTGTTGAAGAGGTGCATAGTAGGGATACACAAGTAAGTACCCAGTACATAGATGAATTAAGGAGTACTTTGGAGTGCACTATTCGGGAGTATCGTTTTGTGAATACCGCAGATAGGCCTCGCTTACCGCGTTTGCCCACACACAAGAAAAATATAGCGCTGGTGTGTGCCCTGGATTCACTATTGTCCACGTACTTAGACAATAGTGAAGATCTTAGCGATACCCACTCGATTCTGTACTGTGCGGCTGTTACAGCGTGTCGAGTGGCAGGTATTAAAATACCAAATGGTAGTAATACTGCCCCTCGAACTAATGCTGTACCGGCCTGGCAGTGCAGGATTGAGCGTCGTATCGCTGAGGCCAGGGCGCTCATCGGAAAGCTAATTTGCTTCAGGTCGGGCAATACAAGACCGAGAGTGATGCGTTTTGTGACTCGGGCGTTCTTAGGTACGGGCCTTAGTCGCCAAGAATACGAATCACGAGTCACAGAACGCATCAACTACCTGAAGCAAAAAGTTTGTGCGTGGGCAAACCGTTTAAGACGGTACAAAAGGCGTGTGGACCGATACACCCAGAATAGGGCATTCCAAAAAGATGAAAGGTGGGTGTATAGAAGTTGGGAGCGGACTGATCCAAGTGTGGATGATGGGCGTCTGCCGGATGCTGAGGCAACGAACGCTTTCTGGCGCAGCATTTGGTCGATGCCCATCAGCCACACTGAGGGTGATTGGTTTGGGGATGTTAAGCGAGCATGTGAGGGAATACCTCAAATGCAGAGCGTAGCCATTGAAACAACGGATATAGCTTGTGCAGTCCGTTCATTATCTAACTGGAAATCAGCGGGACCGGACGGACTGCACAACTTCTGGTTGAAATGGCTACGTAGTGCCCATGCTCGGTTGGCATCCCAATTCCAGGCATCTTTGGAATCGGGCTCGATCCCAACTTTTATGACAACTGGTATCACTCACCTGCTCTTTAAGTCAGGTTGTACCACGGACCCCAAAAATTATAGACCGATAACGTGTCTACCGACTATGTATAAACTTCTTACATCCATTTTGAGGACGAAGATGTTATCACATATAAGAAATAATAACATTATGTCAGTGGCTCAAAATGGATGTAAGAATGGGGCCCGTGGTACAAAAGAGCTACTCCTATTTGACATGGCCATTAGCCAGCAGGTGCGTCGCAATCGAAAGGATCTGGCGACATGCTGGATAGATTACAAGAAGGCCTACGACTCCGTGCCACATACGTGGCTCTTGAGGGTGCTGGAGTTATATAAAGTCGATATAACTCTATGCACCTTCTTGAAAGCATGTGTGGGGCAGTGGAGTACGGTCCTTCACTATCCAGGGTGTCGGCAGATTCGCGATTGTGGTGCTCCTCTAAAGATCGAACGGGGTATATTCCAAGGTGACAGTTTAAGTCCCTTGTGGTTTTGTCTAGCTCTGAATCCTCTCAGCACTCTGCTAGAGGGGTCTGGGCTAGGCTATCGGTTGCAGCGTAGGGGTCAAGTTATATCCCACCTCTTTTATATGGATGACCTTAAATTATTTGCCCCCACCACTTTCCAATTGACAGCGTTACTAAAAGTAACTGAAACTTTTAGTAATTCTATCAAGATGGAATTTGGTGTGGATAAGTGTGCGGTCATGTATGTAAAACGAGGTGGTATTGTGGAATCTGATGGAATAGAGCTTTCAGATTCCACAAAACTTAGATCTCTATCTGCAACCGAGACTTACAAGTATCTGGGTATGTCGCAGGCCTTAGGTATTGCTGAGACTGCCGTGAAACAATCATTGCGGGAGCGCTTCTTTGGCCGCCTGAAGAAAATACTGAAAAGTTTTTTATCAGGCGGCAACAGGGTGCGTGCCTATAATGGTTGGGCCATGCCAGTCTTAGCGTACTCCTTCGGCATACTCAAATGGACTCAATCAGAACTGGACGCCTTGGACAGAAAAGTCCGTTGTCTATTGACTGAATATCGAATGCATCACCCGCGGTCGTCAGTAATGAGGTTGTACATCCCGCGGAAATGTGGTGGTCGTGGTTTCTTAAGTGCTAAGGACCTCCACAACCGCGAGGTGTACAACCTTAGAGAATATTTTCTCAAGACGGACACGGGTGTGCATCGTGATATTGTTGCTGTAGACAACGGACTTACCCCGTTGGGTCTGGCAAAAGAGAGCTGGCGCAAACCTGTTGTACTAAGTATTGAGGAGCGCAGGGATGTATGGAAGGGCAAGGAGTTGCATGGACGTTTTTATCGGGCCTTACATAGGCCTGATGTAGACTTCATGACATCAGTTGCTTGGCTACGGTTCGGTGATCTATTTGCAGAGACCGAAGGTTTTGTCTGTGCAATTATGGACGAAGTTGTCATGACGAACAACTACCGTAAGTATATTCTGAAGGATGGGACTGTTGACATATGTCGGGCGTGTCACCAGCCCGGCGAATCCCTCAGACATATAGTTTCCGGTTGTTCTCGTCTTGCCAACGGCGACTACTTGCACAGACACAATCAAGTAGCCAGGATCGTCCATCAGCAGCTTGCCTTAAAATACAGCCTTGTACCCTTTGAAGTACCGTACTACAGGTATGTGCCCGATCCAGTTCTCGAAAATGGCCGTGCCACTATGTACTGGGATCGATCTATCATCACCGATAGGACTATCGTGGCTAACAAGCCCGATATCGTGGTGATAGATCGATCAGAACGCCTTGCAATGATCGTTGATGTCACTATTCCCCATGACGAGAATCTCGTGAAGGCCGAAAAAGACAAGGAAATCAAGTATTTGGACCTGGCTCACGAGATTGTCGACATGTGGGATGTGGACTCGGCGATCATTGTACCGATAGTAGTGTCAGTTAATGGTCTCATTGCCAAGAGCCTCGATCACCATCTCAAGAGGCTCTCATTAGGCGGCTGGATCAAGTCCTCCATACAAAAGGCAGTATTGTTGGACACGACGCGCATAGTTCGGAGGTTCCTCTCTCTGGAGCCCTAACCACCGGTAGCTTGGTCCCTGTGCCCGGTACCGGTGGGTCTCCGTGGTCCTATTTTATATGGTTAAATTATATTTGTATTTTTATAAGAGTGATTTAATTATGTAAAATAAGACGATGAGATAAAATTAGTGAATAAAGAGGAATAATAATAATAACATGTCTACCATCGGTCTATAAACTTCTTACATCTATTCTGAGAGCTAAAATAGCTAAACATGTTGAAGACAATTCTATTATGTCAGCCTCTCAGAATGGATGTAGGAAGGATGCTCGCGGTACTAAGGAGCTCCTCCTCATTGACATGGCCATTAGCCAACAAGTTCGCCGTAACCGAAAGGATCTGGCGGCATGTTGGATAGATTATAAGAAGGCGTATGACTCCGTGCCGCATACATGGCTTTTGAGGGTGCTAGAGTTGTATAAAGTAAATACTACTCTACGCACCTTCTTAAAGTCATGTATGGGGCAATGGAATACGATTCTTTGCTATCCAGGATGCCGAAGGATCCAGGAGGACGGCGAACGTATTAAAATTGAGCGGGGAATTTTTCAGGGCGACAGTCTGAGTCCCCTTTGGTTTTGCCTAGCCATGAACCCTCTCAGTACATTACTGGAGGGTTCAAGGTTAGGCTACAGGTTACAGAGAGGCGGTCAGGTAGTATCCCACCTGTTATTCATGGATGACCTGAAGTTATTTGCCCAATCTGATGTCCAATTGCTAGATTTACTAAACGTAACCCAAAACTTTAGTAAGTCTATCAATATGGAGTTCGGTGTGGATAAATGTGCTGTCATTCATGTGAAGCAGGGCAGGATGGTGGAATCTGAGGGGATCCAACTCTCAGATTCCATTAACCTAAGATCGCTTCTCTTAACCGATACCTATAAGTACTTGGGTATGTCACAGGCTTTAAGTATCAATGAAGCTGACATGAAGCAATCGTTGCAAGAGCGTTTCTTTGGCCGCCTGAAAAAAGTATTAAAAAGCCTTTTATCAGGTGGCAACAAGGTTCGTGCTTGCAACGGTTGGGTCATGCCACTTCTTGTATATTCCTTTGGCATACTCAAGTGGACTCAGTCTGAATTGGACGCCCTGGACAGAAGAGTCCGCACATTGTTGACGGCATATCGTATGCATCATCCTCGTTCATCCGTGATGAGGTTGTACATCCCGCGGAAGTGTGGGGGTCGTGGCTTTCTAAATATCAAGACCCTACACAACCGCGAGGTGTGCAATCTCAGAGAATATTTTCTCCGGGCGAACGGGGACATGCATCGAGATGTTGTCGCAGTGGACAATGGACTCACCCCGCTCAAGTTGGCTCAGGAGAACTGGCGCATACCTGTAGTACTCAGTACTGATGAGCGCAAGCGTGTATGGCAGAGCAAGGAGCTTCATGGCAGGTTCCATCGGGCCCTGTATGGACCCGATGTAGACCTATTGGCCTCGGTGAACTGGCTACGCTTCGGTGACCTCTTTGGGGAAACCGAAGGGTTTGTTTGTGCAATTGCTGACGAAGTTATCAAGACGAATAACTACCGGAAATATATCCTGAGGGATGGCACTAGTGATATTTGCCGTGCCTGTCACCAGCCCGGTGAATCCCTCAGGCATATTGTTTCCGGTTGTTCACGTCTTGCTAACGGCGAGTACTTGCACAGACATAACCAAGTAGCCAGAATCATTCACCAGCAACTTGCTCTGAAATACAAACTTGTAGACATCGAGGTACCGTACTACAGGTATGTGGCAGAGCCAGTTCTCGAAAATGGCCATGCCACATTATACTGGGATCGATCTATCGTCACAGACAGGACTGTTGTAGCTAACAAACCTGATATTGTGGTGATAGATCGATCAGAGCGCCTCGCAATAATTGTTGATGTCACCATTCCTCATGACGAGAATCTCGTGAAAGCCGAGAAAGACAAACAGATTAAATATCTGGACTTGGCTCACGAGATTGTCGACATGTGGGATGTGGACTCGGCAATTATTGTGCCGATAGTTGTAACGGTTAATGGCCTAATAGCCAAGAGCCTCGATCGTCACCTTAAGAGGCTCGCGTTGGGTGCTTGGGTCAAGGGCCTGATGCAAAAGGCAGTACTTCTCGACACGGCACGTATTGTGAGGAAGTTCCTGTCTCTGGAGCCCTAACCACCGACAGCTTGGACCCTGTGCCCGTTGCTGGTGGGATCCCACGGTTTTATTTTATATTTTTAAATGTATGTTATTTTTTATTGTATATTTAAAAATGTAAATGAAATCTGAAGAAAAATAAATAAAGGAATAATAATAATAATAATAATAAAAACCGCAGGGCAGCTTTGTGGCGAGCTGAATGTGTGTGGCGACACTGCGGTCCCGAATGCTTCAGAGAGTCGGTCAGGGCCTCGTCTCCGGCTTGCCTTTATTGGCTGGTAGGAGTTGATGCCCAAGAGCGCCTGCAGGACTCTCAACTCTGGATTCCTTTGGTTGGTCGGCCAGAGGGAAGTCGCAAGAACTATTTGCTCGGGGGTGGAAGTGTCATTTTCAAGGGCGTAATTACGGGGAAACCCGCTCCGGGCCACGACCCGCGATGGCGAAACCGGTGCCGCACCGCTCTACACCCCTAGCCACTCGCACCGGTATTGCCCTCTGGCTGTCTTTATGGCAGACTTCGTTTACCATGGTGGCTATTTAGAGAGGGCCCATCTAGTGAGTTGGCGAGTCACCGTCTGCCCCTTTTTGACGTACTATAAGAGTACTTAGGGCAGACGCCGTTTGTCATCCATAGTTTCCATATTCACTCATCCATTGAACACCCATCGCAATAGCCCGGAGTAAGTAGTTTCCATACAAGTAGCAATAGTCCTACACCTGCTGCGGCTAATCCGTGGCTGTACTTTATAGCGCAGTTATGGAGGCTCCTCAGTAGGTGTCCCACCACATACTAGATTAAAATTCTCAAGGGGCCTCTGCGCGTTGGACCTATGTCTCCGTGTACGCCTGCCAAAGGGCCGTGTACTTTTTTAACATCGTATGTTAGAAAAGTACGCGTGAAAGAGAAACAAATCTTCTTCTTTCTCTTAGCGTTATCCTAGTTTCAGTCTGGGGTCCGCTTTCTAGTCTAACCGGATTTGGCTGAATATTAGCTTTTCCACGGAGCGACTGCCTGTCTGACCTCCGCAACCCGAAGGGATGGCGATATTCCATGGTTTAGACTAGTGTCAGTTTATTTAGAAGGTACTGACGCCCTGTAACGACTGTCAAAGATCTTCATGACAACCGGGACCGACGGCTTAACGTGCTCTCCGAGGCACGGGACAAGCGATAATTAACAATTCAATACGCACATAACTCCAAAAAGTCATTGGTGCGCGCCGTGGATTCGAACCTGATACCCTCTGCATGGCAGTCTGTTTGTATATCCACTCGGCTATCGCTGCCTGTGAAAGAAAACAAATAATAATAATAATAATATATTTATTTGCAAGAAACACGGTAGGTACACAGTTGTTACATGCATTTTATAAATGAGCATCGACATGTTTCGCCGGCACAGCGGCATGCAAATTAATTCCCAAATTCAGGGTATAATATAACTTTATGAGATGACAATTATAATAAAATTCTATTAATAACCCTACTTGCACAATATTAATTCTAACTTCTTATTATAATCAAGAGTAATAAAAGTATTTAGAAATAATCTTATAAGGAAATAGGTACATTAACGAATTATTACACAAAACTAACAATAATACATATTTATTTATGCTTGTATCTTAAAGCAAGGTCCAGAGTATAGAATCTACACGGATATTTCACGAAATACTCGTTAATGGAATAAAAACATTCCTGTGATAGCAAGTTTCGTAACTCAATGCAAACTCTTTTAAAAGGTAGATGAGTTATTGACTTGGGTAAGGCATTGTATATTAAAGGCGCCATGTAAACGCAGCTCCGTCGAAAAATCTCTAACCTAGGAACCGGTATATGGTAATTTAACTGATTTATTTGCCTTCTATTTGTATTATCCTTTGGTTCAAATAGTGCAGGATGAGATCTTAGAAATTTACAAATTTCATATATATATATGCATGGCACAGTTAAAAGTTTATGTGACTTGAAAACTGGCCTACATGAGTCAGACCATGCCATATTAAATATAGCGCGGATGCACTTCTTTTGTGCGATAAAGACTTTTTCGATTTCCACAGAGTTACCCCATACAACTATACCGTATCGAATTACCGAGCAAATTAAAGCATGATACACCATCAGAGATGTTTGCCTAGATGTGACATCTTTAACTTTTCTTAAGGCAAATATAAATTGATTTCTTTTTTTGCAAACAATTTCTACATGGTTTTTCCAAGTGAGATGCTCATCCAGGGTAACGCCCAAAAACCGTGCACTTTGTATTATTATATCCAACATTAAGTCGTACGGGTTTACTTTTGCTTGTTTTAAAGTGCAGAACATTAGTTTTGGAAATATTTATTTTTAGTTTATTTAAATTTAACCAATTTATGATGTCATTTAATGTTTTACTAATATCGGAGTCAAATTTTTCCCTATTTTTACAATTGATGATAATTGTGGTGTCATCAGCGAAAAGTATACTTTGATGTTTTATTACTTGAGGTAGGTCATTTACATAGAGAAGAAACAATAACGGTCCTAAGATACTACCTTGCGGTACACCACAATTATTGATTCTTGGTTCAGATTCGAATTGTTCCAACTTATTCTCTAAATAATTATATTTCGTTATCCTTGTAATTTGCTTTCGATTTTGCAAGTAGGACTGGAACCAGTTTTTTGCTGGACCTCTGACACCATATTTTTCTATTTTCACTATAAGCCTCTCGTGATCCAGAAGGTCAAATGCCTTACTTAAGTCCAAAAATAGTGCACAAGTAGAAATTTTGTTATTAATATTATTAAAGATTGATTGCATTAGTGTATATATTGCTAAAGTAGTTGACTTATTTTTACGGAAGCCATATTGTTGATGAGCCAAAATGTCATATTTGTCAAGAAATTGAAGCACTCGTTTGTACATGACTTTCTCAAATACTTTAGAAAGTACTGGAGTCAGTGCTATTGGTCGATAATTATCAACGAGTGATTTCGAACCCTTTTTATAAAGCGGTTTTACAACAGTATATTTCAACTTCTCTGGAAAACATCCTTGCTCCAAAGATTGATTGATCACGTGCGCTAAAGATGAGGCAATATGCGGAGCTATACTTTTAAGAAGGTTTGTTGTAATATTATCATAGCCAGCTGAGTTTGAGTTCCTTAATGACATTATGGTTAGATAAATCTCAGATGCATTTGTAGGTTCTAAAAATAAACTATTATTACGTGATTCTAAATTCTGCATGTCAACTTTGTTATTATTACAATTAGGAGAATAATTATTTTTATAAGCGATGTCAATCAAATGATTATTAAATTTATTTGCTATGTCAGATCCAGAAGTTAATGTTATACTATAGTCAACTATTTTACTAATATATTCTCTACCCGACTCGTTACCTATGTTTCGTTTTACCACGTCCTAGGTGGCTTTAACTTTATTCTGTGAACTTATGATATGTCTGTGGTTGCATAATGATTGTAAGTTATTTACACATTTTCGTAACAGTTTTGAATATGTTTTATATTGCTTTTTATTTTCACTATTTTTATTTACGTAATATTTATGCATTAACAGCCTTTTAGTATTGCAGCTATTTCTAATATCTTTTGTAATCCATTTAGGTTTATTTTTATTACATTTATTTATTATTTGTATACATGGAAAACACAATTTGTACAACAAAATCAAAAGTTCATGAAAACTATCGAATGCCTCATTTGTATCCGCTTAATCACAAACTTCACTGAAACTTAGGTTGCTTACACTTTCTATAATTTTTTTAATATTTGAGGAACCAATATACAAAGTTTGAAGTCAACCCACTGAAAGAATAATAAGTTTCGTTTCATACACACTTTGAACCCCTATCCCTCCCCCCTGAGGGTAGGAATTTTCGAAAAACAAATTCTTAGTGTTCACTATCGTCGTTTAAGGAATCATTATACAAAGTTTGTAGTCAATCCATTAGAGAGATAAAAAGATATATACAATCTTTGTCCCCCTATTTTACTCCCTTAGGGGTGAAATTTCCAGAAAAATAATTCTTAGTGTTCACTATCGTCGTTTGAGGAACTAATATACAAAGTTTAGAGTCAATCCATTGAAGGAATAAAAAGTTTTATACAAACTTTGATCCCCAGTTTCACCCCCTTAGGGGTAGAATTTCCAAAAGTCCTCTCTTAGTGTTACCCTACACTCCTCAAAGAATATACATGATAAATTTCATCTTCTTGTCACCAGTAGTTTCTGCTGTAGCGTGTCTGTCAGTCAGTCAGTAACGCAAGGATTTTATATATTAGGATTGTCCAAATGTATGTATGTATATATTTATTCTATGTATGTATGTATTATTTGTATGTATTATGTAAATGTATGTATGTATTTTATTTAAGTCTTTACTATTGCGTATCCATTCTATTAACTACACCATCGTCTCATAAAACTGCTAACATCATTCCTGTCCATCCAAAGGTTGCTTGGAAGAGATCGCACTTAGCGATAAGGCCGCCGATTGTACATTACTCGTAGCTTTTAAGCCTAATGTATTGTAAACATTTCTTTTTTTTTTTATTTTTTTTTTATTTAACTTTATGCGCAAACAAGTGTACAGAGGCGGACTTAATGCCTAAAGGCATTATCTACCAGTCAACCTTTGGGTGATGCTGAGATAAAGATATAATAAGTGCATTTAGCATTTAAATTACAGAAAAAGAAAAATATATATACAGAATAACAGATTTTACGAATAATTCGTTCATAAAATATATGATAAACCTATTTATATACACTAGATATATATACTTATTTATAAATACATACATACTTTTGGTGTGCAATAAAGTATAATCAAATCTAGGCCATGTCGGTAGTCTGGAAAACTTAACATTAGAGTGGGTCACACACTAACACATATGCAGCGATAGCCTAGTGGAGAATATGCAGCGATAGCCTAGTGGAGAGACCGACAGACTGCTACGCAGAGGGTCCGGGTTCGAATCCACGACGCGCGACGTGCACCAATGGCTTTTCGGAGTTATGTGCGTATTTAATTGTTAATTATCGTTTGCTAAACGGTGAAAGAAAACATCGTGAGGAAACCTGCATGTCTGAGTTTCTTCGTAATGTTCTTGAAAAACATATGAAGTCTGCCAACCCGCACTAGGCAAGCGTGGTGGACTATGGCCTTACCCTTCTCATAGCGAAAAGAGGAATGACACACTAACACTGAAAAGGTAGAATGAGGCCTATGTTTAGCAGTGGATGTCCTTTGGCTGTGGTGATGATGATGAAAGATAACTCCCACACTGGGGTCAAATTCTATACCACATGTGATTTCAAACGTTTACTCGAAATAAAGAACAATTGCATTTCACTTTACAATACTACTCTACCCATGCCAACCGTACAGTCAACTGTACTCGGAACTTTTGTAAATAAACTTTGAAATACTCATTACTGCTGTGGTTTAGAACTAAACAGAGTTGACATGACTGTTTTATTTCAGTATACGAGAATATTTACGATTTTTCACGCCAACGTAGTGTAAGTAGTTCTAGCGAGTATTTTACCCCGTTTGCGGTTACGAACATTCAGGTTGTTATGTAAATTTTTAAAACAAACCATAATAATATATTATTTGACATGTTATTTTAGAAGCCATGGGTAACGATACACTGAGAAATTAACAGAAGCGATCCTAGCATGCCTGGACGTGACGCTCGTAAGGCAACGTCGTCGCCTCTTGCATGAGTGACCCATTTCATTTCGTGAGTGTCGTAAGTGAACCCGACATCTTCTACGTTGTTGGTATATCCACTAAACCATCGCCGCTTTTACAATCGTTAAATTATTATGCCTAGCATTGTGAAAATATAGGAGATTCCTTTTTACGTTCATTAGGTAAAAAGTTTTCAAAATATCTAGTAAACATCACATGCAAAATACTTAACCTCTCAAGGACCGCCATTATTTACGTCAACTATCCGTCAAGCACCGCGGGCGGGCTCTTATCGTAAGCGTATTCTGACCCTGGTCACAAAAACTGTTATTGCTCCGTTTCTGTTGCTTCTATTCACACACTCTAAACGGTGTCGGGTTGTTCAATGATGTGGCTATGAAATACAATGTAAACAAGATTCTGATTAGACCTCAAGAAACAAACATATCCTATTGAAATCGGCGTACTTGCCGAATATAGTTATATTGCTGTATTATGTTGATTTCTGACTAAAGGGTGTGATCAATTTACACGAAATTTTGGGAACTGGCTCATGAATAGACT
Organism: Euclidia mi; assembly: GCA_944739405.2. NCBI lineage: Eukaryota > Metazoa > Arthropoda > Insecta > Lepidoptera > Erebidae > Euclidia > Euclidia mi. Next base: position 72,713,090 of record OX123195.2, on the reverse strand, counting down.
GGTAATCTAAAGATAATGTTATTTTACGAGTTCTGTATTCGATTCCTGCAATATTCAAACTCGAACTTCATAGCGCGCGGCGCAGTTTTCAGTTGTACTAACTTCACACTATTTTTTTATATGTTGCTTACAATATTTTTAGTTTCTATCTTTGTCTATGGTTGTAAAATATTATCTGCCGTTGAGAACATTCGTTTAGAAACGATTTTAAGACTTATCTTTACTACAAATACAGTTCTAAATCGGTCGGGGTTTGGTGGCACAAATTTGTGCCAGCGGGGCTCAACGGTAATACTTGTTTACTGGCACGTTTTTGTGCCGCTGGGGCTCTAGAGGTTAAATAGTAATTAAATTAGATAGATTAATTATATGAGGTAGTTGCAAAACTACCTCATATAATTAATCTATATATCTTTCGCACTTCCTCAATTTTACTACAAAGGTATACCTATTACTTTCCTTATTCCTTGTTCATTGACTGTCGGAAAAGCTCATCGATCAAAGCATTATTTATCTCACCATTTTAACACTGACACAGAAAAATTACTTTAATGCGAAAGTTTCCTCGAAAGCCTTTGTCATTCATACAGTCGCACGCACGCAAACACTTACAAACACAAACTGATTGAACTTTAAACACACGAGCTTGAATCTTTATGACTTTGTTAAACCTTGTGTCAAAAGATTACAATATCAAATTACAACAGCGTGGTTGAGTGGAAGAACCTTACAACCATTTTGTGAGGACGAGCACTCAGAATGTCTTGGAGGCATTCAGTGGCAGGTCAAACCTATAACACCAACCGCACTTAGATCCAACTTTACCTTTTCAGTAGACGTGTCTTAACTTCTTTTCGTCCGTTGCGCTTGTAGTGGCTGCTGACGCTACAAAATATACAATGCGCGCTATCGTGTAAGCGCGGTGCAGCAGTCGTCTCCCGGCACCTTTGGAAATAAATCGTAGTTTTGTAGTGTATTTGTTTTATAACCTGTTACCAGTAAAGTATATATTTCACTTTTAGATTACTTATTTCATCAAACAAACATCATATCAAGATATCCCTACACGCTCTTGACAGAGCGCTCGTGGTCGTCATGTTGTAGGACACTGTGGGCAGATGTGATTTGCTTCACGACAGCACGCGGTTCCCTTCAGTTAGCGCTGTGCCTACTATAGAATCCTTCTATTCTAATTTCAAACATTTAATATTTTTTTAACCTGTTCCATTTTCTTAAAGACCGATGAGTTACTGCGTCAGAGTTCTATCAATACCCTAAATAAAGTACACTATTTAGTGTAATAAAAAATAAAATGTTTTACAAATGAGCATTCTGGTATATCCTAGAAATATAAACGACGCAGATAAAATATTTTAAAGCCTCCGACAGACGTACATAAATCAAACTTGCGCTATAAAAACTTGGACGTATTTTTACTAAATTGTGAAGCAAAAAGAAGTGATAATAAAATTGTGAGCTAGGAATCGTATCGTCCCAGGAGACAAGATGTATGAAACCAGGTTTTATTAATGACTGCTTGTCCAAGTTTCTCACAGCTGTGCCTTTAGAGAACGTATATGGTATATTTATGTACCACGGCTACGCTTCACCTTTGTACCGCTCTTATGGCGTAAGAAATAAGTATTAAAATTGTACAGCAACAGTAAAGCTTGCCTTGGCGCTGAGTGTTCTAATTGACTGCGGGATCACACACAATTTGTTACGAAAATGAAATATCAAGGTCGAAAAAAAATTGTTAACTTTTTATATTAGACACGTGTCATTCTCCAAAGGTAATCTGTTAGACAGTAGTCGTAACCAACAATTCTGAAATTTTTGCCATTTTTTACTCTGCATTGATATTCACCAGGTTGATCGGAGATAGGAAAGCGATTTGAAACCGATGCTTGGTGGCTGGTTTGTTAGTCCCTCGGGCTGATTATGAAGTGGTCCCAATTCTTCAGATTTTCCTGTTAATTTTGTACCAGTTCTCGTTCTTATCTTGACTGAGAGTAAAAATAGAGATCCTCAAATTGTTTAATTATTAAATTGAAGTCATTTCATAAATTTTATTTAAAACCCTTGTCCATCCATAAAACCCTGTATTCCTTAGGCCTTGTTATGATTAATTTATTAGATATAAAAAAATCGTCGCAAGGCACTCTCTTTCTGAACAGCCAGACTGTATCCAAAATATGTCTAGGATTCTGTAACAGCATAATAAAAAGGTCGGTACTTAGTTTCTTAGGTAAGACTAAATGTTTGTCAAAAGGCTAAGCAGATCTGGCGAAGTAATTGCGTTGAGCCAATAAGGTTTATCTTTTTTTATTTATTTTATAGACTCACGCCTGTATCCCCGAAGGGGTAGGCAGAGGCGTCATATTACACCCACATTTCGTCACGAATTTTTAGGTCCCACGTAATAGGGGGCAAGCCTATTGCCGTTACTGCGCACATCACCAGACTCCGTGCTGCTACTGAGAATTCGGAAAACCCAGTAACACTTTTTTGCCCGACCCGGGAATCGAACCCGGGACCTCCGGTCAGCAGTCGCATACGCTATCCACTGTACCACGGAGGCTAAGGTTTATCTGTGTGCCAATTTGCCGTGGAAAGCAATACGCATGTTGTACGTAGTGACGAAAATAACATATGAAGCTGGGGTGTAATACGCATTGTCATCTTTTGGGAATACGCGGCTCTGAGGCTCTGATATTCTACCAGTTACTTTGTCTATTTTGATGATATTTATGTTAATGAAGCCATTTGCCTTGTGTCAAATCCAATACAATACACAAATAAAATATATTATTATATAAATTATATGAAAATTCTCAGCCAAAATATTTTGAATACGTATTACTTGAATAAAGTATATTTATTTAGACAGAAGCAATTTTTTTCTGTGCTTCATATTTTATAGAGATTTACGCCTGTGCAAAACTCGGCATATTTCTTTCGACGTTTTGGCATGGGTTACACCAACCGTGGTCCCGAGATGACTGATGTCCTCCGGCGCCTTCTACGTCTTTCCAATATTTTTAAATAATTACAAGACATAGACCGTTTCATAATTATTACTATTTATACAAATCGCAAAAATTATTTTGCGTACTTCATAACTGTGAGGCGACAACATAAAGCACAGTTGAAGTGGTGTCGACGGATGTGACGTCAGTCAGCTTGTAAGTTCTACTAGCACTTTCGGCATGAAACCTCATTCAATTCTTTACAGCAGAGTAGCAGTGAGCAAACATACACTATCAACTTATATCCATAATATACTAACTAATATTTGACTGCACAGTTGGCATAGTTTTTTTTTTTTTTTTTGGTGTCGGGTTGGAAAATCCTCATGGAGTCCCTCCGCCCTGGGGGATGGGCGAAGGGGACTGTCAGACTCTTACTGACTAAAAACCAACCCGTGTGCCTCATGTACCCGTGTGTCGGAGGGTCGGATTTCGCCCAAGCATACGTCGCAACCCCCCGACGGGTATTGGCCCGCCAGATGGTCCGGCGGGCCCCGAACAAAACCCCCTTGGCGGCGAATGAGGGTGTTGGGCTCCACCGCCAAAACACCAAGCGGCCGCAGTGGATAGGGAGGACGGCAACGCAACACCGCATATCTCCTCTTCCTCTGCGGCCCCACCGCGACGCATCGAATGGTGCGCCCCCATTTGGTCGCGGGAGATAGGGCGCGCGGCAACGCAACACCGACACGCCTCTCCTCCCGCGACCACGCCCGACTGCGAGGGACAGACAGAACTGTCTCCCGCACCCGCACCGTTGGACGCATCCTGCGCAGGCCCCGTCAAGCCCACGCGGAGCGTCCCCTCCTGGATCCCTCTTAGCTTCACCGCGGGTAACCAATCCACGGTTACTGAGCCCCTCCACCACAACAAGGTGGAGATCCCACGGGGGGGGGGCAGTTGGCATAGTGGTTTAAGCGGCCGCCTCGCCACTTGACTCTGCGCTGATTGTTATGGGTTCGATCCCCACATGAGACATCATTTAGTGTGATTCATAAATTGTTGTTTCGAGTCTGGGTGTTCATTGTGTGCGTTATTTGTATGTTTGTAAAGTACCCTGCAATTCAGGATTTAGTCCTAGTGTTAAAAATAATTATAAATGTGATAGTGTTCTTTGTCCTTATTTCAGAATAAAAATACTGGACGGATTTTGAAGAAACATTGCAATAATACAGCTTACAAATACAGACAATTCATAGGCTATCTTTTGTTTCTTTTTACACCTCCACAGGCAGAGCCTGGAGTGAAATGTAGTCGTGTGTGTTATAAAATTTAACGACTTAATCAGGACCGCCTTCCAATAAATTAGGCATTGAAGTTATTTAGTGTTTGTGGTACTTCAAATACATTTTACGTTCAATATACTGTGGAGGAAGCGACATACTTAAGCTATTTTTGATTGAGTGGTTATGGCGTTATCCACGTTAAAGCATCTTGCAGTGAATAGTAGAACAATTTTCACATCGGATCGTATCCGTTGGATCAAATAAAATAAAAAGAGTTTGTAATGATCTTTAATTCGATATAGGTACCGGTTCAAACAATAGTGTCGGAGTGAACTGCCCTCAAAATTGAATCCCAAATACCTACTTTTCAGCAATCGGACGCATTCTAGCAACACAAAGTTTGGATAACAGCGCTTTATGACGCATATGCAATTAAAATTCTTCTCGAATAACTCGTGCTACTTTTAGTGGATTTGATTTGAGTTTTAGTTTTCCAACTTCACCAATATACTTTTGATTAAACTCTTTGCGGGTCCCAAGATAGCTAACTTTCCCTCACATTTCACGAGGCAAAACTCGGTTTCTTGCTGTCCAATGCTGCTGGTCAAATGCTGCTGAATCTGGTAACACAATACACAATATTTACACAGCAGTGGGAATGAGAGTGAGACCACCCCCAATTATAATACATTGGATGTAAAATTATTTTTATTGTTGATTAAATTAAATCTGTAATTATGTCTGTTCGTCGGTCACAAGCATTTTGACTGTGACATACGAACAGACAGCGGCTTATCTATAAAGGTTCCATCTTTTCCCATTTTTTGGCTACGGAACCCAAAAAAGAGTCACTTAGTAAATGTTGTTTATATATAAAACGAACAAATTCTTGTGATGGGGACTAAATATTTATATTAATTTAGTCAGAACCAATATTACCAATTTTCTACATACATAAATTTCGCTACCATTACCTAAATATAGACTAATTGAAATTTCATAACTATACAATTCAAAGACCTGATATTGATTCTCATAACTTAGAAAGTTTATTTAATATGATTGAAAATATGCGTACGCCGGAGGAATAAATTAATATCACATTTGGTTTGAATGGATACTTCATCATACCAAGATATTTAAAGTACCTATGAGAGTTACTTATGAGAATTTCGCATGCAAACATAGTTCATACTAAAATTACATTTTCACCACAGCAGCTCAAACATGCCGCTTTTGGTGCGAGACAACAGTGAACAAAACGCGATTTTGATTCGAGCGTGAGGCAAAGTAGCTTTTTAATTTTTCAAGCTTCACTGCCACGAATTGACATTGTTCAGCCACAAATTTGAAACATTCGAATTTTACTGTGCTCTGTCTCTTTCACATGCATATAAAAAGTGAGTGAAAAAACAAACCCCTTCGAATTCGAAATTCGATTTTGGAATCCGACCTCAAAGAAAACACCTATGGCAACGCAAAAAAAAAAAGATATTTGTAATAAAGAATTTTTTTTTATATGTTATTGTTTACATGTTTAATTTATTATTGGATTTTAATACAAATAAGTCTAATTAATAGTATAAAATTAGTATTTAACCAATACATTTTTTTTTAGAATTACAACAACGATACATTTGAAAAATAAACATCAGGGACGCGGTATTAAAACGCGATTTAAAAAAGTAGCGGGAATAAAAATTTCGCTGATGCTGATACAGTAGGTATAGCGTAACGTATTAAATTTATATTAATATATAAAATAATCTAAAAAGATGAGTGAAACTAGCGATGATGATTGTACTTTAACACTAGAAGAGTTAAATCAACAAGTGATTATGCAGAATTCAATCTATTCCTGTTCATTTCTATGTCTCCTAAGTAATAGGTATGTGTTCTCACTGCTGTGGTGAAAAGTCATGTGTGCTTCACGAGAGCAAAGTTTTTTGTATCTCGTGCTGTTGAGTCCCTCACCACGCTCAGGATTCTAACTTTGATTCACTCGCTACGCTCGTGAATCAATCATAGAATCCTTCGCTTGCTCGGGACTCAAAATCAGCACTCGAAACAAAAAACAACTTTGCTCTCTTGTTGCACAAATAACTATTTCACCACTGCAGCTCAAACATGCCGCTTTTGCTGCGAGACAACAGTGAACAAAACACGATTTTGATTCGAGCGTGAGTAAAAGTAGCTTTTTAATTTTTCAATCTTCAGTGTCACGAATTGAAATTGTTCAGCCATAAATTTAAAACATTCGAATTTTACTGTGCTCTGTCTCTTTCACATGCATATGAAAAGTGAGTCAAAAAACAAACCCCTTCGAATTTGAAATTCGATTTTGGAATTCAACCTCAAAGAAAACTCCTACGGCAACGCAAAAAAAAAAAGATATTTGTAATAAAGAAATTACTTTTTTTATATGTAATTGTTTACATGTTTAATTTATTATTGTATTTTAATAAAAATAAGTCTAATTAATAGTATAAAATTAGTATTTAACCAATACATTTTTATTTAGAATTACAACAATGATACATTTGAAAAATAAACATCAGGGACGCGGTATTAAAACGTGATTTAAAAAAGTAGCGGGAATAAAAATTTCGCTGATGCTGGTACAGTAGGTATAGCGTAACGTGTTAAATTATATTAATATATAAAATAATCTAAAAAGTCGTTTGTCAACCTGTCTGGCCTGAGTAGCCCAACCCTCCTTTTGTTTTACAATGCTGTTGTGAAGTTAATTTAGAGAGGCGTATGTCCAGCAGTGGACTGCGAAACGCGTGATGATAATGAGAGGGTCCAACCCAACAGTCGTTTTGACGTCGCGTTCAAGTCTTTCTTTGCCAGAGCCCGAAGTCCGGGTTATAATTATGTTGTTTAACCGGATGTGACAGAATTTTAGCTTTATCGTAAAGCGACTGATTTATGCTAAAGCTAAAATGTTACGTAGGTTCTGACCTCCGCAAGCCCGAAATTAAGCAAGCCTCCGCAAGCCAAAAAGGATGGTGATATTTCATGGCGTAAGCAGTGTCGGTTCCGTAAGTATATAATCTCGTGCAATATCATTTATTGGAATGTAATAAATTGAGGATCGAAACGTTTCAAACGTCTTTCCTTTCACTAAACACCCGTTGTTACAGGTTGAATTTAAAAAAAAATGCGCGAGCGTAGCTGCGGGCATCCTCCAATTCCTAATAAATGCAATTCATCTAGACCCAACACTTTCATGCAAATATGGCACTGAATTAATATACAATGCAATAACAGGAGAGCGAACAGAGAATCGATGTATTGCACGCGGTGGAACTTTGTATAAATCCCGGGGGCTCTGTATCTCTGTCGCGAACGAACGCCATACTAAACGGTCTGTCATACGAGTAGTGTTGTAAAAATACCGTATAATACTGTTACGAATTGAAAATAACGCCATCTATCAGTGAATGGGAGAACTACATGAGATTAGATGTATCGGTTGTTAAGGCTGTTTCATCTATCCTCTAATAGATGGCGTAGGTGTAAATAGAACATTTACGCAATTCTAGAAACACCTTTCACGTTTCCAGAAATATCGTGAGTCGTCTCGAAAAGCCTAGTGATGTTATCCGGCCAGTATAAATAGAGCGGGAGCGAACGGACCGGACAGTAACAATTGAATACGGAAAGCGATCATCATCAAGCGAAGGAAGTAATTCGGAAGTGTTTAGTGGTGTTTTATTAGTGAAGTGAAAATTAAGTGTGTGTATCTAGCGTTATACTTAGTGTTTGTGTTAGTAAATAAAGTTCAGTTTAAGTGGCATAGTGAGTTATAATTTATCGTCGAACCCCAGCTCGTAACAAATTGGTGTCAGAAGTGGGATAAATTATGCCGGTTATGCCGAAAGAAGAAACTGAAGGAGTGCGCACCAGGAACCAGCGCCAGCAAGACCTGGACCAGAGACGCTTCGGAGACGTTCCTTCTCCATCGTCTGGTGGATCAGGCGACTCCGCGGCTGCAGTGGAGCCTGCAAGCGCACACTCCATGGCGGTGCCCGACATCGCGGCTCTGATGGCGTTCATGCAGGAGCAGGCGCGCCGCATGGAAGAACAGCGACAGCGCGACAAGGAGGAGCAGGCCCGCCGTCAAGAGGAGCACGCGCGCCGCCTGGAGGAACAGCTTCAGCGCGACAAGGAGGAGCAGGCTCGCCGTCAAGAGGAGCACGCGCGCCGTCAGGAGGAGCATGCGCGCCGCCTGGAGGAACAGCTTCAGCGCGACAAGGAGGAGCAGGCTCGCCGTCAAGAGGAGCACGCGCGCCGTCAGGAGGAGCATGCGCGCCGCCTAGAACAACAGCTCCAGCGTGACAAGGAGGAGCACGCGCGCCGCCTAGAAGAGCAGGTGGTGCTTATGAAGGACCTCAGCGCCGCTGTAGGGAAGGACTTGAAGGCGGTCAAGGAGGAACTTCAGCAGCATGAGGCCCGTATCAGCGACATAGAGAAGCGTGTACACGACCACCACGAGACCTGTGTTGCTGAAGTGGAGAAGAAGTTGCGTGGGCTCGAAGTGACACCAGCGGCTGTAGCGCCCTCACCTCGTGGATTTAAGGTTCCACCATTTGATGGCTCGTCATCATGGTCTGCATACAAGATCCAGTTCGAGGCTGTGATGCGATCGAATGGGTGGACCAAAGAACAAGCCTTAACCGCCCTAACCTTGGGCCTTCGCGACCGGGCCTTGACAGTGTTGGAGGCACTCGGGCAAGACGTCACCTACGACAAGCTCCTGGAGGCGCTGGAGGCGAGATACGGTGACGCGCACCTTGAACACGTTTATCGTGCTCAGCTGAAGGACAGGACACAACGCAACGGAGAAACTCTGCAGCAGTGGGCTCTAGAGGTGGAAAAGCTGGTCAGGAAGGCATACCAGTCGTCTCCTGCGCTTATTGACGGGAACCTCGTACAGGCGTTTACGGATGGGATCCGGGACCTGGAGGTAAGAGCAGCAGTGAGGCTTGGGCACTTCAAGGACCTCAAGGACGCCTTAGCCCACGCTCTGGAGGTGGAAGCAGTGCGACGCGACGACCGAGGTCACCGCATCAGGGAAGTCTTGTCATCACCTCGGTGCTACAACTGCGGAGAAAGAGGCCATATCCGTTTGAGCTGCCCAAAGCGTAGGCAGCCTGGTGACACCCTGTCTCCACCAAAGGGGTCACCTGATGTGCCTGCCAGGCAGCGAGAGCAAGGAAACGAGTAGAAGCCAGGACTGCGGGGCGGGTGCTGGCTGGTAATGGAAGAGCCCCAAGTATCTCGATCTCGCAATCATGCGACGGGAACAGCCTGATCATCGAAGGCGAAATTAACAGAACACCATGCAAGCTGACATTGGACACGGGTGCTTCTCGGACAGTCGTCGGTTTCCATCTGGCAAGACGGGTTCTTCGGGGCTGCTTCAGGAACAATGAATGTGTGAATCTGAGAACAGCTACCGGTCAGCACATAACCGTCCGAGGTGAAATGGAGGTGGATCTGAAGCTAGGCAACAAAATTTACCGTCACAAAGTCATCGTGGCCGATATAGTGGACGACTGCATCTTGGGCCTGGACTTCATGCGGAAGTATGGCTGCGAGATCGATGTTAGTCAGGGAGTGTTGAAGTGTGGCTCGGAAGAAGTCTTCATGGAAGGTGCAACTTCAGGAAAAGTGTACTGCCTGAAGAATGTCATTCTTCACCCGCGGTCGGAAACTGTTGTACCAGTTTGTTTATCAGGAAATTCTGGTCGAGGGAACCGCTGCGTACTAATCGAAGGTCTAGAGAAAGAGGCCTCCTGGAAGATTGCACGAACCTTGGTAAGGGGTACAAAAGTTTCATCAGTACGCGCACTGAATGCAAGTGACAAGGAAGTGTCGCTCAAGAAAGGGACGGAATTGGGCACCTATGAAGGAGCGGCTTGGATGCGTAGATGTCAAGAGCAACCTACCAGCGCCAAGGTTCAGGGTGCACGATTCGACGTGTCTACTCTTTTAGAGGACTGCGAAAGTACCCTGTCGGAGGAAGAGAAGACCGAGGCTCAGAAGATGTTGAACCGGTTCGCGGATATTTTCTCGACCAGTGATGCCGACATAGGGAAGACAGCACTAGTCCAGCACAAAATAAACACGGGAAGTGAAGCACCGATTCGCCAGCGACCAAGACGTGTGCCAGTAGCACGGGAACGTGAAGTGGAAGCTATGATCGACGGTATGGTGAACGAAGGCGTAATCGAGCCTTCGTCCAGCCCGTGGTGCTCTCCGGTTGTCCTAGTTAAGAAGAAGGATGGCAGCATGCGCTTCTGTGTAGACTACCGCCGATTAAACGACATCACAAAGAAGGACAGCTACCCGCTGCCAAGGATCGATGACACACTGGATACGCTGACGGGGATGAAGTGGTTTTCTACCTTAGACCTAAAAAGTGGCTACTGGCAGGTGGAAATAGATCCTCGAGACAAAGAGAAGACGGCATTCTCCACAGGCAAAGGACTGTGGCAATTTAACGTCATGCCCTTTGGATTGTGCAACGCTCCGGCTACTTTTGAGAGACTGATGGAGCGAGTGCTTATGGGACTGATTGGAGACGCCTGCTTGGTCTACCTGGATGACATCATCATCGTGGGGCGCACCTTCCAGGATCACCTTCGAAACTTGGAGCAAGTGCTGTCAAAAATACGAGGTGCTAATTTGAAGCTGAGTCCGAAGAAATGCGCGTTATTCAGACGGCAAGTGAACTTTCTAGGACATGTGGTCTCGGAGAACGGTATTCAAACTGACCCGGATAAGATCATTGCCGTGAAGGAATGGCCAGTTCCAGAGAACAAAACGCAGGTCAGAGCATTCCTCGGATTATGCTCCTACTATCGACGGTTTGTGAAGAACTTTGCTGACATTGCTCGACCTCTTCATAAGCTCACCGAAGACAGAGTGCAGTTCTGTTGGAATGAGAGCTGTGACGTTGCATTCCAGAAGCTTAAGGAACATCTGTGTACTGCACCTATTCTAGGCTACCCTGACAATGAGCATGAATTCATAGTTGACACAGATGCCAGTAACACCGGAATTGGCGGCGTGCTGTCACAGAAGAAGGGTGATCAAGAAGTTGTTATAGCATACTTCAGCAAGGCCTTATCCAAACCCGAAAGAAACTACTGCGTCACCAGGCGGGAACTCTTGGCTGTAGTAAAGACGTTGCAGCATTTCAACAAATACTTGTTGGGCCGTAAATTCCACCTGCGAACCGACCATGCAGCGCTGAAATGGCTACTTCAATTTAAGGACCCAGAAGGACAAGTAGCTAGATGGATGGAACTACTGCAAGAGTTTGATTTTGTAATACAACATCGCAGCGGCAAGTCCCATGGTAACGCAGATGCCCTATCGCGTAGGCCGTGTCCCGACCAGTGCAAGCACTGTAGCCGACAGGAAGCAAAGCAGGCAGCGCTAGTGAGGATGTTAAAGACGGATCTAAGCGACGAATGGAGAGAAGCTTTGCAGAGTGCTCAGCGAGATGACAAGGATGTACAGCCGATTCTTGAATGGAAGAAATCAGATGCGCCTAGGCCCAAATGGAGTGATATCGCAGCAATGAGCCCCATCACCAAGAGTTATTGGGCACAGTGGGAAAGCTTGGTCGTCCAGGATGGAGTTCTGTGCCGCAAATGGGAAAACGCTCGCGGTAACCAGTGCCATTTGCAAATGGTAGTGCCCAAAACTAAGGTGCCGGAAGTCTTGCAGCTCTATCATAATGGTGCTTCGGGAGGTCACATGGGAGTTAAGAAGACCCTTACTAAGATCCGGGAGCGGTTTTATTGGCTCCACTGTCGAGATGACGTCGAGGATTGGTGCCGCAAATGCACAAGTTGTGCGGCTGTCAAGGGGCCACATACTCGAAGCAGAGGTGCATTAAAGGTGTACAATGTGGGAGCTCCATGGGAGCGCATAGCGTTGGATGTCGCTGGGCCGTTTCCTGAGAGCCAGGACGGAAACAAATACTTCTTGGTTGTGATGGATTACTTCACGAAGTGGCCTGAAGTGTTTGCAATCCCAAATCAAGAAGCTACCACAGTGGCTGATAAGCTGGTGCATGAAGTCTTTTGTCGGTTCGGGGTGCCCTTGGAAATCCACAGCGATCAAGGCCGGAACTTCGAATCTGAGGTATTCAAGGAGACTTGTCGCGTAATGGGTGCACATAAAACCAGGACCACGGCTTATCATCCGCAATCAGATGGCATGGTTGAACGGTTTAACCAATCACTGGAAAGGTACCTGGCGAAGGTCGTGGAGAGCAAACAAAGAGATTGGGACAAGCACATCCAACCATTTCTCCTGTCATATCGCAGTGCGGTCCACGAAACTACAGGAGTAACACCAGCTTTTGCCAATTTCGGTAGAGAGCTCCGTTTACCTGCAGACCTTATCACCGGTATTCCACCAGAATCTCCACGCAATATTACGGATTACGCAACCGAGCTACGCAACAGGATGAACGACGTATACGAGCACATCAGGGAATCTGGACAACAGATGTCTGAGAAGATGAAGACTCGCTACGACCGGAAGGCAAACAACAAAGGCTTCGATGAGGGATCATTGGTGTGGCTTCATAACCCAGTACGAAGCAAAGGAAAATCGCCTAAGTTACAAGCCAGATGGGACGGGCCATATCGCATAATTACCAGGATGAACGACGTCACCTATCGAATCCAGAAGGGGTCGCGAGGTGCACCGAAGATAGTTCATGTGGACCGGTTGGCTCGTTACTATGGGTCTAACGATGTTCGAGACGAACACGTTTAAGAGGGAGGCCGTGTTACGAATTGAAAATAACGCCATCTATCAGTGAATGGGAGAACTACATGAGATTAGATGTATCGGTTGTTAAGGCTGTTTCATCTATCCTCTAGTAGATGGCGTAGGTGTAAATAGAACATTTACGCAATTCTAGAAACACCTTTCACGTTTCCAGAAATATCGTGAGTCGTCTCGAAAAGCCTAGTGATGTTATCCGGCCAGTATAAATAGAGCGGGAGCGAACGGACCGGACAGTAACAATTGAATACGGAAAGCGATCAACATCAAGCGAAGGAAGTAATTCGGAAGTGTTTAGTGGTGTTTTATTAGTGAAGTGAAAATTAAGTGTGTGTATCTAGCGTTATACTTAGTGTTTGTGTTAGTAAATAAAGTTCAGTTTAAGTGGCATAGTGAGTTATAATTTATCGTCGAACCCCAGCTCGTAACAATACCAAAAGGCTATGTATTAAACCGGTATTTTATTATAACTTACGGTATTATTGGTATTTTATGTATTTTATATTCTGATTCAGTTTATAAGACCCTGCGATATTGCGAAGAGTTCTAGTTTAAAACATTGAATATATTTTAAGTTTCGATTGTATTCTTTGTTTAAGAATTACTAATTAATAATTTTGGTATTTTAACTTTTGGAAAAATTCATTGCAAAGCCCGAAATTCGTATCGTCGAAACACGTAGATAAATCACGTGTTTCTAAATTGGTCTCGATTGACACAAATCTTGGTGTTCCTAACAGCACATTCGAAGTTAAAGAAAGTGGTGATGAAGATGATTTAGCTGAAAGTATGTTGCTAGAATGCATTACTGCGTCGTCATCTACCGAGAACGTAGCAACACAAGAGGATTTAGATATGGAGGTAGAAAATCCTCTAAATCTCGGGTAAAACTAGGAAGATAAAAGGCGTGGGCCACGTCTGTGCTTTTCTTATGGATTTTGTATTAAGGTTCGGGCTTTACGTGTCTCCAGTCTCCACGCAGAGAGGAACATAATGTTATTTAGAATAAATAGAGAGATGATTCATATAACTTTAAGGACCCCTTTGATCTAACGTACCTTAAAAAGTTACGTGTTTTTCTTTAAATCATATTTTGACCTTGTTTTTATGGTAATATTGTTGTAGCTAATAGTAATTATGGGTCGGGTTTCGAAACGCGTCGCCCGAATTTGAGGGTATTGGTGGTGTAGGGGGCTTAAGGGAGTTAGTTTTAATCCCCTAAAAGTAATTTTGGCTGCCGGAGTTGCGTCTAAATATTTTTAAACAATTTCCAAAAACTCTTCAATCAAATATGAAAAATGGAACGTAATTTTAGGTTTTATGTGAAAGTAACTAAATAGGTTGTGTTAGGTTCTATTTTGACCATTAAGCCGAAAATAGGAGCCCTGCGAAGCAGGGCTCTGTCAAACTCAGTTTATTAAACTAGTGGAATCAATAAAAGCGATATTTAGGTTTTATGTGAAAAACGTGAATCGACGTGTGGTTGACGGCATATTGCCGTGTGGTTGACGGCATAGAATACAAGTGTCACCACCCCCTATCTTCCCGTGGGTGTCGTAAGAGGCGACTAAGGTATAACATGATGCAAATACCATCTTTGCGTAGAGACGGAAAACTCGACATCAGACCCTATACGACTGCCTCGTTGGTCTCACGGCATAAATGTGCCCGTGGGATCGGGAGGTCCCGGGTTCGATTCCTGGGTCGGGCAGTGTTATTGGGTTTTTCTGTCACGAAATTCTCAGTAGCAGCACGGAGTCTGGAAATGTGCCCGGTACGGCAATAGGCTCGCCCCTTATTACGTGGGACTAAAGTATATCTGGCGAAAAGTGGGTGTAGAAATACACCTCTGCCTATGCCTACCCCTTCGGGGATAAAAGGCGTGACGATATGTATGTATGTATGTATGTATGTACGTGAATCGAAACGCAACCGCCATCTTGTATGAATTATATTGACAGCTAATGTCAAATTTGTGCCTCATTGCTTTCGAGTACCTAATGTTAGGTGCGACTGTAATAAGTAACTAAATAGGTTATGTTAGGTTCTCTTTTGACCCTTAATCCGAAAATTTAAAGGTTTAAAGGTTGGTGGAGCCCTGCTTTGCAGAGCTCCTCCAACCTTAGTTTATTAATCTAGTGTGAAGAATGTGGAAGTTGGCAATGCCATACACACCGATGTCTGGAGTTATTTTTTTTTTCTAGAGGAAACCAAGTATTTCCGGCAAGTGAAAATAGTGAGGGGTGGTTCCGAGACCTCCCCCACTCCCCCTCCAATCACTCACAACCCCTAAAAACGGCGACGTATTTCGAAACCTTAACCGTAATTATTAATAAAACAAACTTAAAATATAATTTCTTGCTTTATTCCTGTGCAATTCTACCGTATTCAGTATTTTTAATGATTTCTATGATCATGCATTTACTTCAAAAATATAGAAGAATTGATTTATACATAAAATACCGTAGTAAATGGTATAATACCGTATTATACGGTATTTTTCGTTTTATACATTTCAGTACAAATGGTATAATACCGCACTTACATCTCTACATACGAGCTCAATAAATGTATCTACGTTTATTGAGACGGTTAATTATACTATTCGTAGTTTTATTCTCGAAAACATTTACTTCTTGTATTTTTTATACTCAAGACAACAACACAAGACGTAGGCAGAGGTGTAGCATTGCACCCTCATGTCACTAGCAGTCACCCATTCAAATGATGACCTGTGCTAGCGTTACTTAATATTGCCGATCTATTGTACAAGAACGAATGCCATACCATAGGCTGTCTGTTACATGAGCTCAATAAATGTATCCGCGATTATTGTGAGATGGGCAGCGATATTATTCTTGGTTTTAGTCTCGATAAAACCACTTGTAGTGTTTCTATCATTTTTGAGTAATTCTTGACCTATTCTGGTGTCGGATTTTATGAAAAAAACTTCTTTAGTTCTTTCTTGTCTCTATTGTATGAGTTTGTGGCCAGCTCTGGCGTCGAACTGTTCAGACCACCCTGGCATTCAACATAATCTTAAGCTGCGTATACGTTAGACGAGCCGAGCGCGAGCGGAGCGCAAGCCGAGATGCTCGCTCGCAGCGTCAAGTGTGGACGTGCAGCGAGCCTACAACAATCACTCTCCTCGAACATAGGTTTCCGTGGTGTGCTTGTGGCTGGCGGCGAGGATGGACGAGTTGTCTGCAGTAACCGCTGCTGCTACGGCGTTTTTTTATGGTCATTGGCGGCAAACGAGCAGATGGATCGCCTGATGGTAAGCAATTACCACCGCCCATGGACACAAGCAACACCACAGGAATTACAAGTGCGTTGCCGCCCCTTGGGGTTGGGAAAAGGGATAGGATGAGGAGTGGAATGAGGGAGAAGGGATAGGGCCACCAGCACTCTCACTCACCGAACGAAACGCAACAGTTTAAGTACTGTTACTTTACGTCAATTTTCTGTGAGATTGTAGTGCTTCCCCGGTCGAGCCAGCCCATTCATGCTGAAATCAGCAAGGCTCTAATTATTATTATTAAAGCTGATAAATAAACATAATATAGCTAATAAATAAGTTAATAAACGAATAATTTTGTTTCTGCACATGTCTTAATCCTCGATCCTCCTCCATCCAAACTTCTTTTCAGGGTTCCGTACCTAAAAGGTAAAAAACGGAACCCTATTACTAAGCCTCCGCTGTCTGTCTGTCTGTCTGTCTGTCTGTCTGTCTGTCACCAGGCTGTATCTTATAAACTGTGATAGCTAGACAGCTGAAATTTTCACAAATTATGTATTTCAGTTGCCGCTATAACAACAAATACTAAAAATAAAAAAAAAATGAAAATATTAAGGGGGGGTCCCATACAATAAAGGTGTTTTTTTAGAGTTCCGTACCTAAAAGGTAAAAATCGGAACCCTATTACTAAGCCTCCGCTGTCTGTCTGTCTGTCTGTCTGTCTGTCTGTCTGTCTGTCACCAGGCTGTATCTCATAAACCGTGATAGCTAGAAAGCTGAAATTTTCACAAATTATGTATTTCGGTTGCCGCTATAACAACAAATACTAAAAATAAAAAAAATGAAAATATTAAGGGGGGGTCCCATACAATAAACGTGTTTTTTTTTCGTATTTTTGCTCAAAATTACTAACGGTAACAGGTAGACGCTTAAAATTTTCACGGAATATGTAGTTGTATATTACCTTTAATAAATAAATAATTAAATTAAAAAAAGTAAATAATAAAGGGGGGCTCCCATACAACAAACGTAATTTTTAAGCAATTTGTTACTAGATCTTAATAAACAAGTAGAAACTTAAAAAATATTTAAGTATATACACAACAAACGTGATTTTCTTTTATACATAGATGATGGTACGGAACCCTTCGTGCGCGAGTTCGACTCGCACTTGCCCAATTTTTTTTTCGTATTTTTTGCTCAAAATTACTAATGGTAACAGGTAGAGGCTTAAAATTTTCACAGAATATGTAGTTGTATATTACCTTCCAAAATAAATAATTAAATTTAATAAAAGTAAATAATAAAGGGGGGCTCCCATACAACAAACGTAATTTTTAAGCAATTTGTTACTCGGTCTTAATAAACAGGTAGAAACTAAAAAAATATTTACGTATACATTATACAACAAACGTGTTTTTTTTTTATAGATGATGGTACGGAACCCTTAGTGCGCGAGTCCGACTCGCACTTGCCCAATTTTTTAAAGTAAGCGTCTCGTCTAGCGGATACGCAGCTTTACGATTCTCGTCCTGTGTCAAGAATCTAGATCAACCGTTTTATATGCCCTACGAAGCAATGTAGCGCTCCGATGTAAATGCAACGAGCGGTCACCCATCCAAACGATGACCTGTCCTAGCGTTGCTTAACATTATATTTTCAACTTTGTGTGCTCTTTTTCATACGGGGTTCATTTCAACAGATTTTAAGTAGTAGTATACACTACAGTTACACTCTGGCAATACGTAAGTCACGAGAGTGATTTAAAAAATATCACACTTCTGCCAACGACTCTCCCCACATGTACATATGTCATCTGTGCCTATAGTTTGTTGCAACAAAAGGTCCAAGTGTTATTTAGACGCATAATCAGTTCAATAGTTGCATCAAAAAGTAACAAATATGTCTACTTTTACTAAATCCATTAAAGTTACTTATAATGTAGTAACGCTAGTCAAAACTATTTCTTACATATTTACTCGTGTATATCAGATTTCAGTACATGTTACAAACATTTATAACTCATATTTTCTATACGACAGCATATACACACACTCCAGAGAACTCCCAAACGTTCTGCGAATTTATTAAATTCCTACAAATACTTTGTAGCTCGCGCGTAGACCAGTCAATTTTAGTTGAGACCTAGTTGTTAAGGTAATGTCGATCGTTACCAAACGATTTGTATGCAACATTTATTTTGCTGTTATTTTAATTTAAAGTTATTTAGAAAAATAGTGTATTGCGGGTTTATTCTCTAACCTAATAGCTTAAGGGGCTACCACGAAGGTCAAAAAACCGTGCAGAGGTCATCGCTAAGTGTTAGCTATAAAGTTGAATGTCGCACGGTTTATGACATGGCATGCCATCACGAAACTGTCTGAAATCTTATTTCGTTCATAACTCAAGTAATAATCGTTTTAGAGACAATTCGTCCGACTAGTCCCTATCAAACTAGCTCTTCTTTCGGTGAGTAGCAATTTCAAGGGGAAAAGATAAGTTTTTTTTTTCAATATCCTTAAATATATTTAGAGAAAGCATGTTTTTCAAATTAAAATTATATCGAGCGAAAATCTTCCAATGGAAAGGAGTCTCTAGATAAAAACCTAATAAAAATAATATATAAAAACTTCACTTTACTGGTGTATCTCACTGCTTCAAAATCGATAATCAGAAATATAATGAATTTATAGGGGGTCGAAAATAGCCTGAACTGCTTCGAGAAAGGGATTGTACGGTGGTGCCGCTTTTTTGCTCGACTTGGCGGGCAGATTAAGGGGGAAGTTTCGATTTGTATTCATATTGATTAACTGAGTTCTTGTTCTAGTTTACCATATATAGTGTATTATCTAGTCTATAATTAATTAGATATCTGGTTGTTGCAGTACAGGTTCTGCCATTTTGAGATTTGACCTGCATAACAAACAAACGATAAGCATATTTTCTTGTGATTACAAGCAAAAACAGTAAAAAAAAATATAAACAATAAAAGTAATTGAATTCGTGATAAAAACTTTAAAATTTATAAACTATATCACAATATTTCCGACCCATAAAAATTATTAATTGAAACCTATTTTGTTACCCCTTTTAGTGTAACTAATACTAATTAGCCCCGATTTTTTTAATAGATCTCCAGAGTGCAATAACAAAACATAATTGTTCTTTTTTCATTTTAACTCGTTTTTGTTGCAGTAATCATGTTATAGGGGTGCATATGGTTCCCACCGAGAACTTAGGGTCCCAAGCCAACCTCACCTGCAAGTGGTGCACCTGCCGATCAACGGACGAGGCTCTGGCAATCAAAATATCCCGAAAAGCGGCAATAGGCTCGCCACCTATTACGTGGGATCAAAACACTGGCGAAAAGTGGGCGTTTAATATGTCTCTGCCTACCCCTTCGTGGAAACAGACGTGACTCTATGTATGTAATCATGTTTAACTTTATTTATAAAGCATATTTTTTATTAAGATAAGGTTGAGTGGAAAGGCAGCGATACCAATCGTATATATATATATATATATATATATATATATATATATATATTTATTTTTGTCTCACTTATCCCCGAAGGCGTCGGCAGAGCTGTGAAATTAAACCCACATTTCGCCATCTTATGAATATGTAGTATGTCCCACCTAATAGGGCGCGAGCCTGTTACCGGGTAAGTTACCAGACTCCGTGCTTCTACTAAGAATTCGGTAAAATCCAGTATCACTTTTGCCCGACCCGGGAATCGAAGCTGGGACCTCCCGTGCAGCAGACGCATATGCTAGCCACTGGACCAGAGAGGCAGAGAGTATACTAAGCTCATATATTCTGGTCAATCTGGATAAGCTAGAAAACGGGCCCTGGGTTCCTCGGCGAAAAGTCTTGGATTTAGCATACAATCGAAATCATGCTAAGACGATGATGATAATGCGTAAGAGGACGGTTAGTTAAATCTGGCCCTACAACTACTAACTATTACTACTTAATATTGCTCTATAACGACCATTAATACCATGCGCTCACTTCAAAGCAATCTCTTATCAGCTAAGTGGCTTTCAGAATAGTTTTCATACTTGAATAACTTTGATAGCACTCGTCTAAAAGACAATTTATTTATTAGCTTTTTGCTGCTAAATAAAATGGAAATGAATTCAATGGTCTATGTCGAATATTTAGATTATACGATTGGTTTTATATTTGACTGCAAGTATGACATGGGTACTGAAGTGACGACCACGTATCGGACGACGCAGGGATGCCTTCCTCAAGTTGGACCGACTGGTTAAGATCGCGAGTAGCGGTTGGATGCGTTTGACTACACAAATGGTGTAGCAGTCTATCTCATTTAACACTGGTTTGATCTCTATTCGGGTTAACATTTCTTGTTGATCTTTAAATTGTTCTTCGAGACAGCTTGTTACTTGTTTTGATGCACGTTTTGTTTTAAAAATATTTTTCAGTATCGTAAATTCGCAAGACATCCAATTCGCAAAATGTCCAATTCGCAGAATGTCCAATTCACAAAACGTGGAATTCACAGAATGTCCATTCTCAATAAGTCCAATTCGCTGAATGTCCAAATCACAGAATTTCTGAAAATTCTTTATTACGTAGTTTTATGTACAAACCTTCTATTAATCATTGCTTTCCTAACACACATAAACGAACGAACTAAGTAGAAGTGTCCGTGCCTTGAAAGTTTTAATTTAAGTTCCAGCTTGATGGTAAGTGGTTACAACAAGTTACTTGTTGTTACCCGTATTTTCTAACAGGTGCTTGCTTCAAACTCAGCAGTATTTTCAAACCGCCTTTTTATGCCTGTAATCCTTCTCTTTTTAGTGAGTAAAAGGCATTCGCATTTCGTGTTTTTATATTCCGTTCTCTATATCTCGTTTCACACCAAATTACATCTAAAACGGCTTGACCGATATTTATGTTTTTTGTGTACGAATATTCGTAGGCCATTTCATTGATATTTTTGGACAAAACAGATTTTGATGTTTGTATGTTACTGCCTCGTTGGTCTCGCGGCATAAATGTGCGCGTGGGATTGGGAGGTGTCGGGTTCGATTCCCGGGTCGGGCAAAGTGTTATTGGGTTTTTCCGTTAGGAAATTCTCAGTAGCAGCACGGAGTCTGGTAATGTGCCCGGTACGGCAATAAGCTCGCCCCCTATTACGTGGGACCTAAAAATTCATGGCGAAATGTGGATGTAATATTCCACGATTTAATTTTTCACCTCTGCCTACCCCTTCGGGGATACAGGTGTGACTCTATAAAAAAAAATATTTCGGTATCGATAATACCTATATCTCCGAATACAAGCAGGTACCTATATGGCAAAAAACGCTTGCTGGGTCAGCTTGTAAGTTATTACTGCTAGGTTTCCCCCTTATTATCTTGTTAAGCCTATGATGCAAGACATAGAGGATGGACTCTCACTACATCTTTAAAATTTCATCGAGAGTCGGGAAACTTCAAAGGTCGGCACCACCACGCGTTCCTCCGCACCGTGAGAAACTTGCTATAGATAAATGGTCTTATGGCTTTTTTTTCTTCCACAGAGCCTCCTACGTATCAGTGCTGACGATCGTGGCGTTCTCCTTGGAGCGTTACCTCGCGATCTGCCACCCCCTGCACCTGTACGCCATGGCCGGTCTCCGGAGGGCGCTCAAGATAGTCGCCGTGCTGTGGGCAGTGTCCTTAGTAGCCGCGTCACCCTTCGCGATATACACCACCGTCAACTACCATGATTATCCACCAGGTGAGATATTAAAATGTTTTCTTTAATTATCGTAATTATCATCCTGTCATAGTCCACTGCTGGATATAGGCCTCTCCAATGGCACGCCACTGAGTCTGATTTTCGGCTTTTCGTGTCCAGTCGTTCATCCACTTCGCGTATATCATCACTACACCTAGCCGGAAGGCGCCCTACACTACGCTTGCCAAAGCGCGGTCTCCACATTAGAACACGACAACTCCAACGGTTATCGGTTCTGCGACAAATGTCTCTTCAGTTTGCTAATTCTCTGAGCTGTGTCGATTACCTTGGTTCTCTGTCAGATCACTTCATTACGAATTCGATCTTTCAGAGAAACTCTAAGCGAAGCACCATTTGTTTAATACGGAACCTTTAAAAGGCCATATTGTAAAATAAATACTATAAACCTACATCATAATACCAGACGTAGCACACCATTTAGGTTTTACAGAAATTGGTTAGAAGAAGAGATAGATGAGGGATTTTTTTACTCTAAATAAATTTTGAGGCAGAAGCTTCATAAAATATTAAATTGGTTTATGAACTATATTTTTATACAATCTAGGCTAGAACTTAACTTTGAAATATTAGCACTTGTTTTTAAATAAGGCCCTCTTATACATTAGATCTGAAAAGAGAAAACTGGAAAAGTGATTGGAGTCCTTGAAAGTGCAAAAGTGTTTAAACCCATGTTTTGCTGGAAATTGTTAGTATCTATTATGTCTTATTTGTAAGTTTTCCCTGGACACAAAAATACTTAGTACCCTAGTGAGTAACTGACTTAGTATTTTTTTAGTCAGTCGAATCCGGTTAGAATAGAAAGCGAGCCCTGGGTTCTAACTAGGGCGTGGATCCCGGAATTCCGAGACTTCGTAATTCCGGAATTTCGGAAGATTTTTTTCCGATATTATAATACTGGAACTGAGGGCCCAAATCTCGTAATTCCGGTATTCATAAATAATACACAGTGATTTTTCTAGATAATATTTTTGTGAACGTGGCCAATAATACACAGCTGTTAACACAGTATTAGGTCACCATTCCTTCCCCAGCAACTCCGCGCTCCCCCTTGAATGTTTCCTATGTCCCCGACATTTTGTTAATTCCGCGAACGACCCGAGACCATAGTTGACAATGAAAAGTTAAATGTGATCAGGGAAGCAGATCTAATGCAAAGCACATCAGAGTTAACTTCGGTATTAGTAACGTTTTATGAAACAATATAATTATCTTAAAAAGAATTAGAAAGGAAACAATTGTAGAAATAATTAAGAAAAATACACTAACAAACACGCATTCAGTGCTATGTGAGTTTACTCAACCGTCACAATATAGAGAAAACTAGAGGACGCCAGCAGCTACGCTTGCAATTTAATTTAATTTACCGGTTTTGGCCGATCCCGTGGGAATTTTGGGAAATCCCTTCTTAGTGCACCCCTACGGTCCCCAAGGAACATACGTGCCAAATTTCAGCTTCCTGCGCCCAATAGTTCCGGCTGTAGCGTGTCTGTCAGTCAGTCAGTAACGCAAGGATTTTATATATTAAGATATTGAAATCTATCGTTTCGTCGAATGAAAAAATGGGACCGGTCCGAGAATAGGAATCGCTCGTCAATGCGTTTGAACCAAGGAGAACCTGCCAACTCCTGCACTCCTGAAAGCTCATTCAGAAAAAGTACTGGTTGTTGTCTGAGTCACGCACTTCAACTTCCCAAGATATATGTAGATATATAGATATGGACAGCATATTACAGTAACAAATTTCACTGTGAACAATTGCAAACAATGATGGAAAGATGCCTGTTAAACAACCGACACCAGTGTCAATCGTTATAATCAGATTTATATCTTTATTCGTTAGAGCCTTCTGCTGCTTGAGGACAACGGACACTTAGATTACATAGGTACTTCGCGCAAGACGTTTACTAAATTAGAGGGAGCTGAGGTTTGAAAGTCTCCGACACCCTCCATACAGTCTCCGACACCCCTACAGTCTGTAACTTGCTCCAATAGATCATGACTTTTTCGGAAAATGAACAATTTCATAAGGAAAAAAAACGATTTCAAAGATTTTATTGATTCTCGCCCCCACGATTTCTTCAACAATCGAATCAATCAACTACCCATAAAGGGAAAGTGCATAAACTCTATTCCCAAATGTTATTTTAAAGTTTAGTAATATTTGTTTTTATTTTAACCGTTTTTGTCCCACTGCTGGGCTAATTTCTCCTCCACACTCTTCCATAAATGCCGATCTTTGGCTTTATCTTGCCAGTCTGCTATAAAAGTATTATTCGTTTTTTTCGGCCTGCCCCCGTCAACAATTCTCTTTCCTCCACTTGTACTTCTCCTTCAGGGTTGCATTGTTTGTGTGTCAACTTTTCGAGATATATCCTACAGACATATCCTACCTAATCCTATTTTAACTTCGCTGTTTTGACGCGCACTTCGCTGCTTTGAGGGTTAGTCTTACACGCTACATTACATGGCACGTCGGCAAACCATGAGCTAGGAATTTCGAGAATCGGTCTGGTTATTATTTTAATGTTAAATGTTAAATTGCCTGGTTTTATAACAATGTTTAATTAACTATACTATTTTTCTTCTTAATTTTTTTCTGCTCAGGCTTGAATGTTCATGGCATGTTAATTAATAAAAACTGTAAAAAATGTTGAGATGTTCAAATTCAATGGTAAAATTTTGATCTATTAAACGTATAACGAATTATAGACTGATGAAAAGTATTTAACTTGTTTAATGTTGGCATTATACACGTTTATTTTATATTAGAAATAATTATAAATATTTCAAGAGCATACCGATGCCGGAACCAGTACCGGAATTCCGGAATTGACGCTCCAATATCGTAACTCAGTTCCGGGATTCAATACTCTCCGATATTACAAGCCCTAGTTCTAACTGGGACAACGCTAAAAGGATGATGGTTTATTGCAGGGGACGTGCAAACATACAAACAACGGACACATAGTATACCCTGATTCGAAACAACATTTGTGAATCAAATACAAAACGATTATTTGTTTTGCCGTGCAGATTGAATCCACGCAGTTAACGTGGATCAAAACCGTAATTCCTGGGATTAGCGCTTTCAACCAAACAAACAAACTCTTCAACTTTATAAGATT
The DNA here is from genome assembly GCA_944739405.2 of Euclidia mi. Lineage (NCBI taxonomy): Eukaryota > Metazoa > Arthropoda > Insecta > Lepidoptera > Erebidae > Euclidia > Euclidia mi. The sequence goes on along the minus strand of OX123195.2, from coordinate 72,687,876 downwards.
GGTATAGATTCTTTACGCTTTCAAAAGTATCTGAACATTTTATATCATACATCATTTTTAACATGATCCCAGTATTAACTTTTTCACCAAATTTAAATAACTATGGTTATTATATTAAAAACAAATAAAACATTATTAAACATTAATTAATTTTACATCTCAAACAATACAATTACCCTTACGATAATAATTACCGATATCGATTTACTGTAATTTTATTACTTTTTGTTTGTGAAGAATAAATGGGCATTCTATAATGAAAGGCCCATTAAGTATATTAATCGGTCTGGGCAAGTTACCAGGGCACCTTGGCCAATAAACTAGGCATGTATGCAGGTATTATTATGGATAATATAAATTATAGCTCTGGCTATAATTTGTTATACTGTACATAGGTCTTTTTGTAAGTGATGAAGTTGGAAATTGTAATTTAGGTTTTAGAAAACTTCCAAAACTGGACGGTACGGTCAAGTATGCTAACCATGGTTGACGTGGTCTTGCCGCTACGAAATATCGACGGAAACTCTTGAGGTTGTAGTCACGAACAATCTTTTACTTACTCAGAGAGACTAAATTAGACTGACCATAAGAGTCATCAGAAACAGCTATAATACGTTGTTGATTAAACTACCCATTGACTTTGAATGTCAAACGTCTCGATGATATACTCATTGACCTCAAACGATTTTAATTTTACATTTTCTAGTTTATTTATTTATGACTTGTAAGGAATCTTTATTTATTTAAACACCTGGACAGAAATCTAAGAATTTAAAGGGTAGAAAGTAAAGGAAAATTTACAGCAAAGATTTCGAAATGACATATAATTTTAACTTCGCGCTCTGCGTACTAATTTTAATTAAAGCCGGTTCGTATTGCCAATTTCGAGGACTTGAAGGTTTTTGTGGAAAACGGTGGTGTGTTAAGGCTTTCAGAGCTATTTGAAAGGAGTATCCAGGATTTTTAATTTACCTTGGCATCGAACGGGAGAGGTTGACATGGTGCCTTGGATTTGCAATACTTTGCAGGCGTAAGCGCTCATTCATACCTCAAAGACGATTCACCAAAAAATATTAGACATCATGACAAACACATTCATATTGCATACGCAATCGTACCTACTTTTTCACGATTTGTCGAAATATCCGAATTGGACGATACGTGAGGATCATGTTCGTTTCGTAAGCCAGAGCTGATCCTTGGAAGAGCTACCGATCATGACATGTCAAAAAAATCAGGATTGGTTTTGGCAAATGCGATCTTTAAAATATGATTTATGTCAAGTCCGTATTTTTTTTCGATTTTTGTGAACATTTCAAAGCATTGGCATCAACTAAAAGTCAAACGTATCGTGTAAAACATGATTTATTTTTTAGAAGTAATTGTCCTCGTGTGTATGAGCTCTGAGAAAAGTGCCGTCAAAAAGTGAAGTGTGCTTGACGAACTCTCTATATCGCTATGTTTTTGTATCAATTGATTCATAAAGACAAGATTTTTTTTTATTTTAATAAAAAAACCTGTCAAATTGACTTCATGCTGCCTGATGCTAAGCTGACAGTGAAGTCCTATTGTGAAGGCCACCTAAAAAAGTATCAATCAATATTATACGCTCAGATCAAGTAACATTGTACTCGTAACTACAGCACTCCCTATATTGCGAACTAGGGGACGCCCGCAGCTAACGAAGTACTTTCTCGCAGCGAAAAAATTGATGGATTGTTAGAAGGATGATATAAATGATAGGGGAGTGAATGATGGCATCTGATATTCAAGACTAGAAGAGGAAGACATTCTGCACCGACCCCAAGTCATATGGGGACAGGGCAGGCAGAAGAAGAAACAGGACGCCTGCATCTATGCCCGACATTTTATTTTAATTAAACCATTCTGCCTGATCCCGTAAGAATTTTGGGAAATCCCTTGTAATCCCCTACGGTTCCAGGGACATACATGTCACATATTTATATCTCATAGATTCAAACCCAAGACTGAACAGTGCAAGCGAGAACTTTACTGATGATATAGCTAGGTTCAGTGGTGGGTAACCCCATCACTGAACCTAGCTATATCATCACACACACACAATTAACACAAGGAGAATTGTACGGAGTCAAGAATGTGCGTGCCTGAAAGCACGAAATTACGGTGCGCATGTCCTGAGATTTGGTCCTATTTAACCAAGCCCTACCTTATCAACTTATCCTTGACTGGTCTTCCCACTTTCGTTGAATGATGCAAAGCGATTCAAAGCCCAAAAGTAATCAAGGAATATTTAGACACGACATTTCTTTTATCAAACCAAATGCCCTAAGTACCTTCACCTTTATATTCAGAATGATCGAATTAGGATAAAAGGCTGATTTACTCAAATCCAATAGTTAAACATTAGAAAGCTAGAGAGCTTTCCTTGACCCTAACGCCTACCACGTGCCACGTGTCTGAATAATTAACAGTTCTCACTAACACTTGTAAAAGCTTTACATAGACATGCACTATTTAGTACTGAGACAATGAAACAAATGTGAACACGGATGTCTGCGCTGCATAAACGCCTGATCATTTTAAATGGCATCAAGTTACTCGTTTAAGTAATACTGTACCTGACTCCTAAATTTATTTTACTTACACCCGCACATATTTTTGTTATTCGATTTCTAATTTTGTTACGCTGGCATCAATACGTAAAAACTGCGAATCATTGTAATACTTAATGACAAAAAAGCAAGATTAAAGCTGTTATCAACGGAATCTGAGGTTTTCATTACAAAACTTTGTCTACTATTACACATTAAAATTGGCGACCGTGACAGGACGGATTTGCAAAATTCGGATCGAAGTACGAAAACAAAGAATTCTCGTCAAAAGGAAATCTACCAAAGATTGATTGTGGAGGACTACAGACGCAGGAACACTATCAAAGAAGACAACTAAGCCAGCCAGGTCGGTCAGCAGAAAGCGCCGCGCCCAGCCTTAGCTTCTACGACGACGCCACGTCGGGGTTCACCGTCAGCCTGCCACGCCAGTTCGAGGATTCCGTCAACATTTGTAGAACAGCTCGTGTTTCTATCAGTGCCAACAGCCATCAGCGAGGACCAATGCAGCCGGAAGCAGCCGTCTCGCCTATCAGTTAAGTGCCATTCCCATAGTTTACCCTAACACCTAAACCTATTTTTCCTATCAAAAGGGTCGCTGTTTGGTACATTCCACTTGTGTATTTCATTAGTTCAACAAAGTATCTAGCTAATTTAAAGCTTATTTCAAGTAAACAACCAGTAAATATAGAAAAATAGTGTAATTAAAATTCATTGTTCAGTGTGACAACTACCTACGTCATCATTTGTAAAATTATAAATTCTTAAAATACCAGTACATTCCTTAAAATAAGTTCATAAATGAACAATACTTGAGTATCTAAACACCAATTAGTAATATTGCCAATTTTTCTCATAGACACCCTCCCAATAGTTCGTGCCATTATTGTAGTTAACATTATTTCAAATATTTTGGGCCGACTATTCCAGAAACTCCATCGCTGCCTGACGCTGCCAGCTACCGCTAGCCGCGTTTGGGTGACGTCGGTGCATCGTCGTGCTGCCGAGCTGCAGCCGCGTGGCTGCCCCAGGTGCCGCCGAAGGAGTATCAGATAAGATTCTAAACATATAACTTTATTCCTTCATTTTGCGTTACTGTTTAGAACTCAATTAACAATAAGCATTTTTCGTAAAGTTCTCAGTGCTAGTTTATCGTTTGTTGTTGCTATTAGTATTTAACAAAATGTCTTTAAGCGAAGATAAAGACTGTAATGCAAAACAATTGAAGGAACTGTTTGCTAAGCGTAGCTCGGTCAAAGGTCGTTTAACAAAGTTTAAAAAATATTTAGATGGAGTATGCTCTTCAAAATTGAATAAAACCCAAATTAAAGAGTTAGAAATTAGTATTGGTAAAATACGAGCTATGTCTAGCAAATTTGATGAACTACAGGCTCAGATTGAGGTCATTAATTGCGATAATATGGACTCCGAGATCGACGAACGTGATGAAATTGAGCAGATCTTCACTTCACATCTTGCAATTGCTGAAGAGCAACTTGATAAGTACAAAAATACTTCAAACGAATCTGATTTGCACAATTCATCACAATGTCATAACGATCTGTCATCTCAATGTCATCATGTTGATTTTAAATTACCACAAATACAAATCGCAAAGTTTGATGGCGCTTATTTCCGCTGGCTTGAGTTCCGAGATACCTATTTATCGCTTATTCATAACAATGAACGCATTAAACCTATTCACAAGTTCCATTATTTGGTATCGTATCTTGAAAAGGAAGCCGCGCGAATTATTTCCAATTTAGAGATTTCTGAAAATAATTATAAAACTGCATGGCAGCTTTTGTGCGATCGTTACGATAACAAGCGCCAACTTATAAATCAACACCTTAATTCATTGATATATTTCGAATCAACACAACAACAACACAAACGTGAATCGGACAAATCACTGAGGTTTCTAGTTGACCACGTAACTAAAAACTTGCGAGCATTGTCAAGTTTAGCAACGAAAGATGAACTGCTTGAAATGATAATTATTAAAATTCTTATACAAAAATTAGATAATCGTACTGCCATGAAGTGGGAAGAACATCGTAATAATTTGTCCAATCTCCCTGCTTTAAAGGATTTCAAAAAATTCCTAACTGATCGCGCTGATGTGTTAGAAACTATGAATCAAAACAAGTCTGATATACCCAAGGTCACACAATCACGTCAAAACAATAATAACAATTCTCGTAGTACTAAATCCTTTTCATCTACAGTTCAGAACACCGGCTCTGTCGCTAAGCAGTGCGTTGTCTGTAAGGGTGACCACTGGATATACGACTGCCCTACATTCCTTGCGAAGAGCGTTCAGGAACGACGAGATGAAGCATTTAAGTTGCACTTATGCTCCAATTGTTTACGAACTGGGCATCGTGCACGTGACTGCAAGTTGGGTCCCTGTCGTGAGTGCAAGCGTAGGCACAATTCACTCTTGCATTCCCCTAATTTAAACAATACTAGTGCAAGTAATGCTAGTACAGTCAGCAGCAATAATACCAACACAGATCGTGGTTCAACTGAAATATCAGTAAATAATTCTATTAGTGATAATTTTATAGAAAATCACATTCTTTTATCAACAGCTATGGTTAATGTTATCAATCCACAAACAAACAAACAATTTCGAGTGCGTGCTTTGTTAGACTGTGGCAGTCAGTCTTCATTTATTAGCCAGTCACTTATGAACAAGTTATCATTACAGGTATGTGCTATTAATACTATAAACGTTATCGGTATAGGCAACAACTTAGCGGAATACGTAAACAAAAGTTGTATTGCCCGATTAAATTCTCTTAATGATGACTATAGTGTTGTACAGTCATTTTATGTATTAAACCAATTAACAAGTGTTATTCCAAAACAATCTATAGACATTAGTCAATTAAATATTCCAACCAACCTACAGCTAGCTGATCCTAGCTTTAATCGGCCTTCAGCCATAGACGTCTTGATAGGTGCAGACCTGTTTTGGGACCTACTCGGATGTGATCAGCTTGCATTAGGTACTAATATGCCCCAGCTTCGTAGCTCAAAGCTAGGTTGGCTCGTTGCCGGCCCAATTTCTCCAAATGTAAGGAATTGTTCGTCACCTAAAAATATTCCGTGTCATGTTTCAATTAGTGATAGTGACGAATGCAATAATTCCAATATTGATTCTCATTTGAAAAGGTTTTGGGAACTTGAGCAGGTTCCAGATAAGCAATATTTTAGCAAAATTGAGCAGGCATGTGAAGACCATTTTTATCGTAATACTTATCGTTTAGAATCGGGTAGATTTTGTGTGAGGCTGCCCCTAATTGATAATCCAGATTGTTTAGGAGATTCTTACGCTATGGCTAAAAAACGATTGTTGTATTTAGAAAGACGTTTCCGTAAGAATCCAGAATTAAAGTTGAAATATTGCAATTTCATTCAAGAATATTTAGAGTTAGGTCATTTAGAGGAATGTCCGACTACTAATCCCGTTCCATCCTATTATCTTTGCCATCATGCAGTATATAAGCAAAACAGTGAAACGACAAAGACTCGTGTTGTCTTTGATGGATCGGCACGAACTTCCTCAGGTTTCTCTCTGAACGATCTGCAGATGGTCGGTCCCAATGTTCAAGACTCAATCTTTTCTATTTTGATTCGAGCTCGTCAGTACAAATATATTTTGACAGCTGATATTGAAAAATTCTTTAGAATGGTTGAATTAAATGAAAAGGATCGTAATTTACAATTAATACTTTGGAGAAGTGATGAGTCCAATCCTATCAAAACTTTACGTTTGAAAACCGTAACTTATGGTCTTGCAAGTGCTACATATTTGAGCACCAAGTGTTTGTCAGTATTGGCAGAGAATTGCGATGACCAGCTTATAGGTAACATTATTAAACACGACCATTACGTCGACGATCTGGTCACCGGATCAAACGACGAGTCCAAGCTATTATACATTCAACGCAAGGTGTCGGACACTTTAAAGTCAGGTGGGTTTAAACTACGTAAATTCAGATCGAATTTACCAAGCATTTTATCATCATCAGTCATTGATCAGAATGATAAGGTTAGTTTAAGTGAATCTAATAATACTTTAGGATTAAATTGGAATCCTAAAACCGATACCCTTCAAATATCGATTGAGATTCCCAATAAAAATGATGTGGTTACCAAGCGATCGATACTGTCTGCATCATTCAAGATTTTTGATCCTCTTGGAATTCTCAGTCCATGTGTAATTATACCTAAAATGTTACTTCAGTCCTTATGGCTGAACAAGAAGGGTTGGGATGAACCAGTTAGTTCCGATATCCTGGAATCCTGGAACAAGTTCATTGGCAATTTACATTTTTTATCAGATTTACAGATCCCGCGCTTAACACTATGCGAAGCTCCTAATTATATAGAAATACATACCTTTAGTGATGCTTCTCAAGTCGCTTACGGTGCCTGTGTGTACCTACGGTCACACAACTTAGCTGGCGAGGTAAAGGTAAATTTACTGTGTGCTAAGTCTAAGGTGGCGCCGTTGAAACCGATAACAATACCGCGTCTGGAGCTTTGCGCTGCGCTATTAGCTGCAAAATTGTGTAAGACAGTTACCAGCTCTCTGCGATGTGATGTCAATCGCATCATTTACTGGTGCGATTCCAGCGTTGTCCTCAGCTGGTTAAATGGTAATTCTGCAAAGTTAAAAACGTTTGTAGCTAATAGGGTAGCCGAAATTAATGAACTTACCGATAGTTCGTCGTGGCGCTATGTGCCGACTGATCAGAATCCAGCTGACCTGATCTCAAGGGGCGTGAGCCCAGATCAAATCATCAATTCTAATTTCTGGTGGTCAGGTCCAAGCTTTCTAATACAGCCTGAATCCGATTGGCCCTATTTAAAGAAATTAATAAATGAATCAGACTTACCTGAGATGAAGTCCACTTCCGCTGTTGTCCTGGAACCAGCAACAGAAATTCTAAAAATAGATAAGTTTTCATCGTTTTTAAAACTGAGACGTGTATTTGCGTATGTCAATAGATTCATACATAACATAAGATATAAATGTCCTAAAGATAAATTATTTGGTAAATTAAATGTTAGCGAATTAGAATTATCTTTTATTAGCTTATGTAAAATTGCTCAGCAAACTTCATTTACTCTAGAGTACAATCTTTTGTTAAAAAATAAAACTTTAAGTAGCAAGTCAACACTTTTGTCACTTTCACCCTTTTTGGATGATGACAAGGTGATGAGGGTCGGTGGTAGGATAGAATTATCTAATTACAATTATACTAAAAAACATCCTATACTTTTACACGCTTCTCATCCACTCACTAAATTGTATTTTAAATATGAACACTTACACAATATGCATGCTGGGCCTCAGCTGTTGCTGGCCTGTGTAAGAGAGACTGTGTGGCCTATAAATGGTAGGCATTTGGCCCGCCGCACAGTACATGTTTGTGTTCGATGTAGACGTATACAAGGTAAAACATTAACTCCCATGATGGGAAATTTACCTGCACAGCGCATCATACCTGATTTTCCATTCCGTACTGTGGGAGTTGACTTCGCTGGTCCGTTCCTAACACTAAATAGAAAGGGTCGAGGTGCACGACTAATTAAAACCTATTTATGTTTGTTTGTATGTTTTCGCTATAAGTGTGTGCACCTGGAAGCCGTCAGTGATTTGTCCAAGGACGCGTTTATCATGACGTTACGCAGATTTATATCGCGTCGAGGTAAGCCAGCGGAGATATTTTGCGATAACGGTCGCAACTTTGTTGCGGCAGCTAAAGAGATTGGCAATTTTCTTAAAACTAATCATGAACCTGTAGTTAATTTTGCTACCAATGAAGGCATAAAGTTTGTGTTTTCTCCCACGTATGCTCCACATTTCGGCGGCATCTGGGAAGCCGGCGTTAAATCCGCGAAATACCATTTAAAACGCGTTATGGGGAACCATCATTTAACGTTTGAGGAGATATGTACTCTCTTCACACAAGTGGAAGCTGTGCTTAATAGTCGACCTTTGTGCCCACTCTCCCCTTCCCCTAACGATTACCATTTCCTATCTCCCGGTCACTTTCTGATAGGGCGTGCCCTAAATGCATTGCCTGGTCCATCGCTCGAGCACGAGAACCAGAACAACCTTCAACGTTACTTGAAGCTTGAACAGATTCATCGGCATTTTTGGCAGCGCTGGGAAAAGGAATATATAGCTGAACTACAACAGCGCTCCAAATGGCGTACTAATTCAGCATCCCTGCAAGTTGGAGATTTAGTTCTTCTCCAGGAGGATAACGTCCCACCACTGAGCTGGCGAATGGGACGAGTCAGCCGCCTGTTCCCTGGAACCGACGGCGTCACACGAGTCGCAGACGTGGAGACTACCAGAGGCTGCTTCAGGAGGCCTCTCACACGGATCTGCCCCTTGCCTACATCTTTACCGGATGACGACTAACGCAGTTGAAAGGAGTCTTTCAACGGGGGGGAAGATGTCTGCGCTGCATAAACGCCTGATCATTTTAAATGGCATCAAGTTACTCGTTTAAGTAATACTGTACCTGACTCCTAAATTTATTTTACTTACACCCGCACATATTTTTGTTATTCGATTTCTAATTTTGTTACGCTGGCATCAATACGTAAAAACTGCGAATCATTGTAATACTTAATGACAAAAAAGCAAGATTAAAGCTGTTATCAACGGAATCTGAGGTTTTCATTACAAAACTTTGTCTACTATTACACAACGGATAATTTGAAAAAATATCCTATTAGGATGAGATTTTTTTTAAAGGATACGCGTTCCACGTTTATTGAGTGGACCAAACATTCTACAAACGTTTTTGTAGCATTATACCTCCGTTACAAGTATATAACAGCGGATACCCTAGTGAAGATATCAACATCCGCAGAGAGGTTTCAAGCCCACGGGTGCACCACTGACTATTCGAAGTTTTGTATCATTTACCTTGAACTCGGCAAGCACGTTACACCCTGCGACGTTAACCCGGCTGTCACGTAGATTTACTCAGTTGATATGGGCCATGGTACTCTTGAATAAACTGACACTAGTGTTAGCCATGGAATATCGCTGTCTCCTTGAGTTGCGGAGGTCAGACGACAGTAGCTCTATGACAAGGATAAATGATGAGGTGTAACAGGTAAAACCGCGGAGCACTCCTAGTATGCTATATCATAGGGGCATTTCACGTGAAGTCGACAAAACAAAGAGGTTCAAAAATTCGTTCATATTTAGTAGGTGTAATTTCTTCTTTTAGGGAATACAAATATAAACACACAATATTTTTATTTATCTATGTTTATTTGTCTAGATATTGGACTTCCTAGAAGTCAGCAAGTTCAGGGAAGGGTTTTTTGACTTTTGTTTTGATATTGAAAATAAATTACAATAAAACAGTAACAGTGGTGTTATCAGTAGAAAAATACTGTTATTTTTCTATGTATCCAGAGAGAAAGAATAAATATTTCAGAGATGTTTTTGATAACTTCGATTTTCTTTGCTTTGCAAATGAATACAAATGAATCCAAAAGACTGAACGCAACATTAAACATGTCTTCATATCACGTGAAGTGGATGTCCTACTTACAAAAGGAGGTAGGTAAATAACCGTTAGTAAATTTTCACTAAGTACCAAAACCATTGCGCCATTATCGAAGGTCAAAGTTATCTACTTGTTCGTAAGAAATGTTTAGCGATGCAAAGTAATTTACTTTTCTTCGCTAAGCATTTTACTTACAAAGGTAGATTAAAGAATTCCAGAGCGATTGCTCCGCTGAATAATGAATCTTAGCGGCAAATTGCCAAGTTCTTGAAGCTACAGTTATATGTACGGGATAGAGAGTTTTTAGCTGCCTTGTTTTAGAGAAAAATTGTGATTTTAAGGTTTCCAATTCCATACTTTATTTAACTTTAGTCATACAAAAGGTCATTAGTCCTAATAGTTACCAAAGGCATAGCATTTTTTTATGATTTTACTTTGTATCTACGACAAAATCAAATTACCTTTAACATCATGATTATGCTTTTGACTATGTACATTACAACTATCATAAAAATCTATTAATAAGGGCAAAAGGTTACCAAAGAACGAGAAAAATTGAATTAAAAAAGAAGTGTTAAACTACATAGTATACATAGATGTTTTTGGTAACGCTGTCAATCTACCTGTCGAAGTGCGTGCCAGCAGACTGACAACATGACCACGTAAAGTGACAATGCTTATTCTGCTAGTCATCCCGTGAGCACAGCTGGTGCGACAAGTGCCAAAACATCAAATCGAATAAATCTGTATTTAAACATTATTTTCAATTTCATTTTAATGACAAGCGGCGATAGCCCAGTGGTGTACGTAACGGACTGGCGAGACGATTGTCTCGAGTTCGAGCCCCAGGTACACCGGGCACACACCAATGACTTTTAGAAAAATGTTAATTAACGCTCGCTTAGTAATGTGCCCGGTAAATGGCAATAACTGGCGAAGTGTGGGTGTGTTATACACCTCTGCCTACCCCTTCGGGGATAAAAGGTGTGAAGTTATGTTATGTTATGTTTTTGTTATTATAATGAACCGGATTAACGATACAATGTGTCACTATCTCATCGTTTCATACTGTGGATGATGTAAGAGGCGACTGAAGGAAATACTCGAGGCCTACCTACAGTACCTTTGGGCAAGAGACGGATCACTTGACCAGATCTCCTTACTGCCTCACAGAGCTATTGTTACGCATCTTAGGTAAGGCCTATGATGATAGACCCGTTAAATACCATTATCTATTTTTACAAAATGCTTGACTTTAAAAATGTTTCTTCGTACTGTCTCCTGGTTACGGAAACCTTAATATACTTCTGTTTCCAGGTTCTGGTAGGTCATCATTGGAGTCAGCGTTCTGCGCAATGCTGAAGCAGCCATCCTGGTACCTGTGCAAGCTGAGTAGCTTGCTGTTCTTCATCCTGCCTGGCATCATCATCCTGTGCCTCTACGTGCGCATGGGACTCAGAATTAGGTACGTTATGGGGTACGTATCTTTTATTATTACTTATGTTATTTATTTGACACTTAAAATACTTTGACCTCTAAAAATCTAAAGACGTCCACTCCTGGATATAGGCCTCCCTAAGGCTCTACACACAGAACGATCTTGAGCCGGATGATAGCCAATCTCGTCCAGATCCTAACAAGATTGTCGTGTCATCCGGCAGTGGGCCCCAATTACCGGTCAGCCTGCCACATGAGTTATTTAAGCTATGTGCCCGCATGTAGCCACCTTCAGCTTGACTATTAAGACATTTGTGCCTCCTCTGATGTTGGACAGGCGAATCGCCTGCTCGTATGCCGCCTATTACATTAAAATCACTGTCTGCTTGTTACTGTTAGGTACTCAGTACCTACTCACCGTCATATCAATCGATCTGCGAGTAGTGCGAATATACAGGTAGAAATCGTACGCGGTAAAATTCGAAATCAGTAAAAATACAGAGAATAGAATCTTAAATGAAGTCTATGCAACTTTTTTATATACTTCCAAGCTCTATTTATTTCTTTCTTTCTTCATCCCTAGAAGTTAGAATACTGTGTACCGACCCAATGGGGTAAACTGATGTTATTACTGAGAATACTTTAGTGTTCAACATTGAGTTGTAACCGAAAAAATCTGCAATCTAAAAGATTTGTTGCTTACTACATGTAGCCCCATTATTGTCGTTGGCAGCGATAGCCTAGTGGAGATACCAATAGACTGACATGCAGAGGATTCTATCTAAAGCACGCATCATGGACTTTTCGGAGTTGTGTGCGTATTTAAGTGTAAATTGTCGCTTGTCCCGTGCCTTGGAAAGCACGTTAAGCCGTCGGTGCCGACAACCATTGAAAAAGGTATGCTAAGATGGTTTGGACACATGGGGAGGATGGATGACGAAAGACTGACCAAAAGTTATATAAGTCAAGTGTGAATGGGACAGGAGGAAGGAGAAGACCTAGACGGACGTTCACTGACCAGATTGGAGACATCCTAAAAAAAGGACAGGCTAGAAGTACCCTTAACCAAAGAGGATGCATCAGAAATATGGTGGGAGTGAATGAAGCAAGAGAGATATGTCAGGATCGTTGTAAATGGCGTTCCGTAGTCTCTGCTTACCTCTCCGGGAAACAGGCGCGAGTCTATGTATGTATGTATGATAATAAACACATCCACACCCGTCAACATTTGTTGATAAACTAATGTTTTCACTCGCTGAACGGCTACTCAACAAAATTCCGTGATCAACTCCGCAACGCAAGTGTTGCCCGCAACATGTTTATGCAACGATTTTTATACAAATGTTTATAATGAATATGGCGGACTCAAGAGGTACACACAGAGACAAGCTAAGCTCCAAAGTTGCTGTACGATTTCAATACTTATTTCCTACGTCATAAGAACTGTGCAAAGGTCAAAGAGACTAGCATGACGTAAAGCCTTGTGTACAAAAGACGATTTTATAAATAACAATTACTTTAATTGAAATTACACAGTTTGTATTTAAATGCCTGACAAAGTCAACACCTACGCATTCTGTTCATCAAACCTCCATTTGAAATCTGAATACAACAGATAACTGTTGTATTCAGATGAAAGAGCTGTCTATTATTCTGAATATTTTTTTTGGCAATAAATTTAATTTTATCTATCGGTAACATCTGTGAACACAGTCATTGTTTACGCTGCAATATAACACGTCGCAACTCCCGCTATTTTGAAAGAGGTTTACGTATGTAATATTTCTAACGATTTTTAAACACTGATACCGCAAACTATATTTTTTATAGACTCGCACCAGTATCCCCGAAGGGGTAAGTAGGGGTGTAATATTACACACACAATTCGCTATGTTATGAATCTTAAGGCCCCACGTAATAGAGGGAGCGAGCCTATTTTTTTTACCGACCAATTTGCCACTGTGATTTTCCGAATTCTCAGTAGCAACACGGAATTATGTCTGAGAATTAGGACAGTCAATTACACTTTTGCCCCACCTGGAAATAGAACCCGAGACGTTGCGTAGAGATCCGGAGATCTCTACGCAAACGCTACCCACTAAACCACCGAAGCAGTAACTGCAAAATAAATTTATGTTGATACCAAGAGAAGTGCATCGTACCAAGTAACTTTAACAAATTCATACGGAAATGCAATTAACGCTTGAACTTCAGTGTGTCGCACAAACGTGCACTCGAACTATGGTGAGTCGCAGTACCGATTTTTCGCACGAGCGAAATCGCACTTCCATTAGTCGAACAAGCGTGGTACACTTAAAGAAGGGTGTTTTAAGTGTGGCGTGCTTGTGTGCTTGTGTATCTATCTGTGGCATCGTAGCTCCCGAATGAAAGAGCTGTCTATTAGTAGGGGAGCCCATGAAGGGATTTCGGGATTTACTCGAGCGCGTCAGATATTAATAGCATCCATGTCCTACGCATTTTCAATAAAGTAGGAATGTTAATCTGATCGTTTGGATAGTAGAGGTAAGATTTCAGCATGTAAAAAAAGAAAATTAGTCGTAGGTACGTGTCAGATTTTCTAGGAGGATGTTAAGTGAACCTTAAAAAATGCTCTCATTGAATAATCTGACGATTTAGATGTCACGCAAACTCTAAACAAAAAAAGTGTTTTAGTAAGAAGACAAACGAACAAGCAGATAACCTCATGATAAGTAATCATCGCCGCCCATAGACACCTGCAATGCCCGAAGGATCACAAGTGAGTTGCCTACCTTTTACCTAAAAAAGGAATGAGTGAATTCGCCGTTTTGAAATATTCAAGCACGTCAGATTAAGGTATATACATTTGTATTATCCTAACGTGCCGTCTCTTAATCTGACGATTATCTGGAAGGATTAAGGCAAAAACTCTTTAAAAAAAAAATACATTATTTCCATTTCTATCCTTTTATCATCTAAGCTTTGCAACCCAATAGGTCTCCATGACGCTCGAGTAAATCCCAATTTAACATCGTTGGGCTCCCCTACTATATAGCGCGTGAATTGCTAATAGCTGCAATACAACTGTCAACTGTCCTGCTTGCGCGACACGCCAGAGGTGCTGTTAATAACATAAAATATTATATATACCTAAATAGAATACGCAACAATTGCCTGCCCTTGTAATTTCTATGAAATTTCTATCATTTCCGCAAGAATACCTCTAAATTTTCTATGTGACATTGTTATTAGTAAATTTTTTACCAATAGTGCTATCTTAAGAAGTGGTGAAAAACCCTTCAGTATAACGTGAATCTTTAGTTTCTATTATACTTCGCGTGCGTTATCCCACGTCTAAGGCTAAGAACTCACGGAGCGATTTTCTCCCGCGACCTCCGCGGTGGTGGAACTGCGGTTTTATTTCTAAACTCACGAGACCGGTTATTTGCGCGGTTTTTCAGCCGCCGCGGCTAAGATCATTGCCCGCAGACGTGGCGGGCGATGATCGCAAGACGGGCGGTTGCAAGACGGACAAAAAACGATCAGTTGAGAATTAGTAGGTCGATTTCAATATCCATTTTATATTTAATACTTATTTGTTTAATTTAAAACATGCACAAACATTTGTCACGGTGCCACAAGTCACTGGCTGGTGCAAAATGACGTTGGATTTCAGTACACCTCGCCCCTCGCCCGCGACCGCGGCCCGCCAACCGACCGCAGAGCGCGCGGGCGCCGCCCACCGCGGCTGCGGTTGGCCGCGGCCCGCACGATTCCACTAGTTGCCCGCCGGTGCAGCGGGAACCGCAAACAACCGCGCTCGCCGCGGGCGTAAAACGCGTCGTGAGTTGTGCTTTAATTTTTTACATAGATATCTGCATTCTACAAAAGCTGCGGGCCCGCAACCGCGGCGGTCGCGGGTGAAAATCGCTCCGTGAGTTCTTAGCCTAACCCGGAGACCGCTTTCTAGTCTGACCGGATTTGATTAATTAGCTTTTCAGTAAAGCTTTTGCCTGCCTGACCTCCGCAACCCAAAGGGAGATAATTCAGATATATTCCATGGTATAGACTCGTATCAGTTTAGGGCATTCGATAATTTATCATTCAACTTACCTATCAAGTAACTTACATTATTCCAAAAAATCATAGGTACGCGCCGTGGATTCGAACCCGATAGACTATTGCTGCCCTGACGTAACGTGAAACTCCAGTTTTATTAGATAAAAATAGCTCTTTAATCTTCTACTGACATTTTAAATACTACATAGTATAAAACAAAGTCTGTCTTCTGTCTGTCTGTCCCTATGTATGCTTATTGTATGCTCTTAAAAACTACGCAACGGATTGTAATGCGGTTTTTTTAATAGATAGAATAATTCAAGGGGACGGTTTATAGTGGGCGCTGGCGAGCGAAGCCGCTGGCGGCGTTTAGTATTAAATAAACTATAATTAAATGAAATAAATGTTTATAAAGCACTTAAGTTCAAGGTGTTCCGAGTAAAAAGCTCTTGAGTATAACGGTGTCTTTGACGGAAACTATTAATAACTCGTATTGGCTTGGTTCATTACTGCGTGAAGGTGCAGATTATGACACAGTAACAGCACCGCTTCAACCCAGTGACTTGTCATTTAATTTTGACTATTAAATCGTATTTCCCACAGTAGTATATTCTACGAGCATAGTGTCGATATAATAATATGCCAACGGCGGGTTGTCAGTTTGCTTGATTACCAAACAACTTTACGCTTTAGAGGTATGTTTAGTACCTATCTATTGCGTGTTCTAAGATAACTTGACATAAGACATAAGACATTTATTTCATAACAAACTTACATTTGTGTCGAAAATAAATACAGGCAAAACTTTAATAACTCAAAATATACACAAAACATAAAAAAAGAGATTACAATATACAAAAGTTACACAGCCATTATTATTGTATATGCATAAGACTCATTATTTTTTGTCTTTTATGTACTCCTCTACGCTATAGTAACATTTTTTTAGGAGATATGCTTTAAGCCTACTATTAAATATTTTGTGGTTGACAATAACTTTAAAATCTAAAGGTAGCTTATTAAATAAAGACACGGCTTGTACTCTGGTGCCATGTTGCACAATATTCAATCTTGGATGAACTATGGTCGGTAGGTCCTTTCTGCGAGTATCAAGTCTTTGCAGCCTATCCGAATCTGTTTCATATTTAGATAGGTGTTTTATTAAATTAGTTAGGACTACTAAGATGTAAAGGCAAGGTACTGTTAATATTTCTAATTTAATGAAGTGGTCCTTGCAAGATTCCATCTGTTTTATTCGTACCATAGTTCGTATTGCTCTTTTCTGTATTACAAAAGCAGCATTGATGTTATAGTGGTAACAGCATAGTCATGTGGTGTAGTGTTGTAGGTTCAATCACAACACACATCGCAACACACTATATAGAAGGTGTAACAGTTACAGCACCTTACAAAATGTAAATTATGTGTATAATGCAAAACCTGGCGATGAAAAAGAGTGACCGTGAGTTTTATTGTCCGTTCTTTCTCATGGTTCTACGACCTTTCTTTGCGAACGTGGTGGTAAATGTAGAGTCTTTAAGTAATTATTTTATAAATTTATTATTTTGACGTTCATAAGCGTCATATTGTGACCCAAACGAATAAAGGATTTTGACTTTGACTTTGACACGGAAGACATGTTGTGTATATCAAAGTTGTACGACTCTGGGTGTTTTATGCCCTTGCTTGAATGTTTGCAGAGCGACCGCAAAACGTCGAAAGTAGGGTCTATAAAAAAGCTTTACAGTTTATATTGGCCCAAAGATAAAACAGATATTTAAACAGAGATTTTCATTATCTGCTTCCTCCGAGCACGATCCGGCGACCCTTAAAATCGTAAATGTGGTGACAATATTCTCTGTCCCATCAGTATGTCGAGGTAAAATAAAACGGAATGTCGGGTAATTCTTTGTGTTAAAATAACTTGTTTTAATATTGTGAATTGACATGTTTGCTTTGAACGAAGGCCTGCCCACGACAAATATTGTAAAAATGTTTATTTATGTATATGTATGTGTAAAAAGCTGTCTATATGTGATTGCACATGGATTGTAACATCCGCGACGTTTAAGTAAATACTTTGTTTTTTTAACCGACTTCAAAAAAAGGAGGAGGTTCTCAATTCGTCGGAATCTTTTTTTTTTATGTATGATCCCCGATTTCTCTAAGACGCCTGGACCGATTTCGAAAAAGAATCTTGTTTTCATTGAAAGAGTATACCTCCTAGTTGGTCCCATGGTCATCAGGTCAGGATCTGAACATGGCATCCTGAAAAAATTGAAGGAACTCTTCAAATTGTACAAGCACACCTGAAGCGATTTGACGATAACAACCCAATGCCGTCGAGTTCGGGCTCGTTGGAGTCGTCTTTACATAGACTTTGATGCTGGATGATTTCCATGGTCTGATGATAGAGTTGGAAGGTAACCATGATATCTTTGTGATACAATAATCGAATTTAGGGTCGTTTGATTCGTCTTTACATGGAATTTGGTACTGGATGTTTTGCAGGGTCTGATGATGGAGCAGGAAGGCGGCCATGGGATCTTTGTAATACAAAGACGCAGTTCCATTGAGTTTGGGACGGTAACCATGAGCTATTTGTGATACAATAACCCAATCTCATCGAGTTTAGGGTCGTTTGATTCGTATTTACATGGACTTTGGTACTGGATGTTTTGCAGGGTCTGATGATGGAGCAGGAAGGCGGCCATTGGATCTTTGTAATACAAATACGCAGTCCCATTGAGTTTGGGCTCATTTGATTCGAATTACATGGACTTTAGTGCTGAATGTTTACCAAACTCTGATGATGGAGCAGGAAGCTGGCCATGGGATCTTTGTAATACAATAACGCAATCTCATCGTATTTAGGATCGTTTGTTTTGTCTTGGCAAACACTTTGGTATTAGATGATTGCCGGGATCTGATGATGGAACTGAAACGAATGTGTTTAAGCTAGTTGAAAACAAAAAAATACTTACTTGAAATTGCCAGAAAGTTACATGTCTACATTTCAGAATTGAGGCAAGTAAGGCAGGCCTCCCCATCATGTACCACCTACACTATCCTATGTACCTACTTACCACCTATTAGTACCTTTTTATTTGTAAAAAATAAAAAATAAAATTATTTTTAAATAAAAAAGAACCGACTTCAAAAACACTAAAGAACTAAAAAGCAAAAAATAATTGGTTATGGAGCAAAACTTTTTGGAGTCGGTGCCAAGCCCTTACGCAAAAAGTTACTAAATTACAAACTACCTATTCTATCAACAACGAAAGTTATATAAAAAAGTGTAGAGGTTTTATAGACAGATAAGAAATATTTGGCTTGGCACCAACTCCAAAAAGTTTTGCTCCATAACCAATTATTTTTTGCTTTTTAGTTCTTTAGTGTTTTTGAAGTCGGTTCTTTTTTATTTAAAAATAATTTTATAAAATACCTATCTAACGAGACTTCGTACAATGTTTTAGTGGTAGGTATAATTAGATAGGTATTTCCAAAATAAAAACATCATTAGACTGCCTCCATGGTCCACTAGACGGCGAATGCGTCTGCTGATCGGGATTCGGGTTCGATTCTCGGGTCGGGCAAAAAAGTTACTGAGTTTTTCCAAATTCTCAGTAACAGCATACGGAGTCTGGCAATGTGCCCGGAACGGGAATAGGCTTACCCCTATGACGTGGGACCTAAAATTCACAAGGCGAAATGTGGGTGTAATATTATACCTCCCTAACCCTTCGAGGATAAAGGCGTGACGCTATAAAATAAAACTCTTCATTTAAGGTGTGTGGAAGCTACCAGTAAAATTAACGGTTTTCAGAACTTTATCGTACAGTTTTTATCCGCGTGGTTACAAGCTCTCTAGTACTTAGTTTATAATTTACGCGTAAAACCGCGGAAGGACAGACGGACGGACTTGGCAAAACTTGGGTTCCTTATAGTTTACAACTGAACCCTAAAAATGACAAGTGAACCCTAAAAAACCAGCGTCGTCTTTTTTGATGTGCGATTACAGCCGCGCTGTGTGTTTATTGTAGGTACCTACCCATTTTTCTCTATTATGATTATGTATGCTTACAAATAAAACATTTTCTTCCTTTCCATAACCTTATTTAGAGTTAAATCTCGTACCTACCATTTATTGTCTCGTTATAATAGTGCTGCTTTATTTTCTCTTAGCCTCGCCTAATGTACAGGCATTTGTTTAGAGTGCTATGTATAAAGTGTAGAAACTTTGCAAGAACGTTGGAAATTCTCAGCATCAATTTGTCTTATACATTACGAATAATTCTTTGAAAGTCAGTTTTATCCATACATATGAAAGAAAAATTTGTCTGTTATTTCAAATAAACTGTGTTTTTTCATGTGCTCATTTAATACCAAACCATAAGTACCGACTTTTAGGATTTGTTCCGTCAGTTTGTCTTTCAGTTTCTCTGGATAATCGTTGCAAAGGCGTAACCGATTAATCAGACATTTACTAAAAGAAAGAGCAGGACTCAGAAGGGCGGGATATGGGTCATAATTTACTCGAAAAACTTTGATCACGTGCAAAAAATAAAAACCCCATAAAGTGACGTCCCAACTGTTTCGGTAAAAGGCACTATTATCGAAATATAGGAGAAAATACAGGTGTAACCGAGACAAATAGCTAGTATCAAATAAGAATCGTCCGAACTTACGCAATTAGGAATAATTCAACTTGACACTGGGATTCATTCACTTTTAGTTTGAAAGCCTGTCCCATTTCTCATGAGCAATAAAAACTAATATTGTTAGAATTGTTAGCTTTTTATCTCGTTGTCTGTCCGTTTGTAATTAGATAAGTGCTGTTGCACTGCTCTAGTTGACTTGTGCCGCTTGTGCGTTGAGTAAATTAATTCACGTTTCACGAGTCTTGGCGTTAACTTCTTGAGTGATTATTTACACGGTTTCTATTTGTTTTCGTATCTATTTCTTTATTTAAAGTAGTACCTGAAGTATTTCCACGATGGTTTAAGAAGTAATTTTGCCATTACTGCATTTGTTTGGGTTGGATCTTCTCATCCAATTGCCGTATTTTATGTGACGACACTGTAGTTTGAACAAAATGCCATAGATTTTGTCTCACAAGTGGTATTTAGCTACACTTAACCGCACTGTCGTCTAATTTGACACATATAGTTTGACTCGTTCAGCAAAGTAAAATATTTGTATCATGGCAATTTGACAAATAAAATAAAACAAGCATCAACTAATGACATGCCTGCACTATTCTGCAAATTAAAATCAAGTGTGACGTCATTATACTAAGTGAATGTTGGTTATCAAAATCATTTACTATACCAATTTTAGAGGGATTTAGTTCACATTATACAGCATGTACAGGTAATCAAAATGATGGCATTGTCATCTATGTCCGACAAGGACTTGAATGTAATATACGCGAACCTAAAACCTTCAGAGATGCAAACTGTCTTACATGTGAAATAAACAAAGAGTTTTTGTTCATTGCTATCTATAGGTCACCATCCAAACCGAACATCGACAATTTTCTAAACGACCTCGATAATCTACTAAACAATCAAAAAGAAAGTAAAAACATCTGCTTAATGGGTGACATTAATATAGACATAAAAGAAAACAACACCGATAACCGATCAGATGACTACCTAAATTTACTATCTTGTCATGGCCTTCTGCCTGCTCACAATATACCTACCCGAAACAGCAACTGTTTAGATTGCTGTTTCGGGTAGGTATATTGTGAGCAGGCAAGTGTCACATGTCATGTCTTTGTATTTTTTTCAAATAAATATTAGATAATAATAATGATAATAATTAACAAATACAAGCAATAATACAAGAAAGACATATGCAAGCGTTGTATTTGAAATAAAACTAAGCTGTATACGTGTCCAAAAATTTGCAGAATTTGATAAAAGTAAAATTATATGCTCAAAAAAGACACTCCGTCTTCCGTGGCCTACTGCGTCTCGCAGCATCATTTGCAAGAAGAGCACAACTGAGCACTGAAGCACGTTATAAAATTATTACAATTCGGGCTGGCCGGCGAGGGGCTGGTTGGCCGATGAAAAACTATGCCGGCCTCCGCTAGCGTACTGGCCGCCGGCTGCAAACCGCCGCGTCGGAAAATAAAAACTAATTAATTTGTGACAAACGTCAACACTTGTATATATTGTGTTTATATAATTTTTATAGTTTGTTATTTTAAGTGTTTTAAGTTTTTAAGTTTTCTAGATTATGTCGTGCAACGTTGGCAAAAGTGTTGCAGAAATAGGTGCCAGTCTACCTTGCACATCGACAACGCTGGTGCGCTGCCCTATTTGCTCCCAGGCTCGTTATTTTAAAGGTGAGCGGGGCTTAAGGGTACATTTTGGTAAAGTTCATAAACACCAGAATGTACCTTCTGGCCCCAATACATCAATACACAATAGTATACACACTGAGCAAATAGTCTCCTGCGAAATTCCTTTTTGGCAATATTTGGGTAAATTAAAAAATTCGGTTCCGATTATCAAACGAATTCCCCGTGGCGCAAGGCCTTCAGTGGCTCAAAATCTAGCACAGTGCATAGGCCTTGTGGTACGGGAGAATTCAGTGACGACTTGGGAGCAACTTTTCACTTTCCCTTACAGAATTTTACACGCACAAGATGATCGGCTATCAAAAAAAACACTAACAACCAAAATAAAAGAAAACTGCAATGTTTCGGCGTCAAAATTACTGGACTATACACCCAAACCATACCGTAACAGTACTATCTACCACCACGTAGAAACCAAACTAAGGGAAGGTGACATCAGGGGAGCGTCCAGACTCCTATTTAGCAGCGATGTGGTGGCGCCTTGCTCTGCAGACACACTCGCGAGTCTCCAGAGCAAGCATCCAGCGCCAGGGGATAATCTTTCCTTTCCTGACCCACCTGACTCTGTTTCAGATTGCCTCAGTATTACAGCCAAGGACGTGGTTGCAGCCGTTTGCTCCTTCCAAAGCGGGTCTGCTGGTGGCCTCGACGGCTTAACACCACAGCATTTAAAGGATCTTGTGTGTGCAAGCGCCGGGTCGGCCGGCGACGCGCTTTTGAAGGAGCTTACGGCTTTAATTAATCTTATGCTCTCCGGTAATGTGAACGATGCCATCGTCGATATTTTGTATGGCGCAAATCTGTGCGCCTTGAGGAAGCGAGATGGTGGCATTCGTCCCATTGCCGTTGGGTGTTCGTTCAGGCGTATGGCAGCCAAGATTTGCTGCCGCCATTATAACACCTCCATTTCTTGTAAATTTCAGCCACAACAGCTGGGATTTGGTTCCAGAGGCGGCTGCGAGGCTGCCATACATGCCCTGTCAACATACCTTGGCTGTAATAAGGGTGAGGTTATCCTGAAGGTAGACTTAATGAATGCCTTTAACTCGGTTAATAGGGACACCTTGCTGACACAAGCTAAATTAGAAACACCCGAAATTTTCAGTTTTCTTTGGCAGTGCTACAGGCACCCTTCAAAATTGATATATAAGGAAAATGTTTCGGAATCCGCCGTTGGCTGTCAACAAGGCGATCCGCTTGGACCACTACTCTTTAGCTTGGCCATTCACCCAATTATCAAAGAGCTAAATTCAAAATTTAACATCTGGTACCTGGATGACGGGACCCTTGCAGGTGACGTAGACTCAGTTTATCAAGACCTGGCACTTCTAAAGTCGAAATTTTTATCCATTGGCCTAGAACTTAATCCCAGTAAATGCGAAATTTTCATTAACGATAACTTAGACAAATCCGATATACTTTCAAAATTTCAACATCTTGCTCCCAATATTACTCACGTTGAAAAAAGTGCTCTTCGCCTCCTTGGGTCCCCAATATTAGACGAAGGTTTCGATTCATTTATACAAGAAAAAATTCAAAATTTTAGTGATATTTCAGACAGGTTACTCAAAATTAATATGCATTCGGCTTTTACTATTATCAAGTATTGTCTTTTTGTCCCTAAATTTACACACGCTCTTCGATCTTCCCCTTTTTGGAAAAACCCATCTGCACTCGCCCAAATTGACAAACTTATACAAATTACTTTAAGCAAAATTCTAAATCTGGCCCTGAACGACCGAGTGTGGCTACAGGCGTCCTTGCCTGTACGCCTGGGCGGCCTTGGCGTTCGCAAAATTACTGACGTAAGCTTACCAGCATTCCTGTCCTCGGTCCACAGCACTGAAGAATTGACCAGGAAAATTTTAGCACCCACACTGGTCAATTCTGAGGTGCCGTGTAAGACCGATGCCATGAATGCTTGGAGAATGGCTTGTCCAAGCACCGAGTTACCCCGAGACCCATCTTCTCAGAGGCAGTGGGACGGGCCGCTTTGCAGCGTGGTACGAGAAAATCTCTTAAGTACGTCGTCCAATGCTGCAGAGCGTGCTCGTTTGCTGGCTGTGGGAGAGTGGGAGTCAGGGCTTTGGCTTCAGGCACTGCCATCGTCCAACATAGGTACCATGTTGGACGATACGACCTTCCGCATTGCTTCTTGCCTTCGTTTAGGTGCGCCATGTGTTTCTCCACATCGCTGTCACTGTGGAGAGGCTGTCGACAGCCTTGGTCACCATGGTCTGTCATGTAGCAGGAGCGCAGGTCGTATTTCACGACACGCCAACCTCAATGACATACTTCGTCGGGCTCTTGTCACCGCTGGCGTTCCAGCCCAACTTGAACCTCAGGGCTTGGCACGCGACGATGGTAAGAGACCAGACGGTATGTCTTTACTCCCATGGAAGCTGGGTAGGCCTTTGGTGTGGGACGCAACATGTGTCGACACCCTTGCGCCATCTCATCTTCCTAGCACAGCGGGTTGTGCGGGCGCTGCTGCTGCTTCAGCGGAGACTCTCAAAAGGCGCAAATACATAAATCTAGTAGGGGATTATGTATTTGAGCCGTTTGGAGTTGAAACGTTGGGACCATGGGGTCCAAGTGCGAGATCTCTTTTTAGAGATCTTTCAAAGAGACTTGTTGACACCTCGCGTGACCAGAAGGCTGGCCTGTATTTGGCACAAAAGATCAGCATTGCCATACAACGTGGCAATGCTGCCAGCATTCTGGGCACGCTTCCAATTGATGGCGATGTGGAGGATTTCCATGACGCCCTTTAAATTCTGCTTTAACTTTTTTTTTTATGTATTTTCTTTTATTTGTTAGTTATTTAAGTATAGAAATTATTGTTTTAATTTATGTGTAAATAGCCCCTTAGTTATAGTTAGTTTTAACAACATTATATTTATTATCCGTTAAATTCATATAAAAATAAATTAGAAGTACTGTTTAGATCATGTAATGTTAAAAACCAAATACAAATCCACCACGCTAATCCTACAAACGTTCATAACGGACCACTGCCCCACATTACTTATAACCCATCGTAAAAATGTAACAGACTCACAACCCACAGTACGCACAAAAATGGACCAAACCTCAATAATAAATGAACTTTATTTAACTGATCTGTCCCCAGTAATATCTTGCCAAGACCCAAATATTGCTACTGATATCCTTATATCAAAAATAATCAACATCATTAAAAAACACACAACGACACACACAACTACTCGCACGAGAAAAATTATTAAACCGTGGATCACACCCGGTTTGTTGCGCTGTATCAGAAACAGAGATGCACTACATATGAAACTTAAAAAGGATAGGGATAACGATATCTTAAGAATCACCTGCGTACGCTACAGAAACTTCATAAATAAGATAACAAAGACACAAAAAAGGGACTATTTAAGAAAATTGCTTAACGATGCTAAAAGTTCCAAACAAATCTGGGATGCGATCAAAAATATCTCAAACATAAATACCTCCAAAACTACATCCTCCACCTCACTCCTAACATCCCACTTAACACCTACAGAGTCTATAAACCATGTTAATCGTTACTTCGCTAATTTAAAGAAGGTATTAGCTAACAAAATAAAACTCGCCACAATGGTCCCTACACGGGCCGCCCAAACTAAAAGATCCCCATCGGACTCTATGGCCTTACTCGACGTCGACCCTGAAGAAGTAAAGAACCACATTCTCAACCTTCGTAATGACTGTGCGATGGGTTGGGACGGTATTCCCACGACCATATTGAAGCAGGCTTATCCAGTATTGGTACCTCCCCTAACACACATTCGCAACCTCTCACTAACCCAGGGAATATTCCCGGACGCCTTCAAGAAGGCCATAGTTCACCCAATACATAAAAACGGAGCATGCGATGCGGTGAACAATTATCGCCCCATATTAGTTCTACCCACCATATCGAAAATCTTAGAAAAGATCCTAAATACTCGGTTAACAAACTACTTAGAAAGGAAAAAACCTCCTGGCGACTAACCAATATGGTTTTCGACGAGGATTATCCACTAATGACGCTGTCTCCTCACTCGTTGAACACACAGTGGAAATGATAGATAAAGGCAATGCTTGCGTTGGAATCTTTCTTGATATATCCAAAGCGTTCGACACTGTCTCTATACCGCTACTTTTATCAAAATTAGAAGCCCTTGGAATCAGAGGTGTAGCGCTAAAAAAATTTTCGGACTATCTGAGGTGATCTGAGCAAACGCACACAAGCAGTAAAGATAGGAGACCTCGTCAATGATGATGAAAACTCGGGAGTTCCCCAAGGCAGCATCTTATCTGCAACCCTCTTCTCTATCTATATAAATGAGCTTTGCGAAAACTATCAAATTGCAAGATCTACACTATGCCGATGACACGGCACTAATAGTACACGGTCCGGATTGGGAAACTGCGCGATCTAATGCGGAAGCCGCTTTAACCCACATCATAACATGGCTCTCTAGCAATCTGCCGACTATAAACCTAGAGAAAACGGTTTTCACTCTCTTCACCGTGAGGTCCACAAGCCTCCCACGCTCTGATTCATTCACTGTAAAAGCCCATACCTGCACTTCACCTATACAAAACTGCTCCTGTCTGAATATTACAAGAGCCACACAAATAAAATACCTCGGCATTTACATCGACCAACATCTCAGATGGGTACAGCACATAAACACTCTATCCGCTCGATTTAGGAAACTAATATATGTTTTTAAAAACCTCCGACACGTAGCCGACATGAAACACCTACTAATGGCGTATACCTCCTTGTGTGAATCTCTGTTGCTCTACTGTAACTCAGCTTGGGGTGGTGCAGCTAAATGTCACCTAATAAAATTAGAAAGAGCACAAAGGGCTGTCCTCAAAGTTATGACTAAAAAGCCATTCCGGTATCCTACCACCAAACTATATGAGGATGTACCTGTGCTAACCGTAAGGCAACTTTTTACTTTACAAGTAGTACTGAAAACCCACTCCAATCTAATATATGACCCAACATTCTCTAAACGAAAACGTAGGCAGGACAGGGTTTGCACCATAAAACGATGTAGAACCACTTCAGCCAAACAGCACTCATACTTTCTTTGTGACCACCTGTACAACAAAATAAACAGACTCCTGAGCATCTACCCAATGACTAAGTTCCAAGCAAGAAAGAAAATCCGTGAGTGGCTCAAACAGCAAAACTATAAGACCACAGAGGCTCTTATAAAATAGAATCTTGTCAAATCTCTTTCCCGTTCCCCCCTTCCCTCCTTCTCATTGCACTTCCCCCCTTCGCATCTAAAACCCAGATATGCACACATACACACACGCACGCATACAAACACTGCACAAAAAACGCATACCCAAATACTCTTAAGAACACACACTGTAACACAGATAAACAACACACATAACACAAACTCACTACATTCACACACACTCACACACACACACATTATGTTTAATTTTAACAATGCTCAATGCTGTATACCTAATAATGTATAATCTTAAAGTGTACCTATATGTATAGTTATATTGTATGGTCAGATCGATGAACCCCTGAAAACTCAAAACACAGGTAATAACCTAGTTTGAGAATCACAGGCACACCAATCTCGAATAACTGGAATATAGCTGAGATACTAAATACAAAAATCACTAAGAATGTACCTAGATGTAAGTTTTTGGCTAATAAAGTTTTTATTTATTTATTATTATTTATTTATTATTCTGTACTCATAGAGAGGCCTAGAGGGCTTACGTGGTGTGGGAATCGTAATGTTACTGGTGTGGTGCTCCAAACCAGCGATTTATTGGTTATTTACCTACTACTAAAAAGTATACTTTCATTTATTTCATTACGTCAATGTTGACACCAGCGGTGGATTGCTTAACAATTTCGAGGCAACGCCTCATGACAGCTGCGCCTTTACGTTACCGATACAGTATGCCCTGACGTTAGGGCGAGCGGGCTGGCGCCACTGAATTTTGTCAAACGTCTTCCTTTCCCAATGTAAGCTCTCTAATCTTCGGTTTGCGAGTGCGGCACACGACAGTGGTTTATTTCATCGTACATTTTCTATTGAAATGTCTTTATCTCATGTGCCAGACGTTTTCGCTCGCTTACTTTTATAGCAAGAACTTGACAGTAAGCGATTCTCTTGAAATATTTCACTTTTTATTGTTTTCAACATTTGGTTACATGAGATTTAGCATGTGTTTCGTGTTATGTAGCACGTACCATTGTCTCCAGAATATTATTACCCGCAGGATGCAATACTAATTATATAAGAATCCGGATTAGTGTTAAATATCTTGAACTAGATGAGCTCTGGGCAATGGTGCCTATCCTAACTACTATTATAGTTTAGTTGGAATGGGCAGACCATTATTATGTTACTGACTTAGCGCTCGAGAAGCCCTCAAGATTCATCGAAACAATGCGTAAGGCGGGCTCTAATAAGTCTCTCCACAGACGATGGCAGTATATGCCATTTACTTACGTGCCCCGCAGGCTCGATGTCGTGTACGCTTGACCACCTGTACGAGGCAAGGTCAAATGCCATTCGAGTGTCCGAGTTTTGGGCCAAATCTATTTAAAGTGTTGCCATCGACACGATCAGTCGGTATCATGTTACTCACTAGATGGGCTCTCTCTGAATTCCAACAAGTCAATCGAAGTCTACCGAAAAAAGCAACAAAGCCTTATAATTTACCTGTTTCAGTAACACATCAGTTTATTAATTTGCAAATACAATTTTTTTTTCAATTGTTACCATCAAAGCAAAATGTACATTTGCTGTTATAACACAGTAAAATAACATTTCTTATTTGACTTATTCTCGAGTCTCGAGTAGGTACTCAATTTGCTGAAATTATATTAAATTTGTTTCCGTGTCAAAGAAATTGCTCTAAAGAGTAATGGAGGAGAAAGTTTCCGAATAATTCTGTGCAAAGGGAAACATTATGTATTGGCTAAATTAACTCAAAGGATTTCGAAATCTTTTATTTATTCTAAAAGAAAACTCTTTAATGCAATCAAATTAAAACTAACATAGCTAAATGACTATTTACACATAAAATAAAACAATAATTTCTATACTTAAATAATTTAAAATACATTAAAAGAAAAAAAAAGTAAGGAAAATTAAATTTAGAGGGCGTCATGGAAATCCTCCACATCGCCGTCAATTGGGAGCGTGCCCAGAATGCTGGCAGCATTGCCACGTTGTATGGCAATGCTGATCTTTTGCGCCAAATACAGGCCAACCTTCTGGTCACGCGAGGCGTCGACCAGTCTCTTTGAGAGATCTCTAAAAAGAGATCGCGCACTTGGACCCCATGGTCCCAACGTTTCGACTCCAAACGGCTCAAATGCATAATCTCCTATTAGCTTTATGTATTTGCGCCGTCTCCGCTGTAGCTGCAGCAGCGCCCGCACAACCCGCTGTGCTAGGAAGATGAGATGGCGCAAGGGTGTCGACACAAGTTGCGTCCCACACCAAAGGCCTACCCAGCTTCCACGGCAGTAAAGACATACCGTCTGGTCTCTTGCCATAGTCGCGTGCCAAGCCCTGAGGTTCAAGTTGGGCTGGAACGCCAGCGGTGACAAGAACCCGGCGAAGTATGTCATTAAGGTTGGCGTGTCGTGAAATACGACCTGCGCTCCTGCAGCATGACAGACCATGATGACCAAGGCTGTCGACAGCCTCTCCACAGTGACAGCGATACGGAGAGACACATTGCGCACCTAAACGAAGGCAAGAAGCAATACGGAAAGTCGTATCGTCCAACATGGTACCTATGTTGGACGATGGCAGTGCCTGAAGCCAAAGACTCGACTCCCATTTTCCCACAGCCAGCAAACGAGCACGCTCCGCAGCATTGGACGACGTACTTAAGAGATTTTCTCGTACCACGCTGCAAAGCGGCCCGTCCCACTGCCTCTGTGAAGATGGATTTCGGGGTAACTCGGTGCTTGGACAAGCCATTCTCCAAGCATTCATGGCATCGATCTTACACGGCACCTCAGGATCGACCAGTGTGGGTGCTAAAATTTTCCTGGTCAATTCTGCAGTGCCGTAGACCGAGGACAGGAATGCTGGTAAACTTACGTCGGAAATTTTGCGAACGCCAAGGCCGCCCAGGCGTACAGGCAAAGACGCCTGTAGCCACACTCGGTCGTTCAGGTCCAGATTTAGAATTTTGCTTAAGGTAATTTGCATAAGATTGTCAATTTGGGCGAGTAGAGATGGGTATTTCCAAAAAGGGGAAGATCGAAGAGCGTGTGTAAATTTAGGCACAAAAAGACAATACTTGATAATAGTAAAAGCCGTATGCATATTAATTTTGAGTAACCGGTCTGAAATATCACTAAAATTTTGAATTTTTTCTTGTATAAATGAATCGAAACCTTCGTCCAATATTGGGGACCCAAGGAGGCGAAGAGAACTTTTTTTAACGTGAATAATATTGGGAGCCAGATATTGAAATTTAGAAAGTATATGTGATTGGTCTAAGTTATTGTTAATGAAAATTTCGCATTTACTGGGATTAAGTTCTAGGCCAATGGATAAAAATTTCGACTTTAGAAGTGCCAGGTCTTGATAAACTACGTCTACATCACCTGCAAGGGTCCCATCATCCAGGTACCAGATGTTAAATTTTGAATTTAGTTCTTTGATAATTGGGTGAATGGCCAAGCAAAAGATAAGTGGTCCAAGCGGGTCGCCTTGTTGACAGCCAACGGCGGATTTCAAAACATTTTCCTTATATATCAATTTTGAAGGGTGCCTGTAACACTGCCAAAGAAAACTAAAAATTTCGGGTGTTTCTAATTTAGCTTGTGTCAACAAGGTGTCCCTATTAACCGAGTTAAAGGCATTCTTTAAATCCACCTTAAGGACAACCTCACCTTGATTACAGCCAAGGTATGCCGACAGGGCATGTATGGCAGCCTCGCAGCCCCCTTTGGATCCAAATCCAAGCTGCAGGGTTTGAAATTTGCTACCTAAAAGGGTGTTATAATGGCGGCAGCAAATCGCGGCTGCCATAAGCCTGAACGTACAACCAACGGCAATGGGACGAATGCCACCGTCGCGCTTCCGCAAGGCGCAGAGACTTGCGCCATACAAAATATCGACGATGGCATCGTTCACATTGCCGGAGAGCATAAGGTTCATTAAAGCCGTAAGCTCCCTCAAAAGCGAGTCGCCGGCCGACCCGGCGCTTGCACACACAAGGTTGTGGTGTTAAACCGTCGAGGCCACCAGCAGACCCGCTTTGGAAGGAGCAAACGGCCGCAACCACATCCCTGGCTGTAATTCTGAGGCAAACTGAATCAGAGTCAGGTGGGTCAGGAAAGGAAAGGTTGTCCTGTGGCGCTGGATGCTTGCTCTGGAGACTCGCGAGTGTGTCTGCAGAGGAAGGCGCCACCACATCGCTGCTAAATAGGAGCCTGGATGCTCCTCTGATGTCACCTTCCCTCAGTTTGTTTTCTACGTGGTGGTAGATGGTAGTATTGCGGTATGGTTTGGGTGAATAGTGCTGTAATTTTGACGCCGAATCATTACAGTTTTCCTTTATTTTTGTTGTAAGTGTTTTTTTTATAGCCGATCATCTTGTGCGTGTAAAATTCTGTAGGGAAAGGTGAAGAGTTGCTCTCAAGCCGTTACTGAATTCTCCCGTACCACAAGACCTATGCACAGTGCTAGATTTTGAGCCACTGAAGGCCTTGCGCCACGGGGAATTCGTTTGATAACCGGAATTGAATTTTTTAAATTACCCAAATATTGCCAAAAAGGAATTTCGCAGGAGACTGTTTGCTCTGTGTTTGTGCTGTGGGGTGTTGATACACTGGGCCCAGAAAGCACATTTTGGCGTTTATGGACTTTACCAAAATGTACTTTTAGGCCCCGCTCACCTTTAAAATAACGTTCCTGGGAGCAAATGGTGCAACGCACCAGCGTAGCTGATGTGCAAGGTAGACTGGCACCTATTCCCGCAACACTTCTGCCACCGTTATAAGACATAATACAGAAAACTTAGGAAAAATTATAATATTCACTTAAAATAACAAACTAGAAATAAAAATTATAAACACAAATATACAACTTGACGTTTGTCACGAATAAAAGTTTTTAATTTTTGACGCGGTGGTTTGCGGCCGGCGGCCAGTATGAGATGGTTATGCTATTAGGTATAATTTCCTTGGCTCCAGCAGATAATGTAGGTACGATGCAGTAGGCCACATGAGACGTAAAACTGGTGTTGATGCTTCAAGGTATATTATGTATATTGATATTGCCTTCAAACTGTTAAAAATATATTATTTCTTCGGCTACTGTTGGGTTCATAATTGAATAGGAAAATAAAAAATCTTGAAAAATTGTATTTATTTGATTTGTTTTGTTAAATATTGTACTTAGGAAGTACTTGTGCCATTGTACGGAAATATTGCAATTTTATTATCGCCGTGCCCTGCGGTTTTGCCTGCCATACCTCGTCCAATGGACTGTCGCATCTCATAGCATCCGGTGCTATTGCAGTTATTACAACCTTCTCGCGTTATTTTTCCCTTCGTTCAATTTCTAAGGCTTATAGCAATGTTACTACTATAGCCTCCTTCATGAAATAATCCTAATACTATCACATCATAACACTATACCTACAAAAATATTTCCAAGTCTGACTGATAATTCCAGATATTAACGCGTTAAAAAACCACCAAACCATCAATCAAATTCTTCAGCTTTATTTTTATAGATGGCGTCAAGTTTCATGATTGGTAAATTTTATTTTATTTATAGTCTTACGCCTGTATCCCCGAAGGGGTAGGCAGAGGTGTAAATATTACACCCACATTTCGTCATGAATTTTTAGGTCCCACGTAACAGGGGGCGAGCCTATTGGTAAATTTAAGATCCAATAATATATTTATACAGCATCTACCAGATGTCTCTATCTATATCGTCACGCCTGTCTCCCATTGGGGTAGGCAGAGACTATAGAACGCCACATGCTTCGGTTCAAACATACTTCTTTCGCTTCCTCGACATTCATTAACCTCATCATGCATGCGCGTCGGTTATGGGTACTTTTAATTTGGCCCTTTTTCAGTACGTCACCTATTTGGTCGGCGTACGTCCGCCTAGGGCGTATCGGTACCGACATTTCCATTCATTCTCGCACGATACACTCCTTTCGTATTCTTTCTTTCATCCATCCGTTCCAAATGTCCAAACCAACGCAACATTCCTTTTTCAACCTTTGTCACTACATCTTCTTTTAGACCACACTTCTCTCGTATCACACTGTTTTTCACTTTATCAATCAGCCTCACTCCGCACATACTCCTTAAAGCTCTCATCTCCACAGCATTGATTCTACTTTCATGCTTCTTCTGCCATAACCATGATTCACTACCATACATCAGTGTTGGCGCCAAAACTCCCTGCAGTATAGCAAGGCGAGCTTGCTTTGGGATAATATCATTGCTGATGATGGACTGTAAGGCGCCATTCACACAATTTCCTGCTTTCACTCTCCTTTCAATATCTCCCTCACATTTTCCATCTCTCGTAAACAAAGACCCTAAATACACAAACTCGTTCACTTGCTCCACTTTTTCATCTCCTATCATTACTTCACATTCAGTTACACTATCATCCCTCTCTATGACCATGACTTTGGTTTTGTTAACATTCACTTTCATACCTTTCTTCTTATACGCTTCATTCAGCGTGGTGACCATCTGCTGCAAATCCAACGCTGACGATGCAAATAGAACCTGATCGTCAGCGTATAGCAGGGTCTTAAACACTGACCCACCCATTCTTAATCCACCAGATGTGTTCCCTAAATATATCAGTTCTAATCTACCAGATGTGTTCCCTAAATATATCAGCATTCAAGAATCTGAAGCCTGTGTGGTATTGACGTTTTGTGCAACAGTCAAGCTTCTCGTTGAGATTCGGACAATCTGTTTAAAGTCATTTAAGACAAAAGACTATCACAAAGCTCTGTACCAACCCCAAACTATCTAAATATCACTGTCGCGAAAGAGTAAGCAGAAGGTATTATTTACACTCCAAATTATTGCTGCTGTTTTATTTTGTCGTTTACAGGCGATCTCTGAGAAAAAGAGGCTACCTCCCATTAAAACTAGCTTTCACTATCTATTGGTTAGTTACCGTGACAGCTACGCTGGAGTTCGTAGTTTATATTTCCCTAGAACAATTGTAAGTCCTATGAACATGTTTCTTTTATTCTGTTTCTGAGCGTAATTTGTTTGTAATATATATGTATTTAAGAATATATTAGTATGTTTATTAGTTATCTAGTTACCATAGTAGGCTCTGCTTAGTTTGTTATCAGATTGTCCCTGGATATTATATGAAAAACGCAAAGTATTTTACCGATCTTAAAATTGTAAAAGAACCTATGCAAGTAAGTTTTAAAGGCTATTTCCATTGTAATAGAGCTTGCCTAAAGTTTGGTAACGTTTCAAGATAGGACGACCTTTGTCAATATGACCGGCGCGCGGCGAGAACTTGTAAAACTTCGATAAATTCATTCATGGTCACCGCCATTGAAGTATTCATCGCTTATAAAAATGACTTTGTTCAACATATATTCTCAAGTCTCAAAAAGAAGAGATTTGAAAGTAGAATAAATGTTGTAGAAATGAGAGCACTGAGAAGTATGTGTGGTGTATCTTTGATTGACAGAGTAAAGAATTGTGTGATAAGAGAGTGTGACTGCCTCGTTGGTCTCGCGGCATAAATGTGCGCGTGGGATTGGGAGGTCTCGGATTCGATTCCCGGGTCGAGCAAAGTGTTATTGGGTTTTTCCGTTAGGAAATTCTCAGTAGCAGCGCGGAGTCTGGTAATGTGCCCGGTACGGCAATAGGCTCGCCCCCTATTACGTGGGACGTAAAAATTAATGGCGAAATATGGGTGTAATATTACACTTCTGCCTACCCGACCGACTATAAAAAAATAAAAATTAAAAAAGAGTGTTGTGGGGTAAAAGAAGATGTAGTGACAAGCATTGAGAAAGGCATGTTAAGATGGTTTGGGCACATGGAGAGGATCGATGACGATAGACTGACAAAGAAGATAATTATATAAGGCAAGTGTGAATGGGACAGGACAAAGGGGAAGACCTAGGTGGACGTTCTCTGACCAGATTGGAGACATTCTGAAAAAAGAAAAAGTCAGAAGTACCCTTAACAGAAGAGCATGCATGAGAAACTTGATGGGAGTGAGTGAAGCAAGAGAGGTATGTCAGGATCGTTGGAAATGGCGTTCTGTAGTCTCTGCCTACCCTTCCGGGAAACAGGCGTGAGTCTATGTATGTATGTATGTATATTTTCAAGTTAATTTTATTTTTTTATAATTTCTGTAAATAATATTTTTGCCACGCTTTTTCATTGGGTTGGCCTGTGGCTATGTTATGAAATCTAAGATTTATTTTTGTCCATTTCTAGTTCTTGATCAACATGAATATTGGCAATTATATGTATGTTGGTAGATTAGGTGACAATATATTGGAACCGCTGAGCCGGTCTGATTACATATGTGTGTGTATAACAAGATTGGTTGCACATTGAGTTTTAAAGAACGCTGACCTACATATATGTATTTCGTTTGATAAGAGCGTTATTTCGCACAAAGTTTCATACACACTTTCGAGCTCTCTTTCTCGGGAATGAGGCAGTTTCAATGAAACATGGTACATATAAACAGTGGCTAAGTAGTAGTGAGTAGTAGACATCCTTGAGTACCTCAAAGCATTATAATTACAGTCTCAGCCACGCAAGTTGTAATTGTTGTCTTGTGGATATATTGAAGTCATGAAGGTGAAGTGGACGAGTGACTGGTAAATAAGTTTCCAAGTTGACATTTTTTTTAATGTTTGTGCACAGCTGTCACACATATAAATCGCCAGGACTAAGAGAGTCTAAGTTCTGCCGATTTGCACGTTTTTACAAATTCTGCACACTGATAACTTTTCGATGTTATGTGCGTGTTAAATTGTGGTGGTGAAAGAAAACATCGTAAAGAAACCTGCATGTCTGAGAGTTCTCCATAATGCTATCGAAAGATACATGAAATCTGCCGACTCATTCTTGGACGGTATGGTGGATAACCTCTCCCACAGAGACAAGAGATCCACTTTCCACCGTTGTACAGTTTATGTACGTATCTACAGTGGTGACTGTATATAATAATGTACTACTTAATACTTTGACCAATAAAGAAACTCACAATGTAATAATTTATAGTAAATAACTCGTCAGACTTTCTAAGTCAAACTCCATTTCAATTATAAATAGGAATCTCTTTGTTCCGTTGAATTGTAAGGCTTCGTTTCATAAGCTTTATGAAGTTAGTATATGTTTGCCGCAAGTGATCTGTATTGTAACAAAACAGTTTCTGTCTCGCTTGTCAATGAAGTTGCTAACTTATTCTGATTTACCCTAAGTCTCTGGAATAGAAATATGGATTTAAGTTGTCTATTGAGAGAAATAAAACTGTCTGATACGACAAAAAGTTAGTACTGTCGAGCTAAATCACTTGTGTAATAAATAATAGATAGAATGATATCTTGTAATACCTACCACGGGCAGTAATAGCCTAGAAGAGAGAGATGCTCTGTTCTCAGTACCAACTGTAGATGCGACTAATAGCCTCTGTTCCCACTCAAACGGCCCGTCTATTTTATCGGTCCAGCTAAAGAGACGGGCCGATAAAATGGGCGTTCTGTCTTAGTGTGACCAGGCGCTACCGTTGACTTTTCGATGTGAGTGTATCAAATAGTAAATAATCGTCGTATTATGTCTGAAGTTCTACTGAGCTATTCTTTCTTTGTTTCCATTGAGACGAAGGTAAAAGTTTTAAGTATTCTACTTATAGAGTTTAAAGGGTCATCGTGTACCCGTAAGCTCTTAATTAAGCAGTGTAATACCGAGTTAAAGCCATTTTATACCGTTTCATTTTGTCAAAGAAGTACGAAAGTTTACTGAATTAAATGCAAAATCAAAATGACTACATGTTTGGCGCAGTGGTTAAGTTGGATAGAACTACACAGAATGGGTTCAATCGGATACGAGATAAATTTCTGTGTGTCCCCCAAATTGTTTGTTCGAGTCTAGGTGTAATATGTGTTAAATGATTGAATATTAATTTTGTCGATTCCTCCGCGATGGCGCTAGCACTAGCTGCTGAGCTGCTAAACCTGAGGTTCGATTCTCGCTCAAGTCAAACATTTGTGTGCATGGAAATGGATGATTGTCTTGCTCTGGTAGTTACTATGTATAATAAGTATATATTTACAAAAAAATACATATATTACGTATGTTTAACCAAGGGTGTCGCTAGCTGATAACCAAGGGGGGGTCAAGTTGATACTGTTTTGTGCCTAGAACATTATTATTATTAATTTAAATATAATAATTATAATATTAATAATCGCCGTCGCAGCTTAGCAGAATACATAGATTTAAAAATACTGTTACTCTTAAGGATTGTATTGGCTTAAACAGAGTTTGAAATTTAGTTTTTATCCTTTTTTCCTGGAACAGTTCATGTAGAAATATTTCGAGGAAAATACGAAACAGCATGGATAGTTTTAATTTCAAGAACCCTTAAAATCACGTTAACAGATTCATTTTATGGGTTTGGAAATGGTACCTTTCATGTAGGTACGGCAGTTTAAGCGTTTCAAATATAATTTTACAAACATACTGTTTCTAAGAAATATCGTTAGAGCAACATTGGCTTTACGTTTCTAATTATCACAATTATTCCCAAGTGTAGCTGGCTTGTATAATTTTTATCTGGTATGGTGGAGAAGAAATTGAAATGAATTTGAACACGCTAATATCTGGACCTATCAGCCGGATTTAAATTGGAATACAAGACTTTTTCAGAGTAGATAGGTACAGCATATCCGTATGTTTACGGATTAAGAACACAAAAAGGTACTTGTGCATTTCATTTTGCCGTAAGGAAAATAAACGAAGCAAATAATATTATAATATGTTCAAAGAGACGGAAAACTAGGCGTCAAACCCTCTACCAACCAATCTGGCGAGCGTGGTATAGTAGGTCAAAACGTGCTACTGTGTAGCGCTGTAACGGTTCACGTCATACAAACATATTGTACCCACAAAATCTTCTATATGCAGATCAAACTTACTATACCTACTAGTCTCAGTAAGAGGTGAGAAAACCAAAATATGTTTAATAGCCAAAAGCCTTCCTATGAAGTACTAATTACCATTTTACTGCCTCTTTCGAGGCTCCGTTGTAGTACTCCAGTGTTAATTAACTAGTGGGTATTATAGTTAAAATATAAACATTATTAAGGTTTATGTTCCCATATTATTATGTGGTGTGAAAATTAATTAAGGAATATGAACATAATGTTTGGTCATTAAAATTAGACATGTTTTGAATTGTTTCCTTAATTCAGCTTCGTAAAATATATGGCTGTAATATAATTGTTAAATATTGGAATTGGTACCTACCTATTAACCCGCTCTCATTACTACGACTGTATCGCCGTATTCGCGTACACGAACTACTGTATCATCTGAAGCCGGGTTCATCACTATTAAAGACAACGATTTGTCGACATTTGTGAAATAATGGAGAAGTTAACTGGTAGCGCCATCTACCTTTCTATTGATAATTAATTACATCAACGTCAATCGTTCCTCGCTTGCTCGTCCAATACGAGCGATCATTTTATTCCTTCCCTCCCAAAGGCACGCCTCGCTGATTGGTCGCAAGAATTCAACGAAGCTACGAGGGAGTCTAGAATCGTCCGTGTCGCGCCGAACACATGTACCGAACACCGCCATATTTTACCGCTTTATACTATAAACGCAACAAAACCGCCCGCGAGTGAAGTGGAGTGAATTGTATAATTCTGGGTTGGATCCAGACGAAGTGATTAGTGCAGCTTCAGGATTCCCGAAGACACCAGGAGGCTGCCATTTGTGAAGGAGAAGACTGATTTACAAGGTAGGTGTGCCGCAACCCCTAGTATCTATACTCCCGCCTCCTAATCCACTCACTTTTCCTTTCCTAGGCGATCAGAACCCACCTCCTTACAGTCCACAATATTAATAATTTTTCCAACTCGCCTAGGAACATACGGTTTCGGTGTAACGCCGAACCATTAACAATTTTAGATAATGCTACTTCAAGCTGGTTTCCTAGCAATGTTTTCTTCACCAAAAATTAAGCATGTACGTTAGAGAGAGCTCGTTGAGCCGTCATGGCATATCATGAAGATCACTGACAGTCATTATAGGGGAGTCCTTGTATATACTGACTCTAAGCCATGGAATATCGTTATCCTTTTGGGTTCAGGAGTCAGACGCCCGGCGATCTGTGGAAAAGCTGATATTCTGTCATATCTGGGACGACCATTAAGCGGACGCCGGGTTCCCAGGCGAAAGTCTAGGATGCAACCGGGAAATGCTAGAACTGTGATGAGTTCCCTATTCACCCTTTATTTCTCTTTGATAAACTGAAATTTTCAAGCTCGTTGAACCTAAATAAAAAAGTTTTACACTCCATCCCTCAATATTGAACAACATAAATTTAATTATTATAAAATATCTGCGATCCGTTTTAATATATAACACCGAACAATAATCGTATTAAATTAATTACTTCTCGTTTGTTTTAGTTTTGATATAAATGTCACAGTCCATTTGATCTGCAAGTTGCTTCAAGTTCAAAGCTAATATCAGTTCAATATCGCTTTTATTATATAACTATGTGTAACTTTCAGTTTATTCAATCTATTTCTAAGTCCAATATTATGGGCCAGTCCATGTAGAAAGAACATTGCTTTTAGATAAAAACAATTTTCTAAGTACTTAAATTGTCAGAAAATCTCGAGACAAGCTTTAAGATGAAAGAAAATGAAATGTCAGAAAAAATGCCGTGACTCTAAGTTTGTTTCGGCTTTTCTTCTCAAGAAGTTATATTACTAGGTAAGTGAACACGGTAAACTGTCTATTTAGATAGAGGAGAGGTAAGAGGAGGATACTTTGCAAATGGTGATTTCTGTTAAATTTTTTGCAAATGAATTTCTACATACATACATACATACATATCGTCACGCCTTTTATCCCCGAAGGGGTAGGCAGAGGTGTATTTCTACACCCACTTTTCGCCAGATATACTTTAGTCCCACGTAATAAGGGGCGAGCCTATTGCCGTACCGGGCACATTTCCAGACTCCGTGCTGCTACTGAGAATTTCATGACAGAAAAACCCAATAACACTGCCCGACCCAAGAATCGAACCCGGGACCTCCCGATCCCACGCGCACATTTATGCCGCGAGACCAACGAGGCAGTCTATAGGGTTTGATGTCGAGTTTTCCGTCTCTACGCAAAGATGGTATTTGCAGCGTGTTATCCCTTAGTCGCCTCTTACGACACCCACGGGAAGATAGGGGGTGGTGACACTTGTATTCTATGCCGTCAACCACACGGCTGAACGTTTCTAAATATAAAAAAAGCCGTTCAAAGAATATCTTAAGAAAGGAGATAAAAAAAATCTCCTCTTAGAAATTCTCATAATCGGTGATTATAGATGGCCAGAAGCGAAACCCGAATATATTTAAGTTTAATACAATTAGGTACATTATAGGCGATAGCCGAGTGGATATACCAACAGACTGCCATGCAGAGGGTATCGGGTTCGAATCCACGGCGCGCACCAATGACTTTTCGGAGTTATGTGCGTATTGAATTGTTAATTATCGCTTGTCCCGTGCCTCGGAGAGCACGTTAAGCCGTCGGTCCCGGTTGTCATGAAGATCTTTGACAATCGTTACAGGGCGTCAGTACCTTCTAAACAAAACTGACACTAGTCTAAACCATGGAATATCGCTATCCCTTCGGGTTGCGGAGGTCAGACAGGCAGTCGCTCCGTGGAAAAGCTAATATTCAGTCAAATCCGGTTAGACTAGAAAGCGGACCCCAGATTGAAACTGGGATAACGCTAAGAGAAAGAAGAAGAATTAGGTACATTCAAACTAAAGCATTTAGGGGTGATTACAATCGAACATCTAAGTCGTTAAATGTCTTTAAATAACTTGTATATACATATATGTAGCTATATGACCCATTACTTTTCTTAAATAATTAATTTAAGATTCAAGTTATGTAAGTGATTAAGTGACATATAAAAATTAAATGAAACTTTGTAAGCAACATTAAAACTTAATTTGTGGAGAGTATTGTAGAAGCTGGTCACGTAAACAATTTAAAAAGTAAAATGAAAGTTCTAAAGGTTTTTTTTTATACAATGGAAGATTGGACTGCCTCCTCGGTTAGGTGGATAGCGTATGCGTCTGCTGGTCTCGGGTTCGATTCCCGGCTCGAGCAAAAGTGTTACTGAGTTTTTTCGAATTGACGGTAGCAGAACTAAATCCGGTTACAGCAATAGGCTCGTCCTCTATTAAGTGGGATCTAAATATTCATAGCATAGTGAAATGTGGGTGTAATTTTATGCTTTACCTACCCCTTCGGGGACACAGGCGTCTATAGTTCATCATTCAAGTCTCTACATTCCTTAAAACAAGCCATATTCCATAACCAAATTATTACTGCGTTACATACATAAATATATATTTACTAGCTTATGCCCGCGGCTTCGCTTGCGTAAATTCGGGATTCTCTAGTTATAGTAGGTATGTCATCTATATTCGAGATAACACAAATCTCCTTTATTGGGCGGATACTTCTATAATTGTCGTTTTAACTGTTTTTGAAATATAACTCCAAAAAGAATTTACACATACGAACTACTTAGTACTAAGACTTAGTGTAGGTACTAAAAATGTTATCCGCTATCAGTGACGTTTCGCTAGAGTGGCTAATATGGGTACTGCGATTTGTCTGTCAGAACCAATAGAATTTAACATAATACTCGTCGATCCGAATTTTGCGGATATATGTTGTCGACTCGAAATCTTTATTTTTTAATGTTTTATTGTTCAGATAAGGTTTCGATCGAGTCTACCTTACCCCTTGACGAAATTATTAATATAGATTTGACACTGCGATGGATTTGATAGTCGGTCGGTTCCATTGTGAAACATTCCAAAATCAACAACTACTTACAGATTAAAAATTTACTAATAAAACATTTTCCAGTGGACTAAATTGTGAATCTAAACCATTCTCAAGTCCCCTTGAACACACCCAAAAAATCTCATCACAATCGGTCCAGTCGTCTAGGAGGAGTTCAGTGACATACACACGCACACAAGAAATATATATTTAAATATACAACAGCAAAGTACAAACGGCGTCGAGAACAAATTATTTAAATTGTTTGTAAATGCGTCGGACAGATGAAACATTTTCTATCACAAACGTTATTTAAAAAATTGTTTTCTACTCTGTTGGGACTTTTTAAATGCTTTGTTTAAAGGTGAATTTATTTGTGTACGGAGAAGGTATATTTCCATTGGGATTTAAGTGTTGCTGATTAGAAAATAGCCTGGAGCCTAAGGGAACGGCGATGTCCAGCAGAGGAAGTCCCTCGGCTGAGATGATGATGATGTTTGGAACAGTTTCAGTCTATGGTCCAGCGGTAGTACAAGGGAATATGAGGCAACATGAGGTTTTGGTTTGGAATCCCATTGGGAAAAGGAAAAGAAAAGCTATTGGACGCAAAAATCTGAAATTTGGCATGTACGTTTTTCAGGGACCATAGAGGTGCACTAAAGGTGAAGCAGATTTCTGAATATCTACGCTATCAGACAGATACGATTCAATTAAAAAAAATGTGCAGGAATAGCTGCGGTTATCCTCTAGCTTAATTATAAATCTTGATGTATCTTTTCCATTAATGTAACTCTCAAGAACTGCCAATTAAAATTATACGAACTAAAAACAAAGGCAACGACGCTACAGTGATAATGTAAAGTTAACTTTACACTGTAAAATAAAGTGATATTTTATACCGATGCTTCTCAGAACAGCAATTCGTATATACACATATGCAAGTTAGATAATTGCCTATTGTCGCGCAATTAAACACGGTTGCCTGGTAGAAATCGCTGTTAGCGATGAGGCCGCCCTTTGTAATCTATTTAATATAAAATTCCTATATATATATATATATATATATATATATATATATATATATATATATATATATATATATATATATATATATATATTTAATATAAATAAATAAACACTATTTGCTAGAAAATGTTCAATAAAAAGTTGAAATGGATGCATAAAAAGCTTTAGTCACAGATAGTAACGGCTATTTATGTACTGAAGTGCTTTTCATTAAACTTATGTTTTTTATGGAAACTATTTTTATTTTACATAGAATATAAGGTACTATATATTGCTACTAGTGCTGGCCGTCGAGGCCGGAATAATACCAAGACTTCAATACCAAGTCCTCTATCTTTCAATGAAAGTTCCAAATCGGTTTAGTCATTCCAATGATTATCCCGAACAAACAAAGACAGAAAGATAGAAAAAACAAAAAAAAAATGTATAAGATTTGTCCTCGTATTACTAAGTTTCTTATTATAACTAACTATACGATCTTAATAAGAAAAACATAGTTATTTTTTAAATCACATAAAGACACTTTTTTAGATTTGTGATTTATAGTCAGTTAAACTTAGCAATGATTATGAAATAAAATTCCCTACACTAAAAGCACAATATGACGTCTGCTCGAATCATCTTACTACAAAACAATAAAACTGTTTCCTCCACAAATTAATAAATAATAAAGTTCAGTGCAATCATTTATTAGAAAAAGTATCCTTGGCTGTTCCTCACTTATACCCTAGGCATAAAATCAATAAAAAATTTTCATACACCATTTTCCAGAACTAATCTCGGGCGTCAGTCACCAATAAACAGAATTCTTAATCAGTACAATTGTATACAGACGCGGAATTCGAGCATTGACATCTTTTGTGATAC
Organism: Euclidia mi; assembly: GCA_944739405.2. Lineage (NCBI taxonomy): Eukaryota > Metazoa > Arthropoda > Insecta > Lepidoptera > Erebidae > Euclidia > Euclidia mi. Next base: position 72,643,878 of record OX123195.2, on the reverse strand, counting down.
GTTTCCCAAATTCAAAACGCAACTAAAAAAAATGTTTTGTGGCAACTAGCACTTTAAATTTGAATTGTATTTATTTAATTTATGTATATCCACTGTAGTTAAGATTACTTTTAAGATTATTTTTAATGTAGTTTATGATTAGTTTTAATTTATGTTATATTGTTATTTTTTAAGCTAAGCATTTGTTGTAAGTGTTATGTACACCATAAGTGTCACACATATCGGAAGTGAGACTTTATAAGAACTTTATTGTACAATGTATGGATATGTGTGATGTGGATGTGCTTAATAAATAAATAAAAAATAAAAAATAACTTATTTACAGACTGCCTCAAGAATAAACCAAGTTGTTCAAAAACTGAACCTTATATCCCTGAACAGGAAACCGACAATACCGAGAATTTCTCTAACGTTAACGTAGTACAAACGATACGGGAAACTTTGAGAACCGCTGACCGTTCGAACAGATTCCATTAAATAGGTACACAAAATAACAATCAAACTTTCTCAGAGTAAGAAAATCCTGGGTTCGAGTTTGTGTGGTGTATAAACAACTCACCGGTATTATTCTTGATTAAACTTTCTTTACTTTGGCTGAATAAAATTTATGGGATTTTGCTTGTGTGTAAAGGGGTTTGTATGCACATGACTGTGTTTTACACATATAGAATTATTTATAACTAGCTGTTACCCGCGATTTCACTCGTGATATTTACGGTATTATTTGTAGCCCTACAAAGTCTCCTGTATCCAGTGAAAGTCTCATTAAATTTGTTCAGACATTCCAGAGATTACCGCGGGCAAACAGAAACACAGACGATTTTTCAGTCAAAAACTTAAAGACGGTACTGATGAAATTTTGCAGTAATTAAGGTAGGTTTAACATCAGAATAACACATAGTCTACTTTCTGTCACGATAACCAACACTCACCAGGGTCTTCGCATAGTAGCGGTCGCCGTAGCCCTTTATTCTCCGTCGTAGCTGTCTACGTCGTAGATGGTTACAATGAAATAGGCCATATTATTACAACCGACACCTTGGCAGCAGTAATTACATATTAAGAGACAATACTTGCACTAATACACTAGCAGACAGATGGACAGACAATGGGTTTGATTCTGGACATTCTTCTGGACTCAATAATATTTAATTCCTTCGTAACTGAATATTACTAAAACATAAAACAACAAATTAAGAACAATAATTAATAAGACGTACATACATACATACATACATACATAGACTCACGCCTGTTTCCCCGAAGGGGTAGGCAGAGTCATATTAACCGCCCACTTTTCGCCAGTGTTTTGATCCCACGTAATAGGTGGCGAGCCTATTGCCGCGTATCGGGATATTTTGTTTGCCAGAGCCTCGTCCGTTGATCGGCAGGTGCACCACTTGCAGGTGAGGTTGGTTTCGAACCCTAAGTTCTTGATGGGAACCCTATGCACCCTAGTATAATAAGACGTATGGCGCCGTAATTTGTGTTTTCTTAAAATAAAGATCATAACAGATTTGTAAAGTCCCCGCGTCAAATAGAAAAGAAAAATCACTACCCCATATGATACGTGTCGTCGAAGTCGCTCATTGTTAGGGTTTCATAGCCAAATAACACAACTAAAACTGAACCCTTAAAATTCGCCATGTATGTCTACCTGTTCGTCTGTCTGTCTGACTGTCCGTCCGTATGTCACAGCCACTTTGTTCCGAAACTATTGAAACTACATAATTGAAACTAGGTAGGTAGATGTATTCTGTGAACAGCTTCAAATTTTTTTATATAATAACTGCAAAATGTTTTAAGGGGCGGGTTAATTAGATCTTGCATGAAACCACATGAAATTTGATATGAAATAAATGTTGGACATTATATCTTACGTGAAAGTTAATTAAGCAGCTATTTGCATACAAATGAGTTTACAATTGGAAAACCCGTAGCCCACTAAAAACACAATTAATATTAATGCTTTAATATGTACTCGTATTTATTTTGCCATTTCGACAGTTTTTTATCTAAACATAGTGTAGCTGCTGTATATAATGCCTCCCTTTCAAGTTTTAATAATAACTACATATTATTTATTTTACTTAAGAACAACCAGACCGAACAAAATAGTTCATTTAAAGGCATGTAGGTCTATTATTAGTCCAAAATAACATTTATATTAAATTCTTGAATCGTATACTTCCACCAACCCAATACCCAGTGGCAAAAAAAATATCTGACCGAGAATCTGTTACCAAATTGATATCCCAGACATAATATATTATTGGACTAGCCCTCCATTCGAATGGTCCCCACACTCAGTATCAAATTGACCTCCAATGAAACCTGATTGATATAGCTGATCTAATAAATTACGACAACTCACATCTATATAACGCTGATAAAATAAAATAGCTTTATTTGTGGCTTTGGATTTCATACGTAACTTCAAGTTGTTTCAAATAAAACGAATAAGACTCTTGCTTCAAATAACTTGCAAGTCAGTAAGATGCCAGTTGTGAACAACTAGCGCTGGTCGTCCGTTGAAACCAGAACAGCCATTTCCTTACTATCCTTAAGTTATAATAGATCGACTCACATGCGATGAGCTCCTGACTTGCACAAGGATCTGTAGACCGTGTTTTTCACGATAGCCATAACCTATGCGTGTAGAGAGGCGAGCAGCATCTAGTCATCATTATCCGCTCTATAAATAAATTCACCTACCGCCGGGCATGGCCCTCTTCTCACTATGAGAAGGGTAAGGCCACTACACTGGCCAAGTATGGGTTGGTAGACTCCACATGTCTTGCGAGAACATCATGGTGAACTTTATCTGAAGGTTTCCCCACGATGCTTTCCTTCGCCACGTAGCCGTTATTATTTAATATTTATCGTCCTCATCCCGCTACATTCAAGTCAAGTAAAAACTCAAGTCGTTAATATTCATAATAATGTTAATGACGTAACATCGTCTTGTGAAAGGCTGACTTTTAAGGTAATAAGGTCAATCTATGCAAAAAGCGTAAAATATCCAATGCAATGTTATTAAAAAGTGTAAATTTAATAACATTGCGTTGGAGTATAATTAATTGAAGCCAAGCTATCTGACATTTCTTAAATGTCTTCAATAGGACAAGAATGATAAGGCTTATAGTCAGAGCTATCATTGGCAGACATAAATGTCATCAATATTACAAGAATGAGTGAGCAGCTTATCATGAAACTAGTCATGTCCCTCGGTTTCACCCGCCATTCGTCCGTCCTTCGTAAAGGTAAACCTCTTCAATTCCGCAGTGACTGACATATATGAGGAATATAAACATAATGTTAGGTCATTAAAATTAGGCATACTTTGAATTGCTTTATTAAGCTTCGTAAAATACAATATCGCTGTAATTTGTTATATAAGACGGCATTTTATTGAGACTAAACTAACTAAAACTGCCCTCGTACCTTCCATAACTTTATCACCTGTAGCCAGATTTAGCAGCAATGACGATTAAAAACTACGAGTAGTCCCTTAAGAGGCCTGTGCCCTGCAGTGGGACTGAAAAATGTTTTTAATTATGAAAGTTTTGGCCAGACCTCATGTCGGTACTTACGTAACTAAAATAGCACGTTGATACTTAAATTTAACGTTGATTAATTTATGAAATTTTCAAACTCGTAAATTTACCTAAATAAAAAAGTTTTACACTCAATCCCTCAATATTCAACAACATGAATTTAATTAATCGATTTTAAACTTTCGCGATTTGTATACATCATACAATATTATTTAGCGGGTCTTAGTCGCGATAATTTATTTATTTCAAGGCATAAATACCTCTGTTATTCTCCTACGTTTCTACCGGCTTGCAACGGTTGTGGTCGCGGAGGGACTGATGTCAGCTCAGCGCCGTCCTTGTGAAGCGCGGGTTTCGGTAGTTACCCTCACTTGTTTTGTATTTTTGATATTTTGAGTTCTATCCGCACTGTCGGTACGCAAGGACGGCGCTGAGCTGACATCAGTCCCTACGCGACCACAACCGTTGCCAGCCGGTAGAAACGTAGGAGAATAACAGAGGTATTTATGCCTTGAAATAAATAAATTATCGCGGCCAAGACCCGCTAAATAATATTGTATGATGAGTTTAATTATTACAAAATATCTGCGATCCATTTTAATATATAACACCGAACAATAATCGTACTAAATTAATCACTTATCGTTTGGTTTCGTTTTGATAAAAGTTTCACAGTCCATTTGATCTGCAAGTTGGTTCGAGTTCAAAGCTAATATCAGTTCAATATCGCTTTTATTATATCTTCTTTCTAGTCGTTCCCTCAATGATGATGATCGTGGTTCTATCTGGATAGTGTCCGGGTTTTGTCATCTACAAGATGTATACATACAGACTACATATAACTTTGTGTAATATTCTGTTTGTTAAATCTATTTCTAAGTCCAATATTATAGACCAGGCCATGTAGAAGGAACATTGCTTTTAGATAAAAACATCTTTCTAAGTAATGGTTACTTAAATTGTCAGAAAATCTCGAGACAAGCTTTTAGATGAATGAAAATGAAATGTCAGAAAAAATGCAGTGACTCTAAGTTTGTTTCGGCGTTTCTTCTCAAGAAATCATTTAGCTAGGTATATATAGTGTGTTTGAAATAGAATTAGTTTTTATTATAAGTCAAATCGATTAGATCGATTGAGTAACATTTTGTTTAGTCTATTGAAAATTTCTGACAATGGTCACACTGAACTGTCACTTCCGTTCGCTTCCCGTTGAGAAATTACCACGTTGTCGACTCTTATTGTGAGCACACCTTTTTGCATTTCGTGTGAATTGATTAATTGAACTAAATAGTGTAAACCGCCTTGAACGCCGCCTGATCTAGTGCTGGCAACGGTAAATTGATTGTGAACTATTGATTGATATTTGTGAAAATTGTGAATCTGGTATCGACTTCCACGTGCCAACGTGTCCTGAAAACGTCGCGTTTGAAGCTTAATAGCTAAGTATAAGATACTTCATTCATTTATTTTGGCCAATATACTTGTATGAATGTGTCTAATTTAGCTCAAGCCTGACATCAGCAAGGATAGCGGGTAAGTGAAACACATTAATATTAAGATTACTTGTATTCGCTGTGCAACACAGTACAGTTATGTCTGAGATTTGTTGTGGCTGACAAGGGCTGATGAATAGAGTCACGCTTCCACAAATCTGCTGCAATTGATCCCAGCTCCTTCTAGCCAAAATTCTAGACATAAGTTTTGATAGCAAGAGCGTGGTTAACTGCCTATATTGTAAATTTGTATCTTAGCCGCTGTTGCATTACTGAGTATAAACTCAGATTGGTATGAGCTTGTATCTTATCACCTTGTAGACAGTATTGTAGTGTTTGTCAGGTCAGTTATTGTCTAAAATACATAATATTTAATTGTATAAGTTGACCTAGATAATTTGAAACACATTGTCACATAACCTCAATCAGTAATTGTTGATTTGTATTGTTGGAAAATCTAACTTAAATTTGTTGTTGCATTAATAAGTCAGTTTGTTTGGATACATAACAGCTGTATGTATCAATAAATTTAGTAAATTTAGTTTATTGCATATATTCATAAACATTATAACCAACTTGACCTTGCCACTTGGGCGGGTCACATTGGTAAGCTTTGTTTTGTTATAATATAGATAATATTGCAAGGTAACACTTATTCTGTGCTTACTTACTATTGTATATCTCAAATAACACAGCCAGTCTGTCTGTTGCAAATAACTAATTAATTAATTTGAAGTTTCAACTTTTAATTTGTTATAAGTTATAACTTTGATAACTTTTGTGTTTGATTCTTCAATATATTGAAACTATTAATTTTGTTGGACAGTAGATACCTGTCACTTGCCTGCACTTGCAGTAAACAGGCTAATACTTTGTTGGTTTCAAAGAATTGAGAAAAATTTAGTTTTGATTGTTAATATTGTTTAACGCTTGTCCGGGCTCTTTTGAAATTTTGATTATGTCAGCTATCAAGGACTTGCGTGCGGCTGCTGGTGCTATTGCATCAGATTTGCGCTGGTTTGCCTCAGCCAGTGCTTAAGTGAACCGGCCTGATCGCCAGCAGGCCCTACTTCAAAGGTACGAGCGGATTGACGATCGCCTGGCAAGTGTGGAACAGCAATTCCGCACTTTCAGCACTTGCTGTCTTGAAGTGTCAATCAATGATTTCACTGCTGACCAGCGAAATAAGGTCAGCGAAGACTATGCCCAGGTCTTAGACCTGTATGATGCTGTCTCCAATAGTGCGAGACAACTAGTTGCCGATAGGGAAGGGCAACCCGGCCTGAAGCAGGAGCTTCCTAGGTCAGCACCAGGGCTGGTGAGTAGGCTCCCTACCTTGGACCTCCCCCATTTTGATGGCTGCCTAGGAAGCTACCTGGGCTTCGTTAATTTGTTCGACAGCCTGGTCAATGATAGGGCTGACCTTCGGCCGGCACAAAAGTTGGCCTATCTAATGTCGGTTCTGGATGGGGAGGCTAAGGGCCTCATCCAGCATCTGCCCGTGTCTGACGAGGCGTACCAGACGGCTCGGGACCTAATCACCCGTAGGTACCATAATAAGCGTGGCCTCGCCGACACGCACATCGAGCAGATTTTGGGTTTGCCGACGCTCACCCGGGTCTCTGGGTTGCGCACCCAACTTTTGAACCCGCTCTTGGTGGCCATCAACGCACTTAAGTGCCTTGACCTGCCCGTGGACCAATGGTCCTATCTATTGGTGCACATTGTGCTGAAGAAGCTGCCTGCCGACCTGAGGTCGCGTTTTGAACAGCGCTTTGGTGGGGATAGCGCGACCCATTTGCCCCCCTTTGCTGACCTGGAGAGGTTCCTGGAGGATGAGTGCCGGGTCTTGGACAACTCCGGTGGTGATACGCCGGCTAAGATGCAGCCGCCCAAGGTCAAGGAGCAGGCTCGCGGTCACACCCGAGCCAATGTTGACCGGCGCCCTCCTCGCTTTGCGGTCACGCAGAGCCCAGTGGAGTGCTCCTACTGCAAGGTCACGGGGCACAGAACGGCCAGTTGTAGGGCATTCTTGGACCTACATGTCGCCTCTCGTAGGCGCATCGCGAATGCCCGCCGCCTTTGCTTCTCTTGTTTGGGGTCCCACTACCAGCGAGACTGCCCAAACTCTCGCCCCTGTCCTCACTGTGGAGGACAGCATTTGGACATTCTCTGCATGAATGCCAGAGAGGTAGGCCGCTTGTCTTACCAGCCGACGCCGCGCACGGGCGGGTGTCTTGAAGGTGGCAGCCGAGGCTCACCGGCGCGTAGCCGAGAGTCGCCTCGCTCAATTGATCGCCACTCACCCCGCTTGGAGAACCGTAGCGTGCGCACGCCTCCTCTCTCTCGCGCACCTGAATGTGCTGTTCAGCGTCACCAGCACCATGACTGCTGCCCCAGGTATTCCCCTCCTTTGGCGGAGCGTCCCCGCCTTGACTCGCGCCCACCTCGTTTTGGGCGGGTGCGTCACTATGACCCCCCACAGATGGCGCGCGGATCGAGTCATCGCGCCCTTGAGGACTTCAAGCCGCACCCCCATTTTGATTTGCCTGGTCCTGGCCAACGGTCGCCGCCCAGGCAACAATAAGTCATTGACCCCTGCCCTATAACGCCAACCTCCCCCATTGAGACCGTTATCCTACCAACGGTTGCTGTTAGGGTCTGGGGACCCACGGGGACCTCTGTTGTTGTCCGTGCTATATTGGACACAGGTTCACAAGGTTGCATTGTTTCCACTTATTTGGTAGGGCAGGTTAAATTAAATATGGGTTTATTTCCAAATTGTATACGGGGCATAGGTAACGTAGCCTCTAATGTTGAAGGGCAAGTTAAAGTTTTGTTTGGCCCTGTTGAATCTTCACACCCGAGGATTAAAACCTCGGCTATTGTGTTGAAGAATATTTTGGGTATGCACCCACAGAAACAGCTACCCGCTGCTGTGGTGAATTTGACATCGGGATTGGAACTGGCAGACCCCAAATTTGACACACCGGGACAAATCGATTTGTTGATTGGCTCTGATGTCCTCGGTGGAATTTTGATTGGTGGAAAACGGGTCTTGGTGCCAAATGGTTTGACTGCTATCCCGACCATATTTGGATTTGCTTTGATGGGCCCTGTACCTAGGGACCCCCCTCCACCTGAACTTGATAATTTGTTGGCTGTAGGCTCCGCTCTCTCTGATGCGGTTCAGAGGTTTTGGGAGGTAGAGGAGCCCCCTCAAGCTGCCCGTTTGAATCCAGAACATGAGGAGTGCGAGCTGTTCTTCCAGAACAACACTGGTCGACTCCGTTCTGGTCGGATTATTACGAGGCTACCCTTCCTGTCTGTTCGGCCTCCGCTTGTTGAGTCACGACTTTTAGCCGAAAAGAGATTGTTGGCTATGGAGCGTCGCATGGCTCGTGATCCGGAGCTCAGACAGAAGTATATTGAGTTCATGAGAGAATATGAACAATTGGGACACATGTCCGTGTCAAATTTGGATTGGCGTTCGGTGGAGCACTACTTTCTCCCGCATCATGCGGTATTGAAGCCATCGACTGGCAAGCTGCGCACAGTATTTGATGGTTCTGCGCAGACTTCATCAGGCGTATCCTTGAACCAGTGCTTGCATTCTGGTCCCAAGTTGGTCAAGGACCTTTGTGACGTCATCACCAGCTTCCGACGACATCAGGTTGTCTTTGTAGCCGACATAAAAATGATGTTCAGGCAGACTATTATCCACCCTGATGACCGTCGCTTCCAGCTGATCCTTTGGAGAGAGTCTCCTCGTGATCCCATGGTCGTCTACGAGCTCAATACTAATACGTACGGGTTAAGGTCAAGCCCCTACTTGGCAATACGTTCTCTTTGGGAGCTCGCAGACCGCGAAGGCTTACGTTTCCCACGAGCCTCCGCCATCTTGAAGGACGATATTTATGTCGATGACATTTGCTCGGGCGCCTCCACAGCGGATGAGGCGATCCTCTTGCGGGACGAATTGATAGGTATTTTGGCCTCCGCTGGTTATGAGTTGCGCAAATGGATTTCCAACTCACCAGCGCTTTTGGAAGGCTTGCCAGAGGATCATCAGCAAGATCCACATCTATTTGAGATTGTTGACAACCCCGCCATGATGGCTGTTCTCGGCGTTCAGTACAGACCAGTCCAAGACATCTTTACATATAACGTAGACTTGAAATTGCCGTGTTCTTGGACTAAACGTCTCGTATTGTCTACTGTCGCCAGAACCTTTGATCCGAACGGTTGGATTTGTCCTATCATATTTTGGGCAAAATGCTTCTTGCAGAAGCTTTGGACAGCAGGATTGACCTGGGACGAACCTCTACACGGTACTCTTGTTGAGGAATGGACCTCTTTTGTATCCTAACTTCCTACCGTCAACGAGATCTCTTTGCCTCGTCCCATCCTTCCTCCCGGGAAGTACAAGGCCACCCTTCACGGGTTTTGTGATGCCTCGGAACGTGGTCACGCGGCTGTGGTGTACTTGCGCACTGTCAGTGCCTCAGGTCAGGTGAGAGTTTCCCTGATCATGGCGAAGAGCAAGGTTGCACCCCTTCGGACATCTCTGACCATTCCGAAATTGGAGCTCTCGGGAGCAGCCCTACTTGTACGCTTGTTGAACCACGTGTCCAGTACTTTGGGTAAAAGCATTTGCATTAATGGGACCTACGCCTGGACAGACAGCCAAATTGTTCTTTGTTGGTTGAAGGCTTCGGTCCACACCTTGGAGGTATTTGTTGCTAATCGCGTTTCCCAAATCCAGAAATCCGAAGTCAAGCTTGTTTGGAGACACGTGCCAGGTGAGCTCAACCCCGCTGATTGTGCCTCGCGCGGATGCTTGACGGCTCGTTTGATAGGTCATTCGCTGTGGTGGGGTCCGGAATGGTTGAGTCGACCAGAAATTGATTGGCCTCGAACGCCAGTTTTGAATACTTCTAATTTGCCGGGTCTACGAACACTCGCTCTTGAGAAGGTAGAATGCGCCTTCAACCCCGATTTTTTGTTGAATCGTTACAGCTCCCTCGACAAGTTGTTAGGTGTCACTGCTTGGATAAAGCGTTTTGTTTTTAATTTTAGGCACCCACAACAGAAACGACTGACACCGTTTCTCTCACCACAGGAACGACAGGAGTCCCTCACCTTTTGGGTTCGTTCTGTGCAACTGGCGCATTTTGAAAAGGAGATTGCTATCCTTAAATCAGGGAGATCGAAATTGTCGGGAGCTGTCTCTAAATTGAACCCCTTTTTGGACGAAACGGGTCTCTTGCGCGTTGGAGGGCGTCTCAAGAACGCCAACCTCCCTTACGGAGCACGTCACCCCCCTTTGTTACCTAAGGACGGTCATTTGGTACGCTTGTTGGTAACTGACCGTCACCTTAAAAATTCGCAGGCTGGTTGTAATGCCTTGTTGGCCATTTTGCAACGCGAATTTTGGATCTTGTCTGCCCGAAGAATTATTCGGAGTGTAGTCTTTCGCTGCATCCCTTGTTATAAGCTCAAGGCTTCCACCATGCAGCCGTTGATGGGGGACTTACCGGCAGATCGCGTAACTGAAAGCAGGACGTTTGACGGTGTTGGCACGGACTTCGCTGGTCCCTTTTTGGTGAAAACGTCGACACTTCGAAACAGCAAGACTGTCAAGGCCTACTTGTGTGTTTTTGTTTGTCTTTCCACAAAGGCCGTACATTTGGAACTGGTCTCCTCGCTTACGACCGAGGCGTTTGTAGCCACATTTGACAGATTTGTATCCCGCAGAGGGCTGCCTTCCTTGATCCGTTCTGACTGCGGCACTAACTTCAAGGGCACTTATAATTATCTGAATGATGTTGTTAATTTCCTTGAAACCAACAAAGCTGATATAGGTGATAGGCTTGCCCGACGTGGGATAAATTGGTTGTTTTCCCCACCAAATTGTCCACACTGGGGTGGTATTTTTGAGGCCGCTGTAAAATCGGCCAAAACACACTTGCGCAGGACAATCGGTGAATCTGTCCTTACATTTGAGGAACTCGCAACTGTGTTTTGTAAGATTGAGGCCGTTTTGAACTCTCGGCCATTGTGCCCGATCTCCTCAGATCCGAATGATTTGGAGGCCCTTACGCCGGGCCATTTTTTGATTGGTCGCCCACTTGTCGCCTTGCCTGAGTACCCCTATATTGATACGAGACCTGGTCGTCTCTCGCGTTTTGAATTGGTACGCCAGATTACTCAGAGCTTTTGGAAACGCTGGAACTTGGAATATTTGCACATACTCCAGCAACGCGTTAAGTGGACCGACAAGACCGATCCACCCAAGATTGGTGACCTCGTCTTGATCAAGGAGGCCAACCTTCCGCCACTCAGATGGCGCAGGGGGCGCATCCTTCATTTGGTAACTGGGGCTGATGGAGTTCCCCGATTTGCTGAGGTCTTGGTGGACGGTTCGATTCTGAGGAGAGCGGTTGCAACATTGTCACGTCTACCAACCGATTAGCGGACCGGTAGGCCGGTCCGGGGCGGGTGGATGTTTGAAATAGAATTAGTTTTTATTATAAGTCAAATCGATTAGATCGATTGAGTAACATTTTGTTTAGTCTATTGAAAATTTCTGACAATGGTCACACTGAACTGTCACTTCCGTTCGCTTCCCGTTGAGAAATTAACACGTTGTCGACTCTTATTGTGAGCACACCTTTTTGCATTTCGTGTGAATTGATTAATTGAACTAAATAGTGTAAACCGCCTTGAACGCCGCCTGATCTAGTGCTGGCAACGGTAAATTGATTGTGAACTATTGATTGATATTTGTGAAAATTGTGAATCTGGTATCGACTTCCACGTGCCAACGTGTCCTGAAAACGTCGCGTTTGAAGCTTAATAGCTAAGTATAAGATACTTCATTCATTTATTTTGGCCAATATACTTGTATGAATGTGTCTAATTTAGCTCAAGCCTGACATCAGCAAGGATAGCGGGTAAGTGAAACACATTAATATTAAGATTACTTGTATTCGCTGTGCAACACAGTACAGTTATGTCTGAGATTTGTTGTGGCTGACAAGGGCTGATGAATAGAGTCACGCTTCCACAAATCTGCTGTAATTGATCCCAGCTCCTTCTAGCCAAAATTCTAGACATAGTGAATACGGTAAACTGTTGATTTAGATAGAGCAGAGGTATGAGGAGGATACTTCGCAATCGGTGATTTTTGTTATATATTTTGCAAATGAATCTCTTAATATAAGAAAAAACGTTCAAATAAATATCTTAAGATAGGCGATAACGATTTTGTCTCGTTTTAGAAAATTTAAGTCAATAAGTCAATGCCTTCCCATAACAATATTTTTGCGTTACACGCTAATATAAATATTTATATATTTAAATGTACAACAGCAAAGTACAAACAGCGTCGAACAAAAGATTGAAATTCTTTGTAAATACGTCGGACTGATGAAACTTTTTCTATCACAAACATTATTTAAAATTTGTTTTCTACTCTGTTGGGACCTTTTTAAATGCTTTGTTAAAAGGTAAATGTATTTGTATACGCAGAAGGTTTATTTGCATTTGGATTTAAGTGTCGTTGATGAGAACACAATCTTGGGCCTTATTTAAGTGTCACTGATTAAAAAACTGGAGCCTAAGGTAACGGCGATGTCCAGCAGTGGAAGTCTCTAGGCTAGGATTTTGTTTTTCACGCACGAGAAGATGATGTTGATTAAAAACTGTCACAAGATTTGCCAAGTCTTTAGTCCATGGATAGCATAAGGGATTACGCAACATGAAATTCTAGTTTCGATTGCTATAGAGAAAAGGATGATATGCGAGGGTAATTATATGTATTGAGGACTGATGGCGCGGCCCATATCCAGCAGTGGGACTACGACAGGCAATCGATGATGCAACAAGCATCATCGACACTGGATACAATTTTTTTTATCATACAGTGTAATCCCGCGAAATCATCGAGCCTACAACACTTGCTCTTGAAACAGCTCCTAAATCTTATTTTAAAATTTATTTTAAATTGTCTTTCGGGATATATACCACGTACGTTTGTTTGGAGTAACCGATATTTCGGCACTAATTGCAAGCGCCATGTTCACGGATGTACTGAGGATATTGCGGGTGGATGAATGTTACGAGCAAGTATAACGGTCTACCCGCTTTCTTACTCGTTTTTTGCGTTCAACACCACTGGCACTGTTATCAGTATCGCACTGTACCCGATCACGACATACTACACTCACTACGTCAGCTCGTGGTTTGATTTTGTTCTTTTCACGGGTTTTACATAGACGTACCACTGGATGCCAAATACTCGACAGTTGAAACCCATCCTCTCTATTGAAATTCTTGAACTTTTTAATTTCAATAGCCTCCCTAACCATTCGAGGTATGTAGTGGCGTTCTGTCGAAAGCACTTGAGGGTTATGTAACTCAATCCAGTGGTCGGTACTCGAGTCTAAGAGGTGTTGAGCTAGGACCGACTTGTGTGGTTCATTATTTTTGACTGCCCTAATGTGTTCCTTTATTCGGCAAGAAATGGTGCGTTTAGTTTGTCCTATATAGGAACTCCCACAGCTGCAGTCAATTTTGTATACACCTGGCTTTTCTAAGGGAAGACTGTCTTTCGGCGTTCTTATATATTGCGACAGTTTCTTAAAAGGATCCTAATTCACTTCGTCGAACTAATTACTTAGTACACCTACAGTTTAAATATGTTTATATATAAAACTAGAGGACGCCCACGGCCACGCCCGCAATATTTTTTAATTTACCCGTTTTACCCGATCCCGTCGGTATTTCGGAAAATCCCTTCTTAGTGCAGCCCTACGGTCCCCAAGAAACATACATGCCAAATTTCAGCTTTTTGTGCCCAATAGTTTTTGCTGTAGCTTGTCTGTCAGTCAGTCAGTAACGCAAGGATTTTATATATACAGATTATTGTACGTATTCATTCTAAGTACACCCCGTACTTAGAATGAATTTTCCCAAATTTTCACGGGCTTGCGCAGAAACGATTAAATAACATAATAATAAAATGTACGTACGAAGTCCGTGCCAACACATGTAGCTGCGCATCCTCTAGCTAAACTATAAAGCTTGATCCTATCTTTTACATTAAAATAACTCTCAGGAGCTGCCAATTTAAATTATACGAACTAAAAACAATCGTAACGACGCTACAGTGATAATGTAAAGTTAACTTTACACTGTAAAATAAAGTGATATTTTATAACGATGCTTCTCGGAACAGCAATTCGTATATAGGTTAAAAACAATTAGTAGTATTAAATAATATTATAATGTCAAATGTGAAGATTATGACTATGAAATGTTAAAATATGAAGAAGAAAATAAAGATGAATGATAAGAAATATTAATAAAGGAGTGAAATGGATAATTGAATAATTGTTTAAGTAAATTACATGAAATGTGTATGAAATAACTATGATTTTTTATGTAACTATAAAAATGTATTACGAACATGACGTAACTTGTCTAATTATAGACTTAGATTTTCATAACATCGAACTTTGTCTTAGTAACTACTGTCGAGATACGCAGTGCTAGTTAGCTGCATAGTAACAACTTTTATGGTGTTGCATCAAATTGCAAGACCACCTCGGATGATAGATACTTTGTTTTGATAAACGATGTCTTTATCATTAATGACTTGGCTTGTTTAGTTTTATTGAAATATGTACGACATATAATTCAATTATAATATTCACATGTTTACTCGTATTTAACCAAATGTACTCGTATAATCGTTTGAGATATTTTTTTTATTTTGTATTCATTTTAAACCTAATTATTATCTCAATAAATATGTAACAAAAAAAATAGCAAAAATGTATTTGTATTTTTTTTATTCTGCGAAGGGAGGTGTAGTGTAGAGTTAAGACTATAGTATAAAAGCAATGTAACCTATATTTCAATAGACACAATATATCTAATCGTTGCGCAAACAACATCTTTTATTCCCACCTTTACAAAACAATACTTGCACTAATACACTAGCAGACAATGGCTTTGATTCTGTTTCTGGACTCAATAAATATTTAATTACTTCGTAACTGAATATTTTTTATGTAGTAGAGCCTTGCTGATTTCTCGACCGGAGTAGTACTACCCTCTCACAGAAAATCGACGTAAAGTAACAGTAGGTACCTAAACTGTTGCGTTTCGTTCGGTGAGTGAGAGAGCCGGAGGCCCATTTCCCTTATTCCTTGTCCCTCATCCCACTCCTCATCCTATCCCTTTTCCCAACTCCAAGGCACTTGTAACTCCTATGGTGTTGCTTGTGTCCATGGGCGGCGGTAATTGCTTACCATCAGGCGATCCGTCTGCTCGTTCGCCGCCTATTAACATAAAAAAAGAAAAAATATTACTAAAACGAAAAACAACAAATTAAGAACAATAATTAATAACACGTACAGCGCAGTAGTTTCTTAAAATAAAGATCATAACAGATTTGTAAAGTCCCCGCGTCAAAAAGAAAAGAAAATCACTACCCCATATGATACGTGTCGTCGAAGTCGCTCATTGTAAGGGTTTCATAGCCAAATAACACAACTAAAACGGAACCCTTAAAATTCGCCATGTATGTCTACCTGTTCGTCTGTCTGTCTGACTGTCCGTCCGTATGTCACAGCCACTTTGTTCCGAAACTATTGAAACTACATAATTGAAACTAGGTAGGTAGATGTATTCTGTGAACAGCTTCAAGTTTTTTATATAATAACTGCAAAATGTTTTAAGGGGCAGGATAATTAGATCTTGCATGAAACCGCTTTGATATTGAAAGTTAATTAAGAAGCCATTTGCATACAAATGAGTTTACAATTGGAAAACCCGAAGCCCACTAAAACACAATTAATAGCAATGACCAGCTTTAATATGTACTCGTATTTATTTTACCATTTTGACAGCTTTTTCTAAACATACTGTAGCTGCTGTGTATAAGGTCTCGCTTTCAGACCCTTTCAAAATGATGTGCGTATTTTAAATCATCATCATCAGCCCTTTAAACTGTCCCACTGCTAGGCACGGGCCTCTTCCCATTATGGAAAGGGTAAGACCATAGTCCACCACGCTGGCCAAGTGCGGGTTGAAAACAACCAGACCGAACAAAATACTTAATTTAAAGACATGTAGGTCTATTATTAGTCCAAAATAACATTTATATTAAATTCTTGAATCGTATACTTCCACCAACCCAATACCCAGTGGCAAAAAAAATATCTGACCGAGAATCTGTTACCAAATTGATATCCCAGACATAATATATTATTGGACTAGCCCTCCATTCGAATGGTTCCCACACTCAGTATCAAATTGACCTCCAATGAAACCTGATTGATATAGCTGATCTAATAAATTACGACAACTCACATCTATATAACGCTGATAAAATAAAATAGCTTTATTTGTGGCTTTGGATTACATACGTAACTTCAAGTTGTTTCAAATAAAACGAATAAAATGTTAAAATTCAAGCTCGGAGCACGGCCCGGATGTGTGTGGTAAGACTCTTGCTTCAAATAACTCGCAAGTCAGTAAGATGCCAGTTGTGAACAACTAGCGCTGGTCGTCCGTTGAACCGCCATTTCCTTACTATCCTTAGGGTTATAATAGATCGACTCACATGCGATGAGCTCCTGACTTGCACAAGGATCTGTAGACCGTGATTTTCACGATAGCCTATGCGTGTAAAGACGCGAGCTGCATCTAGTCATCATTATCAGCTCTATACATAAATTGACCTACCATCGGGCATGGCCCTCTTCTCACTATGAGAAGGGAAAGGCCATATTCCACTGCGCTGGCCAAGTGCGGGTTGGTAGACTCCATATGTCTTTCGAGAACATCATGGTGAACTTTGCAATCTGAAGGTTTCCCCATGATGCTTTCCTTCGCCACGTAGCTGTTATTATTTAATATTTATCGTCCTCATCCCGCTACATTCAAGTCAAGTAAATAATAAAATAATTCATATTCATAATAATGTTAATGTCGTAACACCGTCTCGTGAAAGGCTAACTTTCAAGGTGGTAAGGTCACTCTATGCAAAAAGTGTAAAATTTAATAACTTTGCGTTGGAGTATGATAAATTGAAGCCATCAAAGCTATCTGACGTTTCTTACATGTCTTTAATAGGATAAGAACGATATGGCTTAAATTCAGAACTATCATTGGCAGACATAAATGTCATCAATATGACAAGAGTCAAGAGTATAGATAGAGCAAGAGCCCACGACTGCCAGACCTTCGTTATTTTATAAAAGCTGAAAGCTTGCCTGTACATGCCCCCTACAAAGGTAAGAATGACCACCGATTATAGAGTTTGGGCAGTGGTTACTTTGGCAGTTATCAGGTAGTAAAGGTGGATAAAATGGTACCTAAAACTCGTTATAGTATAAAAGCTACATTTTATATATGTTACTTGTAAACCTATAAAAAGACGTTAGCCTAACAGCCGGACAGTTTCAATGGTTTCAACATCTTGCCAGACACTTCGAAGGTCCGTTGTAGGTACGTACGCGAGAGCTTAGCCGATTGCGATCTTATAAGATATCCAATAAAATAAAAATTATTACGTCCATAGCCATGTTAAATAAAGTAAAAATGTTATTTTAATATTATAAAAATCTAAAAAAAAACTGTTACAACACGTAAAAAAATATTTTACTGTTCATAAAATTATTGTCGTCAACATTTTTATTTATTCATTTCAGCCCTACCCTTCGAATCGATGGCATGATCGTCTTATGAATATTTAAATAAAACACGTTCACGTACACGTAAACAGCGCATAGCCTAGTGGACCTACCAATAGACTGCCATGCAGAGGGTATCAGGTTCGAATCCATTTTGACGCTAGCAATGTACCACCTTGCAAGAGCGAGCTATTGCAACGTTTCATCATCAAGTTTCAATTTGGGGTTCGCTTAAAAGTCTTACCGGATTTGGCTGAATATTAGCTTTTCCACAGAGCGACTACCTTTCTGACCACTGCAACCCGAAGGGATAGCGATATTCCATGGTTTAGACTAGAGTCAGTTTATTTAGAAGGTACTGACGATCGCTTAATGATGTGCCCGGTAGATGGCAATAGGTTCGCCCCCTATTACATTGGGACCGAAACATAACTGGCGAAGTGTGGGTGTGTAATGCACCTCTGCCTACCCCTTCGGGGATAAAAGGCGTGAAGTTATGTTATGTTATGTTACTGACGCCCTATAACGACTGTCAATGATCTTCATTACAGCCGGGGCCGACGGCTTAACGTGCTCTCCAAGGCATGGGGCAAGCGATAATTAACAATTTAATTGCAGCGTTTTCTGCGAGCAAATTGTATACGAACCACTTAGAATATCGCTTATCCGAAAAATCCAACCTCTTATCAACCAGACAATAGCGGCTGGGTGTTGAAAGACGACACATACTTGTTCAAATGGTGTGACCCGGATCAACTACCTGTTATGTTAGTGATTCGCTCAAAACTCAATCAGGTATGTAATTATAATAACAAATTATTGAAATTTATTTTTTAAATATTCATAAGGCGATCATGGCATCGAGTCGAAGAGTAGGGCTGAAATAAATGAATGAAAATATCGACGATAATAATTATGAACAATAAAATATTTTTTTACATGTAATAATACTTTTTAGATGTTTATAATACTTAAATAACATTTTTACTTTATTTAACATAGCTATTAACGTAATAATTTTTAATTTATTGGATATCTTATAAGATCGCAATCGGCTAAGCTCTTGCGCTCGTACCTACAGCGGACTTTCAAAGTGTCTGGCAAGATGTTAAAACCATTGAAACTGTCCTACTGTAAGGCTAACATCTTTTTATAGGTCTACAAGTAACATATATAAAATTTAGCTTTTATACTATAACAAGTTTTAGGTACCATTTTATCCACCTTTACTACCTGATAACTGCCAAAGTAACCACAGTATAATCGGTGGTCGTTCTTACCTTTGTAGGGGGCATGTACAGGCAAACTTTCAGCTTTTATAAAATAACGAAGGTCTGGCAGTCGTGGGCTCTTGGGCTAAGAGAGAAGTCCCTCGGTTTCACCCGCCATTCGTCCATCCTTCGTAAAGGTAAACCTCTTCAATGCCGCAGTGCCTGATGTTGGCTTAAGTACTTATAGTATTCAGAATATTATCTTCCATTTTTCCTTTTGTAGATAAATCGCCTGCCTCTGACATACGAAAACGTTTCGATTAAAACTTTTCACCGGTTCCTGCATACCGCTAGGCATCTCTTTTATAATAGAAATACCTACACAATCTCTGAATGGGATCTCAAGGCTCCATAAATAACTAAGAATGTCTTGTAGTTTAATTATCTGGTATTTATCTTTTACTGCCATAATTGTCCTCCCGATGGAGAATCTTAACCAGATCGTTGGTCGTTCTTGCGTGAGTCTTAACCCTGCTGCGTCGTTGTAGGTAAACCGACGATCTATTTATTTCGCGGAATGCGGGAGGCTCTGTTTAAGATCGGTCTGTGTAGTGCCTTGGGAGAGGCCTACGTTCAGCAGTAAACTGTCTTTAGACTGAGATTATGACGATGACTGAAAATCCAAAAGTTTCAAATTAATCTGACGTTTCAAAGTCAGTCAAAATCGCGTCCCAAGTTTCCGTTACATAGATACATACGTCATACATACAACCGAAGCTAATAAAAGCGTGGTAAAAATCAAGTATTTCAGTCCAACACGATCGGACTTTCAACTTCTCTCTCTTAACTCAAATTAAATTTTAAGTTCCAGTATCCTATTTTATTTAATAATACTAATATTTTAAACAAGTTAATATTATGAGGAATAAATTAATTAAAGTACAATTTAGGACGCCACCTGTTACAGAGGCGAATGCAAATAAATGATGCCATGGGTTGAGGTTCGAGTGCTAGCGGGCAGTTATTAATGGGCTGGGGTGCACGGCTGGAGTGCCACTGCTACCTGGGCGGCGTCACGTTATCGTATCTTTAGCTAATAGTATGAATAATAAAGCGTAAGGATTGCGGTTTCATGAGGAAGGCTATGCAATATTACCCTTATACACAAAATAAAAATAAAAAACGCGGAATGTAATAGCATGGATGAGCAATGCGATGTGCTGGTTCTACGGACGAGGTTAAGCCAGCGGCCACAAATCGTTTAATAATTAACAAAAACATATTTAGCTAGGAGATCCAACTCTTACACCATCCAAATTACTTGTATTTTACTGGCATGATATTCTGATAAGCTCCCCTTCCTTTGGCTAAGAAAGATTAAGAATAATATTATTAAAGTGTTACTTTCATCTTATTTAACCAGTTAAATCTAAATATTTCTACATTAACACGTTCATTGCTGAACAGGCCAATTTCGGCCTGCCGCTGTACGTACAGCTGGGTCGGACGAAAAAAACTATGTCTCTCTCGCTGATGCGGAACGATTATTTTAGGTGTTTTTAAGGTTTTGACAGAGACAAATATATATTACGGCTTGTAGTCAAAATTGTAGGTATTCCACATAAAATATGCACGTTTGGAGCAGTGGTTTAGTTGATTAGAAATGCGCAGAGTGGGTTCGATCCCCATACGAGACAACATTTTGTATGATCAACAAATTTTGGTTCCATTGAATATTGGTTTTCCAAAGTCCTTTGCGTGTTTACTGATACTGCGAACAACAAATTTGATTTTAAACTTTCGCGATTTGTATACATCATACAATATTATTTAGCGGGTCTTAGTCGCTATAAGTCTAGTCTAGTCTAGTCTTAGCCGTGTGGTTGACGGCATAGAATACAAGTGTCACCACCCCCTTTCTTCCCGTGGGTGTCGTAAGAGGCGACTAAGGGATGACACGATGCAAATACCATCTTTGCGTAGAGACGAAAAACTCGACATCAAACCCTATATGACTGCCTCGTTGGTCTCGCGGCATAAATGTGCGCGTGGGATCGGGAGGTCCCGGGTTCGATTCCTGGGTCGGGCAGTGTTATTGGGTTTTTCTGTCACGAAATTCTCAGTAGCAGCACGGAGTCTGGAAATGTGCCCGGTACGGCAATAGGCTCGCCCCTTATTACGTGGGACTAAAGTATATCTGGCGAAAAGTGGGTGTAGAAATACACCTCTGCCTGACATATCGTCACGCCTTTTATCCCCGAAGGGGTACCTTCGGGGATAAAAGGCGTGACGATATGTATGTATGTATGTATACAGAACGAACTCACTTTTATTAGTCTTTACTAAAGCGAAAGGGTGAGAAAGTCAAAATATGTTTAATAGCCTAAAGCCTTCCTATGAAGTACTAATTAGCATTTTACTGCCTCATTCAAGGCGCCATTCTAGTTCTCCAGTACTAATTAAATAGTGGGTATTATAGTTAAAATACTAACCTTAATTTTATGGTCCCATTTATGATATGAAAATGAATTAAGGAATATAAACATAATGTTAGGTCATTAAAATTAGGCATACTTTGAATTGCTTTATTAAGCTTCGTAAAATACAATATCGCTGTAATTTAATTGTTATATAAGACGGCATTTTATTGAGACTAAACTAACTAAAACTGCCCTCGTACCTTCCATAACTTTATCACCTGTAGCCAGATTTAGCAGCAATGACGATTAAAAACTACGAGTAGTCCCTTAAGAGGCCTGTGCCCTGCAGTGGGACTGAAAAATGTTTTTAATTATGAAAGTTTTGGTGGTCTGCCAGACCTCATGTCGGTACTTACGTAACTAAAATAGCACGTTGGTACTTAAATTTAACGTTGATTACTTAATTTATGAAATTTTCAAACTCGTAAATTTACCTAAATAAAAAAGTTTTACATTCAATCCCTCAATATTCAACAACATGAATGTAATTATTACAAAATATCTGCGATCCATTTTAATATATAACACCAACCAATAATCGTTCTAAATTAATCACTTATCGTTTGGTTTCGTTTTGATATAAGTTTCACAGTCCATTTGATCTGCAAGTTGGTTCGAGTTCAAAGCTAATATCAGTTCAATATCGCTTTTATTATATCTTCTTTCTAGTCGTTCCCTCAATGATGAGGATCGTGGTTCTATCTGGATAGTGTCCGGGTTTTGTCATCTACAAGATGTATACATACAGACTACATATAACTTTGTGTAACATTCACTTTGTTAAATCCATTTCTAAGTCCAATATTATAGACCAGGCCATGTAGAAGGAACATTGCTTTTAGATGAAAACATCTTTCTAAGTAATGGTTACTTAAATTGTCAGAAAATCTTGAGACAAGCTTTTAGATGAATGAAAATGAAATGTCAGAAAAAATGCAGTGACTCTAAGTTTGTTTCGGCGTTTCTTCTCAAGAAGTCATTTAGCTAGGTATATATAGTGAATACTGTAAACTGTTGATTTAGATAGAGCAGAGGTATGAGGAGGATACTTCGCAATCGGTGATTTTTGTTATATATTTTGCAAATGAATCTCTTAATATAAGAAAAAACGTTCAAATAAATATCTTAAGATAGGCGATAACGATTTTGTCTCGTTTTAGAAAATTTAAGTCAATAAGTCAATGCCTTCCCATAACAATATTTTGGCGTTACACGCTAGTATAAATATTTATATATTTAAATGTACAACAGCAAAGTACAAACAGCGTCGAACAAAAAATTGAAATTCTTTGTAAATACGTCGGACCGATGAAACTTTTTCTATCACAAACATTATTTAAAATTTGTTTTCTACTCTGTTGGGCCCTTTTTAAATGCTTTGTTAAAAGGTAAATCTATTTGTGTACGCAGAAGGTTTATTTGCATTTGGATTTAAGTGTCATTGATGAGAACACAATCTTGGGCCTTATTTAAGTGTCGCTGATTAAAAAACTGGAGCCTAAGGTAAAGGCGATGTCCAGCAGTGGAAGTCTCTAGGCTAGGATTTTGTTTTTCACGCACGAGAAGATAATGTTGTTTAAAAACTGTCACAAGATTTGCCAAGTCTTTAGTCCATGGATAGCATAAGGGATTACGCAACATGAAATTCTAGTTTCGATTGCTATAGAGAATAGGATGATATGCGAGGTTAATTATTTGTTTTGAGGACAGCAGTGGGACTACGACAGGCAATCGATGATGCAACAAGCATCATCGACACTCGATACAATTTTTTTTATCATACAGTATAATCCCGCGAAATCATCGAGCCTACAACACTTGCTCTCGAAACAGCTCCTAAATCTTATTTTAAAATTTATTTTAAATTGTATTTCGGGATATATACCACGTACCTTTGTTTGGAGTAACCGATATTTCGGCACTGATTGCAAGCGCCATATTCACGGATGTACTGAGGATATTGCGGGTGGATGAATGTTACGAGCAAGTATAACGGTCTACCCACTTTCTTACTCGTTTTTTGCGTTCAACACCACTGGCACTGTTATCAGTATCGCACTGTACCCGATCACGACATTCTACACTCACTACGTCAGCTCGTGGTTTGATTTTGTTCTTTTCACGGGTTTTACATAGACGTACCACTGGATGCCAAATACTCGACGGTTGAAAGAAACCCATCCTCTCTATTGAAATTCTTGAACTTTTTAATTTCAATAGCCTCCCTAACCATTAGAGGTATGTAGTGGCGTTCTGTCGAAAGCACCTGAGGGTTATGTAACTCAATCCAGTGGTCGGTACTCGAGTCTAAGAGGTGTTGAGCTATGGCCGACTTGTGTGGTTCATTATTTTTGACTGCCCTAATGTGTTCCTTTATTCGGCAAGAGATGGTGCGTTTAGTTTGTCCTATATAGGAACTCCCACAGCTGCAGTCAATTTTGTATACACCTGGCTTTTCTAAGGGAAGACTGTCTTTCGGCGTTCTTATATATTGCGACAGTTTCTTAAAAGGATCCTAATTCACTTCGTCGAACTAATTACTTAGTACACCTACAGTTTAAATCTGTTTATATATAAAACTAGAGGATGCCCACGGCTACGCCCGCAATATTTTTTTAATTTACCCGTTTTACCCGATCCCGTCGGTATTTCGGAAAATCCCTTCTTAGTGCAGCCCTACGGTCCCCAAGAAACATACATGCCAAATTTCAGCTTTTTGTGCCCAATAGTTTTTGCTGTAGCTTGTCTGTCAGTCAGTCAGTAACGCAAGGATTTTATATATACAGATTATTGTACGTATTCATTCTAAGTACACTCCGTACTTAGAATGAATTTTCCCAAATTTTCACGGGCTTGGGCAGAAACGATTAAATAACATAATAATAAAATGAACAGGTGTAGCTGCGCATCCTCTAGCTAAACTATAAAGCTTGATCCTATCTTTTACATTAAAACAACTCTCAGGAGCTGCCAATTTAAATTATACGAACTAAAAACAATCGCCACGGAGCTACAGTGATAATGTAAAGTTAACTTTACTCTGTAAAATAAAGTGATATTTTATTACGATGCTTCTCGGAACAGCAATTCGTATATACACATATGCAAGTTAGATAATTGCCTATTGTCACCTAGTCCGTCCAATTTAACAGTATTTGCTAGAAAATATACTATGTAAAGTTGAAGTGGATGCTTAAAAAATACTGCGTTACATATAGTACTACTTATGTCATTTGTTTTTCATTGAACTTATAACTGATCTGACATACCGCCGGATTCAATATCCAATCTATCCATAGATTCGGAGATTAGATATGCATATTTGACATATGCTCCATACAAAATAAGTCAAATATATATCTATAGTCTCCAAATCTATCGATAGATCATAATATACGTTGATACCGGCCGTTACACAGATTGCTGATATTAGTTGTACAAATTACATTAATTGTTGTATTTTTTTACTAAAATAGTAATGTGAAATATGTGTTATTTGCGAAACTATATTCGTTTTACAATTTCCAGTTCAAATACGCCAATTAAATACGGTACGCACGTTCAATTTATCTAGCTTTTAATCTAAAATTTTTGGATAGCTCTCACAAACAGGTTCACAAACTTCAGTATATTTCAAATGAAGTGCTTATACTTTTATTTTAAATATTTATAAATTAAAAATAAATTGTTTTGCATTTACAAGCTTTCTTTTGTATAAATAAAAAAAATGTCTGTGACATATATTTTTTGGATTTCACAGTAAACTACAAGCAACCTTTATAGTTTTGCCAAGTCGCGGTTTTATGCAAAAACTATGCACTAGATTGCTGAAATTTTGTATGGTTATACATCGTACCCACGTCATCAAAAATTATCCCTGTAATAGGTGCTGTCTTTAAAATATAAACACATACGTATATACATAAGTATGATTCTGAAATAAAATCAAACACTGTGGATTTCTATATTGAAAGCACAATATGCAATTGCTCTGTGTGTCTTACTAGAAAACAATAAAACGAATTTATAGACTTCCTCAAGAATAAACCAAGTTTCTCACAAAATTGAACCTATTTCCCTGAACAGGAAACCCACAATACCAAGAATTTCTCAACGTAAACGCGGTACAAACGATAAAGGAAACTTTGAGAACCACTAAGCATTCGAACAGATTCAATTAAACTGGTACACAAAATAACAAACAAACTTTCTCACAGTTAGGTAATCTGTTGACAACTCACCGGTATTTCTTAATTAAACTTTCTTTACTGTGCTGAATAAAACTTATGGGTTTTGTAAAGGGGTTTGTATGCAGATGACTGTGTTTTACACATATAGAATTTTTTATAACTAGCTGTTACCCGCGATTTCACTCGTGATATTTACGGTATTATATGTAGCCCTACAAAGTCTTCTATATCCAGTGAAGGTCCCATTAAATTTGTTCAGACATTCCAAGGATTACCGCGGGCAAACAGAAACACAGACGATTTTTCAGGCAAAAACTTAAAAACGATAGTGATGAAACTTTGCAGTAATTTAGGTAGGTTTAACATCTGAATTATCAATCAATAAGGTCTTCGTATCGTAGCGGTCGCCGTAGCACTTTATTCTCCGTCGTAGATGTCTACGTCGTAGATGGTTACAATAAAATAGGCAACATTATTTACAACCGACATCTTGGCAGCAGTAATCACATGTTAAGAGACAATACTTGCACTAATACACTAGACTTCACTAGAGAACAATGCCTTTGATTCTGCTTCTGGAATCAATAAATATTTAATTGCTTCGTAACTGAATATTTTTTAAGTAGTAGAGCCTTGCTGATTTCAGCATGAACGGGCCGGCTCGACCAGGGTAGTACTACCCTCTCACAGAAAATCAACGTAAAGTAACAGTGACTAAACTGTTGCGCTTCGTTCGGTGAGTGAGAGTGCCGGAGGCCCTATCCCCTATTCCTTCTCCCTCATCCCACTCCTCATCCTATCCCTTTTCCCAACTCCAAGTGGAATCGCACTTGTATCTCCTATGGTGTTCTTTTTGTCCATGGGCGGCGGTAATTGCTTACCATCAGGCGATCCGTCTGCTCGTTTGCCGCCTATTAACATAAAAAAAAAGAAAAAATATTACTAAAACGTAAAACAGCAAATTAAGAGCAATAATTAATAAGACGTACGGCGCAGTAGTTTGTGTCTTCTTAAAATAAAGATCATAACAAATTTGTAAGGTCCCCGCTTCAAATAGAAAAGAAAAATCATTACCCCATATGATACTTGTCGCCGAAGTCGCTCATTTTTAGGGTTTCATAGCCAAATAACACAACTAAAACCGAACCCTTAAAATTCGCCATGTATGTCTACCTGTTCGTCTGTCTGTCTGACTGTCCGTCCGTATGTCACAGCCACTTTGTGCCGAAACTATTGAAACTAGGTAGGTAGATGTATTCTGTGACCAGCTTCGAGTTTTTAGGGTTCCGTACCTAAAGGTAAAAAAAGGAACCCTTATAAGATCACTTTCTTGCCCGTCTGTCTGTCTGTCCGTGTGTCACCACCGATTTTCTCAGGAACGGGTGGACCTAGCAAATTGAAATTGATACCAGATATTGAGGTCTATGGTTGCTATTAGGTGTATGAAAATCAGGGTCCTGGGTCAACCCAATAAAAAGATATGGTCAAAATTAGATTTTTGCGAAAACTTGTAAGTACCAAAATTAACCTTAATTTTCAACTTTTTTTAATTTTCGGAATTTTTCCTTTACTTGTGCTGTAAGACCTTGGTTTTGACTAAAATTGACAATTCTAGGTCAGCCCTATAGGTTTTGGGTCGAAAACCTATATGGTAGTTCCCGTTGACCTAGAATCACGAAATTTGGCCAAAAGCAGGGTCTTACAGCACAAATAAAGAAAAATTACAAAAAATAAAAAAGTGGAAAATTTAAGGGTGTCCCCATAAATACATAGTTGACTCCATTTAAGATAGTCCTCTAAGTTGTATGGGCACTCATACAGATTTAGAGGACTAGCGTAATTCAACCTCAAATGAGGTAAAATGCGTACGGAACCCTCGGTGCGCGAGTCAGACTCGCACTTGCCCGAATTTTTTTAATATAATAACTGGTAAATGTTTTAAGGGGCAGGTTAATTAGATCTTGCATGAAACCGCTTTGATATAAATATTGGACATTATATCTCACGTTAAAGTTAATTAACCTCTCGTATGCCGGAATGCCAGACACAATTAAAAAGCTATTGTGTCTCGCGTAGATCTGCGTTCCGGCATACAAGGGGTTAAGAAGCCATTTGCATACAAACCACCAATGGAAAACCCGAAGCCCACTAAAAACACAATTAATAGTAATATAATGTACTCGTATCTATTTTACCATTTCGACAGCTTTTTTCTAAACATACTGTAGCTGCTGTGTATACTAACTCCCTTTCAAACCCTTTCAAAATGATGTGCGTATTTTAAATAAATGTTAGTTTTAATAATAACTACATATTTTTTATTTTACATAAAAACAACCAGACCAAACAAAATAGTTCATTTAAAGACATGTAAGTGTCTAAAATAACATATTTTATATTGAATTCCCGAATCGTATACTTCCACCAACCCAATATCCAGTGGCAAAAAAAAATATCTGACCGAGAATCTGTTACCAATTTGATATCCCAGACATAATATATTATTGGACTAGCCCTCCATTCGAATGGTCCCCACACTCAGTATCAAATTGACCTCCACTGAAACCTGATTGATATAGCTGATCTAATAAATTACGACAACTCACATCTATATAACGCTGCTCAAATAAAATAGCTTTATTTGTGGCTTTGGATTATATACGTAACTTCAAGTTGTTTCAAATAAAACGAATAAGACTCTTGCTTCAAATAACTTGCAAGTCAGTAAGATGCCAGTTGTGAACAACTAGCGCTGGTCGTCCGTTGAAACCAGAACCGCCATTTCCTTACTATCCTTAGGGTTATAATAGATCGACTCACATGCGATGAGCTCCTGACTTGCACAAGGATCTGTAGACCGTGTTTTTCACGATAGCCATAACCTATGCGTGTAGAAAGGCGAGCAGCATCTAGTCATCATTATCAGCTCTATTAATAATTTGACCTACCGCCGGGCATGACCCTCTTCTCACTATGAGAAGGGAAAGGCCATATTCCACTGCGCTGGCCAAGTACGAGTTGGTAGACTCCACATGTCTTTCGAGAACATCATGGTGAACTTTGCCATCTGAAGATTTCCCCACGATGCTTTCCTTCGCCACTTATGTACGGGTAAGGTACATAGAAATGATACGAATGATGAGATAAAGTTAAAATGATATATTGTATAAAAACGCAAAATTACACTAAACACGAAAATATGAATAAAATGATCGACACGCGGCGAAATGCTAATTTGATTGCTAAGCCCGACGCGGTCTTGCAACTACTACTGTAAAACTTATGTTACCGAAATGATATGCGTTTCGCTGCGCGTCGATGTCAGCATAAAACTTAAACTATTGCTATGTACGGGTTTGCTCGTACATGCTCCCCCAGGAAAGGATCACAAGGGCATAGAGAAACGATAAAAGTAAGACCCTATGTAACCCTAACGTTCGTAAAGTCATTCACAAGTTGTTAATGCTAACATATGAACCTAAAATGGGCGAAGTGCCTTTATCTGATTTACCTAACACTCGCGCACTTGGCACGTTTGCACGTTGCGTTTCGCACTGATACACTACACTGTCACCAACACAAGCACTTTGGGTCTGGGTAGCGCTGCTTGCGCCTGGCGCGTGTGGCACGGGTGGCGCGCCCGGTGCTCGCGCGGCAGCGCGGCGCCTGCGCGCGCGCTTCCACGCGTAAACTCCGAATCCTGCTGCTAGCACGCCCAGCACACCATAGAACATGGTATAGTGGTGGACGTCATGATATGATATGCTATCTGAGATCTCTCCATTTTCTTTCATTATCTTGATCTTTTCTTCTATATATTGCAACTGTGCTTGATCGGTTTCAATACTGGTACCATTCAAGTTATAGTGAGGTATGGAGATATTTACGATATTGTTGATGGATGCTATAACTGGGGAGTATATGTCAGGTTGGAGAGAAACTGTCTGTATCAATCTTTCTTGATGTGCAGTCATTTCAAAATTCTCAGATTTGATTGTACAGCCATATGCCACAGTTACAAGTCCGGCGTTAGTCAGTTGATGCGCTGTAACTTGATTACCGCACACTGTTCGCATATTACACTGACCGCAGCAAAAGTAAACGTAATTGTTCATTAAGTGACTTTCTAACCACTGATTCTTACAGGGTTCGATGCTTACTTCGCACACTGTCGACCTTGTTTGACAGAAATCTTCATCTTGTCTTAGCTTGTAAATAGGTGTGTGGATATGACACAGATGTATATTTGTCACTAAGCAAGACTGTAGTGTACTTTCTGTAAGAAGAATGTACGCATCCTTTCTCAGGTTGATAGCTATGAAATCCGACACAGGTTTAATTGTTACCATGTTCTCTAGTTTTTGTGCAGGAATGGGTATAAGTTTGAATATTTCATACGAGTTTCTACTAATCAAAGGGATTTGTACCTCGAATATTGCGTAGTTTGTGACGACTCGTGCCTTGATTCGTAAAAGCTGGAAAATTTGTGCAAGATCGCTGTGTATGTTTTCAATTGGTAAGGTGACGTCACCCGACAGATGGCTTGCTATGGTGCCAAGCTGTTCTTGTAGTTGCTTAGATGTTATTAAATGTGGATTAAATCTACCGTGATATACGTCGGTAATAGTATCCACTAAAGCAATGTGCAAATCTCTCAAATCTCGTAATAGATTACTCGCTACAAGAGCGCCCATATAGACCTCATTTGTTCTAGAAATATTTTGTGTTTCGCTTTTTAACGTCTCTAGTGTGTTTTGAAAGCTTGATAACTGTTGATGAATAATTTTGTGTTGTTTGTGAATGGTATCTTCGGTTCGCTTTAGAAGACTAAACTCCGCTTCTATGACCGATGTTTGATTTTTCCAAAGTGAGACAATATGTTTTTGATTACTACGAAGGAGTGTGATATCCTTTTCATACTGTTCCGCGAATCTCGTATCCAGTACGCCGAACAGATCGTTTGCAAGGTAACCGACACCGTTGATAAGGCCGCGTCGCCACCTGCTTGGTCGCGTGTCAAACTGCTGACTGAGTAACAGCTGATTGTTATAGTCCAGTTCATTGTACCCGTGTCGTAGTTGTAATAATATTATGTCACAATACATTTGATATCGTATAGACGTACAGGATTGTTCTATAGCCGTAATACTTTTATTGAGTGCGGTGATTCCTTCCCAATAGGGTTTCATATCGTAGTATATGATTAATTTCCAATCATCTCTTATAATACGCATGTTTGATATCTTGTCAAAGTAGAGATGTTGGTTATTGCGGAAGTTTGTTACGTTTAGAGCGCCTTGAGAAGTTGTAAGTATACAGAAAAACAACATGATAGCAGCGAAAATTGATGCTATGTTGCAACTAGGCCTCTTCTTGATTGTTTCAGTCGACATAGTTGTGTGGGATGCGGCCGCATTTGAGACGCTTTTTGCTTCGCTGTCTAACTGCGAGGGTTGGTCGTGGACTGGCAGCTTTGATAACTTTGTGACTGGACGTTTTGATATTCCGTTTTTTGTTTTTAATGTAACAACGCGAACATGTCCGTCGGAACCGGGGTGAAGTTCAATAACCCTGCCCATCAACCATTTCCCCGGCGGAAGATTATCATCGTGGATCATGACGATATCATTCAGACTGACACCTTTACTCGCCTGTCGCCATTTGCTCCTTTCTGTTAGTTGTACTAGGTATTCACTTTTCCATCTTTTCCAAAGATCTTTCACGATTTTTTGAGTTAACTGCCATCGAGTTCTCAAATCAGTTTCAGTATCGTGCACGGTGACATTTGCGCCACCGGTTAGGAAGTGAGCCGGTGTTAAAAAGTCTATATCGTCTGGATCTTCTGATATAGAACACAACGGTCTACTGTTGAGGCATGCTTCAATTTGGGTTAGTATGGTATAGAGCTCTTCGTATGTTAGAATCTGATCACCGATAACTCTCTTGAAATGATATTTGAAACTTTTGACTGCCGCCTCCCATAGACCTCCAGCGGAAGGCCATGAAGGCGCATTGAAACTCCATTTGATCTCCATGTTTAACAGTTCTGATAATAGTTCTTTGCTTTCCATGATATTGATGAGTTCTTGATATTCTTGCTGTAGTACCTTGCTGGCACCGACAAAGTTACGACCATTGTCGCTGTACATGTGAGCGGGTGTTCCACGGCGAGCTGCCATTCTTCGCAGTGCTGCTATGAATGATAAAGTGCTCAAGTCACAGACAAGCTCTAGGTGTACAGCTTTCGTGACCATACATACAAAGACGGCGACATATCCCTTTGTGCTCTTGATACCTCGTCCTTTGCTAGCCTTGACGTATATGTGGCCAGTAAAGTCAACCCCGGTATGGGTAAATGGCCGCGATGGGTTACTCCGGGCTGCTGGCAAATCTCCCATTATTTGAGGTTGATAGTCTGGGTTATGTTTTTTGCAAATCACGCAACGACGTAGCCATCTTTTTATAGCTACGTTTCCGCCTAAAATCCAGTACTTTTGTCGGATAAAACTCAAGGTCAATCGAGCTCCAGCGTGCAGCATAGATCGATGTGCATCATCTATAATGAGTTCGGTAAGTCGTCCTCTGTGGGGCAGAATTATAGGATGTTGCATTGATTGACTGATGTGAGCTTTCTTGAGTCGCCCACCTACTCGCAAAATACCACTTTCATCGAGAAAGGGATTCAGTTTTATTAGTTTGCTTTTAGAGCTTAACTTGCCTTTTTGTATGATATCATTGATCTCCGCTCCAAATTCCGTTTGCTGTACGTGCTTGATAATTTTTTGCTTAGCTTCGCTAATTTCCGTTAATGTTAAGTAATATTTCTGATTGATTCTCTTGTAACTCTTAAATTTCATAACTAATGCTAAAATGCGAGTGATCTTTATGATAGATTGATATTTGCTTAACATGTTTGTAATAATGCTTGTTTCTTCCTTAGTAGTAACGTAAACATCCTCTTGCTTTTTCATTTCCTGTTCCGTTGTGTGTATGACTTGGTCTTGATCTTGTATGCTTGCATCAAAGGCATGTAACCACGCAGGTCCTAGCCACCACAGAGAATATGTAGCTAATTGCGACACTGACATGCCTCGACTTGCGCAGTCAGCAGGATTTTCGCTTGATTTCACATGTCTCCAACATTCAGGAGGAATCACTCTTATGGTTTGCATGGTCCTATTTGCCACGAACGTTTTCCATCTACTGGGATTACCCTGTAGCCAACCCAGTACGGCAGTTGAGTCACTCCAACCAAAAATTTGTAAGTCATGACCTGTTAAACATTGCTTGACCTTGGACATGAGTTTGGCGAGTAGTTGTGCTCCACATGCACATAACTCTAATCGAGGCAATGATACTTGCTTTTTGATAGGGACTAATTTTGATTTTGCCGCTACTAATACGACCGATTGCTTACTGTGCTTATTGATTTTGCAATATATGACGCACCCGTACGCTTTTGCTGAGGCGTCACAAAAGCCGTGAAGCTCTATTTTACAATTTGATTCAATGCCATACCATCTTGATATTTTAAAATTATTTATATCTTGTAATTCATTCTTGATTTTCAGCCATTCAGTGCTAATTTTGTCTGGAACCTCCTCATCCCATTGAAGTTTGGACGCCCATATTTCTTGAAACAATATTTTCAATTTTGTTGTTATAGGTACGATCCAACCTAACGGATCGAAAATCTTAGACATATCTGAAAGTATAATTCTCTTCGTAACTTTATTTTTGGCATTTTCTATTTTTGATACAAACGTAAAACTATCTTCCATAGGGTTCCAGCAAAGGCCTAAGGTTTTTGTTAAATCTGCTTGCTTGAAACATTTGATTTCCTGATTGAAGTAGTCTTGATTGTTGTGTTGGAGTAATCGAATATCATTGGACTTCCATTTTCTCAAATTGAAACCTCCTAATTTCAGTAAATTTATCAAATCTGTTTGTAGCTGTTTTGCTGATTCTATACACCCGGTGCTATGGACCAGGTCATCCATGTAGAACGACTCCTCGATGACCTTGGCCGCTTCAGGGTATTGGCTACGTTCGTCTGATGCCAATTGTCGCAAAGTCATCATCGCAAGAAATGGGGCAGATTTAGTGCCGTAGGTGACTGTTGTCAATTGATAATCGCGAAGTTTGTGAGAGGGACTCTCTCGCCATATAATTTTTGTAGCGCCTGGTCATCAGGGTGGACCCATATCTGCCTAAACATTTTCTCAATGTCAGCAGAAAATGCGTACTGATACTGTCTCCATTTTATGATCAGAGACTGGAGATCTTGCTGTAGGTTGGGCCCCGTATACATTAAATCATTCAAACTTTTATTTGTCGATGTTTTAGCCGACGCATTGTATACAACTCGTAATGCCGTAGTTGCACTTTCGTCGCGCATTACACAATGGTGCGGCAAGTAACATTCTGGTGTTCGATTACCGGCGGCAAGTTTCATATGGCCTAAGTCTAAGTATTCGTTAATGAACGATTTATATGCGCTAAAAATATAATTGTTTTTATGTAATCTTGTTTCTAAATGCATAAACTGAGCAATGGCCTTATTTTTAGATTTTCCTAATTTTTCTTCAAAGCCCGGTATGAGGGGTAACCTCACTTGATATTTTCCGTCTTCTAAGCGTTCTGTTGTTGTTTTATATAACTTCAAGCATTCTTCATCTTCGTTAGAGTATGATTTTCCTTCTGTGACGTCTTCTATTTCCCAAAATTCCTGGAATTTGTCTAAATCGAGTTGCACGACGTTGCAAGTTAGACTAGATTTGAGCGTGCCACACAGTATCCATCCCAGGCGGGTTTCTTGTACGATGGGCAGTGATTCACTCAATCTACACATGCCTGCCAAAAGAATATTTGAGTAGACGTCTGCACCTAACAAAATATCTATGGGACGGCTGATGTTGTAGTCAGGGTCGGCCAACGGAATTGTTTCTAAAAAGGGGCATGATATTTTGGAGAAAGAGTACGACGGTAGATATTTTGTAAGATTGTTCATTATGTATACATCAATCTCAAATGTGTACGGACATGTTCTTGACACACAATGCAGGGTGACCATCCCTTTGCAACTATTTTCTGTTTGGCCTATACCAGTGATAATACCATCGCATTTGTATCTTTGTAAACCTAATTGCTGCGCACCATTCTCCGTGATAAGAGAGCCCTGCGAGCCCTGGTCAATAAGAGCTCGCAATGTCAGATATGTGCCATCAGCCTTTTGTACCTTTAACAGAGCGGTTGAAAGTAAAATTTCCTGAGTCATACTTTGCTGTGTGACATGCGTGTTGCCTTTGTTCGTGCGATCTTGATTCGGGCGCACGTGGGTTAGTTGAGAAGAGTTGCTTGTCTGCTTATACGAATCATGTAATAAGGTGTTATGAAACTGATTGCATTCGCGGCAACGTTTTTGGGATAAACATTCCTTGCCCTTATGGTCGTATAAGCAGTTTTGACAATAATTCAAGTTAGCAACAAATTGCTTTTTCATTGCTGGTGTCATTTCTGCGAAGTGCTTGCAAAAAAATATTGCATGTGGGTCATTGCAGACGGGGCATGTTTGCCGGGCATGTATATTTTGCAATTTCCGCTCACTAGACGATTGCGAAATAACCTTGTTACTTGAGTATGCCTGCTTAGACTGATACGATTTTTCCGCTGATTTATTGATATTTGAAGGAAAGGGTTTTTGATTGTAGACCTCCTGTTTTCTTCTGCTTGCTTCCAAACTCGTAAATTTCCCCTCTAGGAAGGTCAGAAATTCTTGCAAGTTGAGTAATTCGCGAGGCTGTTTGATAGCTGCATTGTATTCGCGATATGTTTCTGCATCTAATTTCTGACATAAAATATGTACTACTAACGGATCCCAAGATTTCACGTCTACACCGAGATTCTGTATAGCGTTCAGAGTTTCATGGGCGGTATCGTGAATGCGTTTGATATGATTGATTGATGGCTGTTGCAATATAGGAAGGTTCAGTAAGATGTTAATGTGAGATGTGAATATCATCCTTTTGTTATCGTACCTATTGCTCAAAATGTCCCAGCTAATAATATAGTTATCTGAGCTTATCGGTAGATGCTGTATGAGACGCTCAGCTTCACCTTTTACCTTGGACTTCAGAAATTGCATTTTCTGTGCCTCAGAAAGGGCTGGATTGCTATGGATCGCTTCTGTGAAAAGATCCTTAAAAGACGTCCACTGGTGGTAACTGCCGCTAAACGCAGGAATCTCTATTTTTGGTGTTACATGCTCGCGATGCGAAACGGATGACATTTTCTTGTTTATAGCTTTCACAGCATCGTTGTACGTACGCTCATATTTGAGATACATATTATGATATTCTTGATTCCTGTCTCCTAACTCGCTATCCAGCTCCCAATGCTGTGTGTCAATCTTTGACCACCGAGCTTTCACTGTGCTTAACAGATGATCATATTCCCACTTCTCAGTGACGGTGTCCAGGTTGATGTTTGAGACGGTGTGTTCAAAGGCCTTGAAATTGCTAATTTGTTTTCTCATCATCTCATCTGTTTTGCTGTTGGATCCCTGAGACTTATACGATTGCTCTAAGGGCTGCTGCGAGCCGCTGGAGGTGGCTAGTGGTGTAGCCGGTTTCAATAGTGGCGTTGATGGTCTTCCGTCTGCAGGCTGACAGTTGATTATCACCCCTTTGATATTTTCAAATCTCTCTTTCACTGCATCATACTGTTTTGATGTGAAATATGTATGAGATTTGGCATATTCAATGCTGCACAATTTGATATGATTTGACTGATACTCTTGCCAGCATGCATCCAATTTCTCCAATCTACGGCGTATATAGTCCGAGGTTTTGCGATCGGAACCATCTTTTTTGAAGTTTGTGTAAATTTGCTCTATCTGGTTGAGTAGTTGCTGCTGTTGGGCTAAAATATCTTCCAAAGACGACATAGTGATAGAAATGATATAAATGGAAAGATCTTACTTGATAATCCCACGACGAGAACTGTTGTTCAAGGACTACCTTTGTTGATAGTTGATATGGCTGCTCGTACTGCGCTCTTGCTGGCAGTACACACTTTCACTGCTAGTTCAGTTCACCTCACACGTAAGCACTTTCCAGTATCAGAATAGCGCACTGATATTAGGTACACACGCGAAAGGCGTCTTCAAAGGACGAAGGACCACTTATGTACGGGTAAGGTACATAGAAATGATACGAATGATGAGATAAAGTTAAAATGATATATTGTATAAAAACGCAAAATTACACTAAACACGAAAATATGAATAAAATGATCGACACGCGGCGAAATGCTAATTTGATTGCTAAGCCCGACGCGGTCTTGCAACTACTACTGTAAAACTTATGTTACCGAAATGATATGCGTTTCGCTGCGCGTCGATGTCAGCATAAAACTTAAACTATTGCTATGTACGGGTTTGCTCGTACAGCTGTTATTATTTAATATTTATCGTCCTCATCCCGCTACATTCAAGTCAAGTAAATAATAAAGTAATTCATATTCATAATAATGTTAATGTCATAACATCGTCTCGTGAAAGGCTGACTTTTAAGGTGGTAAGGTCGCTCTATGCAAAAAATGTTAAATTTTGTAACTTTGCGTAGGAGTATGATAAATTGAAGCCATCAAAGCTATCTGACATTTCTTATATGTCTTCAATAGGACAAGAATGAATGCGCAGCTTATCATAAAACTAACCGTATCCCTCGGTTTCACCTGCACTCGTCCACTGAACCATTCTTCGTAAAGGTAAACAATTCCACGTACTACATCATACTATATTTTCTTAACCCAGCATCAGGCACGATGCTGGGTTAAGAAAATATAGTATTCAGAATATTATTTTCCATATTTCCCTTTGTAGATAAATCGTCCGCCTTTGACATACCAAAGCATTTCGATTAAAACTTTTCACAGGGTCCTGCGTACCGGAAGCTATTTCTTTTATAATAGAAATACCTACACAATCTCTGAATAGGATCTCAAGGTGCCAGATTATGAATAATCTCCCACTATTTTACATATAGTTTTTGCAAACGAATATAAAAATATTACATAGGTAATATTTTATATTCGTTTGCGGTTTTGAAGAATTTACCATGGATTTAATTAATGCTTTTAATATGTAATGCTGTTGTGAAAATTATTCAAATAAAAGATACCATTGAAGTATGCTTTTATAAATACATTTCTTAAATGAAGGTACCGAGTTAAGTTTTAACTAATTTTATTCGTAAATTGAGAAATAAATAGATTATGTTTTGTGATTCATAGCCTCGATCCAGAAGAAATACTTATATAATACCAACTACATATATTTACGAATACCAATCATGAGGTTCAGATCTTAGTTCGGCGAATATGTTGTTTATTTTTTGTTTAGAAATTCTCAGTATAGTATCTGGAAATGTTTGGTTAATTGCAATAGGCTTGCGTCCTAAATATTAATTAGCTAAAAACATTTTGTCATGCACACAACAAATTATGAATATTATGATTCATAAATCATAACCAAAAAAATGCAACTAAAAATAAATAATGGCTGCAATCAATAATTTCTGTTTCTGTACGTAATGTACACACGGCGCCAAGTCAAGCTAACAGTTGCAGTACGATTTTGATACTTATTCCCTACGCCATAAGAACGGTACAAAGATTTATTCTGTGACAAAGGTCAAATGTATATATATGGGGATCGAACTCAAAACAATGTATATACTAATGGAAATTCTATTACTATATTTATAAGAAAAAAGATAATCTACAATATACTTTTACAATACGTTAATGTATTTTTCATTAACATGACAATAATTATTACCTACATAATCAATTGACAAGTGCATTTTCCCTAATTCAGGGAAAACGGTGTCGACGTAAACTGGCAACACTTACATATTTTATGCAGAAATACGATTTTTATCGAAATAATATTATAAAACAGTCAAATAATCCATAGTTATCTGTAAAAATATATTCCATCTTCCCGTTTTTGCTTTTGGATACAACTTTTACAATGTTTAAAAACGCAAGACGGCATTTTATGAATTTTAAAGCTGGATTGATCGTGGCGTGTGAACTGTGCGATGCTTCGCAGCGCACTGAGCCGAGTTTGTATTCGCTTTTCAATTTTGTATTTGCTTTAGTGGCCTCACGCAAGTGTTCCGCGCGCTCCGTCTGCCTTTTGTTCTGTAGTCTTAGACATGTTCACTGAGCGAATTCACTAAGGTCACCTACCGTGTTCTTAGTGATAGTTGATATTTTATATAATTTTAAACCTAATTGTCTACGTTTACCGCATTAGAATTTTCTGTAATGGTAGATGTAAGTATGTTCTAAATAAATAAAAATAAATAAATGATGGATCGTCTCAATTGTACTAATCCGAGATACGAAGCGAAATAACAAATAAGTTATATTGTTTAATAATACATTATACAGATAAGACGATATTATTTGTAAGTAATTCACAAACAATTTTTTTATAGATCAGTTTCTTTCTTTAATAATAATATTCTACCCAATCCCAGTAAAACTAAGTAGAGCATGTACTATAGGTAATAGACAATAGATAAACATATTTATAAACTTTTATTTTGTAAATACATACAATACATATATAAATACACAGACCAAGACAAACATCCATGTTACCAGACCAACACAAATGTTTGACTTCAGCGGGAATCGAACCCGCGACCAACGACGAGGCAGTCGGTTAGTCACTTCCACAATGCCACCGGGACGTCTATATGTTTGAACTGTGCTACTTATGCTGTTATTTTCCAAAAAAAAACTATATTTCACACAAATGGTTTAAGCGTCCTTACAACTTCAAGCGGTATATCACTTGACAAAATAGCACGTGATTTCACTTGCTACATTTTAGAAGGGGCACGTCGGAAATATCAAGAGATAAGACCATCTGACGGCCCCACGTAGAAACAATCAAATTTCATGATAGGAACAGTTGTCATTGGACTTTTGTTTTTGCGTACGATAAGTCTCCGAATAATTTATTACACTTGGTTGTAGATATATAAAAGGCAGCGATAGCCGAGTGGATACCTACCTTCTAAATAAACTGACAGTAGTCTAAACCCTGGAATATCGCTATCCCTTCGGGTTGCGGAGGTCAGACAGGCAGTCGCTCCGTGGAAAAGCTAATATTCAGCCAAATCCGGTTAGACTAGAAAGCGGACCCCAGACTGAAACTGGGATAACGTGTAACTTATGTCCGGTACTTACCGCGTTTGCGTCACAGTACCGCCCATACGCTCGGCCAATCAGAGAAGGCCATCGTCCGCGCTCGCAAAGCTTGACTAAATATGGTCATAAACGGACTCCAACGCTGATGGAGGGCCCAGTATATAAAGGGGCGACAGAGAGGCCGGCACCGCTACTCTACACTAACCTACTATCGCTACTCTATTCTATACCGCTATATCTATAATTATACATTCTACGTGTATCCTGATCCCAGCAGCTGGGTAAGTCACTACATTTACTGCGATAGCGTACTGCCCATCTCTCTACCTGCTAGCTGAGGCCGGCTGACGCCGCCTGCCTGACTCTATTGGTTGTGGCTTTCCTAATGCTGTTTCCCTTCAGGTTCCAGGTTCACCTTAAGACTCCGGCTACGCTCCTAGACCGCTACACTTTCCTGCATCGCCTTCGGCGTCACCTCTGCCGAAGAGTCTGGCCTGCCCTGCTCATCGTACTCGCACCGCCGGCGTCTGCCAGCTGAACCAACGGCCTGCGAGGATCTACCGCTACGCGCAGCCTTCGAGCAGCCTGCCTACACACTACCGGAGGGAACAGCGTGGGAGACTGCAGCCTTAGTGTTCAGGCCAGTGTCGTGTTGTTGGTCGGTCATACTCGTGCAAGGGAAGTGAAACAATACTCGGCAATAAACGCATCTAAAACCTCTTTTCTGCGTTTTAATACCAGAACCCGTTACAAACGCTAAGAGAAAGAAGAAAGAAGAAAGGTTGTAGACATTTTATTTACTTGGTATTTTGTAAATACTAGCTGATGTCCGCTTTTCCATAGCCTTAGCTCCGAAATTTATTACAAACATTAATCCTATTTCACCCCTTGGGGTGAAAAATAAAAATCGTCCTCAAGAGTAATCTTTGGGGTTTAACTTGTTATTATTATTTACATAGAATAATCTCAATACAGACTTGATGCAACACCATTAAGTTACAAAATGCCTACTATAAACATTATTCAGAAGATGTATCAATTTATCTCGTAGGCGTTTCACTGCACCAGCCTTGTTTATAATCTGTCCCACTGCTTGCCACAGGTCTCTTCTCACTATAAGAAGGATAAAGCAAAGTTAGGGTCGCAGATGTATCGATACTCATTATTTTCCTGAAAGATATTTAGGGAACATTATGAAAAACTCTCAGACTCAGCTTAATCACGCTGTTTCCGCCACCATCTAGCAAGTGACATGCGAAATTTTACCTTATACATACATAGCCTCACGCCTGTTTCCCGGAGGTGTTGGCAGAGACTATGGAACGCCATTTGCAACGATCCTGACATATACATATGTTTCTCATGCATGCTCTTCTGTCTAGGGTACT
Source organism: Euclidia mi (assembly GCA_944739405.2). Classification (NCBI taxonomy): domain Eukaryota; kingdom Metazoa; phylum Arthropoda; class Insecta; order Lepidoptera; family Erebidae; genus Euclidia; species Euclidia mi. Next base: position 72,602,623 of record OX123195.2, on the reverse strand, counting down.
TCTGACCTCCCCCCGTGGGATCTCCACCTTGTCGTGGTGGGGAGCCTCAGTAACCGAGGGTTTTAGGTACACCCACGGTGAAGCTAAGCGGGATCCCGGGAGGGGACGCTCCACGTGGACTTGGGTGAGGCCTGCGTAGGATGCTTCCAAAGTGTGGGTGCGGGGGACAGTTCTGTCTGTCCCTCGCAGTCGGGTGCGGTCGCGGGAGGAGAGGCGTGCGTTGCCGCGCGCCGTATCTCCCGCGACCAAATGGGGGCGCGCCATTGTTGCGTCGCGGTGGGGCCGCAGAGGAAGAGGAGATGCGGTGTTGTGTTGCCGTCGAGGTTTAAGTCGAGGCGTCGAGTTGTCGATGTTAAGTCAGTGCTTCTAAATAAAATTTGGCTTGCCTCGTACATTAAGTAGCTATTAATACGCTCATATTATGTAACTTAAAAATTGACGACACCATGGCGTAGCGGGAGTGTAACCGACTGATACGCCGAGATACACATTTTATATAAATTATCCATTGTCTAGTAGGTACCCGTAGTACCTACAAGTTCAACTTAGTTTGCGACTTGATGGTGTTCTGTGTATGTCGTAGAATATTATAAAAGAAAATATGTCAGTAATGTGCATCGTCGGATTGAACCTAAGACCTTCTGCATAGCAGTCTGTTAGACTCTCCACTAGGCTGTCTCCGCTTCCCTATACTGTATATTCTAGAAGTTAAACTATATTCTGACAACCAGAATATTTACGACGTGAGAATAGTACTATATCCCTCGGTCTGTGTTTACGTGGCGTTCGACTAAGAAGTAGCTCCTTTATTACGTTTGCTTTCGTAGTATGACACGCCTTGACAATCCTAATATATTGTTCTTACTGAAACTTTGTTGAGCACAGCAAAATCCCCAAATGTTTCACAATGTTCTGTAAGTACCAGACTAAAACAAGTCTTATTATTTAAGTAGCAGTGTCGAAATTGTCTTAAATTGGTTTTGTATTTTTTAAATCATTAAAGTAACAAACTTCTGTTGACACTGCCCATGTATTAAATGTGGTAATCAATTGCGACATCTGATGTGGACGTATGTAATTGTGGTTGGAAGGTTGTAAAAATAACTTTCAAATTAAGAGAACAGACAAATTATATATTTTTATTATCGCCATGATTGTTTCAGAACGACCCACGCCCACAAGCCGGGCAGCCCGGGCACACTGAACGGAGTCAACGGCAGCGTGCACGGAGAGGCGAGGCAAGCACAGTCCAAGAAGACTATCATTCGGATGTTAGGTAAAAATCATTGGAAATTTTACCTGGCTTTTAGAGCTTTTATCCTAGTCTTTATAAAAACACCTTTTATTTGCATTGATGGATCGTGGTTTTAACATCTAGTTGCATAGGCCAGAAAAGCTAATGGGCTCGTTCTCTGCAAAAAATATACTATATATGGTGGCAAGTACCTGACCAACAAACTAAATAACCCCATACCTACCAGCCAACATCGTCAATGCATACGTCGCAATTCGCAAGATAGTGGCGCATTATTTAACATTCAATTCCTTTGGACCGTTTACCTAGACGCTACGCCTAGAGTGACCGAATAGACAACTCAGCTCTTGCGATTAACCATGTATATGGGTCGTACGCTTCATGATAATCGCGACGAAAGTAGGGGTGACCACTTGCCATCAGGTGAGTCACAGTCTCCTCTGCCTATTCTTAGAATAATAATTAGAAACGGCCCGCACCTAACGAGTATCATTTGCTCTCACACATCTAGACGAATTATTTATTTATGTGTTTTCGTCTACTACGTTTTTATCAGCAGCGACGCAAATAATACTTCTAGGTTATAGTCTCTCAGTCTCAATGCTTTATACTTAACTAGAGGACGCCAGCAGCTACGCCTGCATTTTTTTAAATTTACCTGTTTTGGCTGATCCCGTGGGAATTTCGGTAAATCCCTTCTTAGTGCACCCCTACGGTCCCCAAGGAACATCCATGCCAAATTTCAGCTTCCTGTGCCCAATAGTTCCGGCTGTAGCGTGTCTGTCAGTCAGTCAGTAACGCAAGGATTTTATATATTAAGATTATTTTCCCCAATGTTGACTTGGGTAGTCATCTTATGGATATGTATGTAACAATCATGGACCTTGACGGACACAGCGTATTAGTTCTCTTATGAAGGAGGATCTGAATATGAAATCTGTATATATAAAATTCTTGCGTTAGAGACAACGCACATTATTAAGCGCAGGAAGCTGAAATTTTGCATGTGTGCTCCTTGGGGACCGTAGGGGTGCACTATGAAAAGATTGTCTGTAATTCCCACGGGATCGGGAAGGAAATATTAAATAAAAAAAATAGCAGGCGTAGCTGCAGGCGTACTCTAGTATAGCAATATTACATTTTGAGCAGGAAAGGGCGTTTGATCGTATTACGAATGTCAGGCAACACAGGTGCCAATAACTGCCAAATCTTATAAATAAGAAGTACCTAACTTTGTGCGTTTTCGCGACATATGAATGTCAATAACGTCTCGAATTTATACCTGAGTAAAAGTTAATATAACTTGAGATAGGATTGTATATTCTTTGTGATATATTGGTACATAAGACGTATGCAGTGTGAGGTACGCTTTAAAGTTTAAACAGATATGAAAAAAATTGGGCAAGTGCGAGTCGGGCTCGCGCACAAAGGGTTCAGTACCATCATCTATAAAAGAAAATCACGTTCGTTGTATGTAAACTTAAATACTTTATAAGTTTCTACCTGTTTATTAAGATCGAGTAACAAATTGCTTAAAAAATACGTTTGTTGTATGGGAGCCCCCCTTTATTATTTACTTTTTTAAATTTAATTATTTATTTTGAAAGGTAATATACAACTACATATTCTGTAAAAAATTAAAGCGTCTACCTGTAACAGTTAGTAATTTTGAGCAAAAAATACGAAAAAAACACGTTTTTTCTAGCTATCATGGTTTATGAGATACAGCCTGGTGACAGACAGACGGACAGACGGACAGACGGACAGACGGACAGACGGACAGACGGACAGACAGACAGACAGACAGCGGAGGCTTAGTAATAGGGTTCCGTTTTTTACCTTTTAGGTACGGAACCCTAAAAACATATTTTATAAACAAGGTTGTCAAGATCATACTAGGATTATTCAAGTTTTATCTAAAACTTTGTGCTTGCTCCGCTTTTTTTTTCATCCTTTCTTTTGTTGTGTATAGATTTGATGGACGGTCTAACCTTGTTTTGTTTTTCGTGTGAGTGTATGGCCAACTTTGGTGTCAGAGTTTTCAGACGGCCCGAAGGCTTCCGACATGGCCTAACAATCCTTACTTAGACAAGAACCGAAACCGACAGCTTTACGTACCCTCCGAAGCACGGTAGCGCTCTGATGTAAATGACACTCGTGGTCATCCATCCACGTGGCGACCTGTGCAACCGTTGCTTAACTTTGCACTATGAGTGCTAGTCTAACCTCTGAAAGTCATACTCATATTCAAGGGTGCCGACTATCAATGTGACTATATAAGATTATTTATCTTCATGATAGGACCGACGGCTTGACGTGCTTGCCAAAGCACGTCAAGCCGTCGGTGCGTTAGCAGTTAAATACGTACAGCTTCTGAAAAAGTCATCAATGCGCGCTGTAGCTCTGAACCCGATACCATCTGCGCAGCAGTCTATGACTCTTTCCACTAGACTATCTCTATTTTATAGACTATAGGCTATTAAATAGCAAAAAATAACGCGAGTCTTTTTGTTTCAAAATAAACATTCACTTAGCCATTAGTACTCAAACATAACTCCTTCACGATCGCCAAAACACAGTAATCGTAATCGTCAGCAAATTGAAAAGCCTGTTACCTTAGAAATGGCTTCATCTGGACAACGAAGACGAAGTGTCTCTGTATGTATCGACTACAGATCTCATTCAGGGCCACTGGTATTGCGTTGCCCACGGTATGATAAAGCATGCAATACGATGTGAGAAATACGAGTCACTTGAACTTTTTTTATATAAAGGAGATCGGTTTCTTTATTTTTTGTAGAAAAATATTCCACCCGCGACTGCAACCGCGTTGGGTATGAGATTTCGCAACAGATGTAACCTATGTTGAGTCTGACGTATAAGTTTGTATTATTGCAAAATTGTATCGAAATAAGTTTAGTAGTTTTTATGTTAAAAACTAATAAAATTGTTCCTGTTCATCCTGGTCTGTAAAAAGCATTATATTTACGCTAGCTATTACTGGGATCCGTAACCGTTAAAATTTTACATCTAGGCGGCCATTTATTCCGTTGTTGTTAACAAAATAAGAAATTCGTGGCATTTCATGGCACGAAACGAAATTAAATATCCTTTCTTTTTCCAGATAAAAAACAAGAGTGTATGTTGTTTCCTTAACTATATTTTCAAAACATTTATTACTGACATTGGTGACGGTAGACAAAAAGAAGGGACTATTACGTTCAATTTTATGTTGCTCTTATCTCACGGAACACCAACGAAATTACTTTTGCTTGTACCCTTGGGCACAAAAATGTCTCGCGGACAACTTGGCTAATTGCAGATAGCTCCTACCTTGACCGTGTCCTTACTGGCCCGGTCACGACCTACAGCGGCGGGCGGTAGCGGCAGCGATTACGATGTACATTATACATTTATTCTAAATATATAGTTTTTTTTTATAGACTCACGCCTGTATCCTCGAAGGGATAGGCAGAGGTGTATTATTACACCCACATTTCGCCATGAATTTTTAGGTCCCACGTAATAGGGGGCGAGCCTATTGCCGTACCGGGCACATTACCAGAGTCCGTGCTGCTACTGAGATTTTCCTAACGGAAAACCTAATAACCTCCAAATCCCACGCGCACATATAAATGTGCGCCGCAAGACCAACGAGGCAGTCATATATATAGTAAATAACTTACAATGTGAAACAGTTGCAGCTCCTTACAAATAAAATGTAAAACCATTATACATAGACTCACGCCTGTTTCCCGGAGGGGTAGGCAGAGACTACGGAACGCCATTTGCAACGATCCTGACATACCTCACTTGCTTCACTCACTCCCATCAAGTTTCTCATGCATGCTCTTCTGTTAAGGGTACTTCTGACTTGTCCTTTTTTCAGGATGTCTCCAATCTGGTCAGAGAACGTTCTCCTAGGTCTTCCCCTTTGTCCTGTCCCATTCACACTAGCCTGATATATCTTCTTTGTCAGTCTATCGTCATCCATCCTCTCCATGTGCCCAAACCATCTTAACATGCCTTTCTCAATGCTTGTCACTACATCTTCTTTTACCCCACACCACTCTCGTATCACACAATTCTTTACTCTGTCGGTCAAAGACACACCACACATACTTCTCAGTGCTCTCATTTCTACAGCATTTATTCTACTTTCAAATCTCTTCTGCCATACCCAACTTTCACTACCATACATAAGGGTAGGCACTAACACACCTCTATGTACAGCCAAACGTGCCTTTTTGGACACGTTTTGACTGTTCATAAACGCCTTCAGAGCTCCATTCACACAATTACCTGCATTAACTCTCCTTTCAATATCTGCTTCATTTTTACCATCTCTTGTAAACAACGTACCTAAGTAAACAAACTCATTCACTTGTTCCACTCGCTGTCCATCGATCAAAACATTACAAGCCGTAACGAAAAAACCATTATACTGGCGATTAAAAAGAGTGGAGATTAGTTTTATTGCACGTTCTTTCTCATGGTTCTACTTATCGCATTGCCAAGGTGGCAGTAATGTAATTATTTGTAATTGTAATTAATTTTAATGTTGCCGTTCATAAGCGTCACTTTGTGGCCTAGATGAATAAATGATTTTGACTTTGACTCTGACGCGTCATAGGCCACAGCGCTCGACCGCGGCAAAGTAAAGCGCACCATGTACCTATATGGAAATCGCTGCCGCTGCCGCAAGCCGCTGTAGAAACTCATTTTTAATTAGTTTTTGTAATTTTAAATCAGTTGTTGTAAGTTTTTTTAATTAGTTGTTTCATGTCGCTTCAGAAAGAGAGAGAGAAATATTAAACGCGCCATGACAATAGAAATTGCTGCCGGACGCCGCTGTAGGTCGTGACCGGGCCGTTACAACGAATTAGACACATGAGAGTCTAGATGGAGACAATCCTTTATGTGTAATAGCCGTTCGTGGTGCTAATGGGCTAGATTAAATAAAAGTTTATTTACATAATGTGGGACACTTGGCATTGGGAGAATCTGTGGGTGAGATTAAAGAAATCTGTTACATTGTCGCTACGAGTTTGATTTTACAAATGACATACCTATGCTGCTATGCTGTTTGTAAACTGTAATGAATTATTACTATAGGTATGTGTTTTGTATAATATGCAAACAGCAAATAAAAATATCTTATTACGGAACGTGATATCATTAGTTTTTTTTATTTGTCTACGTCAAATAAAAAATCTACGGTTATTAAATTAACTTTTCACCACAGCAGCTCAAACATGCCGCTTTTGCTGCAAGACAACAGTGAACAAAACGCGATTTTGATTCGAGCGTGGGGCGAAGTAGCTTTTTAATTTTTCAAGCTTCAGTGCCACGAATTGACATTGTTCAGCCATAAATTTGAAACATTCGAATTTTACTGTGTTCTGTCTCTTTCACATGCATATAAAAAGTGAGTGAAAAATAAACCCCTTCGAATTCGAAATTCGATTTTGGAATTCGACCTCAAAGAAAACACCTACGGCAACGCAAAAAAAAAGATATTTGTAATAAAGAAATTACTTTTTTAATTTAGTTTACATGTTTAATTTATTGTTAGATTTTAATAAAAATAAGTCTAATTAATAGTATAAAATTAGTATTTAACCAACACATTTTTATTTAGAATTAAAACAATGATACATTTTAAAAATAAACATCAGGGACGCGGTATTAAAACGCGATTTAAAAAAGTAGCAGGAATAAAAATTTCGCTGATGCTGATACAGTAGGTATAGCGTAACGTGTTATTATATTAATATATAAAAAAATCTAAAAAGATGAGTGAAACTAGCGATGATAAGTGTACTTCAACACCAGAAGAGTTAAATCAACAAGTGATTATGTAGAATTCAATCTATTCCTGTTCATTTCTATGTCTCCTAAGTAATATGTGTTCTCACTGCTGTGGTGAAAAGTTATGTGTGCTACACGAGAGCAAAGTTTTTTGTATCTCGTGCTGTTGAGTCCCTCACTACGCTCAGGATTCTAACTTTGATTCACTCGCTACGCTCGTGAATCAATCATAGAACCCTTCGCTTGCTCGGGACTCAAAATCAGCACTCGAAACAAAAAACAACTTTGCTCTCTTGTTGCACAATAGTTATTTGTGCAACAAGAGAGCAAAGTTGTTTTTTGTATTTGTATACTGTATCAGCATCAGCGAAATTTTTATTCCCGCTACTTTTTTAAATCGCGTTTTAATACTGCGTCCCTGATGTTTATTTTTCAAACGTATTATTGTTATAATTCCAAATAAAAATGTATTGGTTAAATACTAATTTTATATATTAATTAGACTTATTTTTATTAAAATACAATAATAAATTAAACATATAAACAATAACCTATAAAAAAAGTAAGTTCTTTATTGCAAATATCTTTTTTTATTTGCGTTTCCGAAGAGGTCGAATTCCAAAATCGAATTTCGAATTCGAAGGGGTTTGTTTTTTTTCTCACTTTTTATATGCATGTGTAAGAGACAGAGCACAGTAAAATTCGAATGTTTCAAATTTATGGCTGAACAATGTCAATTCGTGGCACTGAAGATTGAAAAATTAAAAAGCTACTTTGCCTCACGCTCGAATCAAAATCGCGTTTTGTTCACTGTTGTCTCGCAGCAAAAGCGGCATGTTTGAGCTGCTGTGGTGAAAATAACTATATATCTACAGTATTAAATTAATAACTCTCTGAGTGTGTCTCTTTTTCAAACTTTTATTTCTACACACATGAAGCAATTTTTCATCATACTTCTATCGTTATATAGAGGTGCTAAATTTCTCATTAATCGTGTAATTCTGTGAATATCAGTTTTAGTGTTTGTATCATAGCTACTTTATTCACATACCCTACACAACTTTTAGCTATGACCACAATTAAATACAACACAATTAGCTGCGAGATACACTTAAAACTACTTCCACCAACTCTACCACCGCTAGTAGCACACCAATAATGTGGTAAAATGCAGTGGACTCTCTATATTTTTTATAACACCTATATAATATGTACCTGTATTTGCAAATAAAGTGATTTTATTTGAAAAACATACCTATTCCTTTATATCTTTTACCTTTTAAATCGCATCCGCCGTCTCGACGCAGTTAAACCAAAACTTTCCGTGAATCTCGTTCCTTACTTGTATGTTACCCTCTGATACAGAACTGGAGTAAGGCTACAGATGGGTGAATAGGTGAGGGGAGGGATATGTTGAATGTAACTTAGTTGATGCATTTTAAAAGTATTTTTAACAAATTGGACGAAGTAAGGTTGCTTAGGAAGTGTGCGTCGTAAGGTGTTGGGATAGATAATAGGGTAGGTGCCAACAAGAGAGAGGGTCCCTAGAACAAGCCGTGGTGGTGGTCGTGGTCATGAACTGCTAACTAATAGATTGTAAATTGCTGCAGGTTCATATACCATTACTTTTCGGAACATACTGTTCCACCATAGATCAGAACAGTCATGTTCGCGAGTTGCTTACATCAAAAGACGTAAGTGGATGCTCCTGTTTCACCATATTCACTTTGGGAGGCTTATTAAATGAACATAATTTATTGCTTGAGTATGATATCAATAACTATTAACTTTTGCAATAGTAGATAACTCACAATGTGAAACAGTTGCAGCTCCTTACAAATATAACATGTAAAAGAATTATACTGGCAGTTAAAAAGAGTGGCCACGAGTTTTATTGCCCGTTCTTTCTCGTGGTTCTACCTATTGCATTGCGAACGTGGCAGTAAGTGTAAATGTAGAATCATCTAGTAATTAACTTTAATCTTTGACGTTCATAAGCGTCAATTTGTGACCTAAATGAATAAATGATTTTGAGTTTGAGTTTGAAGCTAGGTGATCGTGCTGGTGGACTGCAATCCAACGGACGTCGCGCGTCGTTAAGAACTTCTGTGTATTATAATTGCATGCGAACTTTAATAGCGCGATTCATAGTGTCGTTTGTTACATGTCACCAGAGGGTCTAGTATGAGTTTTGCACTCGATCGTCACGGCGACAATAGACTAGTCGACGGGAACAATTTCCGAACATTTTCCAAAAGCGCCCCTGACGGAGAGTAGCGATTGATAGAGTCCGCATTTAGAAATTGTATGGAAATTGTTCCCGTCGACTAGGCTATCGTCACCGTGACAATCGATTGCAAACTCGTACTAGACCCTCAGTTGTACGACAGTATAGTATGAACCTACCGATAGGTATCTGTTTTGGTATCGTTTATCGTGAAATCGCGGGCAACGGCTAGTAAACATAGGATTTCACTTTGTACTACCTTATTGAAACGATAAATTCAATTTGTGTCTAAATACCTACATTATCTAAAAGCCTGTCAGTTTATGCATACTGGGTTATTTTCTTAGGGCTCCGATCTCCGAGGCACCCGTACCCTGGTTTATTTATGTCTTGGTAAACTCAATTAAAAGTCAATTAAGCTTTCAAATACCGTCAACAGCAACATAACTTAACATTAAGAATCAGGAAAAAATATAGACTTGCTTGGCTATAGTAAATATTATAATTAAAGAATACAAAGTAAAGTTTCTTAGGGCGATCACAGGTTTTGATTATTGTCACAATCGCTTCTTTTTCAATAGGTACACGAAAATCAAAATATCTAGACAATTTTCACACGACTGCTGAAAAAGGTATCTTATATAAATTTCAATAGTTCACTGCGTATCTACCCTTTTTACGGTCGTTGTCTTTTCGTGTTGACAAATTTGACATATTAGATAATGTGACAGTATTAGGTCCACGGACCTATAAAAAATGTCAACAAATCTAAGCGCTCTTTGCTAATCTCGTTGTTATACAGCTCAATGTTTTTAGAATTCATTTATTTAAACATGTATGTATGTGTGCTTCTTCGCTTCGTTATGTTTTCGGGCGGAAACATTTTCGTATTTCACGATTGATGTTCAGTTGTCATTCAAATTTAAGTTTTGGAACGTAATTTTTGAATACGTGAAACAGATGAATATAGGTTTTTTCTAAGGTGCATAGTTGTTTCAAAGCTACGTCGTCTAATTCGGCTGGTTGCCACAGAGAGGTTGGACGTTTAGACTAGAGAGAACATGCTCGCCATATTTCCTTATACCGAACGTGCAACTTGTAATGTCACTTGGTCTTAGTTGGTTAATCATAACGTCAAATTACGCGTCTCATTTAAAGAGGCATAGACTCCTTACAGACTCATATCTTTGACTGCATTCTCTAAATAGCCGTGCTGTCAAATCCCATCATTAAGGAGTGACGGGATTTGACAGTGAAAGGAGATATCGATGTTTTTTGAATGAGGGATAAATACGGAAACAAACTGTCGGACATGAATGTAAAACTGAATCGTATCCGCAAGCTTCGGCGTGGCAGTCGGTTGCACTCACGCCAACTGGGTTGTCAAAGTAGTTCACTGCTGTACTAATATTTACATAAAGGCGAATCATTTGTGCTGGCGGATCACAAATCGGATTACCTACAACTCTAAAAAAATCGAGCAGTGTCCAACGTAAACGATAGCAAGCAACGTGATATGATGCGACGCACACAAATTGCCAAAGCCTGCCGCATTAGCCAATCTGGTATAATTCCTAAACTAAGCTAAGCTTAAGCATTATAAAACATTTTAAAAACATTTATATTCCTTATAAATTAATTTGGTACCAGCTTTGTAGAAAATAATACATTTTTAGTAAACAATTTATCTAAGCGACACGCCAACGCCAGTTTGCCGGAGTAATTAAAAACTACTTCGTAAAAATACGTTCAGTAATTCTTACTCGACAAAAGGAGAATATATTTAATTGAGTATAATATAATATATATACCTACCTATCTCACGTTTGAATATTCCTTCAATTTTCCCTTGCCTTTCTTGTAACGCAACTGGCGGCATATTTTCTTGACATTTTAATTAAGTAATTCTGATTTACCTACTTGCTTTTGTATAGCCTTTGGCGGTATATTACATTATCTTTGCCATGTTTGTAGTTATTTTATAGAATAACCGCTTACTGAGGAGTGTTTAGTAATCCTTTGTTTAGATTACATTAAAAACTTGATGTAATCCTAACAAAGGCACTGTGTTTTAGTCGAATTTAAAGGAAGCTCAACAGCAAGGCTATATTTATCCTCAAAGCACTTTCATAGACAGTCACAACCAGAAAATTATTAATTGACTTTTAGGGGTATATCTTGCGTCTGTTAGTAGCGCTAGCTAAATATAACCGTAGCCAACCAAGCGACATCTACTGGGCATCATCGGAACCAGATCCTACATCACGCTTTTTAAGTTCTCGCACAATAATATTGACCATACATATTCTCAACAACTTTCATCAGGTCACGGTCCACAAGACACAATCGCCTAGCTTGGTCAATAGATCCTCCTTCTAGTTGGAGGTACACCCATACATAGGCCCCTCTTTCCTCCACTTGTCTGAAGTCCTCAATGTTTTTATTCGACAAAAACATTTTCTTCACCCTCAGCTGCTGTGGTGGTAGCGTTCTTCGGGTGCTGGGCTCCGTTCCACTTCCAGCGGCTGTTCTACATCTACGGGACGTCGTCACCTCACTACCACACCATCAACGAGTACCTGTTCTACGTGGCTGGAGCGTTCTACTACATAACCCTTCGTAATAGTCTCTTTTTCACAAAAAAATAAATAAATAAATAATTGAAAGAAAAAGCTGTGGCTTTTGCTTTCAATTATTTATATATTTGAGGGTTTTGACTCCCCTAAAAGAGTTTCCAAGATAAACATGCCGTCCGGTATCAACTGCCTGAATATGCTCTTGGAGTCACGGGACTAGTGAGAATTAAAACCTTAATATACATTTAACTAACAAAAGACAGCGATTTACGCTACGGATTCGAACCCAAGACCCTATGCATTTTGCTAGGTTGGTCTCCGTACTAGTAAATCACTGCTGATTTCAGAGCTTAAGAACAAATACAGGAAAAAATGTTCGAAGATGTTCGGCAACTGTCAACCCCATACTGTACAGTGTTATGAGTCACAGGTACGTTATATTTTTACAGTCTTAGTTAGAATCCTATTAAATGACTTTTAGTCTAGTGGAAAAGCTTGCCCTGTAAAAAGCTAGTTTTCTGTTATATCATCACAACAGGCGGAACCAGATCGCCGCCGAAGCGAAAGTTTTGGACACAATATGTAAATAGTCGGCTGGTGGTTGCAACTCGCGAGACAATCGTATTTAAGAAATGAAAGACTGTTTTCTTGCTTGTCATTAGTACTAAGAAAAAAAACTCAAATGCCCACTTAATATAATATAACCGTACTAAATGACCATTTATCCCACAGGTACAGAATCGCCGTCACCGAGACCTTGTGCTGCGGCAAGGTTGAACGCAAGAAGAGTGGCTACCGCGAGACGTCCAGTGTGAGGGAGACCATGGTCAACCACACGTCGGATGGAGAACATCTTGTCATGGCGGCTCCACGTTCCGAGATACATGACAGGAGGAACAAGTGAATGACCTATCATTTTACTTCGATGTTTGCAGATCGTCATTAGCCCTGTATCTTAATAGAACCTAACCAGCTAATAATATTTGAAATATAAGCTAAAAAATCTTTAGAAATCAATTAATTTAATAGTACGAGAACACGAAGTATCACTTTGCCGCACACTGGCAAAGTACAAGCGATCGTGTCACACACACACTGGCATTAGTAATTGAACTGTGATTCCCGTGCTCCCCGCCATGCGCGCGCGCCTCCCCTCCGCTGCAGGGCGCCAGCAAGGGGCGGGAGAGCGGCGGGGTGCGGCGCGGGCGCAAGTTGACCTTCAGTCTTAAGAAATTAGGTCAATGGGACAGTCGTATATCATGCTCCCGTCACTCTGTGTCCGTGTTACGTAATAAAAGTACAATCGTGGATCCTTACAATACTGATGTATTCGCTAGTGGATTGATAGGGCGGAATCTGACCTGACTCCATAGGGTTTTATTAGTGGATCGAGGTTATAAGATTTGTGTACAAAGAAGAAACGGAGTCGCGAGAAACATGCGCTGTAGGTACTCCAAGTGTGAAATGTGTAAATTGATTGTGATGTAAGCAGAAGACTGTAAAGGAAAATGGTTTGATTTATTGATTGTTGTGAATACATACCTACGTTGATAACATGTTTTAAACACGCCAGAAATAAGTAAATACCTACCTAAATTCGGCTTTTTCTAGTTATTGAAATTGATGTACCTACGACTAACACGTAACTACTAATGAGTTCTTCGTTCTTTCTTCTACTAGTTTATTATGATTGCGTGAACCCACAACTTATTTCTGCCGACTTACGAAGGAATAGGTACAGCTATTTTGTTACATGTGTTTATTATTTTAATCATTAGTATGAGCTTAAAATTATTGAAGTTGTCATCGTAATTAATTTGTGTTTTATAAGTACGTAAATTAGGTATCACTATCCATCTGTACTTCTTAGTGCTGTGCTGACTGATACGTGTTTTACGTGTAGGTAGTTACCTACTGTTACACGCGCTGTACCTAAACCAGCTGTTGACCTCGCCGCGCGACGTCGACAGCTGTTTTAGGTACAGCGCGCCGGCGCGCTCTATCTCAAGTCGTGCGTTACTACGTATTTTCTAGATTTATTGCCTTTTATAACTTTTTTATTTTACGTGGTAGGTAAATTTTGATTATGAATATAAATAGCAGATGTTTTTTTCAACGTGAGATTTTTTTCCTAAAACAATAAAACATCAGCGTATATATTATACCTAGACTAATGTAAGATGTGTTCGAAGAGAAAAATATTATGTACTTATTATACGAAAGTATATATAGTAGTGTGAGTTTTGATAAGCAAAGACAACGGGATTAGAACATTTGATGATAAGGGATTTTTGACACTTTCGATATTGTATATTAAATAGTGTACATAATCTTAATATATAAAATCCTTGCGTTACTGACTGACTGACAGACACGGTACAGCCGAAACTGTTGGGCGCAGGAAGCTGAAATTTGGCATGTATGTTCGTTGGGGACCGTAGGGGTACACTAAGAAGGGATTTTCCAAAATTCCCACGGGATCGTCCAAAACGGGTAAATTAAAAAAAATGCAGGCGTTGCTGCTGGCGTCCTGTAGTATTAAATAAATTTATATTATTTCACACACATACTAAAATAACAATATATCTAATAAAATAGATTTTCACCGCTATTTCTAATATGAAAATAACATTTGACGTTCTAAATCTATATATATATCCATATCGTCACGCCTGTCTCCCATTGCGGTAGGCAGAGACTATGGAACGCACATCCTTCGGTTCAAACATACCTCTTTCGCTTCCTCGACATTCATTGACCTCATCATGCATGCGCGTCGGTTATTGGTACTTTTAATTTGGCCCTTTTTCAGTACGTCACCTATTTGGTCGGCGTATGTCCGCCTAGGGCGTCCCCTACCGACATTTCCATTCATTCTCGCACGATACACTTCTTTCGTATTTCTTCTTTTATCCATCCGTTCTAAATGTCTAAATATAAGTGCATAAGTGTTTTATTTCTGTAAATAAAGATTGTGCCAAAATTTATGTCTTTATTCACCTACCAACAGCATCATGTATAGTAGTATAGTTACTACTAATTACCAACTACTATGATTGGTCTTGCGCGTAATTAGAATATTATGACTTATGACCAAATTAAGTCCAACATGGGCACTAGAAGTGTCGCGAATTAGGTGAAATAGCGAGATGTTGTACAACATGCTTAGCGCTCCTACAGAATGACCTCGACCGCTCTATCAAAAGAAAACCGAAACAGAAAAGGAAAACTCAAAACTCTAAACGCTGTAAAGCACGGGAAGACGCCGTAAGGGCAGTACCGTTACCATAGGTTAAACCGCCATCTCTCGGCAAATAAAAGTCAACTAGGACACGCAAAAAAGGCAGCGATAGCTGAGTGGAAAAATTGACAGACTGCTACGCAGAGGGTCTCGGGTTCGAATCCACGGCACGCACCAATGACTTTTCGGAGTTAAGTGCGTATTAAATTGTTAATTATCGCTTGGCAAACTGTGAAGGAAAACATCGTGAGAAAACCTCACGTCTGAGAGTTCTCCATAATGTTCTCGAAAGACATGTGAAGTCTGCCAACCCGCACTTGGCCAGCGTGGTGGACTATGGCCTTACCCTTCTCATACTGGGAAGAGGCCCGTGCCCAGCAGTGGGACAGTATAAAGGGCTGATGATGATGATGAGGACACGCAAGCGTGTACCTTCATAAAATATCTTCACGATTTTCTTTCTCAGATGCAAAAAATCCCTCGTCCAGTAATGCTTGCCAAATGATCTGTAGTTTCTAACGTATCGTTTAAGATACGTTATCGAAATTGATGTATTTTGAGTTACTGTTCTTTAATGTACTTACTTATTTTTCTATATGGTGTGCACACGTGCTTTTGAAAGCGACAGCTTGCCGATAGCCCAAGGAATAATAAGCGTGACAATTTCTTATATTATGGACAATGTCTATTGAAAAGGTCCAATATCGTCTGAGACACAAGTTCATTGTATCCAACAGTCATAGAATATATTTTATTTAGAGTATTGGTAAGTGAATTCTATTGGAATCATGTCATTCCTTTTCTTTTCTTTTATTTTGTTCTATAACTGTTTTTCTTTCGCATTTCTTTACCAATACGTATTTATTAAATGAAAATGCAATTTATATAACACAAAATTACTTAATTCTAACATCACATTGGTCATGAGTGTTCCTCGAGCGTAGATACGCTCGGCGTCCGTTCGGCGTGCGCCCGGCGTTCACTTTGTACTACAGAGAGAACGCCGAGCGCACGTTGGACGTACGCTCGAGGAACGCTGTCGCGCAATGTGAAGACGGCCTTAGTTAATTACTTGTGAGGGCGACATTATTAGAGTAAAATAATATGAAATAGTTCTATAACTTCCTTGACATCTAGCTCTAGTCAGGGTCACTAACCATTAGAGCATTAGACGAACAGGCCAGTACTTACCCATTAAGCACAAAATCTTCCAGACTCAAATGTTTCTCCCATATGAAGAACTAGCAGCTATTCCCGTATTACATGTTATCATTTCATAATAAATATAACAGATCAATGATTCATAGTTTTTCTTGACTTGAGAGATCGCCAAAGATAAGTAATATTAACACAGATCACAACTTCTTTTTTATAGTAGTGGGCGGCAAACGAGCAGACGGATCGCCAGATGGTAAGCAATTACCGCCACCCATGGACATAAGCAACACCACAAGAGTCACAAGTGCGTTTCCCGCCTCTTGGGGATAGGAAAAGGGATTGGATAAGGAGCGGGATGAGGGAGAAGGAATAGGGGATAGGGCCTCCGGCACTCTCACTCACCGAACGAAACGCAACAGTTTAGGTACTGTTACTTTACGTCGATTTTCTGTGAGAGGGTAGTACTTCCCCGGTCGAGCCGGCCCATTCATGCTGAAATCAGCAAGGCTCTACTACCTGTTAAAACTTGGATGGGTGACCGTTGTGGCATTTATATCAGAGCGCTACCGTGCTTCGGACCGCACGGAAAGCTGTCGGTCCTAGCTCCTATCACAGGACGTGAGGAGCAGGCTTTCAGCGGTATATATACTCTGACACAGACATAGTTGGCCATACACTCACCCAAAAGAATATGTTTATAATTAAAACACCGTTACTTCCTACTACTACCACTTCCGAAAACTCACATCATTCGCCGAAATTATTTTATTTGCCTGCCTCGTTGGTCTCGCGGCATAAATGTGCGCGAAGGTCTCGGGTTCGATCCCCGGGTCGGGCAAAGTGTTATTAGGTTTTTCCGTTAGGAAATTCTCAGTTGCAGCACGGAGTCTGGTATTGTGCCCGATACGGTAATAGGCTCGCCCCCTATTACGTGGGACTAAAAGAAATCTGGCAAAAAGTGGGTGTAGCAATATACCTCTGCCTACCTCTTCGGGGATATAGGCGTGAGACTATGTATGTATGTACATACATGATCAACAAGAAAATTTAGAAGAGTAAAGCGGTTTATGTAAAATTTGGTAAGCGGTTTGCGGTCCCAACTGGCTTCAAAGGCGTCGAAGCGTGGCAAACTTAATGCCTTCACATTTTATAAACACACTCGTATTTTTTCCTCGTATTTATTTGTACATTTAGGTTTAGCCTATATATATAAATAAAATAATGTATGTATGCGCGTAACTTTTGAACGACTGTATTTTAGACAATCCCTTTTTGATACGTTTTTTTTGTACAAGACAACAGGTTTGTAAAAAGAATCTTTACTTAAGTTATTTTTTTTATTTTGCTTTAGGTACACCAGACGTGAGAAACGGGGTCAGGTTGGTAGAATGTTATATTATTATCTTAATATATAAAATCCTTGCGTTACTGACTGACTGACAGACACGCTACAGCCGAAACTATTGGGCGCAGGAAGCTGAAATTTGGCATGTGTGTTCCTTAGGGACCGCAGCGGTGCACTAAGAAGGGATTTCCCAAAATTCCCACGGGATCGGCCAAAACGGGTAAATTTAAAAAAAATGCAGGCGTAGCTGCTGGCGTCCTCTAGTGTTACTATAATCTCAATAACCTCATGAATGTGTTATCTCTTAAATATGTTGGAATGGGTAATAAAGTACGGTCAGAAGTAGATATTAAATACAGTTTTTGCTAATCGATACCAAGTCGTAAGTTTTGTACAATTTTCTTATTATCTTGGAATTAGAATAAAGCTTACTAAGGAGATTTTCTTTTTATTAATTTAAGACTCCTTGCACAGAACAAAATAATTTGTACAAAGGCGGACTTAATGCCCAAGGCTTTCTCTACCAGTCAATCTTTGGGTGGTGCAGAGACAAATCAAGGCGGGTGCTAAACCTACATGTAAACTGCTAATCAAGATACATAAAATATTACGTATAAATATACATACCTATCTACATATAATTTAAACTTATAAAATAAATATTGTACATACCTAGAATACATAAATATTCCTACTTATATACTTATAATATACATTCACATAAATATACTAGTAAGATTACTTTACTTTACTTTAAAAAATGCAACTTCCGCATTAGAACTAAATCCTGTGTCGCGGGGGACTTTACAAACATACAACTAACGGACACAATTAACATCCAGACTTGAAAATTGTTGTAATTTTATTTATGAATCACACAAAGTGTTGTCTCGTGTGGGGATCGAACCCACAACACTTCGGCGCAGTGTCAAGCGACGAGGCGGCCGCTTAAACCACTACGCTAACCGTGCAGTTAAGATAAGTTGTGTGTTCGTTTACAGTCAACACAACAAGTACACTCTAGGCAATAGTCAGTCTCTACATGATCGCAGTTGCTCAAAAGCTGCCGGAACTACAAGATAGTCTGTATCTGCGGGCTTAGCAGTATGTTTTACTTTTCGTATGAGAGTGTCAATTACTTTCAGTAGATGCAGTCGCGGCTACAAAAGGTGGGCCAGAGGCACAAGGTTCCCCAAAGGTATACGTTTTTTTAGAAAGACTAATTAAAACTAATTAGTCTTTCTAAAAAAACTATTTCTCTAGATAACACAGGTTGTAAAGAACAGATTTATGGTAAACCACCACCTCCCACCCAAAAACCAAATTGAGTCCGTCCCCCTCAAACAAAGTCCTATATCCATTATTAAGCAGGTATGTCGCTGCACTAAAAGTTTATATTGAATTTATTTTCACTCCAAGTGTCAATTGAAAGACATTTTCTTTCCAGAGAACAAATAAAAGAGCTTCAAAATTAATATAATTAAAAAAAAATCACCACATCTGTTCCTTTTCCGTACAATTTGTAGATTCGAAACACTGAAAAACAGAAATAAATAAAAATTAAAAAGAGGGACTTCATCTCCTTTTATTTTTAGATTTATTATTAACGTGCTTTTTGCCCGGATGTAAAATTTGATGCTCGTCTTTATATCCATGTTTCGACTTATATTAATACAACGGGCCTCAATTGTCATCATCATCAGCCTTTAACAGTCCACTGCTGGACTAGGCCTCTCATTTGAACGGAGCAATTGGCATACTGTACCACGCTGGCCAAACGGGTTGGTATAGGGTTTGTATCAAGTTTTCCTTCTCTTACAGTGCTGTATTCTGCATAATATGCTCCCTCTGTCGGCTCTTACGACACCCATGGGATGATATGGGGTGGTGACATGCCGTATTCTTAATCCGTCACCACATAGACATCTTACTCTCACGGAGGTCTCAATTGTATCCTTATCATAATCATCCTGATAGAATAAAAACAAATAGGTATGCGATAGAGACCCGGTCCATTAATATTAGTAAGTATGTGTAAAAATCGCCAAAGTCCTAAAGTATATCTAAGAAATTATTTTTTTGAAACTCAACCAAGTAATAAGTGCCAGCGCTGAGTAGGTAGTTACATGGATATTGGTACAGTATCGATATATAATATGTTTACCTATGTAGTTATGGACGCTAATGGATTGTTACGTATTGTGCTGGTACCTTAAATCTGATTGCAATGTGTGGGTACCCATATGTTTACATATTGAGAATTTACAATTTTGTGTGCTTAACATGTGTATGTTATGTTTGAATACATACATACCTTTGCTTTACAGCCAATACCAATACACTAAAAAGGGAACAAATATTTCTGAATTATTTATGTATTCAAAAGACAATTCCCGCATCGGGCATGTTTCTTATATACTGGGAGACTTTACAAACATACAAAAATTGGACACAAAGAACATTCAAACTTGAAGCAATGATTGTTTGCTCATATAAAGGTTCCTTGTGGGGATCTAACTCACAACACTCACGTTAATTGTCGTTTGCTAAACGGTGAAGAAAAAGTCTAGAAATGTCTGAGAGTTACTCATAATGTTCTCGAAAGAACGGTCTTCCTGTCTGAGACTTTTTATGACTGCTTGAAAAGTCTGCCAACCCGCACTAAGCTAGCATGCTAGACTGTGACCTGGACCTTCGAAGGAGGCACGTGCCAAGCAATGGCACAGTCTACATTTATACAAGACTTATATTAGTTTACTCACAAGTGCACTGCAACCGTCGCCGCGGCACTATAAAAACAATAACATACGTCTACATAGAAGAAAAATCAAATCTATTCTATAATATAATATTCACCACTATTACAAAAATAATTGTTACATTTAAGCAGACTTCATCTTAAAGCGCCTAAATCAAATTCATTTATTCACTAAGTTCAGAATTCGACACTCAATGTTAATTGCATATTGATCAATCTAATGATTCTTTATCCGTGTGGTGACGGATTAAGAATACGGATTGTCATCACCTCATATCATCCCATGGGTATCGTACCTAAGAGCCGACAGAGGGAGCATATTATGCAGAGAACAGCACTGTAAGAGAAGAAAAACTTGATACAAACCCTATACCAACCCGTTTGGCCAGCGTGGTATAGTAGGCCAATTCCTCCTTTCAAAGAAGAGGCCTAGTCCAGCAATGGACTGTTAAAGGCTGATGATGATGAATGATTATTTTTACATTACATTTTTTTTACACTTGGTGTAGAAACCTGGGAAAGAACGCGCAACCAAACTCTGGGTCACGCTTTTTACAAATTGTCGATGGCAACAAAGTGCTGTTTCGTGTGGGAATTAAACCCACAACATACGACGCAGATCTAAATAGCAATACGACTACTTAAACCAATACGCCATACGTGCAGTAAATCATTCTTTCTTCTTTCCTTCGCCTTATCCCAATATCTGGGGTCGGCTCTCCTGGTCTGCCTGCTCCATTTTGGTCTATCTTGAGCAGTTGTAGCATCATGCATATGTTCAAACAAGGATATTTCATATTCATATGAAATAGGATAAAAAAAGCCTAAAAGTTTTATGGTCGGCTGCCGCCTGACAACAAGGCGGTAACTTTCTTGGGAAGCTTGTGTGCGATTGATCTTATTACCAGACCTTTACCGCTAACCCTACTGCAACATCCCGTCTGATGGTGCAGACTTAAAGGAGCCTGATACCCCAATACGTGAGGTCAGCCTTACTTAGGTTTGTACCCTTTCCGCCTGCTACGCCATTCCAATGATCTCTATCTTCGCCTTTGCAGCCTTTGAGGTCTTCGGCCGTAACCCAGGACAAGGGTTCGAGTTATACCCAACGAGGCTGAGTCCCTGTTTAAACTTAACCACCTACACACTTTCGCCTACTGAAGTGAGAAGAGCGGGGTGGGCACCCCGCGTCTTAAGGTGGATACAGACTTTGCGAGGCATGCGCTACGAATGGCGCACAACGAATGCCTCTGTTTGAGGCGTGCGTGTTGAAAAAATATACCAACATATGCTCGGGTCGAGCCATCGCGTACGAAGCAAACGCCTCGTTTGTCTGTCTTCATGTTTGCTGCGAGGCATGTGCTACGCACAGACGCGCGCGTGCGAGCCGCGCGTGTGCGCCGGCTCATTGCGAGCAGTGCGTTGCGTTTGGACGGTTGTGTCCGCATCGCTGTGATGTTTGCACGCATTATGAACGAAAATTTTGAATTATACGAAAATAACCGATTATCCAAAATATCATTATTATTATAATAAAAACAAAAGAGAAGACATATGGCATTTAATTGCGAATGAAGTAATGTAACCGTCGCTGAGCTGAAAAAAAAAATATCTTCTAGGATCTTATAGAAGGAAAAATCTCGAGAAAATAAAATATATTATAAAAGCAGCAGCGGATACGCGCACGCGATGCAAAGGTGCCATCTTGACTGCTGCTGTGTGGGTTGGATCGGCCCGAGCATGCGCTGCGCGCTGTTTGACCCGAACAAACGCAGTTTTATTTTCGCAGTCGAGGCGTACGTGGATATCGTACGCGGCGCACACCTCGAACGTGCATGCGCGGCACCGTCCACAACTAATGTAATGCTCGCACTGAGGCACTTTGATCTTGTAGCATTTGCCGACATTCGTTGGCTCGCCCTCGCACGTGCGTAGCACATGCCTCGCCACGAATATAAAGGTACACACCTTGCGAGGCATGCGCTGTGCGCCGTGCGCAGCGCATGCCTCGCAAAGTCTGTATACGGCTTTAGACGCGCTAAGCAGGAATTGCCCTAGTAGAGTGCAAGGAAGGTGTCCTTGTGGGAGACACCAGGTGGCGCTCTTCTGATAAACACTACTCAAAGTTATCTCCTTATTTAAAAATTCATAAAATATTTTTAACTTCTTAAAAGTACTGTTTTCTATATATTAAAGTATTCACAAACTTGCATTCTACATAGTATATATGTGACATTGTGGCATTGTTGTGTAGTAAAATTAATTAAAGTGCTTGAACACGGACACATAAAACCAGTGAATATAAAGAACCAGTATAACATTTAAAGTGCAAAAAAGTGTTCGTTTTTTATTCAAACTGCAAAGGTAAACAAACTTTTAATTGACAATAATGACAGCGTATTATACTAAGAGACAATATTGACAGCGGAATAAGTGTTGCCATTAAAATAAAGCGTTTAGTTGTTGCGAATGAAAAAGACATTAAAACCAGTGTTTAATTATTGCAAGAATTTAAACATAAGATCAGCGTTTAATTATTTCAACGATAATTATCAACGGATAAACAATGGAACGCGATCCAGAAATAAATATTACGATTAGGAAAAACCAATTAAAATCGAAGAATTCGCTTAATTTGTCACTAACATCGAATTCTTCTGATGATTACATGGCAAAAAGCTTGGATATGTCAACGGGCAATTTATTACTACACCAAGAAGAAATTGAGCAGTATAAAGCACAAATTAAACAATTGCAAGAACAACTTGCAAGTGCTCATTTAGAGATAGAAAATCTCGTACTTGAAAACAACTCTTTGAAAAATAAATTTCTCACACAAGAAAAGACAATTACAAATTTATTTGCTCAAGTCCCAGGGCAACAAAAAGTGCAGTCAAGACAACAGTGCGTAAACAGTCATGCAAATCTACGAACAATCCACCGGACAAAAAATCATATTTGAGACACAAACAACTAGAAGTCGTACAACAGGAATCAGTATTAAATCTGAGTAGTCAAGATTTAGGACTAAAGTCAGACGATGAGAAAAATGACACAACAGATGGCGCGAACACGAAAAACTATAACCAACCCATGTCATTAAAAACTACAACGAAGAACAACAATGATTATTATATTCATTACATTACCACCAGATGGAGCTAAAACAAGATCTACCCAAGACAGCGCAAATAGTATCCTAAAGTGAGCAGAAATAATGATTGTTGGTGGACAACAGGTTGTAGGATTGGCTTCTAAGCTTATTGAATCCAGAACTGACAGCAAATATGGAAGATACTTTATATCGTCTACAATAAAACACAACGCAGCTTCTGGTGAGATGTTTAAATTTTGCAACAATTTTAATGACTCTTCTGATAATTATATTATTATGTGTCCAGAAGAATATGAAAATAATCCTAGCAAGTATATAATTAATTTAATTACTATATTAAAATATTTTCGTTTCACTAATATAATTGTACTAAATGTAATTAGGAATAAGAATCTAAGGCCCACTTGCGTAACGTTTGATTTAAGTCACTACCTAATTTAAATTTGTCGAACAGAATTAACAGCATAAAATAATTTAAGTTAAAAGTATTTGGCGTCCTCTTGCACAACGACAACATCGCTTAGATTTAGTTAAACATTTTATGAGGTCGGTAACGTAGTTTCTACGTTTTGTTTCATGGCATGAAGCCTTTTTGTTACGATTTTAACGATGTTATGCGTATGGTTTCGCATAAAACCTTACACTATATATACTTTGAGCATAAAACAAAACGCATTTTCGTCGCCTAGCAACGAAATGACAATTGACAAATAATAACTAGAAACTTTTGAGCATTAACCCTAGAACTCTACATGGGGTGCAGGTGCACCCCACACCGATATGTTTTCTAAATATCTCAATTTCTTTAATATCCACGAATTCGCGCATCGGAGTATTTTAGTTTGGTGTCAACCGCTCGCGTTACGTCAATACCGTGACGAGGGACCGCGTTGTGTGGTAGCCTGTATAAGTGCTGTGGGGTGCGCCAGTACCCCAGTGTAGTAAAATAGTAAGATTATTTATTTATTACGATTGATGCATATATATGTAATAAGTTATTAAATTTGATTATTTATTAAAACAATAGTCTTATATGAATTAAATACAGATATTTTTAGATATTATGAAGGTAAAATTCAATTAAGTTTATTTATTTTGTTTCGGATGGCTGTCAGAGGTTTGAAGTACGAAGAATTAAGCTCTATTCTAGACCACAAATCTGGAGAGGAAGAAATAGAAGTTGGGACCAGTTGTAATTCCTGGGTTCTTTACAAGTGTTCAAGATCAAATAATAAGCCAAATATAAAGTTTCAGCAGACAGTTTTGAAATTAGGTTTGGAACTGATACATGAACATTTGGAGGACCGTCACCGGATGCCAACTTAGTCCATTGCAGTGATCCTCAAAAAAGGACTCTTACAAGCGCTGTTGCTCAAACTACATTTAACTTTGTGTAATAAGGCTGATTTGTGATCTCAAGTTACCGATTATGTTTAATAAAACGTGTTTTCATGAATTGTTTATTTTTATTTTAAGGATTACAGTCATTTTAGTATGGGGTGTTCCAGCACCCCAGTGTAGGAATAACATGTGCGCCAAATAGTGTAGGATTCTAGGGTTAACAATATCACAAGTAGGAACATTGTTATCAGTTATATCATCATCATCATCATGTCAGCCTAGGGACGTCCACTGCTGGACATAGGCCTCCCCCTGCTGCGTCGTCCGGTCCAGTTATATAATTATTGATAATTTTCGTCGCTAATGACAAGATGCCAACATCAGTGTGACAGTTCTTAAATGAAATTAGCCACTAAACAGCCGATTTTCGGTAATTAATTTTGACAGTTCTTAAATCATATTACTCGACAAATTTTTCGTTGTGCAAGACGCTAGTGGTGTTTAATATCTTTTTTCTCGTTAAATACATCTTAATTCAATTTAAGAATCGTTGTGCAAGTGGGCCTAAATGTATCAATGCTAAATAGTTATACTAAAAATATTTGTCAGTATTTGAGAAACTGCACTTTTGTAGACATGGGTATGTCATATCGAAATAGAAATGATTATTTAATTCAGCTTTGTAATACTTTAAACTACACATTAGATAGTAAGTATTATGAACAACCCTTTTTAAGTTTTAATAAAAATAATATTTCATTCCTGAATAAAAATGATCATAAAATTGACATTCCAAAAATAAACAATTATCATGATTTTAATAATTTTAATAATAGAATGACAATGATTTTTTTCGTTACAAATGTAGAGACTAAAAATATCAAACTAGATTGCCAACATGTAAGTAGGAAGCCAAATATAAATAAAACTAAAAATATTACGTTATTCCACCAGAACATTGCTGGATTGCTTAATAAATTGGAGCAAATAGAAATATGCATAGATGATTTCAGTTTAAAAAAGTCTCCTTTACAAATACTCTGCTTTACTGAAACCTTTATCCGAACTGGTGACGAAGCAAATGTTAATTTAGCGTCGTGTGAAAAGGTATTTGAATGCTGCGGAATTGATATACCGTCAATTCAGTGTTTCGTTATTTGTGTATACAGAATACCTCGCTCCAATGTCAATGTATTTTTTGAGAAGCTAGAAATACTTTTACATAACCTAAACATAAAGGGCAATAAACGAATAATTTTGACTGGAGATATGAATATCAATACATTAGTCAATGACAACACGTCTTGCAAACTTCACGACCTGCTTCTCACACACAACCTTACGATACACATCACTGAACCTACTCGTCAACTAACTTGTATTGATCTAATTGTTAGCAACATAAAAGGTGCCATTGGTAAAGTACATGACTTATACTTATCTGATCATAACACCGGTCAAACATTAACATTTCCTACTAATGATAATACACCAAAGCATTCATATATGTATATCATTAGTCGGGATTACTGTAAAGAAAATGTAGCGAAATTTATAAACTGTTTGGCAAGTTTATCGTGGCAGGACGTATTTAGCGATACAGGCTGTAACAGCGCATATAATGCATTCCATGAAACATTTCTGTTGTTCTATAATCTATGTTTTCCAAAGAAAAAGATAAAAATTAAGAAAAACATATCTAGGCCAAAATGGCTAACAAAGGGTATTAGAATATCGTCAGTCACGAAATGGAAACTAAGACATGTATGCTACGAAGATAAAACAGAAATCTCAAAACTCAATTACATTCGTTACAATAGAATGTTTAAAAAATGTATTACTATGTCTCGGAAAAACATAAATAGTACATACATTACAAATGCACCTAACAAGTGTAAGGCAAGTTGGGATGTAATTGGGGATAAACTGAATAATGTAAAACATAACCAGGAAATAAAGCAAATCATGCATAATAATGAACTTATAACTGATCCTATAACCATGGCAAATATATTCAATAACTTTTATATTTCAAAGACAAATAAGTGCAATACATGCACACCAAATTACAATTTGCTAAATAAAATAGACTCTACAATCTTCCTATACCCTTGTACTGAAAGTGAAATTATGAAAGCAATTAATTCATTAAAAGACACAAATGCTGTGGGCTATGATTTTATTTCTACAAAGGTCGTGAAGCTTTGTCAAAAAGAAATTGCTTCAGTACCATCCCATATTATAAATATTTCATTTAAAGAAGGTGTTTTTCCCGATAGACTTAAAATTTCTATAGTTAAACCATTATATAAAAAGAATGCAAAAGAAGAAATAGAAAACTACAGACCCATAACGCTGATCCCAGTATTTTCAAAACATTTTGAAAAGTTGATGCATTCGCGAATCACCGGCTTTTTAAACAGAAACCAAATTCTATGTGATGAGCAAAATGGATTCCAAAAGAACAAATCTACAACATTAGCAGCTTTTTCTCTTATGAAAACCGTAACTGAATGTTTAGATAAAAGGAAACGTGTTTCAGCAGTACTGTTTGACATGTCTAGCGCATTCGACCACGTCGATCACAAAATACTGCTCCAAAAATGTGAGCTATATGGACTTAGAGGCAATGCCCTACAATGGTTGAGTAGTTACTTAGCTGATAGACGACAGTGTGTTGAGATTACACGTGTAGACAAAAACCTAACACAGTTATCACATAGATCAACGTACAAACAGAACAATTTTGGGGTCCCTCAAGGCAGTGTTATGGGTCCATTATTGTTCCTCATTTATATCAATGATATCCCGAAAGTTACTCAACATAAGTGCACACTTTTTGCAGATGATATCTCCGTAGTTGTTGACGAAACTAATTCTTCCGATTATACACAATGCGTACTTAATACTATAGAAAATATATCTAGTTGGCTAGATCAAAATAATCTCACCGCCAACATGACTAAAACAAAAATTATCCAATTTAGTACATATAACAAAAAATATACTGACTTAAAATTAATCCACCGCGGTCATGAAATAATGTTGGTTGAGGAAGCAAATTTTTTAGGTATCGTAATTGATAAGTTCTGTAATTGGAAAGCCCATACAAAACAAGTGTCAACCAAAATAAACAGGTTCATTTACGCAATTAAAAGAATAAGAAAGTTAGCGGACGAAAAAACAGCCTTAGTAGCATACCATGGATATATTGGGTCTATATTAAGATATGGACTTTTGCTTTGGGGAAACTCGACAGATACCAGCAGAGTCTTTATATCACAAAAAAAATGTTGCGCCGACTGACACATGCCGGCCGCTATTTAAAAAATTACGATTGCTTACTTTGGCTTCACTGTACATATTGGAAATAGGCGTCTTTGTTATGAAGCATTCAAATATATTTCAAAGAGTGAGCGAAACTAAGAAATATTCTGTACGAGACAACACTAAACTACAAACACACTTTGTATCCACGACCTTGTACAAAAAAAACTGCAATTATATGTGTATACAAGTATTTAACAATATACCCCGACGCATACGCGAACTTCCCCTGTCTCAGTTTGTGTCTCAATTAAAGACTTGGCTTATAGACAGATGCTTTTATACACTTTCCGAATTTATGTCGTACAAAGACAAGTAGATAGGTATAATATAATAAAGACTATTGAGTATTAAACAATATAATAAATTATCTGATGTTGCATTTCATATTGTATTTAAATTGTTTAAATTATAATTATAAGTAAAGCTAATTATATTAAATATTAAAAAATAATTATATAGTTATTAATGGAATTAGTGATAGAATGTAATTTAATTTATAGACATGTTATTTATGAATATTTTTAATTGATTTATAGTTGAAATGTATGTGAAAATTCTGTATATTAAATGTTAGTGTTATGCCTGTAATACTGTTACGATTATTATAATACGGGTTAATGTTATGTTAATGTTAAGATTAATTGAGTGGGTACTTAACTACTCATTATTTTTTGCATGCCATTTATATGGTCAGACATGTAGTACAATTCTTTTCTGTAAGACCTTTATAACCGTGTTTCTGGCAAATAAAGTATCTTATCTTATCTTATCTTATCTTATCTTATCTTATCTTATCTTATCTTATCTTATCTTATCTTATCTTATCTTATCTCATCTCATCTCATCTCATCTCATCTCATCTCATCTCATCTCATCTCATCTCATCTCATCTCATCTTATCTTATCTTATCTTGTCTAGGCCCGAGTTAATAGATTTGTATGGTTTCAAGACCAAAGGCTGCAGTAAATAATTTCTAATACTTTGAAATAAGTTAGCCTTTCCGGTAAGGTATGTTTGATTTAAGTTTTCACCAAAGACTGTAAATAATTTACTCACGTATGCCGTACAGCTGTATCCATTACACTGCAAGTTTAATTATATTTTTTTTTATTACATTTACAGCCGAGTGGAGATACGAACAGGCCAATTAGCAGAATACCAATGATGAATCACTTAAAAATCTAATCTCTTTTCGTTCAAAATATCGTGTCGATGTCAGATAAAATAGGAGAAATCATCTTCAGACTCTCATACAGAGTATCTGCTGGTTAAAATCCACGGCGCGCACATCTGACCATTTGAATTAAGGTGCGTTTTAAATCCATTATTGCTTTCACCGTGGCTCAGAGAGCACGTTAATCCGTCAGTCCCGACTGTCATAAAGTTATTTGACAGTCGTTATTTAGAATCAGGAGCAATGAATACAGATTTACGTAGAAGCGCAGTTCTTAAGGTTTTCGTGTGCCGATTCCAAGTGCAGACTGTCTCCAGTTTAGTTCGTAGTTGGCGCCGTTGGCAGCGCTGGCGTCGTTCTCCGTCTCTCTTGCTCTGGTAGTTAAGACACTCAGGAGAAACGTTCGTCTCTCTTGCTGTCGTAGAGACAGCTGTCACAGCGCGACTGCCACGCCGCCAAGCGGCAATTTGGGTCACAGAAAGTTTGTCTTCAGAGCGCTCATAGGAAATGCGCTTCTATGTAAATATCTGAGCTCTTTACCCTGAGTAAAATGACATTGGTCTAAACCATGGAATAGCGCTATCCTTTTGGGTTACAAAAAAGCTAATATTCCATCAAAGTGGTTAGATTAGTAACCTGCCCTCGGGCTCCATATTAAAAGTCTTAGTTGCAACCAGAATAACGCTAGTATGATCATGATAAGCTATGGCAAACCTTAAAACCCACTGAATGTAAGCCTTGTATTTATTAGACATCATTTGTTAATAAACACTGTTTTTAAACAGTGTTTCATCATCTCTGGAAACAGTTTATAAACAGTTCATAAACAAATGTGATGAAACATTGTTTAGGAAACATGTTGCCGTGCTCCACAATCGAATGGAGAGCAAGCCGAAACATATTGCTTATAAGCAAAAGTCTAAAGGTGTGGACGTTTGTTGCGCGGCTTTATTAACATGGAAGTAGTGTGGTCCAACAACCAAGTTTCCATGCTCATAGAGATAATTCCGAATCCACCACCTTTTTTTTCTTTTTTCTAGTAGCACTCTTATGAATTATTATGTAAGCAGCACAGAGCATCACTACCTCGGGCGACATCCTAGCAACAACTGACAAGTGTGAACGGCCATGTTTACGGTAAACTTGGTGATAAACACGTCATAAACAGTTTATCAACAAATGTTGCCTAATGAATACAAGGCTTTACTTAAAACAGCCGATTCGATCCGTAAAAAATACGTTCTAACCTTCCTACGCCAAAACTTAAATATTTCGATTATTAAAACGAATGCCAGCTAGTCAAATAAATACCATCCCAGAATATTAGCTGGCTTGCTGGTGCGGTGGTTAGTGACCCTGATTGCGACCTCAGGGACCGTGCGTTCGATTCCCATCTAGTAAATAAAAACCATCTTACCTCGGCTTTGCAATTAAGACCGCGACACTGTAAACAAAACACTTTTTAACATTGACAAATATATATATATATATTTTTATAGACTCACGCCTGTATCCCCGAAGGGGTAGGCAGATGACAAATATTTTTTTTATAGACTTACGCCTGTATCCCCGAAGGGGTAGGCAGAGATGTACTATTACACCCACATTTCGCCATGAATTTTTAGGTCCCACGTAATAGGAGGCTAGAGGGCGCCACGCTCGATTGTTGACGTCTTACAGAGCTCTGAGTAAATAAAACAGTGTTTTAATTAATTAACTATTTAATTCGCATAAAGTCAATATTCTATGTACACCTAAAACTATAATACGGAGTCACGAGTGTTTGCAAAGTGTTGTGATATCAAGAAACAATATAAACTATTAAATTATAAGTTGTGGAACAATAACAAGTGATACAAAAATTAAAGTATAATAAACAAATCAATAACAGGAGTGAATTATTAGTGACAATACAGTGTTTGGTGTGTATAAGTGACATATCTAAGCATAAATATCGACAAAATACAAAATTTTATACTAAACTAGTAGTGTTTAACTGTTTGGTTGGGTGTATGTATACTACATTTTGATTGTCTACCTGCAACAGCTGTTAATCAGCTGACGAACAGCTGATTTGCTCACCGTGGACAGTGCCACCTGTATTGAGGCGTTGGTATTAATCTACGAGACATCTATCTAAGCTTCGATCAGAGCCATCTAGCTAATCAGTTAAAAAACTAATAAGAAAGCTCATTGATTAAAATCATCCGTACCTAGTGCGAGGCATCATGCATAACTGTGGCGCATGCGGTCGCTTTATGAATAAGACAGATGGCGCCACGTGTTCAAAATGTCCAACTAACTATCACTACCAGTTTAGGCAAGGCTAAGGCAGCCGCGAAATTGCCAAACTGGTTATGCCCTGAATGTTCAAAAAACAAACCGTGAAATAATCGCTCAGAGACCCCTGCAAAAGGTGTTCCGGAGACTGATGAATCGGGTGACGACATCGGGGCACATGTAACTCCTGGACCCCCAAACACCTCAACTATGGCCAATTCAGCTGAAACTGAGCATGTTAACTTGGCTCTTGAGATCCGCCTGTTCCGCGAGCAAATGTCCAGTATGCAGGAACAAATTATGATGCTACGCCAGGACTTCCAGGATGTACGCGTTACACTCGCTTGTAACTCTGCCAGTCTTGACGTACTAGAGGCAAAAATTGAGACATTGGAGAGGGAACTGTCTAATAAAACTAACACAGCTAATAATAGTAATCTTGAAATGATTGTTGAAGGACTAAAAATGGATTTAAATGATAGGGATCAAGACTTATTGGGCAATGATTTAGAAATTTCAAATATACCCGAAAGTAGCGGAGAAAGCCCTGGACATATAGTAAGTCTGATTGCAGTGAAGCTGGGTGTTGATATGGATGAGCGCGAGGTGGTCTCAGCTGAGCGGGTTGGTCCGCGACAGCCGCGAGGTGGCGTGTCGGGTGTATCTACTGCGCGCCCACGCCCCTTGGTGGTTCGACTCGCGCGGCGCTCTGTGTGCGACAAACTGTTGCATAGTATGCGTGTACGGAGGGGGGCAAACACCGCAGATTGTGGCATAACTACTGAGTCCCGACCGTTTTATATTAACGAGAGACTTACTAAGTTTAACCGCATGCTTTTATACAAAGCGAGGGAAGCTAGAGCGCATCATCAGTGGAAGTATGTATGGACCAAACGCGGAAGGATTTATGTCAAGCAATCAGAGGGAAAGCCGTCATTTATTATCAGGACCCTCGACGACCTAACCCGTGTTTTTGGTAATATTCCCGTTTGATCCAATAGGCTTTTATTGCATAGGATACAGGTATATAAACGGTTTCTATTTCCTATTTAGTAATTATACTGAAATTTTGTTACAGGGCAATAATTTAATCTTTGATATATATGACATGAATCATGTTATTCACTGTATGTCTATATTATTTAATATTATGATGGCTATGTTTGATCTAAAAGGATTCCTTATATAGTAACTATACTGCATTTTTTTACCAGCAAATAATTTAAACTATGAGATTTGTGACCTAAACCATGTTAACTGTACGGCTATATTATTCAATATTGTGTTGGCTATGTTTGATATTATGGTTCTGCAGGCTCGGTACTGGTACAGGTGTGCAGCGATTAAAAAGATATGCGGCTATGTTCAATTTATCTTTATGCTGTTATGTATTCGTTGTCATTGTATTGCCAGGCTAAATCTATTTTATTTATTTATTGGTTTTTATTTTTCTAACATATGCAATGCCTAATGTCAAGTATATAAAAGTTGGATTGTTTAATGCTGGCTCACTAGGCACCAATCATGACGATTTCATAGCCACAGTTTTGCGTCATCAAGTTGATATTTTGGCCGTAAATGAAACCTGGTTAAAACTTGGTGAGGAAGATCGGGCGCCGATTGTACCCGAATATCGTTTAAAACATGTGCCCCGTCCTATGTGTATCCGTAATGGTCGTGGTGGAGGTGTGGGTTTTTACATTAGGCGTGGCCTTAATGTACGGGTCTGTGCACATCCTGAGAATCCAGCGATATAGTGGTTGAAAATGAATGTAAACAATAATACTGTAATTATAGGTACCGCATATCGTCCCCCGACGTTAGGCACGCAAATATTTTTAAATAGTATTATGGACTCAATTGGCTCCTTTCCTAAATACGATCGTATTGTACTCTTGGGTGATTTTAACATTAACATACTTAACCCTTCTGATGCTAAGTACAAGAACCTACATACTTTTCTTTCGTGCACGGGACTTAAGCAAGTTGTCTCTAGTCCGACACATTTCACGGATAGCTCATGCTCACTCATTGACATCATTTGTACTGATGCTCTAGTACGGAATACCGATGTGGATTGCTTTGGGCAAACCCTCGGGCACGCATTTGTGACGTGTGAGTTGATGATGAAAAAACCTAAAGTAAAGCCTAAATTGATAAGGTACAGGTCATTGAGTGACATAAATCTAGATCAATTTAACGCAGACAGCGAGCTTATTAATTGGGACCGTATGCAAGCGCATGAGAACATTGACGACATTGTTTGCGACTACACTAAGGCGTTAACTTGGCTGTTTGATCTTCATGCACCAATTAAATCCAGAATAGTAAAAGAGTTACCAGCCCCTTGGCTCACCAGCAATGTTAAATTTATGATGCACTTACGAGATTCGGCTCTTAATAAGTACAGGCGCACTAAATGTGATACGCATAAAGAATATTATAAACAGCTAAAACACCAGGTAGAGGTCGCAATTTTTAATGAGAAGAAGTGTTACTTTGCAGAACACATTAATCAACAAATCAAAAACCCTAAACTTCTTTGGAAAAACCTTAAATCAAAAGTAATACAACAACATACATTAGAAGTACCATCGCATCTTAATGACCCTGTCGTAATAAACAATCACTTTTTAAATGTACCTGGAGATTCTAACATTTCCATATCTGCTCTTTCATATTACGAATTTAATGGGTTTGGGTCTGCTACTTTTAGTTTGATGCCCGTAGAAACTTCAGTAATTGCTAAGATTATTAATGGACTTAAGTCTAACGCTGCAGGTGTTGATGGAATAACTCTAGACATGCTTACGATGTTGACGCCAAAAACATTAGATGTTATAACATCGATAATTAATAAATCTATCCGAGACGGTAAATTTCCAACGGACTGGAAAACAGCAGTGGTTAGACCTATACCCAAGAATTCCGAAGTAGCTGATGTTAAGGATCTTAGACCAATAAGCATTTTACCTTGCCTCTCAAAAAAAAAATCTGGAAAAGGTAGTGGCGGCACAGTTGAGTAAATTTCTCGAAGTTAACAATATACTGCCAGAAGTTCAATCAGGGTTTAGGAAACACCGTGGTACTGCAACCGCTATTATTGATGTAATTGATAATGTATTAGCGGCCCAGGACAAAGGAAAGGGTACAGCCCTTGTTCTATTAGATTTTTCAAGGGCTTTTGACAGTTTAAATATTTCATTACTTTTATCCAAATTGACGTTTTATGGTTTTGATACAAATGCAGTAAAATGGTTTAATTCATATTTAAGTAATCTCAATTCTAAATCTCAATATGTAGAAGTAAGCAATTCAGACAAAAGCTTGGCGTGGTCGACACCTTCTGACGTCACTAGAGGGGTGCCGCAGGGTTCGGTTCTTGGTCCTCTTTTGTTTATTTTGTACAGTGCTGATATTACTAATCATATAAAATATTGTAAATGTCATATCTACGCGGATGACGTACAAGTATATTACTCATTCCATCCTAATGATACACAGGCAGCGATAGAAAAAGTCAATGAGGATTTGGAAGGAATTTCTAAGTGGGCCAAGTCTAATTCTCTTATTCTAAATGCTAGCAAAACTAAATTTATGATCTTAGGGTCTAAGCATCAGCGCAGGTTAATAAGTAGCCATAACGCTACAATTTGCGTTGAAAATAAAAGTATTGAGCGAGTTCATGAGGCTCGTAATCTCGGTCTGTTAATGGATGATGAGTTACGTTTCGAAAGCCATATCTCCAGTATAGTAAGAAACTGCTTTTACCGTCTAAAAGTCCTTTACAAAATTCGGAATCACTTGGACGTCCCGATACGTGAGCAGCTCATGGACTCGTTAATTCTTTCCAAGTTTAATTACCTGGATACCGCTTACGGACCGAGGTTGCTAGCTAAAACTGCTAGTCTTATTCAAAGAGTGCAGAACGCATGTGCTCGATTTTGTTATGTCATTCCGCCTAGAACTCATGTCACTCCGTTCTTATATACACATAACATCCTCAAAATGTCATATAGACGAGAACTTCACTTGGCAACCCTGTTATTTGGTGTGATTAATACCGGAGTGCCGCGATATCTATCTGACAAGTTAAACTGGATGAGTGAAAACAGTAAATACCCAACAAGAGCGACCTCTGTACCCTTGCGTGTTCCAATTCATAAGACAACTGCCTTTCGCGGTAGTTTCAAGTACAACGCAACTAAGTGTTGGAATAATTTGCCGCCGCCGATTCGCTCTTTAAACAGTGCGCTCAGCTTTAAAAGAAAACTCAAATATATGTTATTGCAAAAACAGAAAACTTGCTCATAATCGAATTTTAAATCGATGTTTTATTAATTATTGCGAGATTGACAGGCACTTAGTTATTTATTATTTATTGTTTTTTAATTTAGTTTATTTTAAATGAGTAAGCAAGTTGTATCCGATTGCAAAGTTCATTATAATCGTAATATATGGTTATTTTTATCATGTTTTTTTACATATTATAATTCAAATGATAATATTATAATTGATATGTTTTTATTTTATTTATTGACATCATATTATTGAATTAATCTTGATCTATCTATTTGACATATCTTTACTTTTTTTTACACTTGACCAGCGCTATTAACTTACATATATTTAGACATACATATATATATTATTACCTAATTATATTTCCTCAACTGACATTCCTATTTTTATTATTTCGTATATCCGTATTACTTGTATTTTAGATTTAGCCAATATCAATATAATCTTGATCTATCACTTAACTGACATCTATTTGACATATTTTTTATTTTTGTTTTTGACACTTGCTTGACCTGCCCTATAATCTTATTAATCTACGTTCATTGACATGCCTATCTATATATTATTACCTAATTTTATTAACTCAACTGACATTCCTATTTTTTATTATTTCATAAGTATATCCATATTCTAGATTTAGCCAATATCACTTTTTTTGTATTGATCAATCATATGACTCAGACTTTTAGTTCTAAACATATAAGACTATTTAAAACTATTTGACCCGCTAGCCACAAAGAGGCGCCAGCTGAAAATCAGCGCCGCAATTACCATTGAAGCAATATGCTGAGCTGCTGCCTTTTTTGACACACAGTACCGAGCCTAGCATTACCTGCGTAAATATATGTTATATTTTTCAATCTTTGTATTTCATGTGTTTCTTGACCGGCCGCTGGCTGCTTACATGTGGTCGTCTTCTTTGATGCTTAATGTCCCACAGTAAGTCTGGAAAATATTGTTTATTTAGTTTATCTATAAGTGTCTCGCTAGCTAAAATGTAACTAAACCTTAGTATATACATACCCAGTCAGTTTAAATTGTGACAATGCAGCATCAGGGCGCCTACGCGGCCAGTGGTTCGTGCCATTTTATAATCATGTAATAATAATTTTGGAATGCGTTCTCATTCAGCGATGCCCGCGCGTCATTTGTTCTCACGCCGATGCACTGTATTTGCCTTTATTGTAAACCTACAATAACACACACAGAGATCTATTTAATATTAAATGAGTACCTACTACATAATAACAAATATTATTTAAGTGACATATTATTATATTCATTAAGTAAGTACCTTGATTTGTCCGGTTCATTTGCGATGTAAATTCCTTAGCATCGTGCTGTGAATAGCCACTTGGTTGCATTAATGTTTAGGTACTTACTACTTGTATTGTAAGCGACATGTTATGAGTAACTATGTTTACCGATCAGCGATCTATGGGCAATGAATGCCGGGCACAGGAGACATGCGCACTGTCTCGGCGCTTAAGCCGCTATGCCGGCTGTCGCGTGTGTACTCTTGTTTACATATGATGTAGGTCGGTATATACCTACATACCTATATTGCGTTCTGAGTGGGTGACGTGCGCGCGCGATCGCTTTAAAATGTAGTCCTATAATTATTTTATTTTGTTTTGACTTTGGTTTTTATGATTTTTATTTATATTTTCGATTTAATATTATGTTCTTAGGATTTTATATTATTTTTACTTTTCTTTACTGTGGAAATTATGAACTTTTAATGTGCAAGTATTGTGTGTTCAAAATAAAGATATTATTATTATTATATTATTATTAATAGGGGGCGAGCCTATTGCCGTATCGGGCACATTACCAGACTCCGTGATGCTACTGAGAATTTCCTTACGGAAAAACCCACTTGCACCGACCCGGGAATCGAACCCGAAACCTCCTCCGACGCGCACATTTATGCCGCGAGACCAACGAGGCAGTCAATATAATAGAAATAATTCTTAGCGAGTAATTGAATACGATTACGTAAGCAAAGCATATTTTGTATGGAGCTTGTGTCAAATATGCATCTATACTCTCCAAATCCAGGGATATTGAATTCAGCGGCAAGTGGTGAAAGAAAACATTCAGCGACAAGTGAAGGAAAATGTCTGGCAAACCCTGTTTGTCGGAGAGTTCTTCACATGTTATGTTCTCGAAAAACATGCGAAGTGTGGCGATTTGCATTTACCCAGCAAGGAGCAAGGCCTTGCTTAACCCTTCTCGCAGTAAGAAGATAGCAATACCCAGCAGTCCATGTGGTGACGGATTAAGAATACGGAATGTCACCACCCCATATCATCCATGGGTGTCGTAAGAGCCGACAGAGGGAGCATATCATGCAGAGAACAGCACTGTAAGAGAAGGAAAACGTCATACAAACCCTATACCAACCCGTTTGGCCAGCGTGGTATAGTAGGCCAATTCCTCCTTTCAAAGGAGAGGCCTAATCCAGCAGTGGACTGTTAAAGGCTGGTGATGAATGCCCAGCAGTGGAACAATTTACATACAATGCTAGTATCATTATTTGCGAAAGAGTTTTTAAAATAATTTAAAAAGATATGAGGTTGCAACTTGGAGTTCACTTACCTCTGCCATACATTTTATAGTACCGCACTAGAAATAAATTATAATTTATTGAATTACACTGCCGTTAAAACAAATCCATTTTAAGCAATTTGGATCACTTAATAAAATAAGCTAGAAAAAGATTTCATCAAAATTTTCAAGCCTTTAAGAAACAGTTACGAAGGTTCACTTAAATATAATTTTATTTGAAGTCAAATGCAATCAAACACTTACTTTACTGAAACACTCGTCGGCTAAGTCGAACTAATAAAAAAAGCTTTTATTTTAAAAACTATAATATCAATACTTTTTTTTAAAGACTCACG
Source organism: Euclidia mi (assembly GCA_944739405.2). Lineage (NCBI taxonomy): Eukaryota > Metazoa > Arthropoda > Insecta > Lepidoptera > Erebidae > Euclidia > Euclidia mi. The sequence goes on along the minus strand of OX123195.2, from coordinate 72,563,803 downwards.
CCTGTATCCCCAAAGGGGTAGGCAGATGTGTAATATTACACCCACATTTCGCTGTACATTTTTGGGTCCCACGTAATAGGGGGCGACCCTATTGCCGTTTCGGGCACGTTACCAGACTCCGTGCTGTTACTGAGAATTTCTCAACGGAAAAACCCAATAACACTTTGCCCGACCCGGGAATCGAACCCGAGACTTCCCGATCCCACGCGCACATTTATGCCGCGAGACCAATGAGGCAGTCTTAGTACAATACTTTACAATCTTAACATAATAATATTGTTATCATAGTATTTTTTTGAGATTGAATGTTACACATTGAATCAAAATATGGTTTACGGTGTTTATTACGATATTTTTATATTTAAAAGACAGTTCTAATCATCGGTCTAATGAAACCTCGTTGGTTTCGCGGCATAAATGTGCACGTGGGATTGGGAGGTCTCGGGTTCGATTCCCGAGTCGGGCAAAAGTGTTACTGGGTTTTTCCGAATGCTCAGTAGCAGCCCGGAGTCTGGTAATGTGCCCGCTAACAGCAATAGGCTCGCCCCCTGTTACGTGGGACCTGAAAATTCATGGCGAAATGTGGGTGTAATATTTACACCTCTGCCGACCCCTTCGGGGATACAGGCGAGAGACTATAAATAAAAAATAAATAAATAAATTCTAATCATCAGTCTAATGAAACCCAAGAAGGACAATGGCAGCAGGAGACATCAGGACGCCGTGAGGTCATTCTGCGCTCATTCTAATAGTAACACCAATAGTTGAACAATGTTAGGGGACTTTGGGGTAACATCTACATTCAAGACTTCAGTCTTCCGTGACCACAATTTAGGTAAAGAAATCGAAACGTCGGATTGTTATAATTTAGTGTCCAGATCATTCGATTTAGCATAAGAAACATAACTTCACGCCTTTTATCCCCGAAGGGGTAGGCAGAGGTGTATTAGTTACACACCTACACTTATGCCAGCCAGTTATGTTTCTGTCCCAATGTAATAGGGGGCGAGCCTATTGCCATCATTCAGCGAGCGATAATTAATTTATAATGCACACATAACTTCGAAAAGTCAGAGGTACCTGGGGATCGATCCCGAGACCATCGTCTCGGCAGTCCGTTACGTACACCACTGGGCTATCGCCGCTTTCGATTTAGATGTCTTTAAAACCATTTTTTTTCGATGGAAAGCATAAACCGTTACCATTAAATTTGATTTCAGTAGTACAATTAGTCTTATATGACCCGACTAGGTCTTATAAGACTAATAATTATAATTTACCGTGCCATGTTTATCGAATAATTTAGTTGCCAGTAGTGAATGAGTTTGTATATTTAGGTACGCTGTTAACAAGAGATGGTAAGAATGTAGAAGATATTGAAAGAAGAGTTAATGCAGGTAATAGAGTGAATGGAGCTCTGAAAGCGTTTATGAATAGCCAAAACGTGTCCAAAAAGGCACGTTTGGCTGTGCATTGAGGGGTGTTAGTACCTACTCTTATGTATGGTAGTGATAGTTGGGTATGGCAGAAGTGTCATGCAAGTAGAATAAATGCTGTAGAAATGAGAGCACTGAGAAGTATGTGTGGTGTTTCTTTGACTAACAGAGTAAAGAATTGTGTGATAAGAGAGTGATATGGGGTAATAGAAGATGTAGTGACAAGCATCGAGAAAGATATGCTTAGATGGTTTGGGCACGTGGAGAGGATGGACGACGAAAGGCTGACCAAGCAGATATATAAGGCAAGTGTGGAAGGGACAGGACGAAGGAGAAGACCTAGGCGGACGTTCTCTGATCAGATTGAAGACATCCTAAAAACAGGACAGGTTAGAAGTACCCGGAACAGATGAGCATGCATGTGGAATCTGATGGGAGTGAATGAAGCAAGAGAGATATGTCAGGATCGTTGCAAATGGCGTTCCGTAGTCTCTGCCTACCCCTCCGGGAAACAGGCGTGAGTCTATGTATTGTTACGAATTGAAAATAACGCCATCTATCAGTGAATGGGAGAACTACATGAGATTAGATGTATCGTTTGTTTAAGGCTGTTTCATCTATCCTCTAATAGATGGCGTAGGTGTAAATAGAACATTTACGCAATTCTAGAAACACCTTACACGTTTCCAGAAATATCGTGAGTCGTCTCGAAAAGCCTAGTGATGTATCCGGCCAGTATAAATAGAGCGGGAGCGAACGGACCGGACACAGTTCAATTGAATACGGAAAGCGATCAAGATCAGGCGAAGGAAGTAATTCGGAAGTGTTTAGTGTTGTACTAGTGGTGTGAATAGTGTGTTTTATTAGTGTTGGAAAATTAAGTGTGTGTATCTAGTGTTATTGTGTTAGTGAATAAAGTTCAGTTTAAGTGGCATAGTGAGCTATAATTTATCGTCGAACCCCAGCTCGTAACAAATTGGTGTCAGAAGAAAGGGATAAATTATGCCGGTTATGCCGAAGGAAGAAACTGACGGAGTGCGTACCCGGAACCAGCGCCAGCAAGACCTGGACCAGAGACGCTTCGGAGACGTTCCTTCTCCATCGTCTGGTGGATCAGGCGACTCCGCGGCTGCAGTGGAGCCTGCAAGCGCACACTCCATGGCGGTGCCCGACATCGCGGCTCTGATGGCGTTCATGCAAGAGCACGCGCGGCGCATGGAAGAACAGCGACAGCGCGACAAGGAGGAGCAGGCTCGCCGTCAAGAGGAGCAGGACCGCCGTCAAGAGGAGCAGGACCGCCGTCAAGAGGAGCAGGCTCGCCGTCAAGAGGAGCACGCGCGCCGCCTAGAGGAACAGCTGCAGCGCGACAAGGAGGAGCAGGCTCGCCGTCAAGAGGAGCACGCGCGCCGCCTAGAGGAACAGTTGCAGCGCGACAAGGAGGAGCACGCCCGCCGTCTGGAGGAACAGCTGGTGCTCATGAAAGACCTCAGCGCCACAGTGGGGAAGGACTTGAAGGCGGTCAAGGAGGAACTTCAGCAGCACGAGGCCCGTATCAGCGACGTAGAGATGCTCGTGCACGACAAGCTTGAGACTCGCGTCGCCTCTATAGAGAAGCGTGTACATGACCACCACGAGACCTGTGTTGCTGAAGTGGAGAAGAAATTGCGTGGGCTCGAAGTAACACCAGCGGCTGTAGCGCCCTCACCTCGTGGATTTAAGGTTCCACCATTCGATGGCTCATCATCATGGTCTGCATACAAGATCCAGTTCGAGGCTGTGATGCGATCGAATGGGTGGACCAAAGAACAAGCCTTAACCGCCCTAACCTTGGGCCTTCGCGACCGGGCCTTGACAGTGTTGGAGGCACTCGGGCAAGACGTCACCTACGAAAAGCTCCTGGAGGCGCTGGAGGCGAGATACGGTGACGCGCACCTTGAACACGTTTATCGTGCTCAGCTGAAGGACAGGACACAACGCAACGGAGAAACTCTGCAGCAGTGGGCTCTAGAGGTGGAAAAGCTGGTCAGGAAGGCATACCAGTCGTCTCCTGCGCTTATTGACGGGAACCTCGTACAGGCGTTTACGGATGGGATCCGGGACCTGGAGGTAAGAGCAGCAGTGAGGCTTGGGCACTTCAAGGACCTCAAGGACGCCTTAGCCCACGCTCTGGAGGTGGAAGCAGTGCGACGCGACGACCGAGGTCACCGCATCAGGGAAGTCTTGTCGTCACCTCGGTGCTACAACTGCGGAGAAAGAGGCCATATCCGTTTGAGCTGCCCAAAGCGTAGGCAGCCTGGTGACACCCTGTCTCCACAAAAGGGGTCGCCTGATGTGCCTGCCAGGCAGCGAGAGCAGGGAAACGAGTAGAAGCCAGGACTGCGGGGCGGGTGCTGGCTGGTAATGCAAGAGCCCCAAGTATCTCGATCTCGCAATCATGCGACGGGAACAGCCTGATCATCGAAGGCGAAATTAACAGAACACCATGCAAGCTGACATTGGACACGGGTGCTTCTCGGACAGTCGTCGGTTTCCATCTGGCAAGACGGGTTCTTCGGGGCTGCTTCAGGAACAATAAAAGTGTGAATCTGAGAACAGCTACCGGTCAGCACATAACCGTCCGAGGTGAAATGGAGGTGGATCTGAAGCTAGGCAACAAAGTTTACCGTCACAAAGTCATCGTAGCCGATATAGTGGACGACTGCATCCTGGGCCTAGACTTCATGAAGAAGTATCGCTGCGAGATCGATGTTAACCAGGGAGTGTTGAAGTGTGGCTCGGAAGAAGTCTTCATGGAAGGTGCAACTTCAGGAAAAGTGTACTGCCTGAAGAATGTCATTCTTCACCCGCGGTCGGAAACTGTTGTACCAGTTTGTTTATCAGGAAATTCTGGTCGAGGGAACCGCTGCGTACTAATCGAAGGTCTAGAGAAAGAGGCCTCCTGGAAGATTGCACGAACCTTGGTAAGGGGTACAAAAGTTTCATCAGTACGCGCACTGAATGCAAGTGACAAGGAAGTGTCGCTCAAGAAAGGGACGGAATTGGGCACCTATGAAGGAGCGGCTTGGATGCGTAGATGTCAAGAGCAACCTACCAGCGCCAAGGTTCAGGGTGCACGATTCGACGTGTCTACTCTTTTAGAGGACTGCGAAAGTACCCTGTCGGAGGAAGAGAAGACCGAGGCTCAGAAGATGTTGAACCGGTTCGCGGATATTTTCTCGACCAGTGATGCCGACATAGGGAAGACAGCACTAGTCCAGCACAAAATAAACACGGGAAGTGAAGCACCGATTCGCCAGCGACCAAGACGTGTGCCAGTAGCACGTGAACGTGAAGTGGAAGCTATGATCGACGGTATGGTGAACGAAGGCGTAATCGAGCCTTCGTCCAGCCCGTGGTGCTCTCCGGTTGTCCTAGTTAAGAAGAAGGATGGCAGCATGCGCTTCTGTGTAGACTACCGCCGATTGAATGACATCACAAAGAAGGACAGCTACCCGCTGCCAAGGATCGATGACACACTGGATACGCTGACAGGGATGAAGTGGTTTTCTACCTTAGACCTAAAAAGTGGCTACTGGCAGGTGGAAATAGATCCTCAAGACAAAGAGAAGACGGCATTCTCCACAGGCAAAGGACTGTGGCAATTTAACGTCATGCCCTTTGGATTGTGCAACGCTCCGGCTACTTTTGAGAGACTGATGGAGCGAGTGCTTATGGGACTGATTGGAGACGCCTGCTTGGTCTACCTGGATGACATCATCATCGTGGGGCGCACCTTCCAGGATCACCTTCGAAACTTGGAGCAAGTGCTGTCAAAAATACGAGGTGCTAATTTGAAGCTGAGTCCGAAGAAATGCGCGTTATTCAGACGGCAAGTGAACTTTCTAGGACATGTGGTCTCGGAGAACGGTATTCAAACTGACCCGGATAAGATCATTGCCGTGAAGGAGTGGCCAGTTCCAGAGAACAAAACGCAGGTCAGAGCATTCCTCGGATTATGCTCCTACTATCGACGGTTTGTGAAGAACTTTGCTGACATTGCTCGACCTCTTCATAAGCTCACCGAAGACAGAGTGCAGTTCTGTTGGAATGAGAGCTGTGACGTTGCATTCCAGAAGCTTAAGGAACATCTGTGTACTGCACCTATTCTAGGCTACCCTGACAATGAGCATGAATTCATAGTTGACACAGATGCCAGTAACACCGGAATTGGCGGCGTGCTGTCACAGAAGAAGGGTGATCAAGAAGTTGTTATAGCATACTTCAGCAAGACCTTATCCAAACCCGAAAGAAACTACTGCGTCACCAGGCGGGAACTCTTGGCTGTAGTAAAGACGTTGCAGCATTTCAACAAATACTTGTTGGGCCGTAAATTCCACCTGCGAACCGACCATGCAGCGCTGAAATGGCTACTTCAATTTAAGGACCCAGAAGGACAAGTAGCTAGATGGATTGAACTACTGCAAGAGTTTGATTTTGTAATACAACATCGCAGCGGCAAGTCCCATGGTAACGCAGATGCCCTATCGCGTAGGCCGTGTCCCGACCAGTGCAAGCACTGTAGCCGACAGGAAGCAAAGCAGGCAGCGCTAGTGAGGATGTTAAAGACGGATCTAAGCGACGAATGGAGAGAAGCTTTGCAGAGTGCTCAGCGAGATGACAAGGATGTACAGCCGATTCTTGAATGGAAGAAATCAGATGCGCCTAGGCCCAAATGGAGTGATATCGCAGCAATGAGCCCCATCACCAAGAGTTATTGGGCACAGTGGGAAAGCTTGGTCGTCCAGGATGGAGTTCTGTGCCGCAAATGGGAAAACGCTCGCGGTAACCAGTGCCATTTGCAAATGGTAGTGCCCAAAACTAAGGTGCCGGAAGTCTTGCAGCTCTATCACAATGGTGCTTCGGGAGGTCACATGGGAGTTAAGAAGACCCTTACTAAGATCCGGGAGCGGTTTTATTGGCTCCACTGTCGAGATGACGTCGAGGATTGGTGCCGCAAATGCACAAGTTGTGCGGCTGTCAAGGGGCCACATACTCGAAGCAGAGGTGCATTAAAGGTGTACAATGTGGGAGCTCCATGGGAGCGCATAGCGTTGGATGTCGCTGGGCCGTTTCCTGAGAGCCAGGACGGAAACAAATACTTCTTGGTTGTGATGGATTACTTCACGAAGTGGCCTGAAGTGTTTGCAATCCCAAATCAAGAAGCTACCACAGTGGCTGATAAGCTGGTGCATGAAGTCTTTTGTCGGTTCGGGGTGCCCTTGGAAATCCACAGCGATCAAGGCCGGAACTTCGAATCTGAGGTGTTCAAGGAGACTTGTCGCGTAATGGGTGCACATAAAACCAGGACCACGGCTTATCATCCGCAATCAGATGGCATGGTTGAACGGTTTAACCAATCACTGGAAAGGTACCTGGCGAAGGTCGTGGAGAGCAAACAAAGAGATTGGGACAAGCACATCCAACCATTTCTCCTGTCATATCGCAGTGCGGTCCACGAAACTACAGGAGTAACACCAGCTTTTGCCAATTTCGGTAGAGAGCTCCGTTTACCTGCAGACCTTATCACCGGTATTCCACCAGAATCTCCACGCAATATAACGGATTACGCAACCGAGCTACGCAACAGGATGAACGACGTATACGAGCACATCAGGGAATCTGGACAACAGATGTCTGAGAAGATGAAGACTCGCTACGACCGGAAGGCAAACAACAAAGGCTTCGATGAGGGATCATTGGTGTGGCTTCATAACCCAGTCCGAAGCAAAGGAAAATCGCCTAAGTTACAAGCCAGATGGGACGGGCCATATCGCATAATTACCAGGATGAACGACGTCACCTATCGAATCCAGAAGGGGTCGCGAGGTGCACCGAAGATAGTTCATGTGGACCGGTTGGCTCGTTACTATGGGTCTAACGATGTTCGAGACGAACACGTTTAAGAGGGAGGCCGTGTTACGAATTGAAAATAACGCCATCTATCAGTGAATGGGAGAACTACATGAGATTAGATGTATCGTTTGTTTAAGGCTGTTTCATCTATCCTCTAATAGATGGCGTAGGTGTAAATAGAACATTTACGCAATTCTAGAAACACCTTACACGTTTCCAGAAATATCGTGAGTCGTCTCGAAAAGCCTAGTGATGTATCCGGCCAGTATAAATAGAGCGGGAGCGAACGGACCGGACACAGTTCAATTGAATACGGAAAGCGATCAAGATCAGGCGAAGGAAGTAATTCGGAAGTGTTTAGTGTTGTACTAGTGGTGTGAATAGTGTGTTTTATTAGTGTTGGAAAATTAAGTGTGTGTATCTAGTGTTATTGTGTTAGTGAATAAAGTTCAGTTTAAGTGGCATAGTGAGCTATAATTTATCGTCGAACCCCAGCTCGTAACAGTATGTATGTATGTAGGTATGTCTTTCTTTTCTATTTGCGTGCTCCTTTAACTGCTTGGCCAGTCACGAACTATCACTTCCTTGAGGATTAGTATAAGGACATAAAGATAACGATATAATCTCAACTATTTATGATTTGTTTTTCTTATTTTTACCATTGAAACAGGAACTGAAACGCAAACGAATTTATCGGAAATAAGATTCAAGCAAATAATAGCAAACCTAGTAAAACTTACTCCTGCTTGACATCCGTCGCCATAGCACTGGAAATTTTATTTTAATTAAACATATATAATAATATGATTAATTAATTTTAATTAAAGAAAAGCTGTTGGTAAATGTTTACACAATTGCCTATATTGTTTTTTATTCATGTTGATAATGCTCTATCAAAATTTTAACAAAATAGCCACTTCAATTTTAATTCGTCAGACGTAGATGAGAGCAATCGGGAAGTAAAACAATAAGTATTTTTATAAATTCTCACCTTTCCATCACAAAAACATATCGTAGGCTGAAATATGAAAAGATGAAATTAAGCTTCATCTCTTAATAGACTTTGGTAAATCACGGTGCTCAGCTGAAGTCTTTCGCTGGACAATATATGTACATATATATTTTATTTTTAACTTCAAATATTTTCCGACGAAAATCCAAAATTCACAGTAACACTAGACTTACTGGCAGATTTTCACTTTTGGTCTTATTTAATTCAGTTTGGAATTTGTCTGAACAAATTTTAGAGAGATGATTCGCAAAGAAATGTCGTAAGTCTGCATATAATTGTAATGTTATAACTTTTACACAGGTAAGTCCACGACTTAACTCAGAAATACATTAATTAATCGATGATATGTATATGTATATGCGGAGGTATAATTATAAGTATCTAAGTATAAGTTTACTTCGAACTAAGTACCTACATACATAATCCATGGTATATGTACAATACGGTGGTATAATAATTTTAAGTATACGTTGAGATAGCCTCGCTAACCTCGAATCACTTACTACAATAGCTAGCGTATACCACATTCAACTCACTGACACTGACGACTCATAGCATGTTTCCATAATAATTTACCGTACCTGGGACACCTCTAAAACAACTATGAACAAAATAAGCAGACGCAACATAGCGAATTACTGAACTATCTGACGATTTCATAGCAACATTCAAACAATGATACGGTTCAATTAGTTACAGATACAGCAAGAAATACATTGCGTATTGTCTCCAATAGAGATGTAAATTGAAAAAAAACAAAATGTTATTTTCACAATCTTGAAAAAAAACATGAAGAACTTGGCACCGTTGTTTTATTTATACATTTGTTTTCTTTTCAGTAAAAGTGAAACACTACAACTTAAGTGGAATTAAACACTAAATTTGATTGTTTTGTTTTTATTCAAGTCAAATTATGTTTAAATCAATGGGTAACATTATTATGAACTTAAAAAATACTTAATGTGATACAATCATCTGTATCAGTATATAATATTTGGTGTTGCCAATTATGTTATGTCTTAACATAGTATGTACTATTTAACAAAAAAACAAATAGTATTTTCTTATTGAACAAAAAAAATATCAACTCATATACGATAACCGCCTTACCATATTTTTATTTTCCCACTCATGACAAAAAACCTGCTCCAGGAAAAATACTGTTTTTTTTTCATGTTTTTTTAAACGTTTGTTTCATCTCGGAAAAAAATCATTTTTTTACAACTCTAGTCTGCAATACTATGCATAATTGCAGCGTAGATATCAGTGGCATGCAGCGGATTATTATCCTTACTAATATTATAAATTTGAAAGTGTGTATGTATGTATGTATGTTCCGTTTTCACGCGAAAACGGCTGAACCAATTTTGTTGAAATTTAATATAGAGATATATTGGACCATGGAGACGGACATAGGCTACCATAAGTTGCAAAAATTAAACTGGGAGGGATTGTAGGGAGGGTAGAAGTTTGTACGGCAGAAATTTTCCTCTTGGAACTAAGAACGCATGCGCGAATAATTAAGTGCTGCGCATGTGCTATCTGTCAGTACTGTCAATGTACTGTCACATCATACATATTGATATGTTGTGCACGGTGATTACATTGTTCGCATATATAAACTAATTATTATATACTATGCTCAAACGGCTGAAACCATTTTCTCTACCTACTAAAATTATAATTGCGAAAGTGTTTATAGATATATTATTATATTGGACATGTCTTGAAACATGGCTTTGACAAACCGATATTGACCGAGTTACTTTGTACTCTATAGAGCTTCTGACTCTTTAGAATAATCAGGAGTGTCTTCACACAACTTGGGAGTGAAAATAGATATGTGTTACCCCGAATATAACGCGCGCGAAGCCGCGGGCAAAAGCTAGTAGTGTGATAAAAGAGAGAATGTTTATGTATTTTTTGTGCGATAAAGTGAATCGGTTTTGTACTCTGTTGTGGAGAGAATAAACTAGTTATCGCAAAGTGAAGAGACTACGTAGTGTCTCGAGTTCCAAAACACGCCGGGCACTGCTGTTTTTCCTTTGTTGAAGTTGTGTGCGTATTCATTTGCTCATTATTACTTGCAATTAGGTTGAGGAAAGAGGCGAGAGAAAACTTGCATGTATGAGAAGTCTCCATAATGTTCTCAAATGACATGCGAAGTCTGCCAACTCGCACTAGGCTAGCGTGGTGAGCTATAGCCTAATCTTCCTCATAGCGAGAAGTGACCCGTGCCCAGCAACGGGACGGATTAAATAGATGGCTGATGATGATTATAATTAATGTTGACTGCCTCTGTGGTCCAGTGGTGTTGTAATAGACTGCGGATTATGGAACCTCGGGTTAGATTCCTGAATCGCGAAAAGGGATTATTTTTTCTGTATGCACCGGTGATACATTCGTCTGCCTCGTAAAAGCACGCTAAGCCGTTGGTCCTACATCCAATCTCACTGCGATCGTGTCGAATATACCGGCCCATCGGACTATGAGATTAAGGGAATAGAGAGTGCACTTGTATTTGCGTACACACTCTTGCACTATAGGTATAATTCCTGCGAAGTTCGTTAGTTCTGCTTCAAACTGTAATCCAGACACTCTGACAAAATCTGTAATACCTACTTGTTTTGAACTTCACGTTTTTTGTGCCTGTCTAACGATCTGACTGCATAGCGGGCAATGATAGACATAAAATTATTTTTTCACTTGACTCACAAAGTGTCGCTTTTGACCATCAAACTTATAAATTAACCGAGGACATGAATTCATGTCCTACATAAAAAAATCCCCTTGTTTACCGACGACATGAATTCATGTCCAGATTCCGTCCTTCAATCTTTGACGTATTTTACACTGATCTAGTACATTTTATTAATTATTTCAAATGGCATTGTATTTTTACGAATCACAGACAACCTTGAAACCTAGTTCTGATCCAATTTGATGTCAAATTAAAGAGTAAAAGGACATTTCAATGCGCGCGAAAACGGAGAATTTTAGCAAACCAATGTTTGGTTTATTCCCATCTTCCCCCGCATGTTTCCCCCCGAACGGGGGAAAATGGGAATTTTCGTGTCATCTTCCCCCGAATTTGTAATCGGGGGAAGATAGGAAGTTGCATTCCCATCTTCCCCCGCATGCTTGCCACCGAACGAGGGAAAATGGGAATGCTTGTTGCATCTTCCCCCGAACTTGTCATCAGGGGAAGATAGGAATTTCTATTCCCAACTTCCCCCGCATGTCTGCTCCCGAAAGAAGGAAAATGGAAATGCTTGTGTCATCTTCTCCCGAACTTGTAATCGAGGGACGAAAAGAAGTTTCATTTGTCCAAGAAATACGTTTAATAATTAATTTTGTTCACCAACGTAAGGCTCGAATAAAATAAACATGGTTTTACAGGATCTAATAAAACAAAGCTTGATTGTATTATACAGTCATATTTATGAGTAAATATGAAAGTACTGTTTGTTGATCGTCAATGCTCTCGTAATATTTTTTTCGTTAAAGAGCTTTACAATGTGTCGACAAATAAAAATCATTACAAAATAAAAAAATAATAAAAATCATTTATTACCAGAAGAGCAATAGATACAATTTGTTGATATCCATCGACCCCACACTAGGCAAAGCCTGTCCTGTGGGTGCCTGTTACGGTTCACAATTCCCGGCTTTTTAGAAGAGTAGCTCGGTCGACATTTTACAATTTATTCCATAGCAGGTACATTTTACACTTTTGAGTACACATACACATCGTCACGCCCCCTATCCCCGAAGGGGTAGGCAGAGGTGCATTTCCACACCCACCTTTCGCCAGATATACCCCAGTCCCACGTAATAAGGGGCGAGCCTATTGCCGTACCGGGCACATTTCCAGACTCCGTGCTGCTACTGAGAATTTCGTGACAGAAATACCCAATAACACTGCCCGACCCAGGAATCGAACCCGGGACCTCCCGATCCTACGCGAGACCAAAGAGGCAGTCGTATAGGGTTTGATGTCGAGTTTTCCGTCTCTACGCAAAGATGGTATTTGCATCGTGTTATCCCTTAGTCGCCTCTTACGACACCCACGGGAAGATAGGGGGTGGTGACACTTGAATTCTATGCCGTCAACCACACGGCGTATCAATTTTTGAGTATCAATTCATATTATATAAAAACAAACACTGTGGTAATTAAATGATTTACACATAGGACAAAAATAAAATTGGGAAGATGAATACAAAATAAAAATTTGGAGAAAGGACAATTTCATACTAAGTGTCTAAGAATTAGGTACTTACTATATAACCCTAAATACATAATAAGCCTCAAACATACATAATACATACATATAATATGTCTAAATATATGCAGGTGTTTATATGTACAATAATATATTAATATCAGCACAAATGAACGAAAAGCTTTTCAGTTGCATCATATGGTAATGATAGTAGCCACCTCATGATTTTGGGCTTTGCTTCCGTAGTCGAGCAACGTTTAATGTCACAGTAATTGACCACTTTATTATATAAGTAGCGCTCAATAAAAGTAATTATTAAACGTATTTCGGGGACAAATGAAACTTATTTTCGTCCCTCGATTACAAGTTCGGGACAAGATGGCACAAGCATTTCCATTTTCCTTCTTTCAGGAGCAGACATGCGGGGGAAGTTGGGAATAGAACTTCCTATCTTCCCCCGATGACAAGTTCGGGGGAAGATGCAACAAGCATTCCCATTTTCCCTCGTTCGGTGGCAAGCATGCGGGGGAAGATGGGAATGCAACTTCCTATCTTCCCCCGATTACAAATTCGGGGGAAGATGACACGAAAATTCCCATTTTCCCCCGTTCGGGGGGAGACATGCGGGGGAAGATGGGAATAAACCAAATGTTTGCTATTGAAAAGGGGGAATTATTTTAATGAATACATACATATTTTTAGATTTAATTGGCAAACCCATATTATACAGAATATAAAAATACAAAAATAAACAAAAAATAATTTTATTTACAATTATAATACGCTATAATTGTCGATAAAACCGGTATTTCAAGATCCATTCAAAACAGAGAGCTAAACAAAACTAAATATACACTCAAATGTTATTATTATAATTTTTTATTATCGGCTATATAAGTGGGTTTCAAGAAATCGTAACTAGAACTCTTGAAAACATAAACAAAGAGCTCTCAGAGCGTTAATATTCAACGTCTAGTACCGCGCGCGCGATAATGTGGTACGGCGCGGTACTAAGTACTATAAGCAAATTGACGTTTTAGAGGGCGCGGTACTTGAAAGGTTGCACTTACTATCAATATCGAACCATTAGTGAATGATTCGATATTTACAGTTAGGGGGTATGGACTCTGTAACTTTACCTTTTCTTTCGATTCGGTACATACACACAGAAACTATATACATAAATGAATAACAAAATCAAAGTTTCGTCAAGTTATTACTGAACTGATAATTGACTGATACAGAGCCTTTGGTTTATTGTTACTAGCCCTGCTTTCATGCACCTTGTGTTCAGTTATACCTAGTATTTATTCAAGTATTATTTTAATATCATTACTCATATTATTATCTAATGTCGCACCTACTGTTATATTATTTCTGCACCACCCTACGTTGACTGGTAGAGAATGCCTAAGGAATTAAGTCCGCCTATGTACTACATGTTTGTAGTGCAAGAAGTTAAATAAATAAATAAATACATGTTGGAAACAATATCACACGTAGCACAGTAGAGCAAGAACCTCGTGATTTTCCGCTATCGCCTTGACAGAGACTCGATTCAATCCCTACACGAAGGAACACTGCGTGATTCTTGTCTGGGTACACTTTGTTTACCCGCGAAGCAGGCTTTATTTCTAGTCAAAATATATAAAAAGCAATGAAAGTTATTTGCATGAACAGAAGTACGTGTTGGGAACAATCTTTTCTCCATGGTATTTTACAACTTTAATTATAAAACACTTCTCCCGCCGCCTCTGTCGGCCTATCTGATCGCGATGAACTTAAAAAATGCTGAAATATTAACCAAGAGATGGAGAAATTTATGAGGTAGGTCCTCCGCATGTCAGTACAGCCTCCGACATGATCTGACGCTTCTTATCCTATCACAAAAACCAGAACGTCCAGGACAACTAGCTTCATGTGCCCTCCGAAGCGCAAGAACCCTTTGGTTTAAATGCCACGAAAAGCCGTCACTCATATAAGTGGGGACCTCTGACAACAAGGCTTTACGTTGATGATATTTTAAGAAAAACTAGACGTTCGTTTTTTGTGTGTTTGTTTCACGAGTGTTGTGTCAAACGGCTAGTGGTGTTTAAGGGTGCTTTTGACGAATCGCCTATGATTGATTGCGACCATTTTTAGTTTTCTATTTCGACGAACTGGACTCGTTTTTTAATAAAAATAAACCAATGGCGTGCTATTCCTCGTATGCCAATTGAGTTTAGATTAGTCGGCAGTTTTTCGTGAACCCCGATCGAATTATGTGCTTATACTTATTGAGTAATGTAGCATATTATTCATTTCTATTTAAATCATGAAAAGGAAATATTAAGTTTTTTTTATGTATTTTTGCACTTCTAGTGTTGTAGCTTTGTTTATACTGCAGCCGTTCGACCTGTCAACCATACTAATTAATACAAATTTTATATATGCGAAAGTGTATATTTTGTTTGTCTTCATTTACGTTTTTTTTAAATTTTCTATGGCCTAATGTTAGACACTTTACTATTAGCACAATCATATTATAGCCATAAGCATGCAGCTAAGACGAAAAGATTAAACATAACACCTACCGTTATACACCACCTGAACAATCACCAAGCTTATTACCACCAACTACTGCCGTTAGTGGTTCCAAATGCTAAAAGGTATGACTAAATAGTAGTAAATGACTAGGATCACGGCCAGAGTAACCGATAATACGATAATATACAGCTGCGGAAGGTATTTCAAAAAAATGCATAGAAACCAGTAGTGTTACGTGCATTTGCGGTCGGCTACGAACTGGTATCTTTACTCTGGCCATAATCCAAGTTATTTACTTCTAGCATTTGGAAACAACTAATGCAGTAATTGGTGGTCAGAAGCTTTTGCACACTAGTAAAGCCTTACTGATTTTAGCATGAATGAGCCGGCTCGACCAGGGAATTACAACCCTCTTACATATATTATAAACGTGACGTGCTGGAAAAAGATAACTTTACATGCTATTTTAAGACTGAATATACTAACATGATCAATCCTATTGTAACGAATAGGTATGTAAATATAGTAAAATACATTTTACCATTTCATTACTCAATAAGTATAAACCGATGTAATCTGTTATCGGTTTTTTTCTGGAATATTCTCATTCAAATCCAACGAACGAAAATATGTTTTCTCCATCTGAGAATTCAATTTACTTCATCAAATCGGTTGGGTACCTATCCATCCTTTGTTAGAATTCAATTGTGGCGTAGCAGGGAATACTGCCACACCGAAGATCGCGGGTTCAATGCCCGCTCAAACCAAACATTTGTATTCGTAAATATGGGTGTTTGTCTTAGTGTTTCTTGTATTTTGTATGTACATACATACAAAATAGATAAAAAAGTATATATGTGTGTTGATCCATTGTCTAATACCCATAGTACAATCACTTTTATACTGTGCACAAGCTGTGCTTACTTTGTATATAGATGTGTGTGGCAGGCAGCGATAGCCTAGTGCAGATACCGACGCACCGCTACGCAGAGGTTCTCGGGTTCGAAACCATGGCGCGCACCAATAACTTTTCGAAGTTAAATGCGCATTAAATTGTTAATTATCGCTTGCTTATCGGTGAAGGAAAACATCGTGAGGAAACCTGCATGTCTGAGAGTTCTCTATAATGTTCTTGAAAGACATGTGAAGCCTGCCAACTCGCACTTTTACCAGCGTAGTAGACTATGGCCTTACCCTTCCCATAATGAGAAGAGGCCCGTGCCCAGCAGTGGGACAGTAGATATACAAGGCCGGTGATGAGATGTGTGTAGTAGTAGAACATCATAAGTATTATTTCCTAACCTCGAATAATATAAGATATAACCTTGAAGTACAGAAGACAGCAGAAATTATTATTTATTTTAGGAACTGATATTACTAATCAAAGGTGACACCAGATAACCCCAGGAATGCTAATATCAGTGTTTTGATACTTGTATAATATTTTTATACAATATTGTATTAACAATTTTATATTTTTATAATATTGTTAGGTGACAATCACGTAAAATCATAGCTTTGTCCTTAGTTTTAACCGCATCCCGATTTTTATACCTACAAACATAAAATATAATGAAAATTAAGGGGTCCTCTCCTTATATGGAGCTGACGTGAAATATATAAAAATAATATATAAATATAATACAATCTTACATTAGCTTCGTTCCTTTGCCGAAATCGGTAGGAAAAGTCGTCCCGTTCCACCCGGAGCATCTACAAATAGTATTTTCCCCAAAGCACTATCCACGCTGCGACAGACACAATCATAATAATATTAAACGCTAATCTTCTGTAAGTCTCGCGACATCTTTTTGCAGGCCTTCGGCTAGCTCTAATGGGTAATAGTTTATTTCTATCGCGTAATCTTTATTCATACGTACACCATCAAATGATGGTTCGGGCAGGCTTATACTACGCGTTATAAGGACGATTATTACAATAACTTTATGCCACCCAATATAGACTATGATTTGCTAAAGTTTTATTCTAAGTCAATTAATCGATATCACATTGTGTGCGGTGTATACATACCACCCAATCAATCGTTAACGACATACCATGCGTTATTCGATCTCTTTGAAAGAGAATTACGTTTGGAGATTTCAATCTGCCATGTATGGAATGGATTAGACATAACACTCCTGCGCTTATGCCTCGTATACACAGCAATAGCAGTTCTTTGACCCGTGTATTACATAATTTTTTATCTACTATGAATTGTTTTCTCTAGTTTTCTCCTAAATATCTTACATGTACAGACATCGATCACTTACAGCTTTATTATATGTATAGATTATACAGCCTTTAGCAGTCAGTGGACTGCTAAAGGCTGTATAATGTCCAGCAGTGGCTGGACATAGGCCTCTCTCAACTTCAGCCACTATTTGTGACTCAATAAAATAATTTGGAGTACCATGTTGGTCAGACGTGTTGGTATGATATCGAGATTTTGGTCTCTTTCTGAAGATACAATCGTCCCGTACGGCATTCATGTAATGAAATCGTGTAGTAACTTGTAGTACTTAGTCTTAATCCGTCACCACAATGAGAGCCAGCTACTATGTACTACTTAACTGTAACACAACATAACATAACTTCACGCCTTTATCCCAGGAGGGGTAGGCAGAGGTGTATTACACACCCACACTTCGCGAGTTATGTTTCGGTCCCAATGTAATAGAGGGTGAGCCTATTGCCATCTACCGGGCTCATTATTAAGCGAGCGATAATTAGCATTTTTTTAATACACACGTAACTTCGAAAAGTCTGAGGTGTGTGCCCAGGGTAACTGGGGATCGAACCCGAGACCATCGTCTCGGCAGTCCGTTACGTACACCAGTGGGCTATCACCGAAATACTTAACTGTCTACCAAATTAATGACATTTAGCAGTCTTACTACACAATTATAGGGGAATAACATAATAAGCTCAGATCTCTCAGAGCACTTTTGGTTTTCCCCCTTTACTTGTGCTGTAAGGCTTTGCCAAATACTTTTGCAGGAATGAAGTAGGCTGATCTCTCAAAATTATCTCCTCCGACCTGTATCCAAAGGCCTTAATTTTTATTATTTTTCTTGATAGGTCCACGCCAGGGTCAATGACTTCAAAACAAATCAGTATCAATAATGTTTGTGCATGTCGATGAACTACTGTAGATTATTCTGGTTATCTTTGAAACTACACCATTTATCGCACTAGACTTATTTACCATTTGTCCATCCTAAGGTTGCGTGGAAGAGATTGCTTTTAGCGATAAGGTTTACAAGGTAGTAGAGCCTTGCTGATTTCAGCATGAATGGGCCGGCTCGACCGGGGAAGTATTACCCTCTCATAGAAAATCGACGTAAAGTAACAGTACCTAAACTGTTGCGTTTCGTTCGGTGAGTGAGAGTGCCGGAGGCCCCATCCCCTATTCCTTCTCCCTCCCTCATCCCGCTTCCCCTCCTATCCCTTTTTCCAGACCCAAGGGGTGGCAACGCACTTGTGACTCCTATGGTGTTGCTTGTGTCCATGGGCGGCGGTAATTGCTTACCATCAGGCGATCCGTCTGCTCGTTCGTTGCTATTAACATAAAAAAAAAAATAAGGACGCCATTTGTACATTCTGTTTGTGATTTGTATTTCTTTTGTTTTAATAATATAAAATTTTGAAAGGTTAAAGAGGATGAATGACGAAAGACTGACCAAGCAGATATATAAGGCAATTATGAATGGGACAGAACAAAGAGGAAGACTTAGGCGGACGTCCTCTGACCAGATCGAAGACATCCTAAAAACAGGGCAGGTTAGAAGTATTTTAAATTGTCTTTCAGGATATATACCACGTACCTTTGTTTGGAGTAACCGGTATTTCGGCACTGTTGCAAGCGCCATTCTCACGGATGTACTGAGGGTATTGCGGGTGGATGAATGTTATGATAAGTGTTAATGACCACGAAAGTTTAAATTCCTAGGTAAGAAGTACCCTGAACAGAAGAGCATGCATGAGGAATTTGATAGGAGTGAATGAAGCAAAAGAGATATTATGTCAGAATCGCTGCAAATGGCGTGCCGTAGTCTCTGCCTACCCTTCCGGGAAACAGGCGGGAGTCTATATATGTACGTATGTACAATAAGGAATAATCTATATATCTATCCTAAAGCCGCCACTGGTGAGGCAGCAGCCTATCGAACGAGCTTTCGGTCAGACGCGCCATTTGTCATCACATTTGCAGCCCTGTTTATTAAATGTCCCACTGCTGAAAACGGGCCTCTTCTGACTAAGAGGAGGACTAGGCCAAAGTCCACCACGCTGGCCAAAGGCGGGTCGACAGACTTCACATATCATTAAAGAACATTATAGAGAACTATGAAACATGGACGTATCCTCGAGGACTTTTCCTTCACCGTTTCGTAAACGACATACACAACTTCAAAAAGACAGTGCCCGCCGTGTATTTGAACTCGAGACTCTCTGCACAGCATCGTGTTAGGCTATCCACTTGGCTATCGCTGATGTTTAACGAGTCATACAGAAAGACAATTCTTTTTTTTTACACGGATCTTCCTCACTAGCAATAAATAAGGTGTGGCGGGGGACTTTATAAACATGCTACCAACGGACACAATGAACAACCAGACTTGAAACAACAATTTTGAAATCAAATTGGATCACACAGTCTGGTCTCATCACAATAATCGTAGCAGTGTCAAGCGGCGAGTCAGTCAGTCAATATAACGACTGATAATAAAATACTATAAGTAAATTCATCCTCATCATCATCATCAGCCGCATACTGTCCCACTGCTGGGTACGGGCCTCTTCTCATTATGAGAAGGGTAAGGCTATAGTCCACCACGCTGGCCAAGTGCGGGTTGGCAGACTTCACATGTCTTGCGAGAACATTATGGAGAACTCTCAGACATGCAGGTTTCCTCACGATTTTTTCCTTCACCGATAAGTAAATTACTAGTACTTAATATAACTTGTTGCTACATCGAAGCATGCTTGTTCATATAAAAAAAATGGAATTTTTGCCCTGTATCCTATTGTTCATAACAAAATATATAGACGATAAAGTGTACTATACTAGCTCTTTTTCGTAACTTCGCACACAGATGAAAGATAACCGCGGCTTCAGCTAGTAGATCGATAAAGTAAAACAACGCGTGTACAGGTCACAAATTGGGTGGGTGGCGACTTGTTGCGTGCTGCCGAGGGCATGAAAAGCGGCCGACAACGGTTCTTGTCTAAAGATATAAATCGTTGAGCTTTCAGCAACCTCGACATGAAAGTTGACACATTATATCGTCGACGTAGTAGAGCCTTGCTGATTTTAGTATTTATGGGCCGGCTCGACCGGGGAAGTACTACCCTCTCACAGAAAATCGACGTAAAGTAACAGTATCTAAACTGTTGCGTTTCGTTCGGTGAGTGAGAGTGCCGGAGGCCCTATCCGAATATCCCCTATTCTTTCTCCCTCATCCCACTCTTCACCCTATCCCTTTTCCCAACCCTAAGGAGCGGCAACGCACTTTGCACCTCTGCCTACCCCTTCGGGGAAACAGGCGTGAGACCATAAATAAATAAAATTTTGCTATACCTCAAAAGAAGACATTCAGAAATCCAACTTTAATACTTACACGTCGAACCTACAATATATTTATTTACCCGACGTTTCAGCATGGATTACATCTGAAAACTATTACCATGGCATTTAAAATTATTTTTAATTATTACGAGATATGACTATAGGTACGTTAAAAAATACGAAGTATACATCATACAATTACATACTAATCTTCTGCTTAGTTTGGGACTAGATGGTGTTGTGTGAATGTGATAAATAGTGTTGCCCAAATTCAGTCTTGGTCTTGCAGTCTTGGTCTTGTTCTTGCGTTTTTGCAAGACCAAGACCAAGAACAAGACCGCGTATTTTTAGCAAGACCAAGACCAAGACTGATCGTGCAAGACTTGAGCAAGAACAAGACTAAGCCTGCAAGACTCTTGCGTCTTGCAGCTAGGACTTAGCGCTATTTCACGGAGTAGTTAGGTGTAACAGTTCGGTGTATAGGTACGCTTAGGAATTCTATGAGACGCAAAAAACTGTATCAAAGAATATGAAAAACTGGACCTATGCGCATTACGACTAATAGGTACCATAAACATACCTACATAGCGAATAAAAAAATAATCCATTAAAATCAAACTGAGTGCATGCATAGTTATGTTTTAACCATCGGCACTTTGATAATGCGGCATCAAAGGTTTTGTACTTACTTCTCAAAGAAATTTGCCGCTTTTCGGAAGTACATGGTTATGATACACGCGCCGGCGGCTTCTTTTGAAATCATATACAACAATCGTTGCCGCCGCGCCGAAATCACAACATTTGACACTATTTGATTGCCGCCACAGGGCGTAGGTAGACTCATGCAAAATAATTTCGAATTTTAAGAGTACCTACAGGTGTTCCAAAGAATAAATAATTTTCAGAGTGCTTAGAATGAAAATGAATACATTATACTGATCACGCAAGCAGTATTATGATTAGGATAAAATGGTAAGGATAGGTAGTAGATGTCATAATAATTTATTCTAGTAAGTATACAGGCTGTCCGAGTTAGGCCCAACAATATTTAAAGGTGTTTATGTATATCAAGTTTGGAATCGTATGCGTAAATGTTAATAATGAAAGCGAAACTTTTTTTTCCATACAAAACTAAAAAAAATATTTTTTTGTGTTTTTTCGACAACCCTAACAAGTCTATAGTCGTGGTTGTGGCACGCACACACGTATACTATCACCCGTCATCCCCGCTCCTCCACGCCACCCGCGCCACGTTCAGCGCACGTGCACCTACTTAAAAAAAACTTTCTGTAAGTTATGCAATTAATCGCATGATGTAATAACTACAGTCAAGTTATTGTAATTAATTTGTTTTTTTTTACATGTTTTAGCAAATGTAAGCTTATAAATCATAAATGTTTATTAAGAAACAGTTACTTCCATGGAAAACGACATCAGGTCACAATAGGTCAGTTGATTTTTCGAATTTCTTATCAAATCTTCAGTTATTTATTAATCTGCTTGATCTTTACTATGGCTGTGTTAATTCAAGCTCACAATGTTCCAATTCTAATACGTTTTTCTAAGATTTAAAAACTTTAATAAATAGTAATAGACTGATAGGTAATTGCAAGACTTGCAAGACTCTTGCTGCAAGACCAAGACCAAGACCAAGACTGGGAGCGCAATACCAAGACCAAGACCAAGACCAGGTGTATTGGCGCAAGACCAAGACCAAGACTGGCTAAGTCTCGTCTTGTTCTTGCATTTGGGCAACACTAGTGATAAATATTATTATTAAAATATATATTATGTCCTAGTCCTTCTGCGACCACGGTCGTTTTAAGTCGTCGAAACGTCGGATAAAAACATATTTTTAAAATTATTTAGCTATCGCAAGTAAGACCCGTTGAATAAAATTATATGATGATACTTCGTATTGATGTAACATACATAGTGCGAATGTTTAAAATCGATAAGACAAAGAATGTTTACGAATTGCGAAAGTTAGTTTAGTTAAAAAAGTATTGCATCATGAAGCGAAATTATGGTTTTTCCCACTTGTATCTTTAATTATGTTTACCAGTGATAACATAGTGGGAAAGACTAACAGACTGCTACAAGGAAGGTCTCAGGTTCATTGGCTTTTTGAAATCAAGTTTGTATCAAATTCAGAATTTTCGCTTTCTAAGTGGTTAAGTCGCAAAGAGTCGGAGTAATGTGTAGTCTGCCCAGCCACGCTAGTCCGTCTTGGTGGTCTACGGCCTAACCCTTCTCAGTAAGAAGAGGCTGTGTCCAGCAGTACCAGTTTATAAACAGGGCAGTTAATAATGAAATGTTTACAGATTATAATGGTACATGGCGTACCTTTGCATCCAGTGAATTTGATTAACTTCAAATAATCACATTTGTATTTTTGTTGTATTTTATATCAGAGTTAGCCTGCATTAGATAACATAACATAACTTCACCCCTTTATCCCCGAAGGGGTAGGCAGAGGTGTATTACACACACTCTTCGCCACTTATGTTTCGGTCCCAATGTAATAGGGAGCGAGCCTATTGCCATCTACCGGACACATTATTAAGCGAGCTATAATTAAAATGTATAATACACACATAACTTTGAAAAGTCAGAGGTGTGTGCCTGGGGTAACTGGGGATCGAATCCGAGACTATCGTCTCGGCAGTCTGTTACGTACGCAACTAGGCAATTTTTTTTTTTTTTTTGTTTTACGAGGTGGAAAATCCCTTCGGATCTCCGACTCTTGGGGGAAATAAGAGCCGGAGTATGTGGTGTTTCCACTAAAAACCACCTCGACTTCCGCCATGTACCCGTGTGTCGGAGGGTGGGGCATCACCAAAGCACTCGTCGCCACCCTCCGACGGGTATCGGCCCGCCAGATGGTCAGGCGGGCCCCGAACAAAACCCCCTTGGCGACGGATTAAGGTGTTGGACTCCGCCGCCAAAACGCCCAGCGGCCGCAGAGGATAGGGAGGACGGCAACGCAACACCGCATCTCCTCTTCCTCTGCGGCCCCACCGCGACGCATCGAATGGTGCGCCCCCATTTGGTCGCGGGAGATAGGGCGCGCGGCAACGCAACACCGACACGCCTCTCCTCCCGCGACCGCACCCGACTGCGAGGGACAGACAGAACTGTCCCCCGCACCCGCACCGTTGGACGCATCCTGCGCAGGCCCCTCCAAGCCCACGCGGAGCGTCCCCTCCTGGATCCCTCTTAGCTTCACCGCGGGTGACTAATCCACGGTTACTGAGCCCCCCCACCACGACAAGGTGGAGATCCCACGGGGGGACGTACGCAACTAGGCTATCGCCGTATTAGATAACCTAATAACTCTAGAGCATAAATGTAGGTACCGTTGTTATTGTAGATTCAAATAACGATTTTTATTATCTAGTTGTTTATAAAATATTGTTACTCATTTTTTTATAACCTTACGCCTGTATCCGCGAAGTGATATGCAGAAGTGTAATATTAAACCCACATTTTGCCGTTTTACGAATTTGTAGGTCTCGCGTAATAGGGGGCGAGCCTATTGCTGTTACCGGACATATTGCTGGACTTCGTGCTGCTACGAAGGATTCTAGAAAACTCAGTAACACTTTTGCTCGTCCCGGGAATCAGTCCTGATTATTTATTTATTTATTTATTCTCTCAAACTCTTACTACTAACATTACAGGACACTTATCCTAATGCGTTAGTGAGGCATTTTAAATAGAACATATTTACAAAACAAATAACTTAAATACTATAGACACAACATAAATTTAACATTAAGAAAATAACAATACAATAATATGGCACATAACATTTCCACTTAACCTAAAACTAGTCTATCCTATAACATAATATGTATAAAATAATCTTTGCGAGTTCACTGAACTGACACGCGAATATATCTATAATGTTCTGGATTTCGTTAATCGTACTAATTGCTCGCGTCAGAGGCGTTTTGGCCAGTAGGTTGGTCCTGCCAGCTGGCACGGCTAGCAGTGGCGGACGCCGGCGCCTCCATACGTAGCGGTCCGGAACACAAAAACTCAAGCGCTGCAGTACTTCAGGATTGTGTTCCTTGCCGTGGAGTAATTTAATTAGATAAACGACTAGTGTGAACTGTCGCCGCACCCCCAACTCGTTGTACCCTACCATACCAAGTACAAAAAGTGTGGGGTACAACAACGGGTATAACGGGTATACCCCATACAGTCTCCAGTACAAATGGCGCGTGAACTTGTTCTGTACACGTTCCAGCATGACAGAGTACTTGGCTTCGTATGGAGCCCATATAACGCCGCCATACTCCAGATGACTCCTGACTAGTGCATCGTATAATACCCTAATTGCTGTAATGTTAGTGAACCCTTGCGACTGCCTAAGTACAAACCCGAGATTTCTGTACGCCTTTTTGCATATCTTTACGATATGTTCGCGAAACGTAAGATCTGGAGTAAAATGTACCCCTAGATCACGTACTTTTGTAACTCGCTGTAGTACTGTCGCCTCTGCTTTGTACTCATAGCAGACAGGGTTGCGCGCACGAGTGAAGGATATTACCGAGCATTTGGATACATTGAAGTATAGCTTATTGTCATGGCTCCACTTCACCACTCTATCAATGTCACCCTGGAGCCGCTCACAGTCAGATTGATCCCTAAACTCGATTAGCAACTTGAGGTCATCTGCAAACAATAAACATGAACCATGTCTTACGACTTCCGGCAAGCTGTTAATCATTATGATGAATTCAAGAGGCCCCAAATTGCTTCCCTGACTCACGCCGGATCTTGTGAAGTATGGCTCAGACACGTACCCATTGTAATCAACATACTGCTGACGGTCCTGCATATAGCTGACAAAGAATTTTAATAAGTGTGGCGTACAACCCACATCTGCTAGCTTTCCTAGTAAGACATCGTTATCCACTGTGTCGAATGCCTTTTTGAAGTCTAAGTATGCTGCGTCTACCTGCCCGCCAGCATCTACGGCCGGTATAACCTGTGCCATGAAGTTAAGCAGATTGGTGGCAGTGCTGCGTCCCGGCCGAAAGCCGTGCTGTGCATTCATCAGCTGATCAACAGACCCATACGCTAACCACTGGACCACTGGACCACAGAGGCCGTGGTTACCTTTAAATAGTCCTATTTGTCTTCATGGCATTTTTTATATCGGAGTCTGCATTAGATAGCGTAGCCCTTATCGAGCATATTTTTTTCTGTACCATTGTTATTTCAGTTTCAAATAACGGTTTTTATTATCAAGATGTTTACGGAACTTTTTATTCCTTATCTTTTTGCTAAGATGAAACTCAACCAAAGATCAACAGGGTACTAAGTATTTGACTGTTGGCGTAGTTTAAGTGGTTGCCTCGCCGCTTTACACTGCTTCGAGTATTGTGGGTTCGTTTACCACACGAGACAATGCTTAGATTTATTTATTTATTTATTTATTTATAGACTCACGCCTGTATCCCCGAAGGGGTAGGCAGAGGTGTAATATTACACCCACATTTCACCAGAAATTTTTAGTTCCTACGTAATAGGGGGTGAGCCTATTGCCGTAACGGGCACACTACCAGACTCCGTGCTGCTACTTAGAATTTCCTAACGGAAAAACCCAATAACACTTTGCCCGACCCGGGAATCGAACCCGAGACCTCTCAATCCCACGCGCACATTTATGCCGCGAGACCAACGAGGCAGCAAAGAATGCTTACCTAGTGTGATTCATAAATTGTTGTTTCGAGTCTGGGTGTTCATTGAGTCCAATATGGTTGCAGGATTTATTCCTAGAGCGGGAGTTGTCTTGTTAAAACAAACAGGACTACAGGAAAACATCAAGCCAATATTATTTTGATGTTTGTCTTGGTCTGCGTGTTTCTATGTATAATATGTATGTATTTACAAAAAAAAGTATATATATGTATGTCTATGCATTGTCTAGTACCCATAGTACAAGCTTCTGCTTAGTTTGGGACAAGATGGTGTTGTGAATGTGGAAAAAAAATTCTAAAACATCATCAACATATTATTGTTCTACATTGATAATTAAGCAATAATTTACATTACATTGAGGGAAAAGCCCGCGGTTAATATTGAGACGACTACGTGTATCATCTTCACTGATAAGGAGTAGCCACGTAAGAGTTATAAACATGTATTATTGCTGTGAGATCTGCCAGTAGGAGCAGACTGTTCTCGGAGTACGCATCTCAACATGTTGGCTTTCATTATCTGTGCCAGTTTACTGGCTATTAGCACTGGTAAGTAAACTTTAAACTTTACAATTACTTAGTTATTGTATGTGTGTATTGTGTATTTTTTAATTCTACTTGGTCTTGCATTAGTTTTCATAGTGCTCATTTCATAATCTGAGGCTTTTTACACAAACTTTCGTCACCACTTTATACCTGGGAGTGCGACATACTTGATTCGTTTTCTAAAAATCTAGTTATATTTTATCATAGTCCTACTGCTATCCCGGTTGCATCCAAGACACGTCTAGGAGCCTGCGAACCGCTCAGTAGTCTAACAAGATATGAGAGAATAATACTAGCTATATTTATATAGAAGTAATCAAGTGGCCATTTTATTTCATACTTTCTTTTGTATTTTGTTAAAGTCAGGTTTTTAAAGTTAAAGTCAGGTTATTTTATTATTATCAAATGTATAGTGTTACAAAATTGACCACTTACCTTCGGTTCGGTCGTAAGCTTTTTCCATGTTGTGACGTGTGACGTTTCTCTATTATTTATATCGAGAAATCAAGTTTTTCTTTATTTCTTCGATACAGCTTCTAATAGAACTTGTGCCAATAGCCCTCTACTATATATGAAGGAGTCGATCGCACGAGAATAAAGACACTTCGTGCGGAACGCCACGTACTAAATAATCAATTTTGAAGTGTGATTTCGCACTACTCGTGTGAACCGAATTCGTGCGTGCATACTAAGCTCTTCCTAGGCATTTATTTGGATTTTGTAAATAAGGCAATAAAACTAGCTTAACTATACAAATAAAAATTAATCACAGAAATGTTTATACGCGCATTCAATAACTACCAAACGGCTGCACCAAATTGGGTAATCTTTCTTTTATGTGTTCGTTATTGAGAGGAGGAGAAGGTTTGAATGAAAAAATATATTTAAAATAACACAACAGCAAATATATAAAAAATATGGCTTCACGAAGTTCGCCGGGTCAACTAGTTATTACTAGTTTGTTATACCTAATAAGTCTACTAATAAGACTACTATAATAATAAAGATTTGAGTTATATATTTCCTTTAATTAAAGCAAGTCTTTAAAATAGGCATGTATTTAATGCAGCATCTAAGTAAAACGAATATAAGTTTCAAAAATAATTAGAGTGGGTACCATATACATATAATGGGTTGGCAGCTAATCAGGAGTATCGTAATAAGTAAAAGATAGCATATTAATATGTCAGTTATAAGCTTTGTTTTAATTTAAACTAGCAGTAATTTTTTTTGGGAGCTGAATTAGTACTTAAGCGGAAACTTGATGATGAATAAAAAATAGAAAATGGGCTTTCATAAATAATACAAATTTCAATAATTGGCTACATTAAATATCTTAAATGAAGTGTTTCGTATAAATAAATAAGACGCTTCAGTCTTTTAAGCCAAGTTGACGGAGCCCTGCTTCACAGGGCTCCTATTTTTGAGTACAGGGTCACAAGAAAACCTAACATAACCTACTAGGTACTAACATTATTAGTCGCCAAGTCATTATTTATAGCTCCTCGGCTAATATTTTAATTGACATGTATTGTTTATTTGCTACCTAAACGCAGCTGCTAGTTTTTAGTTTTTATAACACCCTTAGTTTTGAATCTTATTTAATATAATAGTCGCGAAAATATTTAATCGCTAGCAAGTTATTTTATTAGTTGCAAACATTTAGTCACCTTTTAAGTTATTAGTCAAAATTTCTAGGTCATATAGTACATTATATACTACATTATATAAACAGAAGAAGCACGTTTACCTAATTCCTTGTTCACATAACGATAATTTCTACAAGGCAAATTAATTTAAAGATCGCCGTATTTTTATCTAAGGAACAATACATAAATATTATTTGCTTGTAATAAGCTCAGTATGGAAGTGTTTACTATGTTGTTAGCTTATTTTATACTAGCTTTTGCTCACATTTTAACAGTGCTAGTTACAAAACCAGCGGGTTTTCAGTCCATCTCTCAATTGCCCCTATATTGCCCCCTATAAAAAAATCCTGCCATAATGGATATTTACGTCATAAAAGGAACTCGGTACCAAATTAGGGTCAGCGCAGACACAACGGAGCGCAGCGGAGAGGATTTTATAAACGCACTTGAAAATTATGGCAGGCCTTTAAAGAAGAGGTAGTATGTGTAGCGTCTAAAGTATGTGGTGTGATCAAGAGAAGGAAAATACGAAAGGTTAAGAATACATAGTGGGACAAGGATGTACAATCAGCAGTGTCAGAGAAGAAGAAAGCTTGGTCAGATTGGTTGGCTGCCAGAGCAAATGAAAGAATGGGAAAAGCAACCACTGTAGACATAGATGAAGCAAGAAAGGAGTTTGTTAGGTCAAAAAGAATAGTGAAAGAAATGGTTAAAAGGAAAAAAGAGGAAAGAAAGATGAGTTTGATAGCAGATTATCTGACGATTTCCAGAGGAACATTAAGTTTTTCTGGAAATCCGTTCGTGCAGTTCGAGGAAGAACTCAATCCTCAGAACACACATCCATCAGAGACGAGAATGGAAAGATAGTAAATGATGAATCGTGCGTGCTGAAGAGATGGAAAGAGTATTTTGAAAGTTTATTTGAAAGATCGGCGATAGAAACACCGATAGCTGAAATGAATGGTAACGATAGCAATGATGAAAGCGTTATTGGCGTGAAGGCACTGGGAAGTATGAAAGTAGGTAAGGCTACAGGATATGATAGGATTACAGTCGAAATGCTGAAGGCTGGACAGGGCATCATAGTTGGTCAGTTGCAGCGGTTATATAACTTGTGCTGGAGCACCGGCCGAGTACCTAATGACTGGGCCACAGCTGTAGTTGTGCCTCTTTATAAAGGAAAAGGCTCGCAACAAGATTGCAAAAACTATAGAGGCATTAGCCTTCTCAGCATTGTTGGAAAATTGTATGCAAAGGTACTTATTGAAAGAGTTATGGAAATAACCGACAAGAAAATATGGGATGTACAAGCGGGATTCCGAAAGGGTATGGGATGCACGGATCAGGTTTTTTCCTTGCGAAGTATAGCCGAAAAGTTTTTGGCCAAAGGTCAAAAGGTCTATTGCGCATTCGTGGATTTGGAAAAGACTTACTATAAAATGGTGAGGAATGAAATGTGGTCGGTGCTGTCAATGAATGGGGTGGACAGCAGCCTCATTCGAGCTCTGAAATCTCTTTATGAGGATTCTAGAGCTTGTGTGAGGATAAACGGGGCATACACTGACTGGTTTACCATCGAGAAAGGTGTTAGACAGGGATGTGTAGCGTCGCCGTACCTGTTTAACCTCTTCATGGACAGTTGTTTGCAAGATTTAAAACATAGTGACTGCGGATTAAAGATGAATGGGTTACTCGTCAAATGCCTCCTTTATGCTGATGATCAGGTAATACTTGCATCTTCAGCGGAGGAGTTGCAGGAGATGGTAGCAATCATGCATGGTGCGTTAGAGAGGAAAGGAATGAAAGTGAATGTAAGAAAAACGAAAGTTATGGTTTTTGAAAAGGAGGAATGCATTACGGCTTGTAATGTTTTGATCGATGGACAGCGAGTGGAACAAGTGAATGAGTTTGTTTACTTAGGTACGTTGTTTACAAGAGATGGTAAGAATGAAGAAGATATAAAAAGGAGAGTTAATGCAGGTAATAGTGTGAATGGAGCTCTGAAAGCGTTTATGAACAGTCAAAACGTGTACAAAAAGGCACGTTTGGCTGTACACAGAGGTGTGTTAGTGCCTACCCTTATGTATGGTAGTGAAAGTTGGGTATGGCAGAAGAGATTTGAAAGTAAAATAAATGCTGTAGAAATGAGAGCACTGAGAAGTATGTGTGGTGTGTCTTTGACCGACAAAGTAAAGAATTGTGTGATATGAGAGTGGTGTGGGGTAAAAGAAGATGTAGTGACAAGCATTGAGAAAGGCATGTTAAGATGGTTTGGGCACATGAAGAGGATGGATGACGATAGACTGACAAAGAAGATATGTAAGGCAAGTGTGAATGGAACAGGACAAAGGGGAAGACCTAGGCGGACGTTCTCTGACCAGATTGGAGACATCCTGAAAAAAGGACAAGTCAGAAGTACCCTTAACAGAAGAGCATGCATGAGAAACTTGATGGGAGGGAGTGAAGCAAGTGAGGTATGTCAGGATCGTTGCAAATGGCGTTCCGTAGTTTCTGCCTACCCTTCCGGGAAACAAGCGTGAGTCTATGTATGTATGTATGTACTTGAAAATAAACTTTAAAGTTATTACAATAAAGTGCATAAATGCTTGAACCTGACAAAACTAACTAAGGTTACTAAGAAGGACTTTTACTCTCACTCATAATATATGTTCTTCTGTACCTATATAATAAATCTAATTTTTTGTTACTGACAAACTGACAGACACAGCGCAATTATAGGGCGCAAGAAGTTCAAATTTGCCATGTATGTTCCTTGGCATCGTAAGGGCGCATTAAGAAGTGATCAGAAATATGCGTTTAAATTAAAATAAAATATGCGAGCATAGCTTTCCTGGCCTGCTAGGTATCCTATAGTATTTAAATAATTTGTATAGGTAATAACGTGTACATTGGCCTGTCACAATTACGTCAATACCTAATTATAATAAAAAGATAGCGCGCTGCGCGCTTATTATTGTAGGAAGGTCATAGTGTCCCCCGATAAGCTTATAGCACCATATTGTTGATGAACAAACACTTGTATCATGTTTCTTTTTTTGTAGTGTTGCTAGTTGCCATCATTTTAGGGTTCCGTAGTAAACTAGAAAGAACCTTTATGGTTTCGCACTGTCCCCCGGTCCTTCCCTCTTTCCGTCCACGGTTTATGCAAAAACGTAATATTTTTTATTTAGGGCTCTGTTTGAAAAATATTTAGCAAAAACCATCAATTGTAAAGTAACCCACAGAAAACTCAGGACTTAACTTTGCGTATGGAACTGTAAATCATCACTTGCTTCGTAGGTAGCTCAGAGAGCACGTCAAACCGTTGGTCCTCGCTATCGCTAAAATCTTTGACAGTCGTTATAGGGAGTCAGTACCTTTAAATAAACTGACTCTAGTCTAAACCATGCAATGAAGCTTTCCCTTTGGGCTGCGGCGATCAGACAGGCAGTCGCTCTGTGGAAAAGCTAATGTTTTGTCGAATCCGGTTTTAAACTAGAAAGTGGACTCCGGGTTCTAACTGGGATAACGCTAGGAGGATGATGATGAGACAATTTATTTAAACTTCTAATCGCGGGCGATAATATGAGTATTCTACTTGTGTATTATTCTTAGGTCACTGGGAAAGGGGCACTACGGAACCCTACAATGTGCGTGGCTAGACATGCACTTGGTTGTTTTATTTTTTTGTAAAATAAAATGTGTTTTTGCTCTTTATTAATAATGTTTTATCATCCACAGATGTGGTGCAAGGCAAGTACGTGTACAAGCCGAAGATCCATGGATGGATCGCGCAACACAAGATCATAGCAACATGGGAGGAGGCCTACAAGCAGTGCCGAGGCGAAGGTAAGCTTTAGCAATACGTGCACACGGCTACTCCTCAACCTAGATACTTTGGCGTTTGTACCGCTCTTATGCTGTACGAAATAAAGGTCAAAATCGTACGGCAACTGTTAAGCTTGACTTAAAGCTGTGTGGAAAGACTACTTCAAATTTTGCTGCACAACTCAACTAAAAATTCATGGCGAAATGTGGGTGTTATATCACACCTCTGCCTACCCCTTCGGGGATACAGGCGTTAGTCTAAAATAAAAAAAAATAAAAAAATAAAAACTCAAAGTATTTATCCAGTCAGTTTTTTTTTTGGTTCACAAATTGGAAGTGACAGAAAATCCTTACTTAATATAGCATTAACAATGATAGTCTTTGTCCACCCTTTTTTTTGTGTCTGGTTGGAAAATCCTCATGGAGTCCCTCCGCCTTGGGTGGGAAGGGCGAAGGGGACTGTCATACTCTTACTGACTAAAAACCAACCCGTATTCCTCATTTACACGTGTTTCGGAGGGTCGGGTATCGCCGAAGCATTCCTCGCTACCCCCCGAACGGGGCAGTCTTTGTCCACTCTGTGGTAGTGAAAACATCATGCTGTCTTTTATGAATTTATAACTCCTGAAAAAATCTGACGAAAAGTGGGTGTAGCATTATACCTCTGCCTACCTCTTCGGGATATAGGCGTGAGACTATGTATGTATGTATAACTCTGAATACTTAATTTATAAATAATGATTAAAGTAAGATTGCTTTGATCTTACAAGTCATTGAGAATAATTAGGTAGTTGGGACAATTTAACCTTATCTGTATTTTTTGTATGTGGGTATATGTAACTAGTTCATACCTACTACATATTTATGTCCATACATATTTACGTGATTAAAAGTAATGAAATTTATAAGTAGGTTCGGTAGTAACTATTTACAAACTTTCGTTATTTCTACTTATACTAATATGATGTCCGCGGTTACACCCGCGTTATTTAAGGCTACTGCTCCGCTCTTATGGCTCATAGCGTGATGTTATATAGCCTATAGCCTTCCTTGATAAATGACCTATCTAACACTGAAAGATATTTTTCAAATCGGACCGGTAGTTCCTAAGATTAGCGCGTTCAACCAAATAAACAAACAAACTCTTCAGCTTTATATATTAGTACTACATGATCCCCGCGGTTACACCCGCGTTATTTAAGGCTACTGCTCCGCTCTTATGGCTCAAAGCGTGATGTTATATAGCCTATATAATTATAGCCTTAGTTGAAAAATGTCCTATCTAACACTGAAAGATTTTTTCAAATTGGACCGGTACTTCCTAAGATTAGCGCGTTCAACCAAACAAACAAACTCTTCAGCTTTATATATTAGTATTAGATTAGATTACTGATCGATTAAAACTAGTACAGGTGTAACCTTCTAACGAAAAAAAATTTGAAATCGGATGACTAATTATGGAATTCAGGACCTCTAAACTGTCTTCCAATAGATAACTAAAAGACTTTATTGAAGTAACAAATAACATATATACAACAGAATAAAACTACTTATGCAACTAAACTTACTAGATAACTTAGTTTATTTGTAGCCGGAAGCCATAATGTCTTTAAAATACGTTGTAATATGTAATTAAAAACTGCCTCCGTGGTCTAGACCACTTGGATAGCGTATGGGTCTGCCGATCGAAACCTGTCCCGAGTTCGAGTCCCGGGTCAAGCAAAAGTATTACTAAGTTTTCGTTATTTGCCCGGAGAGTCTGACAATTTGCCCGGTAGCAGCAATAGGCAAAAATTCATGACGGGAAAAGTGGGCGTAATATTACTGCCTAACCTTTATACAGACGGGATGACTTTTTTTATTAAAAACTTAATCATCCTATTTTATATTACAGATTATGCCATGCTCGCGTCTCCAGTCACGGAAGCATTGCGACAAGAGATGGCGTCTCTTATCCAGGGAGACACAGAGTACTTCATCGGCACCCGCGCTAACTACTACAATGGACCTTATACATCCTTGGAAGGTACGTGTGTTTTACATGTAAACGAGTTGGTAGCATTCTGCTCCTACCCAAAGTCCAGGTAAAGTTGTCAAGGCCATCAGCGGCCAACAATTAGGCCAAAAGACTTGTGATTTTTTGTCCTTAATCGTTCGCAGAGACCTGGTTACAAAAGACGTGATCCGAATCGAAATCCATTCCAAAAGTTAATACCTCAATTCATCCCATACCATTAAAGTTTTTCTTAACTCTTTTCTTGTAAGTTGTGGCCAACTCTGGTGGCAAAAACCGAAAACTTTAGATAAATATGCTTAGCTTAAAATAATATTTTTATGAATAAAAATACAATTCAATTCGAAATGCTACAACTGCGTCTATAACACAACGAAATTTCTCAATTTCACCAGGTATTCCACTGGAAGATATGGCTGCAATAAATATGCTTCAGCAGTTGGACCCTCGTGAAGGCCAGTGCCTCAGCATGGACCGACAAACTATCCGTGCAGTGCCATGCACGAAGCGTCTACCATTCATGTGCTTCAAGAAACAGGAGGAGGAAACCAGAACCCTGGAATGTGGCACTTTGGACCCTGGTGAGTATGCTACTATCTGTATATATAAAATGCTTGCGTTACTGACTGTCTGACCGACTACCTACTCTCTCTCTTCAATTTAAGAGCCAAGCTCTTGTCGGTGGAGTTCCTTCCTTAGTATCCTATCTTCAGCTAGTGATTTGACTTCTTGATACGACGTGACTTTTACCTTTTCTTTTACTTGATCTATGAATGTCCTTCTTGGCCTTCCTCTACCCCTTCTGCCTTCTATTTTTCCTTTCAAGATGTTCTTTATAAAAGTGTCATGTCGTATCAAGTGGCCCAACATTTTCCCTCTTCTGTTCTGACCGACTACGCACAGCCAAAATTATTGGCCGCAGGAAGCTGCTTGACAACTATGTTGGGAAACGTGGGTGTCATTATTATATAATACAGCATTTTGCAGTCCACTGCTGCACGAAGGCCTCTCCTAATTTGAGGCACAATAACATTGTGACTCCGGGTTCGATTCCCGGGTCGGGCAAAAGTTACTGGGTTTTCCGAATTCTCAGTAGCAGCACGGAATCTGGTGATGTGCCCGGTAACGGCAATAGGCTTGCCCCTTATAACGTGGGACCTAAAAATTCATGGCAAAATTTGGGTGTAATATAACACCTCTGCCTACCCCTTCGGGGATTATAGGCGTGAGTCGATAAATAAAATAAGAATAACATTGTGACTCAATAGTAGGATTTATCCTACTATACTATATTGTCCAGACGGGTTTATACAGGTTTTGATGTCAACTTTACCGTCTCTTCACAAAAGTATCATTCACCTCTTACGTCACCCACGGAACGAATGGGGTAGTATAGTGACACTTGGCATTTTTAATTCAGCACTTTCATCATCATCATCAGCCTGCCGCAGTCCACTGCTGGGTTTAGGCCTCTCCAATGGCATGCCACTGAGCCCGATTTTCGGCTCTTCGTGTCCAGCCGCTGCCAGCTACTTTGCATATATCGTCACTCCACCTAGCCGGAGGGCGGCCTACACTACGTTTGCCAAGGCGCGGTCTCGACTCTAGAACACGACTACTCCAATGGTTATCGGTTCTGTGACAGGTGTGGCCAGCCCACTGCCACTCCAACGTGCTAATTCTCTGCGCTATGTTGCCAGCACTTTGTGTACTCAATACTAACATTATGATAATTTTTCAGACTACGTATTTGATTACGCAACACACACCTGCCTGAAGCTTCACAAGGACAAGAAGAGCTGGTCCCAGGCTTTCTCCACGTGTGTTGCTGAGGGAGCTCACCTGGTTGTGTTCAGTGACGAGAGCGGAGCCCAGGGGGTCAAGAACCTCACCATACCTGCTGAAAACAATGAACTGCTCATCGGTATCCAAGACAGGCTCGGCGATGGTGACTGGCTCAGCATCTACGGTAAGTTTCACACCACTACGTTTATTTTATCCAGTCTGGTCACTCCTAAAAACTAAGAAGTTCTTTTGAAAAGATTACTCCCGCACTGAGAAAAATCATCTGTCGGAGGACTTTACATGCATACATCTAACGGACACAATGCACACCCAGACTCGAAACAACAAAAACTGTGGTTTTGTGAAGGGATCGAACCCACAACAGTCGGCGCAGTTTCAAGCGGCGAAGTAGCCGTTTAAACCACTACGCCAACCATGCAGTCAAGTAGCGTTTCATCATCATCATTTTAAGCCATTCTCGACCATTTTGGTGTCTACGCCTCCTTCAACAACTTTCATTCCGTTCTGTTTTGGGCAGTCTTCAACCAATTATTGCCCACTATCTATACGATGTCATCTTTCCATCTCATTTGCGGTTTTCCAGCTGGTCGTTTAGCAGCGTGTACTTAACAGCATATTTTATTTTGTCTTCTAGGCCAGCGTGTGGAAGAGTTGTACAACACTTGGGAAGATGGGCGCAAGCCTGTGAACTCAGTGTTGCGATGCGGAGCGATGCGTGCCTCGGGCAAACTGAGCAGCGTGTCCTGTGACGCAGAGATGCCGTTCATTTGCGAGAAGGAACCCATCAACACGCGGTTCCAACTTGAGGAGGCTAATTAATACTTTTGATTAAACATCATGTTTTTATGTAGTTTTTGTTTCATTTCTGCTAAAGCGTTGCGCTCAGTGGCGGCATTGCATTTCATTATAGGGGGTTTACACGGGTGACTAAAGCCGCACGATTTTTGCCGCACGGCGTAAATCGACCGTCTAAATGCCAATTCGGTTAGGTCGCAAGTGACTAAAGCCGCAAGCCCCAAAGTTGGGTAGCATCCGACTTTGGCCGCATGCGATCTAAAATCGACCGTGTAAACGATCAGTTGCAGGCAGGAAGGAGTGTTTCTCGCAGGTTGTATTCACAATAGCGATTCTACTAACTATTTTAATTTCGGCACAAACAGCTATTCTGCTCAACATTTTCGACCAAAATGACCGAGCCGCAAGCGATTTTAGCAACCTGTGTAAATGGGCTGGCGATGCGGCTTGGTGAGGCTATTTGTGAAGCGACAATCGACCCGTGTAAACCCCTCTTTAGAGCGTGAATGCACTAGGTTTGCCGCAAAGCGGCGCGCCGCATGCGGCTGACCGCACTTCGATTTTTATATGAAAAAGGACAATTGCAACGCACCGCCTTGCGGCCAACCTAAATACTGTGGCCAGCCGCTAGTGCGTAAGAAGTTGCGGTGGTCTGCAACAGAACCGGGACGATACAGTTAACCGCATACAGTGGGAAGTTGCAGTCGACGCATATACTACGGCTGACCAGTAGTTCATTCACCCCCTAACTTGGCATGGTTTATTGGATAAACCCTGGAAGCTTCTGGCTTCATTCAGAGAGAGTCACACTCATTGCCTCTACCTGCCTAAGAGGCAGGATGATAAAATAACGCAATAAACGCATTTTATTCGATACAATATAATACCAGTGCCGACTTGTTAAATCTTTTAGGTACAGCCTCACCTTCCATACGCTGAGAACAAACACTATTAAATCTTCCACAACACAAAGACAACAGCAAAGTACCTAATCTTTAACGGGATGAAGCGAATTATAATTGTGTTTATTTTGAAACATCTATTTGTTAACTAACGTTTACGTACATATTATATTTGTTAACGAGTAATAGGCACTCAATCCTTCGGCATAATTTTGTACACAGTAAACACATATACGTATGGTACACATCTATACATATAAATAAAATTGGAGTGTCTGTTTGTAATATCAAAATAACCGCTTTTTACTAAATGTATACACGGTATATATACCTACCGAAATGACATTTTTTTTAAATGTTTGTCTGTCTGTCTGCTTGTTTTTGCTAATCTCTGGGACGGCTGGACCAATTTTGACGGGACGTTCACTGGCGGATAGCTGATGTACCAAGGAGTAACATAGGCTATTTTACCGGGTACACGAAGTAGTTCCCTCACGAGTCGGGTGAAACCGCGGGAAACAGCTAGTATAGAATAAAATAAAACTCGATGTATTTTATCTACATAGACCATCATCAGACCAGTTCAATGGTAATAAAATAATAAAATAAAATTTGTTTATTTTCATTTTCTTACGAGCTAGTTAACATCAGCAGTTGAGGTACTCCTTTTAAGCATGAAAAATACTTGTGTTAGGAGCCCCCGCTCTTCACATTACACAATTATGAAACTAGACAGGTAAGCTGTTTATCTATAAATCAAACTTGAAAAAGAAGAAAGATAAAATTACAAAATAAAAACATGAACAATAAAAATAAAAGAAGAATACACACAGAAACCAAGAAACCATGTGTGTGAGTGTGTGTGTGTGTGTTTTTTTTTTTTCAGAGTTTCGGGAAAATACATTTTGCGTATCATCAGACCCTGATGTTTGGTATAGCAGTAAATTCAATCCCTACCGACTAAAAACAAATCCTATGCCTTCGGCCTCTTTATGCTCCGCGGGACTGCCGCTAAGCATTACTCCCTACTTCCCGGAGGGAGGGTCTAGCTACTGCTTCTTCATGTACTTGAAGTCAAGGCTTCCCTTCTTATATTTGTAGTTTCTCGGCTCAGAGCCCTACTTCGCTCGATACTACGGAGCGTTTGCATGACTTCTGTAGCGAAAGAACTTGTCGCCTGCCAGGCTTCATCGGACGAGAGCATATCTCCTATTAGGGTCTCTGGCTTAATATTATGTTTAAGTACGGCTTCTAATGTATTGCGTAACGGCTCGAAGCGAGGACACCTAAAAAACACGTGCTCAGCATCTTCATTAACGCCGGAACAGTGGGGACATTCGGGTGAGGTGTCGTGTTTGTATTTATACAACTGTTCTCGAAAGCACCCATGTCCTGATATCATTTGCGTCAAGTAATAATTGACCTCTCCATGATTGCGGTCTAACCAGACATCTGATTTTGGAATAAGACGGTACGTCCATCTGCCATTTCCTGAGTTATTCCATTTGGTTTGCCATCGTCGTATGCTGTTTTGGCGTTCCTCAGTTTTTATTTGATTGCTACTCATCGCACTTGATCCTCGGCGCTGATGGAGGGCTTTACGTTCTTCAGCAAGTATATCAATCGGTAGCATCCCCGCGATAATGCACACTGTGTCTTCAGACACCGTACGGAAAGCGCTGGCCACGCTCAACGCACTTAGTCGATATACCGACATGACCTTCCTCCTTGATTCCTGTATTTTAAGTGTGTCAGACCATATTGTGATTCCATATGTTAATACAGACGTGACTACCGTTGATAGTAGTGTCCTTCTCTTCTGCTTCGGGCCTCCCACGTTAGGCATAAGCCGTGCAAGGGTTGCTCTTACAACCGACGCTTTTGCACTTACGTGTGCCGCCTGCTGCTTGAAATTAAGGCGGGCATCGATCATTACTCCCAGATAGCGAATGAACGGTTGAGATGTTATTTCGTGCGCTCCAACTCGTAATGTGATGGTTTCTATCTGCTTCCTGCTAGTAATGAGAACTGCCTCCGTCTTGTGCTCTGCTAATTTCAAACCGACTGTGTTCATCCACCGGCTGATTGTCTCAAAGGTGGTGTCAAATGCTAAATTGATCTCTTCAAGATGTTTTGCGACTATCACTACTGCCACGTCATCTGCATATGCTACGAGATTGACTTCCTTTGGCAATATTAGTTTGAGCAGCCCGTCGTACATAATATTCCAAAGCAGGGGGCCCAAAACAGATCCCTGAGGTACTCCTCCCGTGACCTTGTATTGTTTCGAGCCATCCGTTGTGTCATAACACAGAATCCTATCGCTAAAGTAGCTTGCTACTATCCTCCGTAGGTATCCTGGTACACTCAATTCAACGAGTGCTCTCATAATGCAGTCCCACTTCGCGGAGTTGAACGCGTTTTGGATATCTAGCGTTGCCACCAAGCAGTATTTCTTCGTGCCTGCCTTCCATCTGGTCCCGGCTATTGCATCCTTTGCTATATTAACAACGAGGTCAATTGCATCCAAGGTGGAGCGTCCTTTTCGGAAGCCGTATTGATTGCTGGCAAGCTGTGGTTCGACTATTGCTTCAATCCTTCCGTGAATGATGTTTTCCAGTATTTTTCCCGCTGTATCCAACATGCAGAGTGGACGGTAGGATGATGGCTCTTCTGGCGGTTTCTTCCCTTTAGGGAGAAGTACTAATCTCTGTTGCTTCCACTTCAGAGGAAAGATGCCTTCTTTGAGGCAAGCATTGTAAACCTCCAAGAATAATGAAGGCGCTGCTTTGATAGCTTCTTTAAGGGAGATGTTTGGGATTCCATCCAGGCCTGGTGCTTTTGCGTTTTTCATTCTATTACTTGCAGCTATCAACTGTTTTTTTGTGATTGGCGGTATTTCTTCCAACTCGTAGTGCTCTGTCAGGTGTTGTAATTCCGGTTGTTGTGGAAAAAGCGTTGTAACAATCTTCTCTAGAAGTTTAGGGCATGTGGGTATTGACATCGGCTGATATTTCAAGTGGGTCATGACCACTTTATATGGTCTGCCCCACGGATCGGACTCTACCTCATCGATAAGCTCGTTTCAGCATTTTCTTTTGCTATCTTTGATAGCTTTCTTTAATATTCGGCGCACGTTTTTGTACTCTGCCACCAGTTCTTCATAATTTGGTCTGTTACAGCTGCGTTGTGATGTTCTCCTTGCAGTAAGGCACTCTTTGTGAAGGGCAGCTATGCGATCATTCCACCAGTATACTGGTGGAAGTTGGTTCATTCCACGTTTTCGAGGCATACTAGCGTCACAAGCTTCCGTAACTCTCCTCATCATCTCATTTGCCTTTTTGGTAGCATTTCCAGCGCTAGTTAGATTGCCATCCAGAGCTGCCCTAAAGGCATCAGGATCAAAAGCGCTTGCCTTCCAGCCTATGGCATTTGTTTTCCTATGCACCTTTCTAGTGTTTTGGTCAGTGGATAGTTCCCATAATACAGCGCAGTGATCACTAGCTGTGTATAGGTCCAGCACCTCCCAGGAATGATTTCCCTTAACGAGACTGCAGCTGACAAATGTCAGGTCAATTATGGAAGTTGCTTCACCTCTAATAAATGTTGGTTTGTCGCCAGTATTGAGCAAGACCACATCTAATGTAGACATGGCTTCCAGCACAGCTCTGCCTCGTGTATTAGTCTCCTTGCTGCCCCAATCTACAGCCCAAGAGTTGAAATCACCGGCGATAGCCACAGGCGAGTGCTGCTTTGCATCTTCTGTCAGTCGGTCCAAAAAGTCCAAGAAATCATCGTTTTCGAGGCTAGGTGGGGCATAACAACTATAGAAATATATTCCTTCCAGCTTTGCTACCACAAAACCTGCTTCTGTGCTCTTAACACTCTGGAACGGGCACGTCCCACAAGACCATATAACGGCTTTATTGGTGTTATCCGTTTCCCAGAGTTTGTTGGAAAGGTGTCTATATGGCTCCGAAATTAGTGTAATGTCTGGTTTCAGTTCACGCACGGTTTGCATTAGCAAGTCATGCGCAGCCTCGCAATGGTTGAGATTGAGCTGGGGTATTTTCATATTCGTCTTTTCTGTACCTTCTGGAGTGCCTCTTTATAGACCAAGCATTTGCTGCTCCCGGCAATATGAGCACAGTTCTCTTTTGTATTGCCTTTTTCAACGCAGAGAGTGCAGAGAGCGTCCTTTTTGCATGTAGCAGTTTTGTGGCCTTCTTCTCCACACTTGGCACAGCGATGAGATCGATCTACTTCACTTTTGCACTTTGTGGCAAAATGTCCATAGTGCCAACACTTAAAGCACTTGGTGAGTCTATGTACTGTCCGTATCCGACAATTAACCCAGCCAATCCTAATCATTCCATTTCCTCCTAGAGCTTTCTGCGCTACTTGTGTTTCCAATGTCACTATTGCCGTTTGGGTACCTCCGTAAGCCTTCCGTAGTGACTTGATAGCATCCAGCGAGATTTTATCTCTTTCGTCAGTAAATTTTTGGAGGGCTTCGAGAATTTCCTTCTTTGTTGTAGTCTCATCCAGGTCGCGAATTTCGAGATCTTCTTGCGGTCCCTTGTTGATAACTGTAGCATCTTCCCCAACGATATCGTTGATAGCTTTTTGCAGGCCATAGCCTCTATCCATGTTATCTTTTGTGAGGATGATCAGCAAATCTCCAGTAGCTGTCCTGCGAATCTTATCGACCGAGGCCCGGACCTGGTCATTTGAAACATCTTTCTTCACCCGACTGAGTATCTCAGCATATTTTTGCTTTTCTTTCAAGCGAACGATCAGTGCATTGGGTCTATTCACTATCTTCTTGAGTTGCAGCTTCTTTTCCGACTTGGATATTACTACGTGCCAATCGTCCGTTATCTTCTTGTCGGAGGGTTTGACCGATTCCTTCACGAGTAGAGTTGGGTCTGTCTCATTTTTAGGGTTCCGTACCTCGAAAGGAAAAAACGGAACCCTTATAGGATCACTTTGTTGTCCGTCCGTCTGTCAAGACCCTTTTTCTCAGGAATGCGTGGAGGTATCTAACTGAAATTTATACTAAATACTCCAATCTACGGTTCAATAGAGCTGTAAAAAAATCAAACTTCTTATCCAACGCAATCAAAAGATACAGCTGTATATGCTGCAAATTGCAGCATATTTTCAAACTCGCATTGGAATCAAAACCTACAGGGTACTTCCCGTGAACTCAGAATCTTGAAATTTGATACGAAGCAACGTCTTATATCACTTATAAAGGAAAAATTGCGAAAACCGTAAATTTTTAGTTACAGCACATAAAAAAATATTTTTAATAAATTTAAAATTACTACCCCTTTCTCTTGAACGCGTGGAGGTATTAAATTGAAATTCATATCAAATACTCAGGTATACTCGTATAACACCGTAAGGCTGCAACAAAATCAAGCTTCTATGTCAACGCAATCAAAAAAAGAGCAATATAAGTGGTAGCGCCATCTACCTTCCTATCCATAACTAATCGCATCAAGATTAATCGTTCCACGCTTGTCTAGTGCGAGCGATACCATATTTCCGTCCCTGTCTCCCACTCCCTGGAAGAGGCACTGCCTTGCGCCTGATTCGTCGCCGCGATCGTGGACGCGAGTGACAGTCGAGAACATTCCGCTCGCTGAAAACGCCGTCTCCGTTCGTACCGCGCCGCACCGTTGTATGTGATTTATTACCGCTTCCACCAA
Source organism: Euclidia mi (assembly GCA_944739405.2). Lineage (NCBI taxonomy): Eukaryota > Metazoa > Arthropoda > Insecta > Lepidoptera > Erebidae > Euclidia > Euclidia mi. Next base: position 72,520,172 of record OX123195.2, on the reverse strand, counting down.
GGAAAACCCGCTCGCGAATGGTGAATTGAAGTGAAAACAAGCAGCTGCATCACGAAACCACCAGGAGACTGCCCTACGGAAACGAAGAAGGTTGTATAAGGTAGGTGCCCTCCATCCTTGAAATATCCTATACCCACTCAATCACTCCTTAGCCTATCCATCTCCTAGGCGGCGAAGAACCGCTATCCTCTCTATACAGTCCATTTCCTTCTCCAAGTCGCCTAGAACCCTACGGTTTCGGTGTAAAGCCGAACCATTTTTTTGGTCCTTCGAGCCGGATTCATTTACGTTTTTATACGTTATATCGCTATACCTAGGCAGTTATAGCACCTAGCTATACTCCTAATATATTCACATAACCGTCACATGGTTATTTCCGCCCGCATTAGTAGGTAAACTTTTATGTAGCTACCTACTTATTAAATTATTATTTCTGCAACTATCATAGTTGTCTTATAAATCTCATACTTCAATCAACTTTAATTCCTCGGCTCTAAGGTGTTGCCTACTTAGCCTACTTAGGTAAAAATAATAGATACATTAGATATTCTTATTTTGTTTCGTTCTCATTAGCTTATACTTACGTAAGCATGTCACAACAAAAGAAATCACGCGTGTCGGAAGACAAAGAGATGACAATCTTAGAAGCAAAACGCAATATTTGAGCGCATTCAAAATATCTATGAATGCTCAAAAACCGCATCTATGTCTGACAGTAATAGCGAAGCATTTCTCAGTTATTGTATAACAGTAGATAGTATTCGAACAGATTTTCATAAGTTGTTAGACGATTATAACGCTAGATTACTTTCTATCAATCCTGATGAAAAACCGAACTATCAGGCGTATACCTCATTCGAAGATCTTTATTGTATTATTAAGCGTATACAATCGCAATTGGAGGGTAAATGTTCGGCAGAGCCCGTTGCCCGCAAACCGAAATTACCGCCAATCGAGATTATGTCGTTTGACGGAGATATACGAAATTGGCCGTTATTCTATGCGAGTTTTAAGTCTACAGTGCACGATAATGGTTCTCTGACAGATGCTGACAGGTTGTACTATTTAATAGGTAAACTGTCACCGAAGGCCCAGTCCGTATTTGCAGGTGTCACACCCAGTGCTGAGAATTATCAGGTCATATTTCAGTCACTACTTGACAGATATCAGGACACGCGCGTTCTAGCGTCTACATACTTTGACCAAGCTTTAAATCTTAAATTGTCCGGTGCCGCGTCTGTCTCGAGTTTCCAGCTGTTTATTGATAACATCGTAACCGCGGTTAATTCTCTTAGGAATTTAAAATTAGAAGATCTTTCCGACTTTATGTTGCTTCAACTCGCTTTAAAAAAGTTTGACACTGATACAATTCGCGCATTCGAGATGACGGAACGCAATAATAAAATACCTACACTAGATAGTTTTATTTCGTTCATCAAAGATCAGTGTCGAATATTTCATAATACGCAGTCTGGTTCACCTGGCCCGTCTAACACTAACGGCAACAAACAAAGGTTGAATAAATCGCGAAATAGTAATAATAACTCGGTCCCTAATCCACAATCTTACGTAACATGTTCGGAATCTAATAGTAATAATTCACAGAAGTGTCTGTGCAGTAATATAGTGCACGACCATTACTATAAGTGTCCCACCTTTAATGATTTAAATCCAATTGCTCGTTTTAAAAGCGTAAAAGATAACAAAGCTTGCATTAATTGCTTAAGCATAAAACATAAAACGAGTAATTGTTCCAGTAGAACGAGATGACGCTCGTGTAAACAAAAACATCATACACTGTTACATTTCGATAAAAATAACCGGTTGTCAAGTCAAGCCGCTAACCTTGACACACTCACGCCGCAAGTGCAGAACACGGTAGCTGCGCCTTCCACGCCTCGCAATAATGAGATATCGTTGTGTACGACATCCATTGCGCGGGTGGCACGCACGCGCGGACGGCCTTCGCGCGCTTGTAGTGATCAGAGCAGTGCTAGGCCGCCATGTATGGTGTCTAAGACTGTTCTGTTAGCGACAGCGCAAGTTATCATATATGATGTCAATGGGTCGCCGCACATGGTACGTTGTCTGCTAGATAGCGCATCTCAGACCAATTTAATAACGTTAGAATTGTTCAAACGTCTCGGATTATGGAATAACTTTAAAAATACGAACTCAATAGTCCGAGGGATAGGCGGATCAGAAAAACATTGCAAAGGTTCCGTAGATATTAAAATACATTCGCGTTTTAATAGGGACATTAATTTTAACATTTCTTCGCTTATCGTGGAACGTATTACGGACACGTTGCCAAACGCTAATGTGGACGTGTCGCTCCTCACACATCTCGAGTCATTACCACTAGCGGATTCGGAGTTTGCGAATCCGGCAGACATTGATGTTTTGATCGGAGCCGCAATATTCCCGCACTTGCTACTTACTAAAGTGGTACGTAGTGAGCAAAATAACTTACCGCCCGCTATTGAGACGGTATTCGGGTATGTGATTATGGGTACCGTACCTACATTACGTACTTCTCAATACGTTACGTCTTGCTGTTGTTCTGTTCTTCAAGAAAACAATATTGACTCTCTTCTCAAGCGATTTTGGGAGCTTGAAGAGGTTACCGCACCGCCCTCGATGAGCCGTATCTCGTCGTTCTCGAGTGTGAAGAACATTTCCGCGCTACCACTGTTCGTGACGACAGTGGCAGATACGTTGTGGCGTTGCCATTCTGTGGTGACCCTTATTCGTTAGGCGACTCGTACGCTGCTGCGCTCAGACGTTTCCATTGTTTGGAACGTAAACTTGATGCATCACCTAAGTTACGCAGCGCCTATAATGACGTCATTCGTGACTACATAGATAAAGGTTTTTTGAGTGTAGTTGTAAACAACGAGGGCAACTCTCTGCCCTCATATTATATCCCGCATCACGGCGTAGTTCGTGAAGATAAAACCTCTACTAAACTTCGTGTGGTTTTAGACGCTAGTTGTAAGACTACATCGGGTCAGTCGATTAATGACATTTTGCATGCCGGCCCCAATCTACAGGGTGATTTATTTAACATCATAATAAAGTTTCGTCTTTTCCAAATCGCTCTGTCAGCTGATTGCCGCCAAATGTTCCTCAATATCGGCGTTCGCGAATCTGACCGTAGATTTCAACGGGTCTTTTATCGTTTTGACAAGAAAGAACCTTTATCTGTGTATCAGTTCAATCGTGTTTGCTTTGGACTCAAGTCTAGCCCATATCACGCGTTACGAGTTGTTCGCTAGTTGATCGCTGATGAAGGCGATCACTTTCCCGCCGCAGCGGCTGTTGCCACTTCCGCTTTGTACATGGATGATATTGCCTGTAGTGTCATATCCGCTCCGCTAGCAATTTCGCTTTGTGAAGAGCTTATTCAGCTTTTCAAGCGAGGCCAGTTTGATCTTGTCAAATGGACAAGCAACTCTAAGGAGGTTCTCGCACGCATACCTGATTCTCATAAGGCTTCTCCAGACATTGAGTTTGAGAAGTCTGTACCGCATAAGGTTCTCGGTTTACGCTGGGACAAATCCTGCGATAGTTTTCGGTTTGACGTCTCCCCACCAGATAATAAGTGCACCAAACGCACTATGCTGTCCACAGTGGCTCGACTATGGGACATAATGGGTTTTGTGGCTCCCACAATTTTGTACGCCAAGCTCTTGATCAAAGAGCTTTGGCTATCAAAGTGTGAGTGGGATGAAACACCCCCTGACCATATTGTCGCCGCTTGGGGCCAGTATTGTATTGAGCTTACCGCGCTCAATCAAGTTACTATTCCGCGTCATCTTGGGTTGGTAGATGGATGTACCATCAACTTGATAGGTTTCGCAGACGCCAGCGAGCGTGCTTACGGCGGAGTCGTATATCTGCAAGTCCGCATTGGTTCTAACTACTCGGTGCAGTTAGTTTGTGCCAAGTCTAAGGTCTCGCCTGTTAAAACCGTTTCAGTTGCGAGACTGGAGTTGTGCGCAGCCCTTCTGCTGTCTCAGTTGCTCCGCAAGGTTCAAGACACAGTTTTGCCCCACTACCCCATTAATAAATTATACGCATTTTCCGACTCCAAAGTAGTGCTCGCTTGGATTCATTCTTCTCCTCATCGCTGGCAGACTTTTGTCGCCAACCGCGTAGGCAAATTGATTGAACTGGTTCCTGCTACTTGTTTCTATCACGTCGCGGGTATTGAGAACCCCGCAGATTGCTTGTCTCGTGGTGTCACTCCACTTAATTTTCTGCATCATCCATTGTGGCGTCGTGGACCTTCTTGGATCTCCCATGATCCGTCAGAATGGCCCATACAACCCTTTGACCACAGTGCAGAAGACGAAGATGTACCCGAACGGAAGTCTGTTTCTTATCCCGTGATTGCTGAGGTTGCGGAGTCTCCCATCTATGCACTCGCACTACGCATGTCATCGTGGTCTAAGTTACTCCGCGCCATCGTTTATGTCTATAGGTTTCTTAGGCACCTACCTAATGAGACTTTTGTATCAAGAACTGATCTCAAATTCACAGAATGTAAGTTACTACGAGCTGTACAAGCTGTTCATTTTAGTAACGACATTCAAAATTTAAAGGACAATGTACCTTGTTCTCCCGCTATCCTTAGACTCAAGCCGTTTCTCGATGAACACGGCGTCATACGCGTTGGGGGTCGTCTGTCAAATTCGGATGAACCTTATAACTACAAACATCCTTGTATTCGGCCGCGACATGATCATGTTGTCGACCTTCTTGTTGATTTTTATCACAAGAAGCACCTCCATGCCGGTCCGGAGTTGCTTATGTCCTTACTTAGGCATAAATATTGGATTTTAGCCGCTCGACGAATAATTCGTCACAGAATACATAAATGTAACGTCTGTTTCAAATTTCGTCCGCGTCCGACTTTCCCTCCCATGGCCGATCTCCCTAGCCAGCGCGTCAACCAGGTTTTAAAGCGTTTACACACACCGGTTGTGATTACGCAGGACCACTGCAGTATACGCCAGTGCGTGGTCGAGGTGTTAAAAGCCGTAAAGCCTGGCTATGTATTTTTACATGCTTAACGACGCGCGCTACGCATATTGAAGTTGCGACAGATTTAAGCACGGTGTCATTCCTAGCAGCCCTTAAACGATTTCTCTCACGGCGCGGCCCTATACAGTGTTTGTACACGGATAACGGCACTTGTTTTGTGGGCGCAAGCTCTTATTTACGCGACCTTTATAAGTTTCTCAGGGAAGAATATCGTACTCGTCTTCAGGAAGAACTTTCCATAAATCATATTGACTGGAAGTTTATTCCACCAGCATCACCGCATTTCGGTGGATGTTGGGAAAGCATGGTCAAAGTAATTAAAACGCATCTCTTCAAGGTTATAGGTCAACAGATCCTCTCTTACGAAGAGCTTTTAACTGTCCTTGCACAAGTCAAGGCACTGATCAACTCGCGTCCGCTCACGGCATTGAGTAGTGACCCTGCAGAACCATCCGCGTTAAGCCCTGCACATTTTCTGAACACAGTGCCATTATCGTCATTTCCGGCTCCTGAAGCAGACTCTTCAAGCTTGCTCCAGAGACATACTCTGCTGGATAAACTCGTGCAGTCGTTCTGGCGGCGCTGGCGTGCGGAATATCTACACCAGCTTCAGGCTAGATCCAAGTGGAATAGTCCTGCATCCCCTATACAGGAGGGTACGTTGGTCGTCATAATACATGATAATGCTCCGCCGCTTTCATGGCCGTTAGCCATCGTAGAGAAATTGAATACTTCCAAGGACGGTACAACTCGCGTTGTTACCGTGAAAACCGCCAAAGGGAGTTACGTGCGCCCTGTTGTACGTCTCTGTCCGCTTCCAACTCAGTGAGATCTAGCCTAAAGTTGGACTTACCTCTTAGTTTAAGTATTTAGTAAGTAGTTTTCGCTATTATTGCGTTTGTAGCTTTCGCTAAAGTTAATTTAGATTAATTTTATTGTCATATCGCTGTCTTAGCCTATTGATGGGTAATGCGGTAGTACACCCAACATAGCTAAGTTCAATTCTATTTTTTTTTAAAGGCAACCCTTTAGGGCCGGAGGGATATGGTAGCGCCATCTACCTTCCTATCCATAACTAATCGCATCAAGATTAATCGTTCCACGCTTGTCTAGTGCGAGCGATACCATATTTCCGTCCCTGTCTCCCACTCCCTGGAAGAGGCACTGCCTTGCGCCTGATTCGTCGCCGCGATCGTGGACGCGAGTGACAGTCGAGAACATTCCGCTCGCTGAAAACGCCGTCTCCGTTCGTACCGCGCCGCACCGTTGTATGTGATTTATTACCGCTTCCACCAAGGAAAACCCGCTCGCGAATGGTGAATTGAAGTGAAAACAAGCAGCTGCATCACGAAACCACCAGGAGACTGCCCTACGGAAACGAAGAAGGTTGTATAAGGTAGGTGCCCTCCATCCTTGAAATATCCTATACCCACTCAATCACCCCTTAACCTATCCATCTCCTAGGCGGCGAAGAACCGCTATCCTCTCTATACAGTCCATTTCCTTCTCCAAGTCGCCTAGAACCCTACGGTTTCGGTGTAAAGCCGAACCAATAAGCATATTTTCAAACTCGCGCCTTCTGGCAAGTGAATCAAAACCTACAGGGTACTTCCGGTGAACTCCGAATCTTGAAATTTGGTACGAAGTAACGTCTTATATCGCATATGAAGGAAAAATTGCGAAATCCGTAAATTTTTAGTTACAGCATATAAAAAAATAGTTTTAATAAATTTAAAGTTACTACCCCTTTCTCTTGAACGCGTGGAGGTATTAAATTGAAATTCATATCAAATACTCAAGTATATAACACCGTAAGGCTGCAACAAAATCAAGCTTCTATGTCAACGCAATCAAAAGAAAGAGCAATATAAGCAAATTTTCAAACTCGCGCCTACTCGCAAGTGAATCAAAACCTACGGGGTACTTTCCGTGAGCTCAGAATCTTGAAATTTGGTACGAAGCAACGCCTTATAGCACATATAAAGGAAACATTGCGAAAACCATTAATTTTTAGTAACATCATATAAGAAAAATATTTTTAATAAATTTAAAGTTACTACCCCTTTCTCTTGAACGCGTGGAGGTATTAAATTGAAATTCATATCAAATACTCAAGTATATAACACCGTTAGGCTGCAACAAAATCAAACTTCTACGTCAACGCAATCAAAAGAAAGAGCAATATAAGCATATTTTCAAACTCGCGACTACTCGCAAGGGAATCAAAACCTACAGGGTACTTCCCGTGAACTCAAAATCTTGAAATTCGGTACGAAGCAACTTCTTATATCACTTATAAAGGAAAAATTGCGAAAACCGTTCATTTTTATTACATCATATAATAAAAATATTTTTAATAAATTTAAAGTTACCACCCCTTACTCTTGAACACGTTGTAGTATACTCATGACGTTAGGAAGATTATGGAAACAAGTGTTCATTCTGAAGTCCAGTTTATTAATGTCTCAAAAGCACATTACATAAAAGTGGTTTACTTATTACTGCAATACTTATAATTAGTAAGCAAAACGTGACGTATTATCGTAACGACTGTCTTAATATGGATCGGCAAAGGCATATCCTTACACCTCCCCTGAAAAGTTTCGACTACCACATCCCCCCGTTAGGGAGAAAAAAAAAAATTATACGTACAATAATAAGTCACGATATAAATCATTTTTTTTTTACAATTAAAATTAAAATTAAATGTATACAATAACACATTAATATATTTTTAAAATTAAACATAACTCATACAATGCGATTTATAAAATTTTGAATAATGATTATAAATTAATTAACAATGAAATAATTTTGTAAGGTTTTTGTGAATAACATATTCTTTACCATCTTTGATAATTATAACATTTGGTGGAACATCCAGTAATACCTTGTATGGACCATTATAAATACTATCAAATTTTGTACCGGTATGGTTTTTTAACAATATTAAATCACCTGGTTTGTAGTTAATACTATGCACATTTTGGTCAAAAACACTTTTTCTAATTATTTTGCTTTTTATTAAATTGTCCTTTGCATCAGCATGAGCTTTTTGCAGTCTATATTTTAATTCTTTAGGGTAACTGTCAAAATTATACAATGGATCAACATTTAATTTCAAATTGCTGGGCAAATTACAATGTTTTCCAAAAACTAATTCGTATGGAGTGTATTTTGTTTCAGTATGTACCGTAGTATTAAACGAGAAACACCAGAAGGGAACCCAATCGCTCCAATTATCTCTATTATTACTGCATTGAATTCTCAGATAAGATCCCAAATGTTTGTGGGAATTTTCAATTGAACCTAATGTTTCGTGGTGGTAAGGAGTAGAATTTAATTTTTTAATACCTAATAATTCGCATGTTTCTTTTAAGACAGATGACATAAATTCAGTCCCGTTATCGGTTAAAATCTCTTGTGGAATTCCATAACGTAAAATGAAATTATTAACGAATGTCCTTGAGACTGTAACTGTATCCTTTTGCTGTATGGGGTATGCTTCGACAAACTTTGACAATTCGCATTGTACCGTTAGGATGTACTTATTATTATAACTATCTAATTCTAAAGGGCCCATTAAGTCTAAACTAATCCTATCAAAAGCCGAACTAGGTGTTGACGTTATTACCATCGGTTCCTTAACGTTTTTATTCGTATATTTCTGTAACTGACAGACCTTACATTTTTTGACATACTTAGCTACGTCGATAGACATGCCTGGCCAAAAATAATGTCTTTTAATATTATTTGTCATACGATTCACCCCCGCATGGCCACTGCTAGGTAATAAGTGAAAATCGTTGAGTATAACTTTTTTTTCATCATCGTCATAAATTCTTGTAATACCTCTAATTACTTTAAAGCGAGGTAAATTAAGTTGCAACTTTTTACTTTCGTTTAACAAAAGTTTTATAAGGCTAGCATTTTTATTTTTAATTATTAGCAACTCTGTTAAGGCTAATCTTCTACAAAATTTATCTAAGTCCCTCGCTAACACCTCTGCGGTCGATAACGATCGGGAGTCTAGATATATCGCAGATTGCGATGGTACAAATATGCAAAGATTTGCATCTGATATAATATTATCTTTATGTTTCAAAATTCTCTCTTTTAAATCAGAAAAAACTAGTTCCACTATTTCGTCAGGTTTTTTGAGTATCTCCACAGCGCGGCGACTGGTTGATCAGACCTGTCTGCTGAGGGTGTCCTCTTTTCTAAACTATCATTACTACGTGTCAGTGCAAGATTTTTTCGTTGTTTTCTTGTCAAAACATTGACTACGTGTTCCTGCATATCTCTCAAATCTTTACTTGTTACAGGAATTCGACTCAATGCGTCTGCAGCCACATTGGTTCGACCTGGAACATATGCTACCTCAAAATCATACTCCTCTAGATATAAACGAAATTTTGTTAACCTACTAGAGGGTTCTTTTAAATTAAACAAATAAACAAGTGGTCTGTGGTCGGTATAAATTTTAAATTTTCTCCCGTACAAATAAGGTCTAAAATGGTTTATTGCCCAAACTATAGCAAGCAATTCTAAATCTATTATTGGATATCTCGTCTCCGCAGGTTTTAAATTACGGCTTGCGTATGCAACAACTTTCCCATTGCTATTAGATAATATTGCGCCTAGACCTGTTTTCGATGCGTCCGTTTGTAACTGAAAAACATTATTTTCTGAGAAATCCGGATACTCTAGAATTGGTGGATTCATGAGAGCTAACTTTAATTTTTCAATAGCCGACTGGCATTCAGATGACCAATTAAACTTAGCACCTTTTTTACACAAAAGATTCATTGGATAGACAATATCGGCAAAACGTGGTATAAACCTTCTATGGTAGTTGGCAAACGCGACAAAACGTTTGACGTCATCAGCACTATTAGGTGTGGGATATTTGCGCAACGTTTCAATTTTTTCTGGGTCCGGAAAAATGCCCTCTGATGTTATTTTATGGCCTAAGTAAACTATTTCATGCCTTAGGAATTCACATTTAATAGGGTTTAATTTTAAATTCACTTCTCTAAAACGGTTTAATACGCTAATAAGGTTTTTGTTATGGTTTGATAAGGATTTACCTATTACAACACAGTTATCTAAATATATAAAACAATTTTTATAATTCAGACCGGCCATTGCTATAGTCATAAGTCTTGAAAATACACTTGGACTTGTTTTAAGACCCATGGGACAACGTTTCATTTGGTATTGTTTACCGGCTGTGAAAGCTGTGCATTTACGCGAAGTTTGGTCCAAAGAAAGCTGATACATTTTATTTAAGCCGAATGATGTATATTTTCTTGACTTTTCACTAAGAGATAATTGATAATAACTTTGGGAAAGGTCCAATTTTGAAAAATATATACTACCAGACAAGGAATCTAAGATCTCCGCTATATTGGGTAATGGAAATTTATCATCTTGAATTTTGGTGTTAAGGTGGCGGTAATCAATTACAAGCCTCCATTTTTTTTCATTGCTTTTATCAGCTTTCTTGGGTACCAGTAATACCGGGCTCGACCACTCGGATGTGGTTTCTTCAATTATATCATTGTCTAACATGTCCTTAATTTGTTTTTCCACTTCGCTTTTAAGAGCATGTGGAATTCTGTAAGGCTTAACGTAAACCGGTGTAACATTATCTTTTAAAGTTATCGAATGTTCCATTAAATTAGTGACAGATAACTTATCCCCTGGCAAGTGAAAAACGTCAGCGTATTTCGCACATATATTCTCTATACTTATTTGCTCCTCTTTATTCATGTTACTGAAATCAAGTAGGGAAAAAAGCGTTTTAATTCGATCTACAGACGGATTTTCCTCTGCAAATTGACACACTTCAAATGTGCTAAGAGTATAAATGCATAAACTCGATAAATCTACATTAACTATTTCGTCTTTCGTATTTAAAATCCTTACAGGTATAAAATTATTAATTGGTTTTGCAATCAACCCAGCTACAAAAACTCCCGAGTCAATTTCCTTTGCTAAAACAACAACATCTTCGCGAAAATTACATGGTATACGCCTAATCACCTCACAACGGGGAGGGATAGTTTGTTGAAAGTTGTTATCGGTTTTAAAATGAATTGAAACTGTCTTGTCATAACTTGACAAGTTCAATGTCATTGTATTGTAATCAATGACGGCTCCATATCGCTTCAAAAAATTATGACCTAATATACCATCAGTAGAACAGCATAAATTTTTAAAAACGTAAAATTGTTGATTAAATACTAAACCATTATAAACTAAATCTAAATAAACATAGCCCTCGGACACTAACTGTCCACCTATGCCTTTTATCCTTATTTTATCATAACAAAGCTTACTTATTAAGTACTCACTTAACCATTCATATTTTAAAGTGCATATAATAGCACCGCTATCTACTAAGAAGTTTGCGTAATTACCCGATATTACGTTAAGAGAAACTACATTACTTTTACTATAGTTAAAAACATAGTTATTATTCATTAGAGGCACGAAAAAACTCATTGTTTGTACTTTGTACATTTATTGTATCATCTTGCGATTCTTGCGAAATAACCTGAACGTTTCGTTGGTGTTCACCGCTTCGCGGAAAATATTGCGCTGATTGCGCATCGCTTGCAGGTGTGCGAGGAAATCCGAAACTACGGTCTCGCGGTGCCCCGCGCGTATTCCCACGGTTCCCACGATTCCCACGCATAACGTACCTGGTGCTATAATTAGACGTCGGGATGTTCTGACTTTGTCTATCATTTGATTGCAAGTTATTAAATGCAACGTTTTTATATCCCCTATTGACGTATGTTTTACCGCGATTATTATAAAAACGGTTTTGGTATAAAGGATTTCTAAAATTCATGACGTGATCGTCATTAGGTAATAACGTATGTTCATCTATTGCTGTACGAATAGCTTCTGGTAACGAATTAAACTGGCGAGATGCTACAATTGTACTTAGGCGTGCGTTACTCAACCCGTCAGAAAAACGCTTAATTGCTAATTTTTCATTAATTGGACGCAATATGTTAAACTTCGAGTCATCTCCTTCAGCCTGTGCAATAGTTAAGTCAACGAATAGCTTTTCCAATTCACTGCCAAACTGTTCAATAGGCCTTCGTCCCTGGTTACTACTTAATATTTTCGATTGAATAGCTTCAGCGGATTTTTTTTGTATCAAATGCGCACGCATATCGGTAATTAAACTATCTATAGTTGCATATGTAGATTTTAAGCGAAGTTTTGCACCTTCGGACAACCGTGTTTTCAAAACAAATTCAATTAATTGGCTTTTGGTATTAACGCTAATCATAGAACTATATAACTGCATACTATCTATCAAACGCAATGTATCTTGTTCTTTATCGGTCATTACGGGTAAAAGCGCTATGGCTGTTTTTAAGTTAAATGATTCCGCAGCCATGTCTGATGACTTTATCGGCGACTTTAAACTTATATCATATAAACTAACGATTTTATTATAGCAAATGTGTATATTATTAATTATAGAATTGATTGTTTTTAAATTATCAGGGCTTATCTCAGAATTTTCAATTTTTCTCTGTACCTTAAGCAAAATACACTCCAATTTACAATATTCAGTTTCAGCTAATAAAAATTTTTGTTGCGCTGTATCGGATGTTTGTCTCCGTACAGGTCCGATTTTAATAAGATAATCTCTAGTTTCTTTTAACTTGTTTGATATTGATAACAACTCTTTTAAAGGCATTACAATTTAACATAATTAGTACGTAAATTTAAAAATACAAGCATATGTATATCTTAGTAATAAAATAAAAAACCTGATTCGAAACGGTGACTCGGTGGCAACTCGGTGATGCTTGCCAGAAGATCATTTCCTCACGATGACTATGGCATAGAGCTGCAGTTGTCTGCATATTCTGCTAGTGCTGGGCCGGGCTATACCCTGGACTCCGTGGGCCGGGTTAATCCCTGGACTCCGCTGCTACTGGGCCGGGCTATACCCTGGACTCCGTTGGCCGGGAAAATCCCTGGACACCTCGTTCTAAGTTGACGATGTTGCTTGGGGTTGGGAGACAACGCTAAAAGTGCTGGCGTTGAGTTCTCTTCGTAATGTTCTTACTGCACTCCTTTGACACTTTTTGGCGATGAAGTAAAATGCTCCGACGAGTAAGAGGAACAGTATTACAGACAAAAGTATTTTCTCAACACTGATTAGTGGTGTAAAGGTTTGACTGGTGGTGGCATTGGCTTCTCCGTTTGCGTTCTGCGCTATCACGACCTCTTCTTTTGAATATGTTTTGCCCATCTTCCGAGTGACCTTGAATCTTCAAATCTTGTTTCTTCATATATCTTCTTTCTTCAAATAATGTCTTCTTTCTTCAGATGTTCTTAATTGGCAGGGTCGCCATGTAGTATACTCATGACGTTAGGAAGATTATGGAAACAAGTGTTCATTCTGAAGTCCAGTTTATTAATGTCTCAAAAGCACATTACATAAAAGTGGTTTACTTATTACTGCAATACTTATAATTAGTAAGCAAAACGTGACGTATTATCGTAACGACTGTCTTAATATGGATCGGCAAAGGCATATCCTTACAACGTAGAGGTATTAAATTGAAATTTATAGCAAATACTCAAGTATATAACACCGTCAGGCTGTAACAAAATCAAACTTCTATGTCTACGCAATCAAAAGAAAGAGCAATTTAATCATATTTTCACACTCGCGACTACTCGCAAGGGAATCAAAACCTACAGGGTTCTTTCCGTGATCTCAAAATATTGAAATTTGGTACGAAGCAACGTCTTATATCACTTATAAAGGAAAAATTGCGAAGACCGTATTTTTTTTAGTTACAGCATATAGAAAAATATTTTTAATAAATTTGAAGTTACTACCCCTTTCTCTTTAACGCGTAGAGGTATTCAATTGAAATTCATATCAAATACTCAGGTATATAACATCGTTAGGCTGTAATAAAATCAAACTTCTACGTCTAGGCAATCAAAAGAAAGAGCAATATAATCATATTTTTAAACTCGCGACTACTCGCAAGGGAATCAAAACCTACAGGGTACTTCCCGTGAACTCAAAATCTAGAAATTTGGTACGAAGCAACGTCTTATAGCCCAGATAAAGGATGCGGAAGGCTGAGGACCGTGTGCTGTGGTGCGTGTTGGGAGAGGCCTATGTCCAGCAGTGGACTGCGATAGGCTTATTGAGATTGAGATTTCAAATAATTACGTAGTCTTTAAACCTTTTTGCTAATTATTCTGTACTTTATAAGTATTTTTGTAACAGATTTCTAATAGTCACTAAAAACTTTGTAAATCAATAACTTTGATAAAAAATCTTACCATCATTCATCAGCAGACTTTTGCAAGGCTGCTGCAAGGCTGGTATAGGTATATAAGTTATATTATAAAATAAGCGATATAGTTAATATAAAATAAAGGATGACTGATTACAAATGACAAAGACCCCTTTTATTTAATTTATGTTCCTCCAGCTTTCCATACTGTAATGTTATGGATTTCATTTGGCAATAAAAATATCATAACTATGACTGGTAAACTTTTACTTATATACCTACAGGTTTGTACGGAACCCTCGGTGCGCAAGTCCGACTCGCACTTGACCGGTTTTTCTCCTTGTTTTTACTTGTCGATTCCGGTGATGGTCGCTGTTTCCTTTGAGTTGTTAGGATTTCGCATTTGTCCCCAGAAACTGTTTCACTGTCAGTTTCTACCTCAGTGTCAACTATGGTCGTTGTTTCTGTGATGGTTTTTCGGCAGGGTGTAGGTGGTAGGTAATCTCATAACACCTCGGCAGCGGGGGGTGCCGAGGTGTTATGAGTTTGGTGTGTGCCTTGTTTGTTCTCCAGTGCTCTTAGTCTCTTGAAGACACTCTCAATATTAGCTACCCTAGCTTTAATCTCCTTGTGCACATTGATCCTTGGTTGGATAAACTCGTGAAGTTCACTAATGAGCTTACCAAGATGTTCCCATGCTTGCGTCTTCTGCGTATCGGCATTTACGTCTAAGGCTTCTTGCTTGGTTTTCTCTTTCTTGTTTGGTTTTGTTTTTGTTTTTGTTTTAACTTTCTCCATTCTGTTCCCACGAGTACCTAGGGAATTATCGGTCAACTTCAACAGAGCCTCGGTTGTTGAAGCAAGGCCACAAAATACACCTGGGGGGGGACCTGGTACCCCAGGGGAACCGTTAACGACGTCACTACCCCGACGCCAAATTCACGGCCACGGTACTCATAACACCTTTCATTTGGGGGTATTTTGTCCGCGGGAGCTATTTTATTTCACTCCTACCCTCTATTCAAATGAATAGCGAGCATCCTCCTATCCGCACGAGGAGCCGCGCCCGGTTGCAGTATCACCTCTGCGCCGGGTGTGTGTGTGTGTGTGTGTGTGTGTTTGTGTATGCGCGCGCGTGTGTGTGTGTGTGTGTCATATATAATACATATCATGATACAATATGTCATGATATGTATTATATATGACATATATACTACACTATACTATACTCAATTACTGTAGTACTTCGGTACTACAGTAATTGAGGGTCTTCAGCCAAAACAGTAACGCTTTTTACAGTCATGAATAGTCATTGGGTAAATGTTGATAATTTTATTTATTTTGTTATATACATATGAGGACTGTCTATCAAAGTGTCTTCTTGCGAAGGATATACTTGACCGTTCTGGTGGGAGCAACATTACAATAATTTTTATTTTCTTATTTTTGGGTCAAATTTAAGTTTTGAGTGTACCTAAAGGGTAATATGGAAAATGTATAATTGTCTTACAGATAAGATGCTAGCCTGTTTGTACAGTTCGTAGGTAGAAAATCGATACGGCTTATGGTACATTACTTTTATAATGGACCTCTGAGCTCTCTCTAGCTCAATGAATTTACTTTTTATTGATCCCCCCCACACAGGTATACAATACGATAATACAGATTGAACCAATGCAACATATATTTTGTTCAATATTTCAGGTGGTGCGACGTCACGTAATGTTTTAAAAACCCATATAAATTTCCTAATCCTACTTTTGAGAAGGTCCAGGTGTGAGTGCCAAGATAGTTTCTGGTCCATCATAATACCAAGGTATTTGGAAATACATACTTTATTGATGATGGGGCAATTACAATTTGTAGAGTAAATATTGGTGCAGTTATGAATCCGGACTACAAAGGTTACTGGCAGCTGCGACGAATTATATATAGAAAAGTATATAAAGTTAGTTTTAGTAATATTTAAAGTGAGGAGATTACTATTAAGCCATTTAGCTACCTTAGTCAGTCCAGCTTCAGCTAATTCCTGAACTTTCTTCCAAGAACTTCCAGTAAAAACAATGGCTGTATCGTCGGCATATGAGAATATGGTACCGGATGGGATATCTAGCCTACACAGATCGTTAATATAGATAAGAAATAGGGTAGGTCCTCGAACACTACCCTGTGGGACGCCGTAAAGGACGCGTTCTGGCTCATTAATGTACTGACAAATTTTGACCTGTTGCTGACGTTCCGTAAGATAGCTTTTAAATAACAGGAGAGCATTTCCACGTATTATAGTATATAGTATAGTGGTATCATATAGTAATATATATAATAAGTTGTTTTTGTCTCTTACAATATGCGTGTGTGCTTATGCAACGAGATATAAGGTGAAGCGTGTGGGGAAAAGAAAGCAGAAGCATAATATTATTGTACTAGCTAGAGGATCCCCGTAGCAGCGTAGTTAATAATGTGCGAGCGTAACACATTATTTTGAATTCAACCATTTCTTTCCGATCTATATAAACGGTTTTCCAAAAACTTTAAGTTAATTAGGCTTCAGTTTTAGGGCGGTTTCAGATTAGCGTTTTATACGCGCGTATAAGCTCGTTTTTGGAAGCGCATGCAAGCGCGTATAGGGGCGCCTTTTGGCACACGCGTAACTCGTACGAGCGATGACGCGCTTAGCCGTCAGAATCCATGTTGACACTGACAAGATGTCACTACCGTTTCGAGCGAACACGCCGAAATATGCCCGTTTACGCGAGTCCAGTTTTTTGAAGCGCGTAATGTAGCGCGCCTGTAAGCGCGTATGCTAAAGCGACCGTATACGAGCAGAAAAATACGCTAATCTGAAACCGCCCTCCAATTTTTTACCGACTCCAAAAAGAGGAGGAGGTTCTCAATTCGGCTGTATTTTTTTTATGTTTCTTACCTCATAACTCCGTTATTTATCGACCGATTTCCAAAATTATTTTTTTGTTTGAAAGGATATACTTTCAGGTGGGTCCCATATAAATTTTATTAAAATCAATCCAATTGTTTCATTAAAAACTCAAATTTTATCAAAATCTATCCAATAGTTTCATTATAAACTCCAAAAAGTATGTCATCCAAGTAAACGAAATTAAGCATTTGCTGTGACTTTTCATCAGTGGACACAAGAATAGTCGCAATCAACGGGCCTTCGGACTTCATTATCAGGTATTGATGAAACCAGGAGGAAGAAAGGTTGGAGACAGGGTCAGTCTCACAGGGGCTTGAGACTTGAAATTTTGACAGTCGATGCATTTTATGACGTAAGCACCCACTAAGGAAGGATTTTTATACATATTTTTGGTTAGAAAAAGTAAACACGCATTTTATTTATTTTTCAAATCTAACGACTAAGAGGGTGATATAGGGGTAGAAAGTTTGTATGGGAGGTCCGTCATTTTTAAAAAGATAGCGTGTAATTTTGGGTGCAAACTTCTGGTTAGAAATTAAACAAATACGTGTTTTAGCGATTTCTAAAATCTACCGCTTAAAAGGGTGAATGAGGGGTTGAAAGTTTTTATGCGAAGTGAAATTTCATATACTAGCTTCTGATTAGAAATAAGTGATCATGTATTTACGCGTTTTTGGAAATAGGGGTTGAATTTTTATATAGAAAGTCCGTCATTACGCGCGAGCGAAGCCGCCAACTGCTAGCTTATACATATAATAACTTTGATTATAAATCACAGAATAACTAATAGTAGTACGGTTTAATTCAAAGAGCAGACGATGAGTACGTTCTTCAGTGTTTTCACGATTAAATATTTTTCACTGAGCACTAAGCCTGAATTTGTGATAACCTCTTTTCACGCAGCTTACTACTTTCTCTTGAAATGGCCTTGGATCGAGATTCCCTACTTTAAGATAGAGGTTTCTCCCTTTCTTCGCTAGTTGTGGAGTACTGCTCACATCTCTGGGCCGGAGCGCCAAAATATCAGCTTGATCCACTTGACTCCCTACAGAGACGAACTGCTCGAATCGTCGATGATCCCGATGTCACGGCTAGAGTCGCTGGAGCAGCGGAGAGACTTTGGTTCTCTCAGCGTATTTTACCGACTGTTTCACGGGGAGTGCTCCGAAGAATTGTTTAATTTGGTACCAGGGTCACCCTTCTACCAACGTACCACTCGCCGACGCAGTAGAGTTCACCCGTACTACCTGGAAGCGTTCTCATCTAGTACAGTGCGCTTTCAGCGATCTTTTCTACCACGTACGTGTAGGCTCTAGAAGGAACTACCTGCTGCGGTGTTTCCCGAGCGCTATGAGTTGTCCTTCTTCAAACAAGGTTTAAAGAGAGCATTACTTTCACGGTAAGCAGCGGCTTTGCTGTGTATACCCTGACATTAGCGAAGTCCATGAGCAGCGGTTACCGTTTTCCATCAGATGGGCCGTTCGCTCGTCTGCCACTAGGAGCAATAAAAAAAAATTGTTTCATTTAAACGGCGTTGTCTCATATGGACAGCACGTTTAGTAGGTCTACCCATCTTTAATTTCGATGAATCCGATAAGTGCAGAAAGGAAAATTCACCAAAAAACAGGAAATATACAATTTTTTAA
This sequence comes from Euclidia mi, assembly GCA_944739405.2. NCBI lineage: Eukaryota > Metazoa > Arthropoda > Insecta > Lepidoptera > Erebidae > Euclidia > Euclidia mi. The sequence continues at coordinate 72,501,243 of OX123195.2, read as the reverse complement.
CAAAAAAACTGCCTCCAAAAATCTGGAAAATGTGTGAAAATAGCACTAAAAAGTAAGAAATTAATTCCGTTATTTAAACTTCAATTTACTTATAAACATCACCTATTCAACTAAATATAATATACTTAAACGAGGTATACGTATCTACCACTTAATTCACATACCTGACACAATACATATTTTTATATGACTAACAAACTAAATTAAATACCTATCACCAGAAATCAGATAAGTATATTATATTTTTGGACTAAGTACTTAGAAAAAAATATTTTATTAGGACTATAATATACAATCATACTTTCTTTTGGAGTCGTTTTAGTAAATAATTTCTTGATAATTTACAAAATATATGAAAAGCTGTATTGATATGATAATTTAGCAAAACCTCATCAAACTTGTAAGTAATTTACAAATGACGAGAAATCAAATCAACAAATATAAATCTAATTTTAGGAAGTTTTCTATAACACAAAATATATGTAAAGTTACATTAATACCATAACGTAGGAACGAACCAAACCTATTTTGGTAATAAAGAAATCAAACTGGCAACAGGCGCGACAAGTCAGTTACAAATTAACCTAAATACCTATTTACAATTACCTATCTAACCAAAACAAGAACTTAAAGCGATACTTAGAACAAATTAAATTCTGAGAAGTTTTTACAAAAAGATCTCAAAATTTGAAAAACATGAAAAATAGAATTATGTAAAGATGCAAACCTATTTCAATGAACACAGATTTCGTGTAAAATAAGGCCTCCCTCACATTGGTCATGAGCGTTCCTCGAGCTTCGGCGTGCGCCCGGCGTTCATTTTGTACTACAGAGTGAACGCCGAGCGCACGCTGGGCGTACGCTCGAGGAACGCTGTCGCTCAATGTGAGGGAGGCCTAACTCTAAAGATCCACAATCCACTGCAATGCAATAATTACCCACATACAAGCGCATAGAAAAATGGATATCGGAGACAACCGTCAACGACGTCTGCCCTCACGCGTCTGCCCGCGTTCGGATCGGTCACTTAATGATGTTCCCCCCTGCCGCCACGGTATATGCCCACCGCTGCGAGCCTTGCTGTTCAAGACAATATACTCGTACTTCGCAACTTCATAATTACACGACTGCCAAAAAAGAGCGTAATGTTTTATTAGCGTTCATGTATGTCTGTAAATATATAAGTATGTGAGTTTCTTTATTCCGCCATAACTTCTGTATGCCTAAACCGATTCGACTGAACTGTTTCTATAGACTCAAGATTCTATACCGAGTAAGAAGCTATCTCAGCCTCACTCTGAGAAAGAGGCTTGTAGATAGCTTGGTGCTGACGAGACTTAATTATTGTGATACTGTGTATGGTCCCTGTATCTTGACCAGGACGCAACATTTAATACAGCGTGTACAGAATGCGTGTGCTCGATATTGCTTAAATATACCCCGAAGAAATCATATCACACCTCACTTAAATAATAATGATATACTCAAAATGTCAGCGCGGCGTAAACTACATTTGGCAACATTATTATTTGGAGTTTTGAGTACGGGAGAACCTAAATACCTTTACAATAAATTGAATTGGCGACAGGATCACTATAGCTACTCCACTCGCTCCACCGCCAGACCGCTATCCATCCCTCGGTACAAAACCACAGCCTTCAAAGGGTGCTATAAATTTGCGGCTACTCATATTTGGAATGACCTACCTCCACCAATAAGGTCCCTGAGAACAAAAAGAACGTTTCAAATTAATCTTAAAAAACATCTCCTGCAAGAACAAAAATGCGACCAGGCGAATCAGTACAAATAAATTTTACACAAACACCAGTACCAAATACTTACATTTTGTTTATGACCACTGGGTAGTATGGCGGACGCTCTTGACAGAAGTGTTTTGCGGTTGGAGTGTGTCTTCGATATACTCGAGCTATACTTGCGCGCTTTTCTGTTCGGTAACGAACGTAACGTGCTTAAGGAGCGAGGTGGCGAAACTGTTGTGGTTTTGTTATCGGGCTGGGCTGGGGTGGAGCTAGTGAAGGGCTGAAAGAAATATAGGCAATAAAAAAGAAATATATATATATATATATATATATATATATATATATATATATATATATATATATATGTGCATATATATCTATATACATGTGCATATTATTATGTATATATATGTATGTAACTGTCTCAGTATGTATAGGTGAAGTAATGTTGCAGGTGTATAAATGTCTACATATTATTATAATATATGCACATACCTTTTAATACGTACCTCTTTTCCACTGAATATTTGGGATTTTCGTGGCAACAAACATGTTCTCCTTTTTTTGTGTCTTAGTATAAGTAAACATAGTCTTAATATATACTACTATGTCTTCGTACAGATGCCCGTGGCTGTTAATATTTTAAAATTGTTCTTTTTGGTCGCGCGGCAGCCATTCTCGGGCAGCGCAAAGGCTGAATGATGGTCGAGTGGTTCTCTCGCAATTCGCCGTTGCATAATCGAATAAACGAGACGAAACTGTGTGCATAAGCGAGATGCATTACTGGCCAAACCAATATTCGAAAACCGGTAGCGTTACTGAAAAACAGCATGCTATATTGTTTACGCCAAATGCAAGTTTTTATTATTTTAATTATGTTTTTCTGTTTATGTTGTAAGTCTGATATCTGTGATCGTCACCTGGGGTTACCACCTAAGATCAGGGTTGATTTATGGTCTTCGCCATAATCAACATAAGCCTGAGTGGTAGCCTCGTTTTTATAGCATACCTGCTTGTTATTTAGTAGTGTCTGTGTTTATGTAATTATTTAACTGTTGTGTATGTTATACAAATAAATGCATTTTCTTCTTCTTCTCTTCTTCATTCGAATGTACGGCATATCGTTGGAATCCTTATGCCGCATTTCCACGCTTGCCAAGCCTCGACAAGCATCCACAAGCACAAGCGTGTAAAGAGTGCGTTTGGCTTGGCTTGCGTGAGCTTGTGGACGCTTGAACAGGATCCGGTCTAGTGTCGGTTTTTGGAAACAGATCAAAGGGCGCTTGCGGCAAGCGCTTGCAACGCGTTCACACGTTGGCACGCGCTTAGTCACAGAGTACATTTTTATATCTGCGCTTAGTAGCCGCTGTGATCTCGCAACGAACGCACGTCTAGTTCTGTCTCAAAATGAGTGGTTGGTTGAACTGTTTTTGTTTGTTTGTTACTTGCTTTTGCTTTACTTTACTTGTATTTCAAATAAAAGTGGGTTAAACCAAACGTGACTGCCTCCGTGGTCCAGTGGATAGCGTATACGACTGCTATTCTATTATGTAGGGGTATGTGGGACCTAGAAATTCATGGCGCAAAGTGGGTGTAGTATTACACCTCTGCCTACCACTTCGGGGATACAAGTTTGAGTCTATAAAAAAAAACATACTTAATAGCCGATACAAGTTCGGTGTCCGCCTTGTTTGGATGTACGTAGCACACTGACGCATTCACAAGCGTGTAAACGACTTCCAAATGCCAAGCGAGATTTGTGGACGGTTGTGGCTTGTAGATGCTTGTCGAGCCTTGGCAAGCGTGGAAACGCGGCATTATATTACCCCGAGTGATATAGGCTATATTTTTTTTACTTCATAGTTCTTAATTGATGGCAGTGGGGTTTTATTAATTTTGAAATAATTGTTTATTTAATTCTTAATCTCAGCTGGCACCGACTCCAAAAACAAGTATAATTGTATATTATAGTCCTAATAAAATATTTTTTTCTAAGTACTTAGTCCAAAAATATAATATACTTATCTGATTTCTGGTGATAGGTATTTAATTTAGTTCGTTACAGTTATATAAAAATATGTATTGTGTCAGGTATGTGAATTAAGTGGTAGATACGTATAACTCGTATATGTATATAATATTCAGTTGAATAGGTAGGGTTGCCAACATTTTTTTGTTTGAATATAGTATATTTAAAAAAATCTATAAAAATATAGTACCCATCAAAAAAATATAAGTATTTAATTACGGTAGAATAAAAATATACTAAATATTTTTTTTGCTCATTTATTGCTTTTAAATGTATATTTTTGTGCACTTCTGGTTTTGTTTAATATTTTTTTTGTCTGTAATAAAGCTTTCATAAGCCTTATTACAGTCTAATTTTAAATTAACATAAATATCGAGCTCATTTTTGATTAAAGAAATGCTTGATCTATTTCTCTCTTCATGCCATTTCAAATTCATTATAGAAAGTATCCTTTCTGTAAAGGCTGTATTGGCAGATATAATCTTAAACAAATTTGGTAACTTATTAAGTATCTGTATTTTTAAAAATAGGCATGTAGCCATTTTTGGGACGTGGTTCTAGAGTGAGAGTAAGTAAAAATTGAGGCTCCAGTACACACTACCCATGATGGGCCACTGCAGGCCATCGCCGTTGTATACACACGGCTACACACCAAACTATGCTAAACCAGTATAAACTGGAATTTAAACTTACGTGGTCATTTAAACTTATTTTAAATTGTCTTTCGGGATTTATACCACGTACCTTTGTTTGAAGTAACCGATATTTCGGCACTGTTGCAAGCGCCATGTTCACGGATGTACTGAGGGTATTGCGGGTGGATGAATGTTACGAGCAAGTATAACGGTCTACCCGCTTTCTTACTCGTTTTTTGCGTACAACACCACAATAAAATATTTTTTTCTAAGTATTTAGTCCAAAAATATAATATACTTATCTGATTTCTGGTGATAGGTATTTAATTTAGTTTGTTAGTCATATAAAAATATGTATTGTTTCAGGTATGTGAATTAAGTGCTAGATACGTATAACTCGTATATGTATATAATATTCAGTTGAATAGGTAGGGTTGCCAACATTTTTTTGTTTGAATATAGTATATTTAAAAAAAAAACTATAAAAATACAGTACCCATCAAAAAAATATAAGTATTTAATTACGGTAGAATAAAAATATACTAAATATTTTTTTTTTGCTCATTGATTGCTTTTAAATGTATATTTTTGTGCACTTCTGGTTTTGTTTAATATTTTTTGTCTGTAATAAAGCTTTCATAAGCCTTATTACAGTCTAATTTTAAATTAACATAAATATCGAGCTCATTTTTGATTAAAGAAATTCTTGATCTATTTCTCTCTTCACGCCATTTCAAATTCATTATAGAAAGTATCCTTTCTGTAAAGGCTGTATTGGCAGATATAATCTTAAACAAATTTGGTAACTTATTAAGTTTCTGTATTTTTAAAAATAGGTATGTAGCCATTTTTGGGACGTGGTTCTAGAGTGAGAGTAAGTAAAAATTAAGGCTCCAGTACACAATGGCCCATGATGGGCCACTGCAGGCCATCGCCATTACCGTACACAATGGTGATGGCCTGCAGTGGCCCATCATGGGCCATGCTTTGCAATGCGCCACTGTAGGCCACAATCACTTGGTGTTCACACAATGGCGCATGGCTCATTGCTGCCTGGCGAATCACTTGCGATGGACGTGGAAGTAATTGCGGCCACGGCTATCTAATCTCGCGATTAATCTCAAGAACTACTGGTCCGATTTGAAAAATTCTTTCTCTATTAGATAGCCCGTTTATCGAGGGAGGCTATCTAATAGACTATATAACATCACACTATGAGCCACGAGAGCGGACAAAGACTTAAATAACGCGGGTGTAACCGAGGGCTCATCTAGTATATTTATATACTGCATACAAGTATTATACATTACATACATATTATATACTGCCTCCGTGATCCAGTGCATAGCGTATGTGACTACTGATCGGCGTTCCCGGGTTCGATTCCTGGGTCGGACAAAAGCGTTACTCGGTTTTTCCGAATACTCAGTAGCAGCCCGGAGTCTGGTGATGTGCCCGGTAACGGCAATAGGCTCACCCTCTATTACGTAGGACCTAAAAATTCATGGCGAAATGTGGCTGTAATATTTACACCTCTGCCTACCCCTTCGGGGATACAGGCGTGAGACTATAAATAAAAAAAATATATATACTAGCTGTCACCCGTGGCTCCACCCGCGTGGATGTAAGTTATCGCGATAAAAACTATCCTGTGTCCTTCTTCGGGTCTTTGATTGATCGAATAATTAGTTATAAATATTGATCTTTCAACAGAAAATCCTTGTCATACTGGATAACTACTGCTTAGTCGTCAAGTCTGTATGGAATAGTGCAGATGGATTCATATAGTTCATCATCAGATGTTTCAGATCTTCGATAAGTTAACAAAAAAGGCTCATCAGACTGAACAAGTTTTGCTAAAAAGGCAAGCCTGTATGTTACAGTGTAGCTGGGCTCTTTAAGTTTCACATCAGATGTTCGAGATCTTCAAATTTTAATCGCTTATCAAAAAATGCTCATCATGTGAAATGTTTTTTGCCACACCGCAATTTTTATGTCTTATAGTTACGCTGGGCTGTTGTGGTTCTGCATCAGATGTTCCACTTTCCAAAATCAATTTTAGCCTATATGTCGCCTAACCTAATAGATTTATAATAAAAAAAGTTTCATTCAAATCCGTCCAGTAACTTCCGAGATTAGCGTGTACAAACAGACAAACAGACAGAATTATTTTTTTAGATTCTTGCTCCATTACTGATTCCTAGCATAACTGTATAATTATTTTGTAAATATATTCAATATACAGTTTCTTTTACTGCCTTCTATATACATAAAACAAAAAGTGCACTATCCTGGTCTGCGGTCAGTGACGAACTAAACAATGGGCCATTGTGTGAACACCACAGGCCACGCTACGCCACGATTCCTTTGAAGTGTGCCCAAAAAACCGACAACATCCCGATTGCGCGCCACGATTGACTATTGCCCGCCACTGTATACCATCACCCCGCGTACACAATGGTCCATGATGGGCTACTGCAGGCCATCGCCGTACCGTTTTTCATGGTCTCGCTTTGTATGATCTTTCCGCACATTAAACAATCAGTTTATACTGATTTTAAATTGTCTTTCGGGATTTATACCACGTACCTTTGTTTGGAGTGACGTAGTAAGTGTAGTATGTCGTGATCGGGTACAGTGCGATAGTGAAAACAGTGGCAGTGGTGTTGTACGCAAAAAACGAGTAAGAAAGCGGGTAGACCGTTATACTTGCTCGTAACATTCATCCACCCGCAATACCCTCAGTAAATCCGTGAACATGGCGCTTGCAACAGTGCCGAAATATCGGTTACTCCAAACAAAGGTACGTGGTATAAATCCCGAAAGACAATTTAAAATAAGTTTAAATGACCACGTAAGTTTAAATTCCAGTTTATACTGGTTTAGCATAGTTTGGTGTGTGTGTATACAACGGCGATGGCCTGCAGTGGCCCATCATGGGCCATTGTGTACTGGAGCCTTTAGCTTGACTTTGTAATGGTATTGACGTAGGTTTGGGCGCGATTTATGACAGGGATGCGTTCAGTTTCGGATACATGCTTACCTACATCGAATTCTTTACTAGTCTCTGGTACAATACTATATATTATAGTACGGTTGGCAACCCTAGTTTTGTCTGTCCCTGGGGGAAGGGCGAAGAGACTCCATGAGGACTTTCCAACCCGACACAAAAAAAAGGCCAGATTGCTGGTATTTTTTTAATTATGAAGTTAGATTCCATTCCATCTCTCAAATGTCATTATGTTCATTTGCAATTGATACTTGATGTGATGACACACGTCTATTCAAATACATTCATTGGTCTTCTCTACTTCCACAGTTTGTGCCTCTGCGGAAGCTTTGCCGTGAATAAAACGTAATTGATGACTACCACGCGACCCTTTTTAATATAGAAAGAAGAAGAAAGAAAAACTGTTTATTTGTCACAGACACTGGAAAGGTATAACATAGGTATATAAGATAAGACATCACAAGGCATAACAGTAATCTGTGACAGATAGGTGCACACTCAGCTATATTGTTGCCTTGTGGTAGTGACCACAATACAACGCTGTTATTCTGTGTACACCTTAAATGCCGCACGGACGTTAAAGAGCACAATAATTAATTAAAAAACATAAAAGAAAAATTTAAAAATAAAATATACATAGGTACATAATCTAGCACATGAGTAGTACCTATATACTCATGTGTATCTAGGCAACAAAAGAATTATTATTACACAAAAACAGGATAAAAAAGTGTTAAAAACAATATATTAAAATATAATAACATAATACATACGCCGACTCAATTACTTCGTAATTAAGTCGGCGCATGTATCACATCGAATCCATGGATTTTATTTTCAACGCATAATGTTTATGCAACGGCGCGGGCGTGGGCGACCGGTCCGCAGGACGGCGCGTTGCGCGTCGCATATACTCGTAGGTGGCATCTATGGGTGGCATACAGCCACCGCATTAGCTCGCGCGCGGTGCGCTTATGTAATCATTGTTTACAAAGTACAAAAGGACAGTTTGTTATTTATAAAAGAAGTACCTATATCAGTGTTATCAGTTCCACATTCATCAACCACAAACTGTTGCATCAATAACATTCGTCACACTTCCAACCATCAGGCCTAATTGATACAATGCTGATAAATAATAATAATTTATCGAGTAGCCGCCTCGTGACGCCCAAACCACGGTAATAATATCTAACAGTATTGTAACTCCATACAAACGCACGAAACTCGAGTTATACCTACGCGCCTCGAGCAGAGTACCCATTAGACTGGGCGGACTGTGCCTACAGTACCCGCAGCCGCTATCGTGCCGCAGCTCGCATGCGGCGCGTCTGGTAGGTATATAACTCACGAAGGCGGCCGAGTTACAATACTGTTAGATTATATTACCGTGCCCAAACGTCGACATAGGTACCTACCTCGTCCGCAGATCACAACCATTACGTAAGTAACACTGTGTTTTTTATGTTTATTATAACTTATTGATTTGATAAAAGATATTTTTTTAAGTGACATTTAGAACTTGTTTTTGTTTTTAGTGATCTCAATTGGGGAGGTAAATCGTTCCAGCAACGCGTGGCGGCATATTTGAAACAGCCCCGAAATGCTGTTGTTTTATACTTTGGCATTGTGAGCGGATTGGAAGTGGAACGAATAGAGTACGAATAGTGGTCCTGTCTCCAACTTAATTTATTAAACAGGTACATCGGTTTTTGTGTGTTTACAACTCCAAATAATAGCGTAGCCAGGTGAAGCTGTCGCCGCCCCGCCATTTTTAAAATATTGGCTTGATTTATGTATGGTGTGACATGGCTACGACGTGGGAAATCGAGACAGAACCTGGCACAAGCATTTTGAACCCGTTGTATCAATCGGGTGGTTCTAGACAGTAGACATGGACCATACACAACATCCATATAGTTAAATTTTGCTAGAACCAGGCTGTCTACTAATCTCTTCCGCAATGCAACACTTAAATAACTTCTAAACCTATAAAGTAACTTTAACCTATAAAAACAATTTTATATGAATTGGTTTTCTTATAAACTCCCTCTTTCGCGTTAAATATAGAGATTAAAATTTGTCCATAGACTGATTTAATTATTTTATCTGACGTGAATAAAGCTGATGGTTGGGAACTCAAAACCTAATATTAAACATGTTTACCTATCATTATCATCATCATTAGCCCAGTATTTTAACTGTTAGGCGCAGGCCTATTCTACTTTCAGAAGGGTAAGTCACAGTCCACCAAGCGCTGGCCAAGTGCGGGTTGGCAGACTTCACATGCCTTTCGAGATTATTATGAAGAACTCACAGACATGCAGGTTTCCTCACGATGTTCTGGTTTAACGATAGGCGATAATTAACATTTTAATATGCACATAACTTCTAGTCATTTTACCCTTAGAGCACATGTCCCAAGGTTAAAAGGACTCGATCACAATATAAGATCAAGGTTACTATTTTGTAAGTAATTATTAATTACTAAAGAATGCCCGCGGTTACACCCGCGTTATTAAAGGCTTACTGCTCCGCTCCCGTCGCTCATAGCGTGATGTTATATAGCCTAATAGCCTTCCTCGATAAATGGGATATCTAACACTGAAATAATTTTTCTAATCGGACTAGTAGTTCCTGAGATTAGCGCGTTCAACCAAACATACAAACTCTTCAGCTTTATATAGTAGTATAAGATTATTTACGTATTCTAAGTTCGAAGAGACAGTTTTGTTGTTGTTATCACTTCTGTCAACATGGAAGTTCAGTTCGTTAGCTAACCTAGTTACGAAACTATAACAAAGTTGTGGGACAGATCGCTTAGTTAGTGAAATTGGCTAACTAGATAAGTAATGAATGTAGAGGACGCGCGTGAGGCTTGTAAGTATAGATGCAAGTGCCATTCCGTTGTCTCTGCCTACCCCGATGGGAAAAAGGCGTGAGTTTATGTATGTATGTATACCTATGTACTAACTACATTCTGAATATTTAGTTTTTTACCTAGTTATTGGGACAAAAAGCTATCCATGATAGATATTCTGGTGTGAGTTTCATTAAAATCCGTTCAGTAGTTTTGTGAAATAATAAAAACAACCTCGCTGCTAAGCATAGATACAATTTTATTTTATGTGGTTACTAGAGGATGCCCGCGGTTATACCCGCGTTATTTAAGGCTACTGCTCTGTTCTTGCTGCCGCCTGCTGCCTATAGCCTTCCTCGACAAATGGGCTATCTAACACTGAAAGAATTTTTTAAATCGGGCCAGTAGTTCCTGAGATTAGCGCGTTCAACCAACCAAACAAACAAACAAACTCTTCAGCTTAATATATTAGTACTAGACGATGCCCGCGGTTACACCCGCGTTATTTTAGGCTACTGCTCCACCCCGTCACTCATAGCGTGATGTTATATAGCCTAGAGCTTTCCTCGATAAATGGGCTATCTAACACTGAAAGAATTTTTCAAATCGGACCAGTAGTTCCTGAGATTAGCGCGTTCAGCCAAACAAACAAACTCTTCAGCTTGTATTTAATGCAGCATCTAAGTAATACGAATACAAGTTTCAAAAATAATTAGAGTGGGTACCATATATAATGAGTTGGCAGCTAATAAGGAGTGTCGTAATAAGTAAAAGTTAGCATATTAATATGTCAGTTATAAGCTTCGATTTAATTTAAACTAGCAGTAATTTTTTTTTGGGAACTGAATTAGTATCTAAGCGGAAACTTGATGATGACTAAAAATTGAAAATGGGCATTAATAAATAATAATATTTGGCTAAATTATATATCTTAAATGAAGTGTTTCGTATTAGTAAATAAGACGCTTCAGTCTTTTAAGCCAAGTTGACGGAGCCCCGCTTCGCAGGGCTCCTATTTTTGGGTACAGGGTCACAAGAAAACCTAACATAACCTACTACTACCTAACATTATTAGTCGCCAAGTCACTATTTATAGCTCCTTGGCTATTATTTCAATTGACTTGTATAGTTTATTTGCTACCTAAACACAGCTGCTAGCTTTTAGTTTTTATAACACCGTTAGTTCTGAATCTTATTTAATATAATAGTCGCGAAAATATTTAATCGCTAGCAAGTTATTTTATTAGTTGCAAACATTTAGTCATCTTTTAAGTGATTAGTCACTTGGAAAATAATAAGCTTTTATATATTAGTATAAGATAAGATATTCATAAGTTACCCACTCTTCTTCCTCTTAGCGTTATCCCAGTTTCAATCTGGGGTCCGCTTTCTAGTCTAACCGGATTTGGCTGAATATTAGCTTTTCCACAGAGCGACTGCCTGTCTGACCTCCGCAACCCGAAGGGATAGCGATATTCCATGGTTTAGACTAGTGTCAGTTTATTTAGAAGGTACTGACGCCCTGTAACGACTGTCAAAGATCTTCATGACAACCGGGACCGACGGCTTAACGTGCTCTCCGAGGCACGGGACAAGCGATAATTAACCATTCAATACGCACATAACTCCGAAAAGTCATTGGTGCGCGCCGTGGATTCGAACCCGATACCCTCTGCATGGCAGTCTGTTGGTATATCCACTCGGCTATCGCCGCCTATCATAAGTTACCCACTAAGAATACGATATCAGTTTTTGCAGGAAGTTCGTGCCTCTGAATAAACTGACTCTAGCCTAAGCCATGTAATATCGCTATCCCTGCAGGTTGCGGGGGTCTGACAGATCTAATTATTTAACCGATGACAGTTTGTAAACAGACGACGCCGTTTGTATAATGCCACATAAACCGTTTTTCTTTAGCTATACAATAAAATTGGACTAAAACTGAAGCTTAATAAACTAAACACAGAATAACAGCGTTGTATTGTGGATAGGTACTATCACAATGCACCATTAAAGCTGAGTGTGCACCTATCTGTCACAGATTACTCTTAAGGCTTGGGATGTTTTATTTTAAACGTTATATGTTAAACTTTTTCTGTGTTCTGTGACAAATAAATAGTTTTTCTTTCTTTCTTAAAAGTTTTTGGCAAACCGTTTATATTGGCAACTAGCTGTTTGCCGCGGTTTCACCAGCGTCATGAGGGAACTTCTTCGCGTACGCGGTACATCAGCTATCCGCCTGTTAACGTCCCGTCAAAATCAGTCCAGCCGTTCCAGAGATTAGCGAAAACAAACAGACAGTCAGGCAGACAGACAAAAATTGTAAAAAAATTTCATTTCAGTATATGTACCGTGTATACATCCACATGCATTTAGTAAAAAGCGGTTATATTTTGATATTACAAACAGACACTCCAATTTTATTTATGTGTATAAAGACATAAAGACATATTTATTTCTGCATTTTGGTTGTTTACAACACTTATACATGTCAAAACCCTATTCTAGATGAAGCCGGCTTTTCCTAGCTAAATGACTTCTTGAGAAGAAAGGCCGAAACAAACTCAGAGTCATTGTTTTTTTTGTCACTTCAATTTCTTTAGTCTTTTCTTCATCTTTCAAAGTCCAGACAAAAAAGGGTTTAGTATGCAAGTACAATGCAGGAAATTATCTGACGCTTTTGACTGACTCGGCCCACTGATGGCCCGCATTCAACAGCAATCGTACGGCTCAACCTTAATTGAGGGAGCCAGCACGATCTGTATCACTATGCCTCCACGCCATCAGAAGGTGTATGCATAAGCATGTCAGCCTAGTATAGATGTGTACCTTACGTATATGTGTATATTGTGTACAAAATTATGCCGAAGGACTGAGTGTCTATTACCAGGCCCCCGTCACTGGCTCAAATTGGCGCGATAAATACCTACCACTTCGTGTACCGTCATCGGTACAAACGACAGAGGGCCGCCGCTCGCCCGGCAGCGTGTAGGTACGCACGGCACGTTTTCCGCGCTTTCTTATAGAAATGCCGAAACCACGAAGTTATTTTGCAGTGGATGGGTGTTAAAGGCACAAAAGAAATGAAAACTTGTTGTTTTTCATTGCCGAAGGACAAACAAAGATTTATGTAGGGTAGACCGAGGCGAATCGGATCAGGGGGTGAATCTGATCAAAATAAGAAATGTGTGAATATTTTTAATACAGCGTTGACTAGGAATGCCAGCTACTGACGTCTCACAAGCCACTTTCACCCCGCACCTCCTGCCATCGGTGGCGTTTCGATCCGACCAGTACATGAGAGTCAGCGCCACTCGCCAGAAAGTAACTTTTTGTGTGCGTTACAATTTTCAGGCTCATCTAAAGTACATGCTTACTATTTGAGGGTGTTAATGTAAGAATTTGTGTTAAAACTTTGATTTATATAGCTTAAACGCCTTGGGAATAGGTCTATTTTAGAAAACATTTTAAATTTTAAGCACAGTATTATAGGTTTATAGGTGAAATGTTTATTTCAAAAGTCTTCAAGATGGGGTGATTCGGATCGCGTCGTCGGGGGCGAATTGGATCACTTGTTTAAAATTATTTATTTTGCTTTTGAAAAGAATTAAGCATGTTTATTCAATTAAAGATGGTTCACACATATAAAAGACAAACAATAAGAAGAACAAGCAGGAAAATGGTCCCCAAACAAAGATTATAGCCTCAAATGAAGTACTGCCCTAAGAATTAATCTTGAGTCTGGCTGCTGAGATAAAAAAAATCGATATACAATTTTACAAAGATTATTTTCTCTCTCCAATGATGTAATTTAGACACGTGATAGACAATAAAACCAATAATAGCATTTGTCTCCACCTCAGTATAAGATTAATTTTGACGAAAGAGATGCTAAGAAGAAACTTAAAACTGCCGAAAAAGCCGTGAAAAAATGAGAAACAGACTGATACCAAAGAAAATATTAAGACGACGAATAATAAAAGAACATCTTGAATAAGAATCGAATGCGAAGCACAAAGATTGGCTTTGTATTTACTGATTTAAAAAATTATTCATCCACCATCATGTGAAGAATGGTGTTATGAAATAGTGCTGATTTGGGTGGGAAAGAAGGCCCGTATCCAAGTTATTCATGTTTTAATAATTAGTATTGTTTTGATTGTTTATTATTTTAATATTGCTTTTGATACAAAAGCCTATAATGTTGAGAAAACCTTAATTTTATGTATGATCCCCGATAATTGGGGCGATTCGGATATTTCTCTCTTTCTTAATTTTGATTAATATTTTGCACAATTTATGAGTTATTTTAGTTTTGAAATGTTTATTATGTAGCTAAATAATTACTGCTTACCGTTATGGCAAATAACGTTACATATATTACACTTTAGTATGATTTTTATGTCCTCAAATAAAAAGTGATCCGATTCGCCTCGGTCTACCCTACCTAGTAAGTAATGGTATAAGATTTGATATAAGTTGGTACTTATATTAAATTTCATCTACAAATTGACACCATTTATTTTATTTAGAACAAAGGTAAGAAACGAAATACTAAGTATGTAAATGTTCGTTAATTGATAACTTAGGTTATCAGAAATAAATATAAATGTTGTTTTTATAAAATAAGATCTACTTAATGTCAGAATCTTGTGTGCATACTTACTGTATTGTCGGTATTGTGCCCGATAAACGGAAACAGGCAATAGGCCCCTACTACGAACGATTATTATAAAATTTATTTGCTTTATAACATATTACTTGTTGCTAATTTTATTAAACATATTAACAATATGTATTTACTAACTGACTCGTGTATATATAGGTATTTAGCAAATTAAAATATGGTTATTTCGCAACTTTCGTTTTATTACCAAAATCATCATAAGAACAACCCTAGCGCCTTCGTTTAATGACGCGCTTGTACGTACAGTCACACAATCTGCAACTCTTTGCATGCCTACTTAGGGTACATTTCGTGACATTTCTCTTCACTGCGAACAACGGCTATTATTATTAAGATTTTGTAGGTGATTATAGCGTAGGAATTTTGCTTTTGTATGCGAGTGATGTATCTGTTACAAAGTAACTATTTAGTAATCTGTGCTATTACTCGTTAACAAATATAATATGTACGTAGACGTTAGTAAACAAATAGATGTTTCAAAATAAACACAATTATAATTCGCTTCATCCCGTTAAAGATTAGGTACTTTGCTGTTGTCTTTGTGTTGTGGAAGATTTAATAGTGTTTGTTCTCAGCGTATGGAAGGTGAGGCTGTACCTAAAAGATTTAACAAGTCGGCACTGGTATTATATTGTATCGAATAAAATGCGTTAATTGCGTTATTTTATCATCCTGCCTCTTGGGCAGGCAGAGGGAATGAGTGTGACTCTCCCTTTCTGGCAGGGTCGCGCCAACCCAATTCAGGGCCTGTGTGCGAAATCCATGAAGTGCCTTTTTTTCGAAAAAATATATATTAACTGACGCATTTCACCCGGCACGCGGCGCCCCTATGATCCAGGCGCGTGTGTGCACCGTGCATATTGCACATAGGGGCAGTTCGGCTCTGCTTTCTAGGTGCCAGGGTTTATCCAATAAAACCACCATGCCAAGTTAGACGGTGAATGAACTACTGGTCAGCCGTAGTATATGCGGTCAACTGCAACTTCCCACCATCATTATCCTCATCATCATAATCAGCCCTGTATATAGGTACATATACTGTCCCACTGCTGGGCACGGGCCTCTTCTCACTATGAGAAGGGTAAGGCCATAGTCCACCACGCTGGCCTAGTGCGGGTTGGCAGACTTCACATGTCTTTCGAGAACATTTTGGAGAACTTTCAGACATGCAGGTTTCCTCACTATGTTTTCCTTCACCGTTTAGCAAGCGATAA
Source organism: Euclidia mi (assembly GCA_944739405.2). Classification (NCBI taxonomy): domain Eukaryota; kingdom Metazoa; phylum Arthropoda; class Insecta; order Lepidoptera; family Erebidae; genus Euclidia; species Euclidia mi. The sequence goes on along the minus strand of OX123195.2, from coordinate 72,485,048 downwards.
TTAACAATTTAATACGTACATAACTCCGAAAAGTCATTGGTGCACGCCGTGGAAACGAACCCGGACCCTCTGCGTAGCAGTCTATCGGTCTCTCCACTAGGCTATCGCTGCCTTGCTAACTTCCCATCGTATGCGGTTAACTGTATCGTCCCAGTACTGTTGCGGACCACCGCAACTTCGTACTCACTAGCGACTGGCCACAGAATTGAGGTTGGCGGCAAGAAGGTGCGTTGACGTTGTCCGTTTTCATATAAAAATCGAAGTGCGGCCAGCCGCATGCGGTGCGCCGCTTTGCGGCAAACCTAGTGCATTCACGCTCTAAAGAGGGGTTTACACGGGTCGATTGTCGCTTCACTAATAGCCTCACCAAGCCGCATCGCCAGCCCATTTACACAGGTTGCTAATATCGCTTGCGGCTCGGTCATTTTGGTCGAAAATGTCGAGCAGAATAGCTGTTTGTGTTAGTTAAAATAGTTAGTTGAATCGCTATTGTGAATACAACCTGCGCGAAACACTCCTTCCTGCGGCGATCGCCTGCAACTGATCGTTTACACGGTCGATTTTAGATCGCATGCGGCCAAAGTCGGATGCTACCTAACTTTGGGGCTTGCGGCTTTAGTTACTTGCGACCTAACCGAATTGGCATTTAGACGGTCGATTTACGCCGTGCGGCAAAAATCGTGCGACTTTAGTCACCCGTGTAAACCCCCTATAATGAAATGCCATGCTGCCACTGAGCGCAACGTTTTAGGAGAAATGAAACAAAAAGTACATAAAAATATGATGTTTAATCAAAAGTATTAATTAGCCTACTCAAGTTGGAACCGCGTGTTGATGGGTTCCTTCTCGCAAATGAACGGCATCTCCGCGTCACAGGACACGCTGCTCAGTTTGCCCGAGGAGCGCATCACTCCGCATCGCAACACTGAGTTCACAGGCTTGCGCCCATCTTCCCAAGTGTTGTACAACTCTTCCACACGCTGGCCTAGAAAACAAAATAAAAAATGCTGTTGAATACACGCTACTAAACGACCAGCTGGAAGACCGCAAATGAGATGGAAAGATGACATCGTAAAGTAAGCGGGCAATAATTGGTTGAAGACTGACCAAAACAGAACGGAACGAAAGTTGTTGAAGGAGGCGTAGACACCAAAATGGTCGAGAATGGCTTAAAATGATGATGATGACACGCTATTTGACTGTATGGTTGGCGTAGTAGTTTAAGCGGTGCCTCGCCGCTTGAAACTGCGCCGATTATTGTGGGTTCGATCCCTTCACGAGACAACACTTTTCGTTGTCCGAGTCTGGGTGTCAATTGTGTCCGTTAGTTGTATGCAATAGTCTGTGTGGTAACGGATTAAGAATATGGAATGTCACCACCCCATATCATCCCATGGGCGTCGTAAGAGCAGACAGAGGGAGCATATTATGCAGGGAATAGCACTGTAAGAGAAGGAAAACTTGATACAAACTCTATACCAACCCGTTTGGCCAGCGTGATATAGTAGGCCTTCCTCCTTTCAAAGGAGAGGCCTAGTCCAGCAGTGGACTGCTAAAGGCTGATGATGATAATGATGATGATGATGTTGTATGAATGTAAAGTCCTCCGACAGATGATTTATTCTTAGTGCGGGAGTAGTCTATAAACAAAGTTTTACGAGTGACCAGACTGGATAAAATAAACGTAGTGGTGTAAAACTTACCGTAGATGCTGATCCAGTCACCATCGCCGAGCCTGTCTTGGATGCCGATGAGCAGTTCATTGTAGGCAACAGGTATGGTGAGGTTCATGACCCCGTGGGCTTCGCTCAGGTCACTGAACACAACCAGGTTAGCCCCCTCAGCAACACACGTGGAGTGAGCCTGGGACCAGCTCTTCTTGTCCTTGTGAAGCTTCAAGCAAGTGTGCGTTGCGTACTCGAATACGTAGTCTGAAAAATTATCATAATGTTGATATTGAGTACACAAAGTGCTGGCAACATAGCGCAGAGAATTAGCAAGTTGAAGTGGCAGTGGGCTGGTCACATCTGTCACAGAACCGATAACCGTTGGAGTAGTCGTGCTCTAGAGTGAAGACCGCGCCTTGACAAATGTAGTGTAGGACTTCCTCCGGCTAGGTGGTGTGACGATATACGCAAAGTGGCTGGCAGCGGCTAGACACAAAGAGCCGAAAATCGGGCTCAGTGGCGTGCCATTGGAGAGGCCTAAATCCAGCAGTGGACTACGGCAGGCTGATGATGATGATGAAAGTGCTGGATTAAGAATACCAAGTGTCACTACCCTATTCGTTCCGTGGGTGACGTAAGAGGTGAATGATGTTTTTGTGAAGAGACGGACAACTTGACATCAAAACCTTCATCAACCCGTCTGGAGTTCTGGACAACGTGGTATAGGAGGATAAATCCTCCTCACAATATTATTTTTATTTTATTTATAGACTGACGCCTGTAATCCCCGTAGGGGTAAGCAGAGGTGTTATATTACACCCACATTTCGCCATGAATTTTTAGGTCCCACGTAACAAGGGGCGAGCCTATTGCCTATATATATTGTTACTGGGCACATCACCAGACTCCGTGCTGTTACTGAGAATTCGGAAAAAACCCAGTAACACTTTTGCCCGACCCGGGAATCGAACCCGGAGTCACAATGTTATTGTGCCTCAAATTAGGAGAGGCCTACGTCCAGCAGTAGACAGCAAAATGCTGTATTATATAATAATGACACCCACGATTCCCAACATACTTGCCAAACAGCTTCCTGCGGCCAATAATTTTGGCTGTGCGTAGTCGGTCAGAACAGAAGAGGGAAAATGTTGGGCCACTTGATACGACATGACACTTTTATAAAGAATATCTTGAAAGGCAAAATAGAAGGCAGAAGGGGTAGAGGATGGCCAAGAAGGACATTCATAGATCAAGTAAAAGAAAAGGTAAAAGTCACGTCGAATCAAGAAGTCAAAGCACTGGCTGAAGATAGGATATTATGGAAGGAACTCCACCGACAAGAGCTTGTCTCTTAAATTGAAGAGAGAGAGTAGTCGGTCAGACAGTCAGTACCGCAAGCATTTAATGTAGCATAGTTACCAGGGTCCAAAGTGCCACATTCTAGAGTTCTGGTTTCCTCGTCCTGTTTCTTAAAGCACATGAATGGTAGACGCTTCGTGCATGGCACTGCACGGATAGTTTGTCGGTCCATGCTGAGGCACTGGCCTTCACGAGGGTCCAACTGCTGAATCATATTTATTCCAGCCATATCTTCCAGTGGAATACCTGTTGAAATTGAGAAATTTCATTGTGTAAACGTGCGTTTTTTAATTGACACAAATAGGACTTTTTCCTTTGAAGAGATTGAATTTCGTAGTAATTATAGTCGCAGTTATAGCATTTCGAATTAAATGTTATTTTTATTAATAGAAATATTATTTTAAGCTAAGCATATTTATGTAAAGATTACGGGTTTTGCCACCAGAGTTGGCCACAACTTACAAGAGAAGAGGTAAGAAAAATCTTTAATGGTATGGGATGAAGTGTAGGTATTAACTTTTGGAATGGAATTCGATTCGGATCACGTCTTTTGTAACAAGGTCTCTGCGAACGATTAAGGACAAAAAATGACTCATTTGTTGACGTAATTGTTGGCCGCTGATGACCTTGACAACTTTACCCGGACTTTGGGTAGGTGCAGAATGCTACCAACTCGTTTACAAGTAAAACACACGTACCTTCCAAGGATGTATAAGGTCCATTGTAGTAGTTAGCGCGGGTGCCGATGAAGTACTCTGTGTCTCCCTGGATAAGAGATACCATCTCTTGTCGCAATGCTTCCGTGACTGGAGACGCGAGCATGGCATAATCTGTAATATAAAATAGGATGATTAAGTTTTTAATAAAAAAATATCGTCCCGTCTGTACAAAGGTTAGGCAGAGTTGTAATATTACACCCACTTTTCCCGTCATGAATTTTTGCCTATTGCTGCTACCGGGCAAATTGTCAGACTCTCCGGGCAAATTACGAAAACTCACTAATACTTTTGCTCGACCCGGGAATCGAACTCGGGGCAGGTTTCGATCGGCAGACGCCTACGCTATCCACGTGGTCTAGACCACGGAGGCACTTTTTAATTACATATTACAACGTATTTTAAAGACAAGACAGCTTCCGGGGTGACAAATAAACTAAGTTATCTTTTAGATGTTTTAAAGGACGTCCCGAATTCCATAATTAGTCAGCCGATTTCAATTTTTTTTTTGTTAGAAGTTTACACTTGCCGTCTAGACCTGTACTAGTTTTAATCAAAGTCAAAGTCAAAATCATTTATTCATTTAGGCCACAAAGTGACGCTTATGAACGTCAAAAATTTAAATTAATTACTAGATGATTCTACATTTACATTTACTGCCACGTTCGCAATGCAATAGGTAGAACCACGAGAAAGAATGGGCAGTAAAACTCGTGGCCACTCTTTTTAATTGCCAGTATAATGGTTTTACATGTTGTCTTTGTAATCGATCGGTAATCTAATCTAATAGGTATATAAAGCTGAAAAGTTTGTCCGATTTGGAAATTCTTTCAGTGTAAGATAGGTCATTTATCGAGGAAGGCTAACTAAAACATCACGCTATGAGCCACGGGAGCGGAGCAGTAGCCTTAAATAACGCAGTTGTAACCGCGGGCATCATATTAGTATAAGTAGAAATAACGAAATTTTGTAAGTAGTTACTACCGAACCTACTTATAAATTTAATTATTTCTAATCACGTAAATTGTGTATGGACATAATTATGTAGTAGGTATGAACTAGTTACATAAATACACACATACAAAAAAATACAGATAAGGTTAATTTGTCCCAACTACCTATTATTCTCAATGACTTGTAAGATCAAAGCAATCTTACATTTTATCATTATTTATAAATTAGGGTAAGGTTGCGATCATTGGACCAGCGCTTCGATTGGACCACTTCAATAACTCACGAACGATTTGGTTTAAAATTCGTTTGTAACATCGAAACGCTAGCTTTATGACCATAGGCACAGCTCGTGTACCGCCTGTGTCGTCGGAGGCTTGGTTGAGGAGAGAAGCGAGTCGATTCATTGCACGCGCTTTTGATACAAAGTTGTCGCAATATATGTCTCCATGTAAGTACAGTTCTATTAAGTACTCTAACGTATAATATATTTGATAACATTGGGCATTTATTGGTGTGGCTAATTACCAAAATAATTTGTTGACAACTATTTAATTTTTTTTTTTGTTTTTTTTTTATGAGGTTGTAGTGTGTTGCTATCAATGAACCAGTGCCTCTTTGATTGAACCGGGCCAATCATGGCAACTTCTCGAATTGTCGATTTAATTTTTTTTTTTTCTTTTTGAATGGCGAAAAGAGTATTATTCATGGAATGAGACAAGTATGGATTTAGCGTTACAAGCGTTACGTAAAGGTAAGGTGGGCTTAAATGAGGCAAGCAGGATTTACGGTGTGCCTGAAGCGACACTGAAAAATACGAAGGCCAAAGGTTGCAAGCAAATTGTTGGTTCAACGGGAGATCTGACTCCAGAGTTGGAGAAAAAACTAGTTGAACACATTTTAGAATTGGAACGATGTTTATATGGTGTAACACCAACTGTCATGTAAATGTTCGGTGCACGAGGAGTGCGCTTGTGTAAAAAAGGGTAAAAAGAAATGTGTAGAAATAAATGATGAATATGAGAGTTGATGGATATAAGGCAAGAGGAAGTCCAAAGAAAAGATGGATGGATTGTGTGAAGGCTGACATGAATGAAAGGCAGTGAATAATCAGATGACGGCTGATAGCAGAGAATGGAAGAAAAAGACATTCTGCGGACCCAAGTAATATGGGAACAGGGCAGGAAACGGAGAAGTATAAATTTAAGATTTAACTATACTTGTCTTTCAAGTGTTGAATAAAAATGTGATTAAAAAAGCGGTGCCTTTTGTGTTTTTTAAAAATAACAAATTTTTCTTAGGCACTTTGAATGGACCAGTAGGCCAATATTGTCTAAGTCCAATGATAGCAACTGAATGTTCCAATAAAAGATACAGTGGTCCAAACAAGGCGACCATATTTTATTTATTTATTGTTCTTTTGGCACTAAACGCTTAATTTAAAAAATAAAATACGAATACTGTGGATATTTCAATAAAAGTACTATTCATTTAACCAATTTCTATATTCCCTTCTGCTACAGTTTTGATTTTATGACGGTCCAAAGTTAAGTGGTCCAATAGTAGCAGCCTTACCCTAAGTATTCAGGAGTTATAAATTCACAAAAGACTGGACAAATACTTTGAGTTGTGCAGCGATATATGTAGTAGTCTTCACACACGGCTTTAAGTCAAGCTTAACAGTTGCCGTACGATTTTGACTTTTATTTCGTACAGCATAAGAACGGTTCAGTGGCCAAAGTATCTAGCTTGAGGTGTAGCCGTGTGCACGTATTGCTATAGCTTACCTTCGCCTCGGCACTGCTTGTAGGCCTCCTCCCATGTTGCTATGATCTTGTGTTGCGCGATCCATCCATGGATCTTCGGCTTGTACACGTACTTGCCTTGCACCACATCTGTGGATGATAAAAAATATTAATTAAGAGCAAAAATACAGCGATTGCCTGTCTGATCGCCGCAGCCCAAAGGGATAGCTACATTGCATAGTTTAGACTAGTGTCAGTTTATACAAAGATACTGACTGACCTGAGAACACTGCGAAGACTGTGCTGAGAGCACTGCGAAGTATGTGTGGTGTTTCTTTGACTGACAGAGTAAAGAACTGTGTGATAAGAGAGTGTTGTGGGGTAAAAGAAGATGTAGTGACAAGCATCGAGAAAGGTATGCTAAGATGGTTTGGACACGTGGAGAGGATGGATGACGATAGACTGACCAAGCAGATATATAAGGCAAGTGTGGAAGGGACAGGACGAAGGGGAAGACCTAGGCGGACGTTCTCTGACCAGATTGGAGACATCCTTAAAACAGGACAGGTTAGAAGCACCCTGAACAGAAGATATGCTCTGCATGAGGAATCTTATGGGAGTGAATGAAGCAAGAGAGATATGTCAAGATCTCTCTGCCTACCCCTCCGGGAAACAGGCGTGAGTATAGACTCACATACGTACATAGGTATGTACGTATGTACTGACTCCCTATAACGACTGTCAAAGATTTTAGCGATAGCCGGGACCAACGGTTTAACGTGCTCACTGAGGTACGAGGCAAGCGATGATTTACAATTCCATACGCAAAGGCAAGTCCTGGGTTTTCTGTGGGTTACTTTACAATTGATGGTTTTTGCTAAATATTTTTCAAACAGAGCTCTAAATAAAAAATATAACGTGTTTGCATAAAACCGTGGACGGAAAGAGGGAAGGACCGGGGGACAGTGCGAAACCATAAAGGTTCTTTCTAGTTTACTACTGAACCCTAAAATGAAGGCAACTAGCAACACTACAAAAAAATAAACATGATACAAGTGTCTGTTAATCAACAATATGGTGCTATACGCTTATCGGGAGATACTATGACCTTCCTACAATAATAAGCGCGCTATCTTTTTATTATAATTATTGAGGTAATTGTGACAGGTCAATGTACACATTATTATACAAATTATTTAAATACTATAGGATACCTCGCAGGCCAGGACAGCTACGCTCACATATTTTATTTTAATTTTAACGCATATTCCTGATCACTTCGTAATGCGCTTTTACGATGCCAAGGAACATACATGTCAAAGAGCTATGGCAGCTTCCCATACATCATTTTAGTTAATGACCAAAGAACAATGGCAGGATTTTACCTGTGAAGTGTTAGAAGCGTCTATAAACGTAACTTATGAAAAACTTATTAATATAATTATTTCGTATTTTGTACGTTTTTAGTTTCAACTATAAAAGCGTACGTTAAATTATCTAAATTGATAAACTATTTATTGAATACATTCATTTCCGGTGCTTGTTTAATGTCATTTTCAGAGTTACCATTTACAAAACAATCGTATTTGTTTAATAGAAAATAGGTAAGTAATCTTTTAAACCTACATCTAGAAACAATTCACGATAATGTTAAAAAAATATTTTATGTATATTATATAAAAAGAAGATTTTAATTATGATATAAATATTTTTTTACATTAATATATTTTTTTTACTTGATCTGAGATATCATTTAATTAGAGGTATCAGTAGGCAATTGATAGATATTTAATGACAACACTAAGTGAAATGCCTACATTGTCAGTATCCTTACTCCTTGCCCTTGTCTATGATCCCTATAGACCGTGCCACGAGAATATAGTCTTTTAGAAACAAAGAATTTCTACTAAGTAACTTAGCGACAGATCTGTCAAAAACAAATAATGTCAAATCCAATGAGCGCAACGGTACACAAATATGTGTCATTGCAAAGTAATATGTCAATTGATCGGGTTTTTATCGATATATGCGCTACCAACAGTGTTTTGTGGTACTGGAATATGTCAGACGCCTGGAATGTCAACATTTTGCGTTAATCCATTAATTTTTTTTCATTCTTAGGCATTTATCAAAGGATAAAACATATTTTTTGGATGTTAAGAATATTTTTGGTGTCGCAATGTCCTACGGTCGGCATCTCGGAAAAGCGGGTGCGGAATTGCAGATGGCAAACTATTATATAACGATTTTGTTTAAGTTCATTGTGACGTTTTCATTCATACACAATGTAAAATCCCTATGCCTAGACATTTAATGTAATGTACTAGCTAGTGGTATGTAATATTATTCATTAGTGGTATTTTTTTTTATATTTACGATAGCTTAGCTATTGACTATACAATCGAGTACCATGTTTGTACTCTATTATTGACATACATGGCTCTCTTTTGTTGACTTGCATTTACAGAATTACTTACGTGTGAAAACTAAAAAAAATCGGCAAATTCATGAAAATACTTCCGGGAAATTCGAATACTCAAACACAAAATAAAATATGTTTATTTTTGTAAAATTTAAAAAAAAATACTCACGACAAGAAGTCATAGATAATAAAATATAAATTCGAATACTTAGTAGCATAATTGAGCATTGAAACAAAACAACTCCTGTTCAAAAAGCATAACAGTTCATTAAGGCATAAAATCTCAAAAACAACTGTTAGAAACAAAGGTTGTGAAACCCTGAATGTGTGTTTGCAAAAAGTCTATCTTCTCGTGGCACCAACTGTCTGTGACATTGTCAACCATGCGTCGGAATCTTGCCTACATTCATGTAAAATCATTGAAACCAGCTCCCTCTTTATTGTGCACACGTAACAAAATTCGTTCGTGAATGTTCGTGAGTACACGGATTTCGATACATTATTGATGAAAAATAAACATTTCCATTTGGTCGTTTTTATTTATTTAAATGACACCTTCGACTTATAGCACATATTAATGTTAGCGACATTAACTTAGGAATATAAGATTTGAAATAGTTATACTTAGATTTAACACTGCATGAATCGTGTAAATCCTGTAAGAAATATTTACTTTACAAATTATTTTAATATTATTGTTAATATTATGGTACAAAATGGTAGAAAGTCGGATTTGTTACTCTGTTCAATTCTATTCAGTTATGTCACAGAGCTGTCATAATTGTCATTACACAAAAATAACGTCTGCCGGGTTATTTAAATTCTTGTGCGCAAATATTTTTGTGTTTTGGTGTATTTGTATTGCTTTTAGTGATATTCGCGTTGAATTGAGCGTCAGTTCCTCCGTGCATATTACAAAAACAAGCAATTACCGTCTTCAGTGTTTTATACGTCGAGAATTATTGTTCTCCGTGTAAAGTTTAGGCCCTCCTGTTTTGGAGTTTGGCCCATATCATATAAAAGTGTATAAACAATGTCTAGGAACAAGTGCTGTGTACCTATGTGCCCCATCACCAATAAGGATGGTAAGTAATGTAACAAACTCTTCTATCTACACCTGTTTATAAGTGAAGCTATATGATTTCTCGCAGCTACTCGCACAAACCTTTAAGTCAGTTTTGAAAAGCAAAGTGAAATAACTGATTCTGGATGCTATTTTTATATATTAGGAACAAACTGAAGTTAGTTTTGAAACCATAATAACAATGTAATAATCCTTAACAACCTGCATAAATATACCAAATATTATCCAATTGTACTCACTCGTTCATGGATAAAGCATTCGTATGATAAGCTGGGGGGCATAAATACTCTTAATCCTCACAAGTTTACATACAAACTTGGACGTACTTTAAAAACAAATTAAAATGTATGCTATAGTATAGCCTAGGATATGATATGTTATACCAGCATAACTTAAAAAATAAATATGGGTACTAAGAATGACATAGACTTAAATATTTTATGGGTTATTAAGACTAGTATAACAATTTATGAACATTATTGGTATTCGTAATAATATCTGCTAGTGTTGTTATCCCCTGTGTAACAATCCCTTCTTACCTGAAGGCCCCACTCCAAAGAAGCCCATTTATTTAGTAATCATAAGATGACAAACTTTTTCTTGTCCGTTGTATGAACAACTTATTTGACTTGTGAAATGTTTTTGTAAATCTTTTTTAAAGTGTGTTGGTCTGATATGTCAAAGGTACTAGCCGGATTGGGCCATTCACTAGTCGCTAGATTAAGTTGAGATCTATGATGTATTTCAGCAATTTATTTTTGGTTCTAGATGTACATCTACACAGCTTCCCTGATCCAGTAAATGATGCTGAGCGGTTTAGAACATGGGTCTTAAGGATTGATGGTGAAATAATTGGCCTGGATAATAACACCATATATAAAAATCGCAAAGCACCTATGTCATAGACACTTTCCTGAGTATGTTATTTTTCTGAGCAACCGTCTCAGTAAAATGGCTGTCCCACAACTGCATCTTCCAGGTAATTATTGTATCATTATTGTCTATGCTGCTACACAATGTACTATTATTGTTATGAAAGAATCAAATAAATATTAGACTTTTTCACAAATAATCATCATAGAGTACAGTAGTGATTAAAATATGCTAATAGTTCTTCCTTCTTTATTTACAGCTCCTCATAAACTCACCACTGTATTTAGTCAGCAACCCCTTGTTTCTGCAACTTCAACACAAGGAGAAAATCTATTAGATGCAACTGCAGGATTTGATGTTAACCCAATGCCTTCGAGATCTCAGGCATTGATGTCACAGACAATAATATCCGAGCCATCAACTTAACTTCAAAAGAGGCATTGCAAAACAGGTATAATAATTTTATATTATTTATTATTATAGACAGGGCCAGTCTGTCCATATGGTGAATGGAGCGGAGGCTGTGGCAGACTATGGGGCTTGCTAGCTCGAAAGCTTAGAGCTAGGGAGGCATCAAAATTAAATCTCACTCCAACACAAATCTGGTCACGGTCACTGGTTACATACTTAATATTTAAAAGTTTAGTGATGCTGAATTCTGAATATTAATAAAGAATCATTGATACATTAGCAAATCTTGCAGTGGAGTAGTTTATTCACTTACTCTTGAATGAGAGCTACAGTCAATGACATGACTTGCTACACATTCATAGATTTACACACACAACACCATCTAGTCCCAAACTAAGCACAGCTTGTACTATGGGTAACTAGATAATGGATAAACATACATATATACTTTTTTTTGTAAATACTTACATATTATACATATAAACACCCAGACCAAGACAAAAATCTATGTTCATGCACACAAATGTTTGTTTGACTTGAACGGGAATAGAACCCGCGACCTTTGACGTAGCAGTCGCTTACACTCCCGCTACGCCAACCGGCCGTTTATGAATCAAAACTGTCTACTTCTTATTCTGTAGGTATAATTTACGATCAAATCAGGTTTTCTTCGTATAGAAAGCTTTTTCAGTTTTAGAATGCTGTCAGATTTAGAAAATAATTGTAATTATTTGGGCAATAAAAACCATTTAAAATCTCGTAAATGTGTAGCGACCTTTGTCGCTGATTGTTCTTAATCAATGTTATCTGTACCTTTGACGACATATGCAATACCTATTTCATGATAAACAGTTGAGTAGTTGAGACATGAAAGTGTGAGAAACAAAGAAACAACCACACTTTCTTATTTATTATATGGGTAGATTAACCATTATTAATCTATTTGTATGATAGTAAGAACACTATGTAGCAAATTGCGAGAGAGAGATTTCCAGCAGAAACAGACTATAATAATAATGTTAATTATTTTGTTTTCAGCTTCATACAAGATATCTCATGCTGAACAAGCAGAGGTGAAGAAAGCTAAAAAAAAACAATATGCAACTTGGCAAGAAAACTGGCATGAATAGAATCTAAATCAAAAATCTAGAAAGAAATCAAATTTGCAAAGAATGTATCGAAGACAAGGGCATTCAACATTTTAACAACGAAAATGTCAGAAAATGGTAGAACCTTCTTTCTGATGCAAATAACCCAAGGTGGTAAGAAGTCTCAAGGCCGAAGATTTTCCTTAGACGAGAAGATATTGGCTCTTTCATTGTACAAGCCATCTCCCAAGTCCTACAGAATTCTTAGAAGAATGTGAGTGTTACCCTCAAGGCGATCTCACAAAAAGCAGTTGGAATCAATAAACCTTTCACCAGGCTGCAATGAAAGAATTTATAATCATTTAAAAAAGAGAGTGGCTAAGATGCCAGATAAACACAGATATTGTACCTTGGTGTTTGATGAAATGGCCTTTGGTGCTTTTTGTATATATAATGCAGCCAAAGATGAAATAGAAGGTTTTGTAAATGATGGAGAAGAACGACAACCTAATTTTTGTGACCATGTCCTGATCTTTATGATAAGGGGGGTTGTAAAAAAATACAAGCAACCAGTGTGGTTTTCTTATTCAGCTGGCACCACAAAAACATTGTCGCTAAAAAATCAAATTAAAACTGTCCTGAAGAAATTAACGGAAGCAAATCTACACGTTGTCACAACAGTTTGTGACCAAGGCGCCACAAATTTGGCGGCAATAAATAGCTTGATTGCAGACACTCGAATGCAAATGGTGAGAAATGATAAAGAGTACACTGGTGGCTGTTTTATAACAGCAAAATAAAATATTTGTATTGTATGACCACCTAATGAAAAGTATAAGAAATAATCTCTTAAATAAGAATTTGAAATTTACAATGAAGGGAAAAGAAAACATTGCGAAATGGGAACACATACAACTTCTTTATGAATGTTCACCTGGCTATAAGGGAGTTAAAATTATGCCAAAATTAACTGCTTGTCATGTTGTGCCGCATCTGATCCCCAAAATGAAAGTGAAACACTGCACACAAGTGTTCAGCAAATCTGTTGGTGCAGCTTTGGGCTTTATGGCAGGTATGTGAGATTTTGTTTAGTTTAATTTAATGTATGTGCAAAATAGACTATTTTAACAATTCTAGGCTCCCATTTGACAGAATATAAGCTTTTCCACAGAGTGACTGCCATCTGACATCTGTACCCCGAAGGTATATTCTATGGTTTAGACCAGAGTCAGGATATTCGAGGGTACTATTTCCCCGTAACGACTATCAAAGATCTTTTAATGACAGCCGTGACCGACGGCTTACCGTGCCCTCCGAAGCACGGTGCAAGCGACAAATAAGAGTTTAATACGCATATAACTTTGAAAAGTCATTGGTGCGCGTCATGGATTCATACCCGAGACCTCTGCGTGGCAGTCTGTTGGTCTCTCCACTAGGCTATCGTTGCCTCTGAAATATTAAGAATGTATAAAACATATTACAATCAAGTAATTTTGTTTTGTTGCAGAATCGGGTTGCATGCCCAAAGAATGCACACAAACTGCCGATATACTCATCTTCTTCGACGAATTATTCGACAGCGTCAACGGCAGTTACCACCAGACAATTGGAGGAAAAATTCACAGAACAGCGGTTACGCCAAAATCACCACATAGAAATTTATGGAACAAAAGTATGCCTATTTTAAAATCCATGAAATTTGATACTCCACTAAGGGGTGGAGTTGTGCCTTCATCAATGAGCTGGGTTAAAACAATAGAATCTTTTAAAAATATTACCCTTTTTCTACAAAGAAAGGGCATTAATTCAGTTTTACTGCGCAATTTCAACCAAGGCGCTTTGGAAAATTTCTGCGTTTCCATATGTGCACATGGTCACGGCAATATAATGCCAGGTGCCTCTCACTTTGTAGCAGCGTATAAAACCTTAATTTTAAATAATTTAATCTCACGCGGTTGGTTCCTATTGCGAAGCAGACGATGGCTTCGCTTTGGAATCATTTAAAGATTTTATTGCTGAGGGAGAGGCACCATTGTTAGAAGAGAGACAAATAAATATATATTTTGACCATGTGTCTATACCGGATCTAGATACCGATATTTTAATAAATAATAAAGACAAAAAAGCGTCGAAAAATGCGCAGCAATTGGTTATTGTAGTGGTTGGATAGCAGTAAAGGCCAAAACAGCAGTCTATAAGAGCTGTGCAGTATGCAAATTAGACACGGAAACAGAAGATTTGCAAAGTTTCCATAAATATATAAAAATTAAAGAATTCGAAAATAAAAGATGGCTCTGCTATCCCACTAGGTGTTTGTTTGACTTCTTTGCACAAGTTGAAAATATTACATAATATTATACCATATTAAAAACCAGTGCCACTAAAGAAAAGTAAATGGAATATATAAAATTTGTGGTTAGTGTAAATATAAATTTAAATTTTCTCAAATGTGAAGTACATGGTAAGACAATGAAAGAATTCATAATTAATAAAAATATTATTTTTTTTATTTACAACTGGTGCAAGGAGGTTGGCCACCTACTCACTGGCAAAACCACCGTATACCTACGACAGTGATGATATGTTTAAGAACTCAGCTCGTAATGTTTTTTTGAAAAGCAGAGGATCAAAGAGACGAGTACAGTAGCAAACTCCATATTAATGCTAGTTATACTAATTCATCTGCCGTAGATCAAATGGGGGTTCACTATTCCCATAGAGGGTTCCTTAAGGCGTGCCTAGAAGTCGAAAAGCATGAAAATCGACTTTCAAAACGTGTTCGCAACATATCTGCCGTTTTGATATCTTAAAATATATATATATTTTTATAGAAAAAAAATATATATATGGCAGGCACTTGTTCCGGTTCCTACTATATTATATAATATCATAGTTTCAAAAATTTCATAAAATTTGCGTTATTTTAGCAAAGCTAAAAATTATACACGTTATTTATATTATTATTATTATAAACATATATTTACAAAAACAGACCCATGGGTTGGTTCAGTCCTGCTATTGAAGTTGCATGATTTTGATTTTCTCACGCTTCATTTCGCAGATAACTAGTGTTTTAGCAAAGCTGCCATTTATATATGTTTTTACATCATTATTATACATGTATATCAAAAAAACAGACAGATAGGTCGGTTCTAAAATGCAGGCAGACTACATAATACTTTCGCAGTCATGCTAATGGAGATACAGGATATTGACTTTCTCACTCTTACTGGCAATGACAGCGAATCAGTATGAATACATGTGAACAGTGTTTTTAAATATATTTTTTAATTGAAATTAAGAGTTATAAATTACTAGCGACCTGCCCCGGCTTCGCACGGGTGCAATGCAATATTACCTATGTATGTATGATACATATAAACCTTCCTCTTGAATCATTCTATCTATTAAAAAAAACACATT
The DNA here is from genome assembly GCA_944739405.2 of Euclidia mi. Lineage (NCBI taxonomy): Eukaryota > Metazoa > Arthropoda > Insecta > Lepidoptera > Erebidae > Euclidia > Euclidia mi. Next base: position 72,469,309 of record OX123195.2, on the reverse strand, counting down.
AAAATCCGTTGCGCAATTTTAAAGATTTAAGAGACTGACGCATGAGTTAGATTCATCCTGTGATATAAACAAAAAAATGTACTACAAGATGAAAAGAAAGCTTACAAACTCGATTTTTTCAGTTTAGTCAGATAACACCTTTGTCCACTTACCCCTTCAATTAGTTTCCATAAAAGTAGCAATAGTCCCTGTTGCGGCTAACCCGTGACTGTACTTAATAGTGCAGTTATGGAGGCTCCTCAGTAGGTGTCCCATCACATTCTAGATTAAAACTCTCAAAGGGCCTCTGCGCGTTAGACCTATGTCTCTGTGTACGCCTGCCAAAGGGCCGATTATTGTTCTAACAAATTAGAATAATACCCGTGAAAGAGAACCAAATATAAATAACATATATAATTTTTAGCTTTGCTAAAATAACACAAATTGTATGAAATTTTCGAAACTATGATATTATATAAAATATAGTACTAACCGGAACAAGTGTCTGCCATTAAGTTTTAAAAAGATAAATATTTTACGATATCAAAACGGCAGACATGCTGTGAACACGTTTAGAAAGTCGATTTTCATGCTTTTCGACTTCTAGGCACGCCTAAAGGAACCCTCTATGGTAATAGTGAACCCCATTTGATCTACGGCAGATGAATTACTTTAACTAGCATTAAAATATGAACTTTGCTACTATACCGTGAGTCTGCGTAACACTGGCTCTTAGACTAATACAAAACAAATTAAATAAATGAGAAAAGTTAAATAAATAAAATAATAAACAAATTAATAAATGGGTACATATATCAATCATTATTTTTTTATTTGGTGATTTTAGCATAACTTACTGTGATCTTACTGCTGTAAATATTGTGATTTTTGGAAAATAAACGTCACTTATAAGCATTCTCTATTGTTTTATTTATATTTCCAAAATAATTTTGACTATAATTATAATACTTGACTAACATAAACGACCTCTAGCGGCATTTTTTGTAAAACAGACGGCAAAAAGTGGCCTGTAGGTTAAAAAGGTGGCGCTTGCGTCGCCTAAAATGTCGAAGTTGCCAGTCTATTTCCAGGTATAATATATTAGTCTATGTTGTCAACGTTCTTTTCTTTCCGAAAAGCTTGTTTGGTAGTGTTCTTGTTGTTTTCGCAGTTTTTTGTTGAATTATCTTTATTTTTGATTCTTGCTTACCCCCTGGACTTGAATCGCTGCCCCATACGACGACTTGTGCTTTCTTACGGACTATCTGCGCTCAAAACATCTGGACCTATAGCTTTTTCTACACGGACTTCGATTTTGCCTTAAGATTTTGTTATGATGCGAAGTAGCAGGCCTACATGCATATTGTGCGTGAATTGTAACATTTGCGTCAATACTCTTCGGCGATATCGCATCTTAGATCAGAACACAAGAGTTAGTACTTTGCTCTGTAACTGGGTTTATCCACAAATCGTAAGTTTTTAAACATTATTATACTTACTTACTTACCAATTTAGCGTAAGTAAGTTTCAGTGAATTTTCAAAGCAGTTCAAAATATTACAAAATTCGGTAACATTAGTCTATCTAGTTGTAGTGTGATGCATTTTCTTTGCCTGTAGTAATAATTGCTTTTCTTAATTTTTAGATTACTGATGATGATTATGTTTGTGAAGCATGTTGGGAACTCGCTATGGATTGAGTAAATCAGAGTTTGCAGCAAGATGCTAATGAAGGTGAACAAGCTGGATCGTGTCCACGAGGCCATAGAAATGTGTGCCTTCTGTGTGGATGTTCATTAGTACGAAGGCAAAGTGACAAAATATTAAAAGATATAGAACCACGTCAGGTGCATTCATCTTTAATTAAGTAGTATTTATTAAATAATAAATCCTTTTGCATTGTTTTATTACTAAAGAGTTTTATAAGTCTATTGGTGTCTCTTTTAAAGCAATCTAATACAGAGAGATTGGACGTTTAGACTAGAGAGAACATGCCCTATAAATTTCCTTATACCGAACGTGCAACATGTAATGTCAGTTGGTCTTAGTTGGTTAATCATAACGTCAAATTACGCGTCTCATTTAAAGAGGCATAGACTCTTTACATACTCATATCTTTGACTACATTCTCTAAATAGCCGTGCTGTGATCTGTCATCAGTGTAAAATTTGTTGGACGTTTGTGTTTACATTTTTAATAACTTTTTTGCATGTAAATAGTAAGTAAGCTTATAATAATTAAATAGTGTGCTCATTAATTAATACACATCGTGTATGTGATATCGGGATGTGGATTCCGCTATTCTCGGAACGGAAATAACAGGAGAAACTTTATCTTCTAGCAGTGAGTCGAAATTTTCCAACAAATGTATTTACTTTTCTCGTATTAATGCTATAATGAGTGTTAAGTTTACACAATATCATTGTATTGCTAATCAAAGGAACAGCTCGCATACGTATGTGTTATGAATTTAACTCACAAATTGTTATTTTGTACGTATTTATTGATTTAATAGCCTTAGTGATGGGATTTGACAGTGAAAGGACATATCGATGTTTTTTGAATGAGGGATAAATACGGCAACTATCGGACATGAATGTAAAACTGTAGCTGGAAGCGACAGCGGGTAGCCGCGGTTGCTTAGTTGGCAATAAACAAAGACGTCCAGCGGTCTAATTTTCTATCGCGCGTTTGATAGTAAACGCAGTTTAATGTACATAATTTACTTAGATACCTAGCTTAAAAGTAGCGTCTATTAACCTAAAGCCAAGTGTTCCAGTGTACGCGCGTGTGTGTAGGCTTACATTTTTGCATCTATAAAATAGTAGATGGATTAGGGATGTGAGTAGCATTTTTTATTATTAAGAAGGTGTTTTTTATTACAGGTTGCCTATTAATGACGTCACACGAAAATTTTGGATAAATGCCGTTGGACGGCCTAGTTTGATTTAGCAGAAGTACCATCGTATTTGTTCAAGTCATTTTGAGAAAGACTGTTTTTTAAAGACAGAAAGCACCTGGCGTCGCTTAAGACCGAAAGCTGTGCCTACATTACATTTATGCACACCCGGTAGAATTGTTTATCCAAAGCTAAACAAAAAGTGTGTAATTTTAGTTTGAACATATTAATAAAATATAATAATTACAACGATTTTTATTAATCTACCTACTTCTATATTATTTATCATACTAGTGCTATCCTGACTGATCAAAGACGTCTTGCCTTGTAGTCCGCTACATAATATTCTACCATAAAATATAGCCTAGATTTCTTTCACATTCACACAACATTATCTGGTCCCAAACTAAGCATATCTTGTACTACAGGTGCTAGAAAATCGATAAACATGCATATATACTTTTCTGTAAATATATTACATATTATACATAGTACCATCCAAGACAAACATCCATATTCATGCACACAAATGTTTGACTTGAGCGGGAATCAAACCCGCAAGCTCCGGCGTGCCAGTCGGATTACCTACAACTCAAAAAAATCAACGTTATATGATGCGACGCAAACAAATTGCCAAAGCCTGCCGTGCCGCATTAGCCAATCTGGTATAATTTGTACAATACATAATCTAAGTGACAGTTTCTTAGCATCGCATCGCAACGCATCGCTCATTAGTTTATGAATACTTTTTGTCAATAGATTTTATGGTTAAAACGAAAATTAAACACGTGATTTTTTTAGTACTGTCTGTCTGGCAAGTCTTTGCAAAGCACTGTCCGGCGTAAACAGCAAAAACTACAATTTCAATATTTTAGTTGTTTACTTCTATGGCTTAAATATATCGACACATACTAAAGTTAGACATTTGACCAAAAATATTTATCGATAAATCATCACTGTTACGAACAACACTCGGTTTCCTAACTCTATGTTTTGTCAATTGTTTTCCTACCACGAGGCTGCTATAAGAGCGTGCTCTTTCTATCATACTGCATGTGCCATTAGAAAGAAGATATCAATCATAGCAACCGCTGTTGTTACTTCCATGCCTTAGGTTATATTTCTTTGATCTAATACAAATTGTCTGTTTTTTATAAATTATGGAGTAAGTATTTGATTACAAAAAAAATCCTTTATTTTATTTGCAGCTGTCACCTTCAGATAAGGTTTGTATGCCTGTTGGTGGCGCACTAAGAGAGATCCCATATCCTTATCCTTACTAATATTATAAATGCGATGTTTATTTGTTTGTCTGTTTGTTACGCACGAAAAAACTACTGAACCAATTAGAATGAAACTAGGCGCACAGATAGACCATAACCTGGAATAGGATATAGTATACTTTTTATCCTGGTATTGAGTTCCTGTGGAATAATTTTCGACTTCCACGCGGGCAAAAGCTAGTTCCTTATAAAAGCAAGTGACTTGTACCTATTTGTTCCCATGACGTCTAATCTTATGAGCTTTATATTGAAATGTACCTAAGGCTGCCAAACCGTGGCCAAGTGAGTTAGGTACAATACATATCAACATAAATTGTACGGTAGCTGGCGACGTCGCTATAGTCTCATAATGAGGTGGGGCTCTAATACTCAATAAAATTGTGAAAGATAAAGGATTACATAAATCTTACATAGTCTACATCCCTATTTCGTGATGGAACTTTGATTTTTTAATATTAGGTACTTATCAAGTCTAGACACTGATCTTGAATCAGTCTAGGTATATCCTATCAATGCTTTTTGCACATCACCACCCCTTATCTAAATGTATTTAATGCATTTGTGTAGTTACAAAGTTGTTTTCTATTAATATAACCTTAAAATATAAACAATGTTCATATCTTTTTTTACGGCCTCCTAAAATAAAAACTCTTGATGATTATGTTTAAGTAATAGAACCCCTTTGTTTTTAACATTTTTTCATTCATAGACGCTTCGAATTGATTTCAAATAAAGTGTTGTATGGGAACTTGCCACTGTTCTTTAGCATCTATAAATGAAATATACCTTGTTTGATAGAATATATATTGCTGATTCTAAAGGTAAAAAAATCGTAACTGTAGGATGCCAGGTTTTTGAGTTATTATGCTTAGAAGTTTTATAGGTTATGTCATTAATAACCATCTATTTAGTATATTGCTGCATCAAATAATAATTAATTGGTTTATAAAACTGAAGGAGCTCGATAGCATAATACTATTTATGCCCACTAGTAAACATTATTAACGATTACGCAAGTTAAGCAACCCCAGGTGTGGGCACCACTTGGATTTGTCTTAAGCTCCTCTATGCATAGAGAGCCCAGTCTGTTATCATGACATATTTAGATATCAGTCGTTAAAATCAGAGGTTCTTATGCAGCTTTAAGCATACTTATGCTATCAATATTGACTATTTATTTACATACTGAACGTTTTTTCAAAGAAAAATAAAACACGACTGATTTCCCAAAAAAATATATAGCCTATGTCACGTGAGGATTCCAACAATAGCCCCCTCACCGAAATCGGTTCAGCCATTTAGAAGTTATGGCGGAATAAAGAAACTCACATACATTTCATATTGCAATTCTCTGTGACATTTTGACGAAGCCTATTGCGGATAACCGTATGTATATTTTTATTTCATGGTGCATGAATAAATGAAATATGATTTATAATAAATTATAAAAACAAAAACAATTCTTACACTACTTTTTTGGGCAGTCGTATAAAATAGTGAGCCGACGACGGTTTCTTAACGTGTTACTTACATAGGATTACCAAGGATAAAAAGATGTTTCAGGTTCCCTAATGTATGAAAAAGGTTTGGTGAATAGTAAAAACACAAGATTTCATTTTACAATATTTTATTATTCATCATCCTCTATAACTAGCACATCATAGAAAAAGGCAGCTGGTGCAAAGATATTTTATTGATGTCTAGCCCATCCCAAATACCAAACGATGATCATTACATGAGCGCAACATCCTAGCGTCCGCCGACCAACGAGGCAACTACAGCAATATTCAGTGATTCCTATTCGTCCAGGTAGGTATATATTTTCAATCAAAACATAAACATAATATTGTTTCCGACTTATGTGTCTTGATTTTATTCTACCTCTTATTAAAATAGCGTCATCACTGCCTCTGATATTATATTCAGTTGTTTCTATATTATGTTCCCTACGGACTTCAACTGCCGTGGCCACGACCACGAACTCTCATTTTGGCTGTAGAAACCGGGTACAAAACAATATCCAAGAAACAGGGCAGTATCGGAATCTTTAAGCACGCACAAGTCACAAAGAGGCAATATCAGGGTCCATAAACAGTTTGAGTCATATAACAAGAAGCGAAAACAGAGTCCTTGGGCAATTCGGGTCAAAAATAATACTGAAAACAGGGGAAAAGCAGCGAAAACACTCAGAAACACAAGCAAACAAGCGCGGGCGGGCGACAGCGAGATGATGTGAAAAAAATCGAAATGTCAAATGTCATGTTGTATTTTTTTTTTGCGCCCAGTTTTACTTTAAATGTCGAAAGAAGTTATCAATACTGTACTTTGTTTAAAATCCGCATAGAAATAAACGTAACAAGCAAAAAAATAGTATTATTAATATTAATTAACTATTTAAATCTCTTAATCTATAAAAAACATTCATGATTCTATCTTAGAAAAATAATTATTTACTCTGGCAACCTTGTGGCTTTCTGACAAAGAGATTGGATATGCTTTCTGACAAACCAAAGAAATGGCCATTACGAAAAGCCGGCAATCAATTAACATAATAGCTATTTTTAATTTTATACTTTTTTACCTAGCCTTATCTAAATTAGACTAAATTATAGAAAATCGTATTAAAATATTTCATGAATTTTGGTTGTAATGAGTTTTTAAGATGCTTTTAGTGCACTGAACTAAAAATCTGCCATAGCTCTTTAAGCTTCTTGCGGCCTATAATAGGGTTGTTTCCAACTAGTTGAATCAGACACTTTTAATGAATTGTCAAAAAACGATCTCTTTCTTCGGATTTGTATGAAATATGACTATGACGTCATAAAGCTTTGCTGTCAAGTAGAGTACTTATTATCAATAAATTGTCAATAAAAAATTTAAAATATTGTTTTAACATTAATTTATTAATAAAACTACTATTATTTTTGCATGTTTTACTTGATAAAAATACTTTTATTATTTATTTCACTTGCAGGAAACATCCCTATTGCGCTGTGTCTGTCAGTTTGTCAGTAAGAAAAAATGAGATTTATATATAGAGTGAGTGAGAGTAAAAGTCCTTCTAAGTAACCTTAGTTAGCGCTCATAGCCGCGCTTCTGATGTCCTTACTGACTATACTGACATATTATCATTGCAGACCCTAAGTTGGAACCGAGTTCCTTTTATGACATAAATATCCACTAAGGAAGGATTTTTTATACACGGAGACTGCCTCCGTGGTCCAGTGGATAGCGTATGCGACTACTCGAGGTCCCGGGCTCGATTCCCGGGTCGAGCAAATGTTACTGGGTTTTTCCAAACTCTCACTAAACATTTGTTGGTAAAATGTGGGTGTAATATTACACCTCTGCCTACCCCTTCAGGGATACAGGCGTGAGTCTATAAATAAAAAAAACTAAAGGGGGGTAATATAGGGGCAATTGAAAGATTGACTGAAAACCCGCTGGTTTTGTAACTAGCACTTTTAAAAATGTGAGCAATAGCTAGTATAAAATAAGTTAACAACATAGTCATCACTTCCATGCTGAGCTTATTACAAGCAATAATATTTATTGTTCATTAGACAAAAATACGACGTAACACTTAATGTTCTTATCTTTAAATTAATTTGCCTCGCAGAAATGATCGTTATATGAACAAGGGATTAAACGTGCTTCTTCTGTTTATACATCGGTCTTATTAATAAACTAGGATTAGCGTCAGAACAACTTTACTCCAAGACTTAAGCCAAGATTAGGCAATTATGGTATTAATAAACTAGGAGTAAGGACGGAGTTAACTATTCATAATTTACTCCGGGAATAAAAGTTACTACGCGGAGACCCATGGTTTAACGCTGGAGTAAGCAAGGAGCAAGCATCTATTTGTCACGGGGTACGGTAGACTAGATCGAAACTTTACCTGAATACTAAAACATAAAAAATAAAGATTTCGAGTCGACAACATATATCCGCAAAATTCGGATTGTCGAGTATTTTGTTAATTTCTAATGCTTCTGACAGTATTACAAATTATAATAATAAAAAAGACAGAAAAGTCACTGTCACCGAATAACAGTCATGTTGAATACCTACCTACTATGTAGTTTGTATACCATGTGTAAATACTTCTTGCAGTTATATTTCTTATCGGTATAAACAGTTTGTTTAAACGACAATGATTATTAAAGTATCCGTCTATTATGAGAGAATTGTGTTACTTCGAATTTACGCGAGCGAAGCTGCGGGCAAAAGCTTGTAGATTTATATTGTATTTCCAACTTTCATTGGGATTTATATACATAACGCAAATATATTTTCACATTTGTTTGGTGTTCGTTAGAGTTCTTACTAGTATCTGATTTTGTAATTTTATTATTGTGGGTTAAAATTAATAGAGATTATTTCATTGAAGATTGCCAACCAACACAAACGCTTGCCAACCTATACAAACCTAGCCAAATACCCCATTCGCACGTTTGCGTTTGTGATAGTTTGCCGAGGTTTGGCAAACGTGCGGACGCACCATTACATATGTACGTGTTGTTCGCTTGGGATAGTTGTAATCCCTACTATAATATTATAAATGCGAGAGTGTGCACCTATGTATGTATGTAACTATGTATGTTTCGTTTTCACGCTAAAACGGCTGAACCGATTTTGCTAAAATTTGATATAGAGATACGCTGGACCATGGAGACGGACATAGGCTACCATAAGATGCAAAAATTAAACTGGGAGGGATTGTAGGGAGGCTAGAAATTTTTCTGCACAAATTTACCTCTTGGAAGTAAGAACGTATGCGCTATGATAATTGAGTGCGCTGTGCGTATATCTGTCAGTACTGACACATCATACAATATAATGTCATATTGTGCACGGTGATTACATTATTCGCATATATAAACTAATAATTATAAGTACTACGCTTAAACGGCTGAAACAATTTTGTCTACTAATATTATAAACGCGAAAGTGTTTATAGATATATTATATTGGACATGTATTGCAACATGGCTTTGACATTTGACTGTATGCAAGGCGATGTTATTATGTAGATATAATACTAGGTATATAGTGTCATAAATACCTACTGACCGAGCTACTTTGTGTACTATAGAGTTTCTGAAGTCTTTAGAATAATCAGGAGTGTCTTCCCACAACTTGAGACTGAAAGTAGATTTGTGTTACCCCGAATTTAACGCGCGCGAAGCCGCGGGCAAAAGCTAGTTGTCAAATAAAAGTGTTTAATAAAAAGTTTTTATTCGACCAGGTCATTTTGTTCATTCTTTTTACTTTTAATGTCAGTGGGTTGCCATAACGTTTACCCTAATCTCAGTGTAAGAATAGTATTGTTACTCCGAACTTACTTCGTATTTATTAATACATTATTAACACGTAGCTATTCCATAACAGAACTAATCTAGAATTAACTATTACCGTTGTTACTTTGGAGTAAGAGAAGAATAAGCATTTTTTATTAATAAGACCGTTATGTAGTAAGTGAAAGTCAACGTCAAAATCATTTATTCATTTAGGCCACAACGTTACGCTTATGAACGTCAAAAATTTAAGTTAATTACTAGATGATTCTACATTTACATTTACTGCCTCGTTCGCAGTGCAATAGGTAGAACCACGAGAAAGAACGGGCAATAAAACTCGTGGTAACTCTTTTTAACTGCCAGTATAATTGTTTTACATATTATCTTTGTAAGGAGCTGCAACTGTTTCACATTGTGAGTTATCTACTAATGCAGAATTTAATAGTTATTGATATCATACAATGTACATAATATGTAGATATATAATGTACTTTATGACCTAGATATTTTAAAGACTTGCGTTAATTAAAGGAAATATATATCTCAAATCTTTATTATTATAGTAGTTTAGTATTATCAGGTATAACAAACTAGTTCACCTGACGAACTTCGTACCGCCATATTTTTTTTATATTTTTACTGTTGTGTTATTTTTCATATTTTGTTTCATTCAAACCATCTCCTCCTCTAAATACCGAACACATAAAAGAAAGATTATCCAATTTGGTGCAGCCGTTTGGTAGTTATTGAATGCGCGTATAAACATTTCTGTGATTAATTTTTATTTGTATAGTTAAGCTGGTTTTATTGCCTTATTTACAAAATCCAAATAAATGCCTAGGAAGAGCTTAGTATGCTCGCACGAATTCGGTTCACACGAGTCGTGTGAAATCACACTTTTAAAAAAGCTTATTATTTTCCAAGGGACTAATAACTTAAAAGGTGACTAAATGTTTGCAACTAATAAAATAACTTGCTAGCGATTAAATATTTACGCGACTATTAAATTAAATAAGATTCAAAACTAAGGGTATTATAAAAACTAAAAACTAGCAGCTGTGTTTAGGTAGTGAATAAACTATACAAGTCAATTGAAATATTAGCCGAGGAGCTATAAATAATGACTTGGCGACTAATAATGTTAGTAGTAAGTTAGGTAGGTAGGTTATGTTAGGTTTTCTTGTGATCCTGTATCCAAAAATAGGAGCCCTGCGAAGCGGGGCTCCGTCAACTGGGCTTAAAAGACTGAAGCGTCTTATTTACTTATACGAAACCCTTCATTTAAGATAAAATCATTTGCCAAATATTAAAATTTGTGTTATTTATGAATGTCCATTTTCTATTTTTATTCATCATCAAGTTGCCGCTTAGATTCTAATTCAGTTCCCAAAAAAAAATACTGCTAGTTTAAATTAAAACGAACCTTATAACTGACATATTAATATGCTAGCTTTTACTTATTACGATACGTGATATTAGCTGCCAACCCATTATATATGGTACCCACTCTAATTATTTTTGAAACTTGTATTCGTTTTTCTTAGATGCTGCATTAAATACATGCCTTTTTAAAAAAAATGATTATTTAGTACGTGGCGTTCCGCACGAAGTGCCTTTATTCTCGTGCGAATCGACTCCTTCATATATAGTAGTGGGCTATTGGCACAACTTATATTATTAGCTGTATCGAAGAAATAAAGAATAGCTTGATTTTTCGATATAAATAATAGAGAAACGTTAAACGTCACAACATGGAAAAAGCTTACGACCGAACCGAAGGTAAGTGGTCAAATTTGTAACACTATACATATGATAATAATAAAATAACCTTTGGGCATCTGACTTTAACAAAATACAAAAAAAAGTATGAAATAAAATAGTCAGTACACGTGATTACTTTTCTTATACTAATATATAAAGCTGAAGAGTTTGTTTGTTTGGTTAAACGCTCTAATCTCAGGAACTACTACACCGATTTCAAAAATTCTTTCAGTGTTAGATAGCCCATTTATCGAGGAAGGCTATAGGCTATAACATCACGCTATGAGCCACGGGAGCGGAGCAGTAGCCTTAAATAACGCGGGTGTAACCGCGGGCTCATCTAGTGTATAAATATAGCTAGTTTTATTCTGTCATATCTGGGTTATATAAACTACTAAGGGGTTCCCGGGCTCCTAGACGTGTCTTGGATGCAACCGGGATAACGGTAGGACTATGATGAAATATAACTAGTTTTATAGAAAACGAATCAAGTGTGAAATTTTTATATCATAATTATAAAGTATTGAGATTTCTTCATTATTATTATTATGAAATTTTGACATTGTCTATAATATATATATTTTTCTTTACTTTATTTCATTTTAAATTATTTAATAATTGCCACTTGTGGCAAAATAGAAGGACCGTGCACCAATCTGACCAACTTATTTTACTGTATTTTATGTGAAATAAATATCATTTCATTACATTTCATGTGTCCCACTCCCAGGTATATAGTGGTGACGAAAGTGTGTGTAAAAAGCCTCAGATTATGAAATGAGCACTATGAAAACTAATGCAAGACCTAGTAGAATTTAAAAATACACAATACACACATACAATAACTAACTAATTATAAAGTATAAAGTGTACTTACCAGTGCTAATAGCCAGTAAACTGGCACAGATAATGAAAGCCAACATGTTGAGATGCGTACTCCGAGAACAGTCTGCTCCTACTGGCAGATCTCACAGCAATAATACATGTTTATAACTCTTACGTGGCTATTCCTTATCAGTGAAGATAACTTTTTGCCAGGCCCCCTCAGGCGCGAGGCCGTCGGCGGTCGCCGACGTCGCCGACGCCTAGCGCCGCCACTGGCTGCTCGCATTTCTCGTTCTTCTCTCAGGATAAAAAAAAATTGGGCAAGTGCGAGTCGGACTCGCGCACGAAGGGTTCCGTACCATCATCTATAAAAGAAAATCACGTTCGTTGTATGTATACTTAAATACTTTATAGGTTTCTACCTGTTTATTAAGATCGAGTAACAAATTGCTTAAAAATTACGTTTGTTGTATGGGAGCCCCCCTTTATTACTTACTTTTTTTAAATTTAATTATTTATTTTGAAAGTTAATATACAACTACATATTCTGTGAAAATTTAAAGCGTCTACCTGCTACAGTTAGTAATTTTGAGCAAAAAATACGATGGGACCCCCCCTTAATATTTTCATTTTTTTTATTTTTATTTGTTGTTATAGCGGCAACCGAAATACATAATTTGTGAATTTCAGCTTTTTAGCTATCATGGTTTATGAGATACAGCCTGGTGACAGACAGACGGACAGACAGACAGACAGCGGAGGCTTAGTAATAGGGTTCCGTTTTTTACCTTTTAGGTACGGAACCCTAAAAGTATTTTGTGTTATAGACCATCGAGCGGTATATACAATCTGTCATCAGAGTTAGTCACACACTCACACGAAAAAGGGCAACACTGTTTGCTTTTATTTATTTGCATTACTATTTTTCTTTGAAAATAGGGTCAGGTGCTCGTGCAAAAATTATGTACCTAGCTGTGGACTTCAATCTCGTAAGAAAATGAAAATAAATGAAATGAAATGAAATGAAATATTTATTTTTGCCACAAATGGCACACACTAAACATATTTGACATAAAAATAGGTACAAAACAAATATTAAAAGAAAAACCGTAGCCTTAATAAAATAAAAAACAAAACATATGAAACACTAAAACCTAGACTAAAACAAATAATATAAACAAAGGGCAGATCGTTACGTCTGCTCACTGGCAACCCAACGCTTCCCGGCTGACCAATTGGAAGCCGTCTGCCGCCATTGGCCAAATAAAATACAAACAAACAAAACAACTAAAGATGGTGTCAGTGAACAGCAATACCAATCGGAAAATTTATAAATTTATTTATAAATTAAGTTAAAAAACAAAGTGTGTGAGTGACTTCCTATTTTATTTAACCAATACCACAAAATATATTCGTTAATTAATTAATTTGCAGTTCATAAGCACCTCATTATGACTTAAGCGGGTAAATAATTTTGAAGCCAGGGCAGATTGCTGGTCCCTCCTGTGGGATCTCCACCTTGTCGTAGTGGGGGCTCAGTGACCGTGGTTAGTTCACCCACGGTGAAGCTAAGCGAGATCCCGGGAGTGGATGCTCCGCGTGGGTTTGACGGAGGCCTGCGCAGGATGCGTCCAATGGTGCGGGTGCGAGGGACAGTTTTTGAATAGGTGATGTTTATAAGTAAATTGAAGTTATAATAACGGAATTTATTTTTTACTTTTTAGTGCTATTTTCACACATTTTCCAGATTTTTAGAGTCGTTTTTTTTTGTTAAATTTTTGTAATATTGTATATAGCTAAAGAAAAACGGTTTATGTGGCATTATACAAACGGCGTCGTCTGTTTACAAACTGTCATCGGTTAAATAATCGGATCTGTCTGATAGCGATACATGATACATGGCTTAGGCTAGTGCCAGTTTATTCAGAGGCATGAACCTCCTACAAAGACTGTCAAAGATCTTCGCGACAGCCGGCACCGAGGGCTTAACGTGCTCTCCGAGGCTAGCGATAATCGTATTCTAAGTGACTTACTTATAAATATAACCACATAAACTAAAATTGTAAGCTTAGCAGGCAGGTGATTGAAAGTAACTGCCTCCGTGTTCCAGTGGGTAGCGGATGCGACTGCTGATTGGAGGTCTCGGGTTCGATTCCCGGGTAGGGCAAAACTGGTAACTGGGTTTTTCAGAATTCTCAGTAGCAGCACGAAGTCTGGTGATGTGCCCAGTAACGGCAATAGGCTCGCCCCCTATTACATGGGACTTAAAAATTCACGGCGAAATGTGGGTGTAATATTTACACCTCTTCCTACCCCTTCGGGGATACAGGCGTGAGTCTATAAAAAAATATATAAAAAAAAATTAAGCTTAGAAGGAAGATTGTTTTTTATTATTTCACAAAACTACTAAACGGATTTTAATAGAACTCACATCATGGATCCTATCAAAGATTACTTTTTATCCCAATAACTAGATAAAAAACGAAACGGTCAGAAACTAGTCAGTACATACATACATACTCACGCCCTTTTTCCCGTTGGGGTGGGCAGAGACAACGGAATGCCACTTGCATCTGTTTTTACTATGTCTATACTTACAAGCCTCACGCGCGTCCTCTACATTCATTACTTATCTAGTTAGCCAATTCCGCTAACCAAGCGATCTGTCCCACAATTTTGTTATAGTTTCATAACTTGGTTAGCTAACGAACTGAACTTCCATGTTGACAGAAGTGATAACATCAACAAAACTGTCACTTCGAACTTAGAATACGTAAATAATCTTATACTATAATAAATAAAGCTGAAAAGTTTGTATGTTTGGTCGAACGCGCTAATCTCAGGAACTAGTGGTCCGATTTGAAAAATTCTTTCAGTGTTAGATATCCCATTTATCGAGGAAGTCTATATAACATCACGCTCATCACGCAGCAACGGGAGCGGAGCAGTAAGCCTTTAATACCGCGGGTGTAACCGCGGGCATTCTTTAGTAATTAACAATTACTTACAAAATAGTAACCTTTATCTTATATTGTGATCGAGAAAAGTTAAGTATTTTTTTAAATATCCATAAAAATATTTAGAGAAATCATGTTTTTCAAAATAAAATTCTATCGAGCATATCCAAATCTTCCAATAGTGTAGGAGTCCCTATATAAAGACCTGATAAATAATATAAAAAAATTTCACTTTGCTGGTGTGTCTCATTGCTTCAAAATCGGCAATCAAAAAGGGCATACATTTTCGAGGTAGCGCCTTAAAATACAGGGCTGATGATGATGATAATGATACACATTTTTAATATTAGGTTTTGAGTTCCGAACCATCAGCTTTATTCACTTCAGATAAAATAATTAAATCAGTCTATGGACAAATTTCTATTTTAATCCCTAGGTATATTTAACCCCAAAGAGGGACTTTATTAGAAAACCGATTTATAATCGATTTTAAACTTTCGCGATTTGTATACATCATACAATATTATTTAGCGGGTCTTAGTCGCGATAATGTATTTATTTCAAGGCAAAAATACCTCTGTTATTCTCCTACGTTTCTACCGGCTTGCAACGGTTGTGGTCGCGGAGGGACTGATGTCAGCTCAGCGCCATCCTTGTGAAGCGCGGGTTTCGGCAGCTACCCTCACTTGTTTTGTATTTTTGATATGTTTAGTTCTATTCGCACTGTCGACACACTACACTTATGACGTCTACACACTGATGAGTTGTGTTACTGCGGCGTTGTTTGCATTTGTTGATGACTGGGTTCCAAGTGGTCGATAGTCTGTATCCGTCTTCCCGGTTGAAATTTCTATGTTTTTTTATTTCAACCGCTTCACGTACTATCCTGGAGTAATAGTGGCGATCGGTGGATGAGACTTGTGGTTGATGTAATTCTATCCAGTGGTTTGGTCCACATTCCAGCAAATGCTCAGCTATGGCAGATTTATTAATTTGTCGATTTTTGACAGCTGTGATATGTTCTTTGACCCTTTCAGCGATCGTTCGTTTGGTCTGTCCGATATAGGAACTACCACAACTGCAATCGACCTTGTAGACGCCTGGTGTTTGTAGAGGAATTACGTCCTTTGGGGTACGCAGATTGTATGCTACCTTGGAGAGGGGACTATATACAGTCTTGATGTAGTATTTCTGTAGTACTGTTCCAACTTTGTCTGTCACTCCCTTGATATAAGGCATGTCAAGCCGGCACTCTGCTTACTTCAGGTTTGCGGTCCTTTTTCTTCCGACGGGGTATCTCCTTTTTGTATCCGTTGCGCCTTAGTACCTCCTGTACATGTGACAATTCACTGTGTTCAGGGTCACAGAGGTTATAGGCTCTGTTCAATAACGAGGTCGCTACGGATTCCAAATGTCGCGGGTGATGATGCGAGCAGGCGTTGAGATACCTGTCGGTGTGTGTCGGTTTTCTGTATACAGTGTGCCCAAGTGTACCATTAGCTCTCACCGTCACTTTGACGTCGAGAGAGGGTAGCGATCCGTCTACCTCCATTTCAAATATAAACCGGATGTTCGGATGTATGGAGTTCAATTTGTCTGCGAATCGTTCTATGTTTTGCTTGTTGCCCTTCATGATGCAGAATACATCGTCGACATACCTCTTCCATAGCTTTACATTTGAAGCCTGCATGTCTATGGATTCTTCGAAATTTTCCATCCAGATATTGGCCATCACCGGTGCTACTGGGCTACCCATTGCCACTCCGTCGATCTGGAGATAATGTTGTCCACGATATATGAAGTAGTTACCCTCCAAGCAATTCTTCAATAGAACGGCGTATTCGTTAGACAGACCGCTATCCCTTAATTTTCTCTCAACGACCTCAAGGCAATCCTGAACTGGAACATTGGTGAATAGTGACTCCACGTCAAAACTTACCATCACTTCGTCTGGTTCCTTTGTCACGCTCTTGATGATGTCGATAAAATGGCGAGAGTTCTTCACGAAAGATGCCGTCTTACCTACTAACGGTTGCAGTACCTTGCTGATGTGTTTCGCCAAACCATATGTCGGTGAATTTATTTGACTCACTATCGGCCGCAATGGTACATTTGTCTTGTGGACTTTAGGCAAACTGTAAATCTTGGACGGCTGCACGATTTGGGGTTTGTGTAGACGTTCAAAGTCATCTTCCGCGAACACGTTTCTATGGTCCTTTATCAAAGCTCGAGTGCGTTTCGTTACTCTGGCTGTCGGGTTATAAGACACAGGTTTATATGAGTGATTTTCTCAAGCATTATATTTAGGCGGTGCGGCTGAAAATCATATCTTAAAGTAAACGTACAACGAAGTTATTTTTTTTTTTAAGAAAGAAGGCGTACTTATCTTGATCAGGCCGTCAATGTTTTAGTAGATAATATTTTTGTAGTAAAAATAAATAATAATAATTTAGCAGAATTCTAAGTTTGGTGGCGCGTCCACAATCTGTTTTTTTGGGGACGACCACCGCTTAAAAGAAACTACACAAGTTTACTAGAAATTACTAATTTTATTTGTATTCAGTATTATTTTTTCTATCTAATGACAGTTTTATTTTTATATTTAGGGCAATACTTTATCCTAGTGAAAATCAAAAAAGACTGTCCGCGCGAAATTTTAAATTTTGGTGGGAGTAATCAAATTATTAAGTGACTCGTATAGAATAAACCTAGATGAACAACGCTCCCAACGTGCACTTCATTTAGTCAGGCGCTCACGCGCAGCAGTGATAGACGTGTGCCATCCCGCTGTGATTTCCCGCCAAAAACGTAAGTAAGTCTTTTCTCAGTAAACGAACAAAAAACCTGCAATTTTGGTGTAATGTTTTAAAAACGTTATGATTAAGTCGGTGTTGTAATTTAAATTTATAATAAAAAGGTTAAGTTATGTTTACAAAAGTATACAAATATAAATAGTGCATGTTTAGTAGTTTTTTTTTAAATAAACATTTTCAACAAGATTCTAATTTTGGTGGTGCAATTTTGGTGGTGTTTTACCACCCACCAAAATTGCTTGCTGGACGAGCTTACCACAAGACAGGGATGCATGGCGGTCCAAGGGAGAGGCCTTTGCCCAGCAGTGGGACACACAGACAGGCTGAAAAAAAAAAAAAAAAAAAAAAACACCAAAATTAGTTTTTAGAGTTACGTAGGTACCTCAAAGACAAACGAATCATAATAAGATCGTTTGGTCATAAAATCGTTAGGTCAAAGCGATCAGCAGCCAAGCTGAAGGCAAGCCAGAGGGTCATGGCCATCCGAATGGTGCGGGGATATCACACGGCTTCCTGCGAAGCGGCGAGCCTCCTTGCTGGCCTGCCACCGTGGAATTTGGAGGCAAAAGTCCTGGCATGAAAGCACGATCTGCGTGTGGAGATGCACTGCCGGGGCGAAACGCCGTGCCGCACAAATCGCGGCATGCCGGACAGAGTTCCGGCGGGATCTTGGTGTTATGGCGACACCGACTGTCGCAACCCAGTGCTGGGCAAAGTATAATTATGGCGGTAAGCCCCCTCTTTGTGGAGTGGCTGGATAGACCTCACGGCGTCCTTACCTTCCACATGACGCAGGTCCTCACCGGACATGGTCAGTTCGCGAGATTCCAATACCGGATTCGTGCAGATAAAACGCCCGGGTGTTATCATTGTGTGGACCGCCGAGAGGACACGATGGAGCATACGGTAGAGGTGTGCTCAGCTTGGGCAGAGCAATGGCATGTCCTAGTGGGGTGGCTTGGCGGCAGCGACCTCTCGCGCCGGGCCTTGGTACAGGTCATGGTCCGGTGCGAGGAGGAGTGGCAGGCGGTCGCCTCCTTCTACAAAGCAGTAATGCTAACAAAAGAGGCGGCCGCAAGCGCGAGGCAATAGCCCTCGCACCCTAGCCGCCGGGATTTCGATCCCAATTTCCAGCCACGGCAGGCGCGGGCTTGCGGACGAGTAGCTCGTCCTCTAACCAACTGGTAACCGTCCGGACCGAGCCCAAGTCGTCAACGAAAAGTGTTCCACGCGCACCTCAAAGAGTTGTTAGTACCCGCAAGGGCCCAGGAGGGTAGAAGCCTATTGGGGCTATGGGTGATGTGAAAATGATTCCCGAGGCCCTGGAATAATGGCAAAGAAAGAACAGGAGTGGTGTTTTAGTCAGTAAGAGTCTGGCACTATCTCCGGTCCGCCCAAGAGGAGAGGATGTCATTAGATAATTTTCCCAATTAAATTTAAAAAAAAATAAGATAACTTGGTTTGGAAGAGAAAAATAATTAAGATGATTATTATTTATTTTCCAGCATGACAAAGAAAAAAAAATTCAAAGTCGACACACGCAGAGTGCTTGGAGAGGAAAAGGATGGCAGAAAGGAAGAGAAAAGAAAGAATTAGGAATGATCCCGTTAAACTAGAGGAATTTCGAAGAAAAGAAAGAGAAAGATATCACAGAAAAAAAGCTGAAGGGAAAATCGTACCTTTGAGTGAATTGCCACCACGTGCTCGCAGAGTACAACAAGAAAGGAATCGGGTTAATTTCAAAACTTATTCTGAAAGGAAAAAAGGGCAATCACAGGCAATACTAAGCAAGCAAATCAAATATTATGTGAAACTACAAGTATCAATGATGAAAGGATCTCACCATCAATATTGCCTCGCTCTGAAAGCCCTATTCCAACTACATCCCAGATACAAGAATCCCGTCAGCAGATGCATCAAAAGTCTTCGCGAATTTTACGTTCTCAAAAACAATTTCCAGGAAAAACGTCTGAGGACATTCCCATTGAATGTATTTCAGAAACAAACTCCGTTGAGGTTCGTTCAAGGCGAGATCCTCTCTCCCTGGCTCTTTGGATTGAACAATCAAGCACTACAGTTAATGCACCATGTTCGCCACCAATCGCGCCCAGCGTCAGTACCATACACTCGCCAGTTTCTACTTTTGCGCTCAATAGTCCAAAATCCGATGTTTCAACGAATTCCTTTGTTCTAAGACGAGAACTTAATTATAAACTAAGGCAATATCAGAGAAGAAAATCCGCAGAAATTACGATGCTAAAGGAAGCTATTATAAAAACTAAAAGAGAAAAGGAAATGTATCGCAAAAGACTATATAGATTACAACAAATCATAAAGATCAGCCCAAAATATAAAAATAAATTGACCCCATATTTCATAAAAAAAAGATCAGTCCTGAAAAACGAAAAATACGTAATCTAGTGAAGTCATTTTATGAAAATGACGAAAATAGTAAACAGTGTCCAGGCAAACAAGACTGTATCACGCGACATAAACTAAAAAAACAAAAAAGGTATCTAAACGACTCTCTCAAAAATCTCCATCGCAAATACCTCGACTCCGGACACCCACCCATCAGTTATGTCACTTTCACCAGGTTAAAACCATTTTTTGTCCTAAAACCAAACTTAAACTCTCGTGATACTTGCTTATGTAAACCGAATGGCAATATGGATTTATTAATTTCTTCCTTAAAAAATAATAAGATTATTGATGAAAATTCCACCTCAGAAGTTCTTCGTAGTTTGACTTGTAACCCGACGAAAGTTAAATGTTTGCAACGTAGATGCGACAAATGTAAACATAAAGTTATTAAGTATAATGAATTTGATAACTCAAATAGTATTTCCTATTACATTTGGGAAAAGGGCACTAAAAATTATATAAAAAATAATGAGGATAAGTCTACAAATATTATTAACAAAGTTCAGAAAATTGATAAACCTCTAGAAGTAATTCAACATTTCGAAAAAGAAATTAAACTGTTTATGGCGCATTGTGGTTATATAATAAATCAATACGAATCTATTAAAAAAGTAAAAGAACGAATAGCTAACAACGAATGTTTAATACATATGGACTTCAGTGAAAATTATACCTAACACGAAATATGGTTCTGAGGTTCAATCCGTCCATTTCGGCGCTAGCCGATCTCAAATTACATTGCACACTTCCGTAATTTACTATCGTTTAGGAAATGAAATCAAAGCTCAGTCATTTTGCACTGCCAGTACATCTTTGCGACATGATGCATCTTCGGTATGGGCACATTTAATACCGATTTTGCGTGAAGTTAAAGAAATCCTTTCCGAAGTTTGTACCATTCATTTTGTTTCTGATTCTCCGTCAGCACAATACAGAAACAAAAAAGTTTTCTACCTAATATCTCAGTTAAAAATCTATCTTCCTGACTTGACATGTGTTGTATGGCACTACTGTGAATGTGGGCACGGTAAAGGTCCACCTGATGGCGTCGGCGGAGTGCTCAAGAGATCAGCAGATCAGCAAGTTGCCTTTGGTAAAGATATTACCGATATCGACAGCCTTGTCCAAAGATTGAAAACAGTCGTCACAGGGGTTAAAATTGAAATTGTTCAAGAACAAGAAGTCATTGTGAAAGATAAGCTTTTACCAAAAAATATTAAACCTTTCCCTGGTTCAATGAAAGTTCACCAAATTGTTTGGACGAAGACTTCTACCAACGTCTTGGCAATGCGTTCATTATCTTGTGTTGAGCCAGTCTGTCTTTATGATACAATTCGATGCTGCCATGGGAAGCATAATATGGGCTTTTATGAATTGCCAACTGAGACAAATGTTCAGGAAGAAGTCGAAACAATAAGGGATGTTGTGTCACTCACAAGTTCAAGGCAGTCATCAATAACAAATGCCCGTTCCGATGTTCAGCCTCCACAAATATATAGATTTCCAGCATCTAAACCATTTATTTTTAAAAAAACAAACCAAAGCAAACTAACCGGCCCTTCGCATGAATTGGTTAGTATGGCAGACTATGACCAAATAGCAACTCCAAATGTTTATTTTTTTGATAATATCAATAGTGAAATACTATTACAATATGAATGCACAGCGGAGAATATTAAGGAAGAAAATAAAACAGCTAATAAAAATTATAAAAATAATCATGATAGTGAGGATAGTGAAGATGATTTGAATATTTTTTAATTTACAGACTGAAGAATGGACAAGACTTAGAATAGTAAGAAAGTTCATTAGTTGATTGATAATTTTTAAAATTAATCTCATTAGATAAATATGTTTTCGTAACATGTGAAAAAATTACTTATATAAAATTAAAAATGATCATGATAATGATGATAGAGGTTAGAGGAAGTGATTGCAATTAATTAAAATTAAAAACTGTAGAATTAATAAGACAAGATAATAAAGTTTTATTTGTTGATTGTTATTTTTTTTATTGATCTCAGTATGTTATTTTTTTTTATTAAAACATTGATTCACTATAAATAAGATTTTATTGTTGTTTTATTTATAAATTGCTTCATTAAAAAAATGTGTTGTGGTGAAACTTTCTAATTTGGGTGTCAGAAATAAATTCTGGTGTCAATATTTCTAATTTTGGTGTCAGACAACAATTTTGGTGTCGCACCAATTCTGGTGTCGATAATATATTAGAAGATTTCAGGAATAAATAAATTTCTCTCACATTTTATGTACCTGAATACGTATCCCTTGCTTATCAACATCTTAGATTATTAAAAAAACCTGAAACAAACTTTTCCACCAAAATTAGGTAACAAATCATAGTTGTTGAAATTCACTCATATATTAGTGTGTCACTTAACAAATTCCGTATTTTGCTGTCATAGTCACTAGAATTCATCACCACAGTGGCGTTCCCCTTGTCGGCCTTCAGCACTAAAATATTCGTGTTATCACGCAGCGTTCTTAATGCCTGACGCTCTTCTGTGGCGACATTGGGTTTCGGTGGCTTTGACTTACGTAAAATAACGGCGCTGAGCTGACATCAGTCCCTCCGCGACCACAACCGTTGCAAGCCGGTAGAAACGTAGGAGAATAACAGAGGTATTTATGCCTTGAAATAAATACATTATCGCGACTAAGACCCGTTAAATAATATTGTAAAACCGATTTATATTAAAAAGGTTCGCGTGGTAGTCATCAATTACGTTTATTAACGGCAATTCTTCCGCAGATACACAAACTGTGGAAGTACAGAAGACCGCTGGGTGTTTTTGAGAAGATGTATGACATCGCATCAAGTATCAACGTAATGACTTTTGAGAGATAGAGAAGAGCCAAAATTCAAAATATTAGTATAAAAAAATACCAACGATCAGCTATAAAATTATCTACTCGCTTAGGTCACAATATTATGATGCTTATGAACCACACTACTACAAATGATTTACCTAATGATTCTGCAGATATATTTAATATTTAGTGCCACGTTTATGATGAGAGATAATAAGCTGGAAACGTTTTTAATCGCCAAAAGATGACAGTGGGCAAATATGGTCCAAGCTTCGCCAGGAGTGAATCATATACCAAATAAAAGGATAATAATATAATGTACAGAACAAACATGCAGAAGGGCATCAAAATCTGTGCCAGATGTTTCGAGAAATTAAAGCTTATTTTTTAACTGACTTCAAAAAAAAGGAGGTTGGAAATGGAGGTTCTCAATTGGGCCGGTATATTTTTTTTTTCGATGTATGTACACCGATTTCTCCGAGGTTTCGTAGCCGATTTATGTGATTCTTATTTTGTTTGACGTGGAATAGTTTCGGATTGGTCCCATAAAAATTTTATTCAGGTAGGCCCAGTAGTTTTTATTTTATTAGCACTTTTTTATTTACCTTCACCTATCCCGATGTCTGAAATGAAATCTCGCAAGTAAGTTTAATCCACTTCCCGGTTACCGACTGTAAACCTATCTTAGTAAACAGCAGATATAAATAATAGGTATTTAATAAATATTAAATCTTTATTCTTTTTTACTTTTTAGTTTTTGATGTCGGTTTTTTTTTAACGTAGTTATTTTTATTCCTTATAAAATACTACAAATTTTATATTTTTCCTTATTATTTAGTATAATAATACTAAATAATAAGTACCCCCGGTAGTGGCCTACAGCACGGCCCTACCTAATAAGGTAGGGCCGTGCTGTAGGCCACTACCGGGGTCCATAGGTGGCGGATAATGGATCGGCGGCACAACGCCGCTAGCTGCTTCAGCAGTCCCCGACCAAACAGCACAACCTTGAGCTATCACGGGCTTATTACGAGGCCAAGATGGAACAGTCACATTAGTGCAGGATGCGACTAGGACGGCGGCGGAAGAGCACCCTGCGTGCCAGCGGCGGCGTTCCACAGCCTAGTTAGCTGGCTACTGCGCACCCACCAACCCGCATTAGACAAGCGCGGTGGGTTAATCGTCTAAACCCTTACCCTCAATGACTAACATGACTAAATGAAGGCCCCAAGTGCCCGGCGTCTCCATCAGGAATGCCGCCAATGACAGTAGACGGCCGACTGATAGAGCAGGGGGCGCATACAATCCCCGGGCGGTAAGATCCTTTCACTGTCAACCGACTACAGCTAGCCTAACGGATGCCGATAAACTTAATATATTAACGTTCAACACTCAAACTCTAAGAACGGAAGGTCATATAGTCGAATTAGAAAACGCATTGGAAGTAATAAATTGGGACATAATAGGTTTAGCAGAGGTAAGAAGAGATGGCGAAGCAATTTTAGAGAGAGAGCAAAGTATATTTTTCTATGCAGGTAACGGTAGTCAATTTGGAATGGGTTTCTTGGTAGCAAAACGCTGGCAACACAATATTTTGCAATTTGTTTCTTATTCTAAACGCGTAGCTCTGCTTAAATTTCGCATTACAGAATCCAAAAACGTAACTATAATTCAGGTTCACGCTCCAACATCTACACACTCGGATGAAGAAGTAGAAGAGTTCTACGACTTAGTAAACAAAGCGTATGACGAACATAAAAGTTCATGGAACCTTGTAATGGGAGACTTTAATGCCATAGTCGGTACTCGTTTACCCTCCGACAATATTAATATTCTTGGTCCATATGGGTCGGGCATTCGAAACGAAAGAGGTTCACGACTACTTCAGTTTGCATTCGGTCAAAATCTTAGTCTCAGTAACAGCTACTTCTACAAAAAGCCACAGCGACGTTGGACCTGGCGACACCCCAACAAAGTAACTAAAAATTAAATTGATTTCTGCCTCTCTTTTAGTAAGCAAATTATTTCTAATGTCGTAGTTTTGAATTCCTTAAAGTTCAAATCGGATCACAGACCACTAAGGATCAGAATAAAATTTAATTTAAAACTGCAGCGATTTCAAATGATACAATCGTCTATTAAAAGGTTAGATAAATCTACATTAATAGCCAACAAAGAACAATTTGTACTACAGCTCAAAAATAGTTTCGGCGCTTTATGCAATACAGATTCTGCAGACATTCAGACACAATATGATAACATCAGAGAAGCACTTTACAACGCAAGTCAGAAAATAAAAACTAAAAAGCAAAAAGATAGTAAACTTAGCATGCATACCAAAAAACTAATAGAAGAGAGACAAAAATTAAAGTATTACACAATAGAATATAAAATTAAAGATAAAATTGTAAAGCTCAATATTTGGAAAGACATTAGACAATATAATATAAAACGTATAGAAACTGCTTTAAATAACAATACTTCTCTAAAAATAGCAAAGCAAGGTATGCAAACTGGACGGTCGGCGATACTATGTCTCAAAGACAGTGCAGGAGTAAAATAAGAAGATAGAAACCGAATCCTAAAAATTTGCAGAATACTATCAAGCATTATATTAAAATGCAGAATGCTATATATACTTGCAGAGAAGATATAAGTCCAGTCACAGACAAAGAGGTGCATCGCGTTCTTAACAGCATGAAATACAGCAAATCGCCAGGCCATGACAGTATAACAACAGTATCTTTAAAACTTGCACAACCGATAATACTGACGCATATTACAAAATTATTCAATTCCATTTTACAGACAGGCAAACTCCCCAAATTATTCTGTCACTCCAACATAGTACTTCTACATAAGAAAGGTGATAAATCCAATATTGAAAATTATAGACCGTTAAGCCTTGTCTCGCACCTATATAAGGCATTTATTAAAATAATAGAAGCCAGAATAGCAGCCGAACTTGACTGTCATCAACACCCTGAACAAGCGGGCTTCCGCAAAGGGCTCTCTACCACCGATCATCTGCAAGCTGTCAACCAGGTTTTAGAAAAACACATTAAATATAACATCCTCTTATATTTAGCATTTATAGACTATTCAAAAGCTTTCGATAGTATTAAACATTCCTCCATCTTCCAGGCGTTAGAAAACCAAAACATAAATCCCACCTACATAAATTTACTGAAAATAGTGTACCTTAATAGTTCAGCATCAATTAAGCTCACAAAAACCGGACCATCTGTTAAAATAGAAAAAGGTGTCAAACAGGGTGATCCATTGTCACCGAAACTGTTCACCGCGACACTAGAAGAAACTTTTCGGCAAATTCTACCTGGTTGGGAGGGAAAAGGCATTCTCATCGGAGAAAAGAGACTAACGAACCTCCGATTTGCAGATGACATAGTGCTTTTTTCTTCTTCTGCCTTGGAGTTGGGACACATGATTGAAGAACTGTACAAGGCTAGCCTTGGGTTTGGACTGAAGATGAATATGTCGAAGTCCAAATTGATGACCTATGAATGAATAGCACTAAGAACAAATTATATGTCGAGGGTGTGGAGGTTGAATATGTGCATGAGTATATCTATTTGGGCCAATTAGTTTCCTTTCAGGCGAGACAAGAAGCGGAATTCACGCGTAGAATGGAAAACGCTTGGAGGAGCTTTTGGTCCATGAAAGACCTTTTGAAAGGCAATCTGCCTATGTCTTTGAAACGCCGACTCAAGGACATGTGCATCCTCCCCATCCTCACATATGGTGCTCAACCCTGGTCTTTGACCGCAGATCAGAAGTCCAGCCTCGGGGTTTGTCAACGAGCGTTGGAGCGCAGCATTCTCGACGTAAAACTCAAAGATCGAGTCAAAAATGCTACACTGCACTCTAAAAAACAAATCGCAGATGTGTCCCAAAAAGCAGGCAAATTAAAATATGACTGGGCCGGTCATGTCTGTCGAATGTCTGACGATCTTTGGGCCAAAACTACCACTTTGTGGGTCCCAGATCGAAAGAGGCCTCGCGGCAGACCAAAGATTAGGTGGCAAAACGATCTTACCCTATTTGATAAAGAATGGGTAACAACAGCTCTCGATAGAGAAAGGTGGAAAGAGGGTAGGGAGGCCTTTGCCCTGCAGTGGAACAAGTTAGGCTGCAAATAATAATAATAAAATAATAATTATTAGGTATAGCGTCAATAAGGATAAAATAATGATTTTCAATTACTCCGCTTCCACTATAGGCCGCTCGATGGTCTAACTCTATAACATAAAATAATATAATTATAGTTGTCCTGAGACAAGAACCGGGACTGATTTACGTGTTTTCGAAGCATAATAGCGCTCTGCTGTAAATGTCACAGCAAGTGGTCATCCATCTAAGTGGTGACCTCACCCAAGTTTGCTCAAAAATGGCCATCTTATTTGCATAGAGGTTATTCAAATCTAAATTTTGTGGATATATTAACATATATATCATATCTACAAGAATGACATTAAAGCCATATTACAGTGCCGCGAACAACATAACCTATCATGAGCGCTGCGAGAATTTGCAAAGAACACATCAATGGGTGGACCAATGATGTTACTTACATAAATGTAATGTCATTGAGGTGCCCTTTTTTGTGATGACACGCGGTCATCTGATCCCAAACTAACAAACAAACTACTGGCACCCAGATAACTGATGATACATATATACTTATAAATTCTATGATGATCACACAAAATGACGTTTTGAATATGGCCAGTAGTGCCCGCATCCAACATACACAGCTTCCCCGACATACTGACCTATATTTATTCTGAAAGGTACCTAACGTAGCTGGGCATCGTTAATCAAATAATTAACTTCGTTAATCGCTAATCCGTTACTAGAAAAGTTAACTTCGTTAAACGTTTAAGCGCTACCTTTGGGACGATTTAACGCAAGTTAACGTTAATCGTAAATCCGTTAACACATAGTAAAAATGCTTTTTTATATCGCTGCGTGAAAGATATATTTATAAAAGCTGTTGATTTTAGTCCATTGAAAAGTTACATTTGGGATTGCATTTATCCGAGGTCGCAATTTTATTTTACAGATGTGTAAGGAGGGCTAATTTTAGCCTTGATCTAAATTTGTGGGGTCGTGCCTTTTGTCAATCGGCCGCCATCTTGTAAAGAGTGCGGGTGCAGATGTTTTTCTTGATTATCTGGTAAGGTAAACTATTGGCCGCACAAAGAATATGCAAAATAAATTTTTGTTGCAGATAAATTTCGCAAGTCGCATTTTGGCGGTAATTCATCACTTTCCTCATTGAATTCTGATATCTCCAATAATTGCTATATAGGTGTTCCTCGAACACTTAGGCACTGTAGAACAAATTGCAGTATCCTCTGGCTGGGCAGCCTATCAACTTTAGATGCCCAGAGATAAAGTTTATCTTTTTTTTCGACCTCAGTTTTAGGGTCCTTGTAATGAGTAAAAATTTGACCTTATGGTACTTCAGAGCCTGAAGTTGGAAGCCTAGGTCTTGTTTTGAAAGAAATAGAGACATATTCAATGTACTTTTTATTACTGACAACGAAAAATTATAATACATTGAAACAAATTGTTTCAAATTTCATTCGATTTTCGTTTGTAACGTTGTTATTTTTAAGTTTACGACTAAATGCTACGGGACCAGACAATTAAATTTGCAACCAGAAGTGTTTTGTAATTTTTCTGTATGGCCAATAGTTTGCCAGATAAACTATAACCCATTCGTACCAGTCTTTTCAAGATGGCGGTCGCAGGACGAGGGCTCCGACCCCACAAACTTGGATTTAACTTTACACTAACCCCCTCTTGAAAATAAAATTGCTTCCTCTGACAAATAAACGTTAAAGAGTGCGACTCCGGGGATCCAGATCACCCCTGTGATGGCTTACGACCCTGCAGTGAGATGGGTAACAAAAGGAACTGCCAAGATCCAGTTCTATGCTTCCATAGAATCATGAATCCAGAAGTGCCAAAGAAGCCGATTACCAGCGATTGCGATCGAACTAGATCAATCTCATCATCATTTTAATTTAAGCCCTGTTCATTAAGACCCTCGCCTTGGAACCCTGGATCCGCTATCAAACTAAACAGATCTATCCTAAGAAAATCTGACTAAATAAAAATCCAATCCAACAACAAATGCACGCGAAGCCCATAAAAATGTAACATTTCAATTTGGTTATTACTTACTGGACTATTTGGTTTCTGGGAATTAACAGGTTAGGAACGCGCCTTGCCACTCTTGTCGACCGATCCAAACAAACTTGTCATCAGAACGCGTTTGTCACGACGACGGCGCGGCATGGCACGGTGGTAAATAACTAAATAGTAGGTAACGGATTAACGGACTTGGAAAAAATTAACGAAAGTTAACAAGTCCGTTAACATTTTTTTAAGTTAACTTAAAAGTTAATCCGTTAATGGAAATGTTAACTTCGTTAATTAACGATTAACGGATTTAAGAGTTAATGCCCAGCTATGGTGCCTAAGTACCTTTAGTTTAACCTACTTCGCAAAAGTACTTCCATACCAACTCAATGTACCTAGTTTATCTTACATTTCGATCCCACTAAACTTTTTACATAATTATAAACATTCTAACATTTGAAGATGTATAATCTGCGTTTGATATTTTATCGATATCCGAGTAGTTGTCACTTGTGAAGGTAAGTGGGACGCAGAGGGCACTTTGTTTGGATAATATTGGAGGGTTCTATCTGTCTAAAGCCATCTGACTTGGACGCGAGACATGTAATAAATATACGAGTATATATTCCAAAAAGATTCTATTGCCATCCTATTTTACTTGTAAAAAACATGGCACAAAAATTTACCTTTAATAGCAAACAGTCAATTCAATTAAGCAAAAAAAAATTGGAGAAGTATGGCAGTCAGATATCATTATGTATCAGGATCACGTTCTCTCGTTTCTACGAAACTAATTATTGGACACTGCTTTTGTAGAAGGACTAATTATAGGTACTTCGAAGTTTAGTTCTATCCATCGCTGTAACAAAGACATACTTACTTCTTGTATCTCTATTTGTTGGATCAATTTTACTGTCGAAATACCTTAACATGACTATTTAGAAAGACTTTAAATGGTCTTAGTCTTGGAATAAGAAGTTATGTAGACTATTATTAGACTTTCTAATTTCTTGGGTCTCTAATAATTGTCGTAATAACGAAGGAAATCTATTCAAAAGGAAATCTAGGAATGATCCTGGCGCTATACCTACTAGTTGTCCTTTTTGTAATACAGCAATTTACATAGTTATATCGGTATTCACGATGTTATGAATTAAGGACAGACCGCTGTTTCATAGCACAAGATAATTTCATGCACATCAATTTCCGTGTAGTGAATGAACGGTGAGTGAGCGGAATTTGGACAAACTTTAAAGTCAAACAGTAGGCGGGTCGAGTAGCAAACTTAGTTAACTGCATAGTACGGGAGGTGGCGATAAATTCGCCAAGGACGTTTATACCGAATGAAATGCACTAACACTATTTATTACCTGAATTACCTAACTTAAAACAATGTTAGGGATTCACTTAACATACCCACCAAAAATTACTTTGTTTTCCATTTATGTTAGTATGAACAACAAAGTTATATTTGCCTTTTTTTATATGTGGTGTCGTAAGAGCCGATAGAGGGAGCATATTTTGCACAGAACAGCACTGTAAGAGAAGGAAAACTTGATACAAACCCTATACCAACCCGTTTGGCCACAGCGTGGTATAGTAGGTCAATTCCTCCTTTCTAAGGAGAGGTCTAGTCCAGCAGTGGACTATTAAAGGCTGATGTGATGATGATAACTTTTAGCTCCACCGCAGGTGCGGCGACTGACGCACATATTCCTGATTAGTAAACATTAAGCAACTGCTACAAGTGCATTTCGCCGCCTCCCGTACTACTAGTGACGGAGCCACGGCTAATCAAAGCGACGGTCAGGCCTTGACATTCATTGTTTGAGGTACTGCTTTATGTGCCGATGGGACATCAGTGACAATAAAGGCTTTCTATGAAGCAGCTTGTAATTAAAGGCACTGATTTGAACGTGGTATTAAGGATTCTATAATGTGTGGGTCGTCACTTAAGAATGATGCCTTTCTGTAATGCAGTACTTAACTAACTAGTGCTATTGTAGCGCTCTTAGCGGGACTTGGCTTGCCGTTTGTAATAGGACGGCAAAGTTAAACAATCCTTGCACATGTCATCACTTGGATGGGTTACCGCGTGTGACGTTTAATTCAGGGTGTTTGGCTACCAAGAGCACGTAAAGCTGTCAGTTCCGGTATTTGTCTCAGGAAAAGAATAGTTACCTAGGTCATGTCGGAGGCTTTCGGGCGGTCTGAAAGCGCTGACACCAGAGTTGGCCCCAACTCACACGAAAAACAAAACTGATAAGTATTTATTTTGATCATCATCATCGTCATCATCAGATGAAAGACGTCCACTGCTGGACATAGGCATCCCGAAGGCTCTCCACATGGACAGATACTGAGCCACCTGCATCCATCCGCTACCTCCCAAGTATTTGTACTTCAGTAAAAAAAAATTGGTTACAAAGTTTAAAAAAAATGGGAAATTACAATTCAAAACCTTTATTTCAGACTAATAAGCAACTACAATCCAATACAAAGATCTTTATTTCTGACTAAACATTCTCAAAGATCTTCTTTATGGACTGGAGATAGTAGCTGGCGTTCTTCCCAAGACCGACCACTTCATTTGCGTGATTGCTTCTCCTCTCCACCATGTTGCCATCTCTGTCTTTCAAGTACTCTTCATCCTTCTCACTCAGGCTGTCAGTGTCTGAAGCACTCTGCCTGGCTCGCTCTGCGAATGACAATATCAGTCGTGTCAGTAGGGAATCTTACGCAAAGCTAGACGCAGATGGCGCCACGTAAACACGACGTAAATAAAACTGTCAAAGTCAAAGCTGTCTAATTTTGTGCGCGGTTTTTTTCATTTTCGGTTTACCTATCTGGTCTTGTGAATACATAATGGATAACAATTACGGATATTTAACTATCCTCGAGTTAAAAAATATACCTACTTAGAGGACGGGGCGCATCGCTGAAAGGAAAGAAGCCTACTATATCTAACCTTATTGAAAGTCATGACAGGCAACCCAAAGATGAACGTCAACAGGCTTCCAATGTGCTCTTTTCACACATCATCAGACTTTTACAGTCCACTGCTGGATTAGGCCTCTCCTTTGAAAGGAGGAATTGGCCTACTATACCACGCTGGCCAAACGGATTGATATAGAGTTTGTATCAAGTTTTCCTTCTCTTACAGTGCTGTTCTCTGCATAATAATTATGCTCCCTCTGTCGGCTCTTTCGACACCCATGGGATGATATAGGGTGGTGACATTCCGTATTCTTAATCCGTCACCACACGGACATGCTCTTTTATTTACGTTATAATACAATGTGCCCTCTAGCGAGATAATTTGGCAGTAAGATTCCTTGTTGCTATAAAACGGACGCTATCTATCATGCATGTAGAATATCTGTATATTATAATTAGTATAAAATTCTTGTATTACTAACTAACTGACAAATACACAGCTAAATCTATTGGGCGCGAGAAGCTGAAATTTTACGTGTATGTTACACTTACTCCGTAAGGGTGCACTAAGATGGAATTTGCCGAAATTACCACGATATCGAGCAGAATCGGTGAAATAAGAAAAAAAGTGCGAGCGATGCCGCGGGCATCCTCTAGTTTTTACATAAATTTGGTATTCAATCATAATAATTACCCACTCCATCAGGCTTCCAGACTTCAAAGGAAACCGAATTACCTGGAATGCAAACAATTATTCAACCATAATCATGAAATTCAGACAATACAAACTGAAACAGTACTGGACTATTAAACGATGACGATGAAAATTAAATACTGTAAGTGCCTTTAACGCCTGTGGCACATGGTTTACCCTAGTACAGGCACCTCATTATTTTACCTAAATTACTTTTTAAGAACTGTATGTATATTTTTGTGATGAATTAAAAATTAATAAATTTTTATTTATTTATTTATCTTATTATTTATTTATTAAAAAAATTTTAATGTCGTCCGTTTTTTGACATTTTCGGCTAAGAAACCCTAAAAACTGTTCTTGTAAAAACTGATACAGCAGTGTATCGCTTGTTTGGTCAGGTTCAGCAGCAGTGACTATTGAAGACACTTGGTGTAAACCACAAATTGTTTCAAATTTAAATTTACTTTGTGTCCGTGCTTTTAGATTTAATGCTTCTAAGACCACAAGTGACACAGGATTTCTTTCTAGTGTGGAACTTGTCCTTAAAAGAAAAAAACATTCATACATAGACTCACGCCTATATCCCCGAAGAGGTAGGCAGAGGTATATTGCTATACCTACTTTTCGCCAGATTTATTTTAGTCCCACGTAAAGGGGGGGAACCTATTGCCGTACCGGGCACATTACCAGATTCCGTGCTGCTACTGAGAGTTTATTAACGGAAAACACTATCGCTTGACGCGGGAATCGAACCGGGACCTCCAAGATGCATGCGCTACCCATTGGACCACGGAGGCAGTCAGTATTATAAATGAAATGGATATTTTTTCTGCCAGCCTCGTTGGTCTCGCGGCATAGATGTGCGCGTGGGATTGGGAGGTCTCGGGTTCGATCCCCGGTTCGGGCAAAGTGTTACTGGGTTACTGGGTTTTCCCGAATTCTCGGTAGCAGCACGCAATCTAGCAAAGTGCCAGGTAACGGCAATAGACTCGCGCCCTATTACGCTCCGCGAAATTTGGGTTTAATATTGAACCAACCCTTGGGGGATACAGACTCTGCTAAAAAATCCTTTCTCCTTTGATTATTTAAGCGGAGCGTCATTCTTTTCCGTCGAGGTGTGGATGACTACTCTATTTCACTGACTACTTGCCATCAGACGGCACGAAGTCAGCGCCGTTTGATTGGCACTCATCATTATCAGCCCTGTATATAAACTGTCCCTCTGCTAGACACAGGCGTTTTCTCATTATGAGGTGGGTAAGGCTTAGTGCAGGCTGGCATCATCATCATCATCAGCCCTTTATACTGTCCCACTGCTGGGCACGGGCCTCTTCTCACTATGAGAAGGGTAAGGCCATAGTCCACCACGCTGGCCTAGTGCGGGTTGCCAGACTTCACATGTCTTTCGAGAACATTGTGTAGAACTCTCAGACATGCAGGTTTCCTCACGATGTTTTCCTTCACCGATTAGCAAGCAATAATTACGAATTTTATACGCACTTAACTCCGAAAAGTCATTGGTGCGTGCCGTGGATTCGAACCCGAGACCCTCTGCGTAGCACTCTGTCGGTCTCTCCACTCGGCTAACGCTGGCATACTTCACATTAATATCATGAGCAATATGGAGAACTCTCAGACTTGCAGGTTTCCTCACGATATGTCCCTACACCTTTCCATGATATCAGGCCATAAGACGTTCTCTACTGGACATAGCGGACATAAAGGTAGACACTGTACTAGACATAGAGGTAGGCCTCCCGCCACCTGGCTTACCTCTGCTATACCGTTTATCAAGGGATAAAAAAGAAAAAATACTGACCTTCTTCTGCCTTACCCTCACTTCGTTTGTGAAGTTCGTTTGGCGTGTTCAGTTGCTTGTTGAAGAGCGTTGAGGCTCTGCGTATGATTTGGTTGATCTGATTGCCCACAGGAGAAGCTGCGATCTGTTTTGCAATCGCCTGAAAGTCCTCCAGGTTTGCCGTCAACAGTATGTAGGAGTTTGCCGCGTGGAGCGACAGAAGCGCTGCTGGGGAATAACAATGTCTGCTTAAACATAAATTGTTATGAAAGTATTTTTTTCAAAGATAAGTAGACTGAATTTCGTCCGTCTGGTGATGGATTAAGAATTAGAGTTTTCAATTTTGTGGGTGTCGTAAGAGGAAAATACACGAAAACCTTTAAGGTATTCAACAAAGATCATTCATATAAGAACATAAAGGACCATGCCCATATAAGTATGGAGGCGAAACCCAGCAATGCCGTCAATGCTAGGCATTTCCCAAATTGCAACTCTATGTCATACGATAACTTATTAACAGTATTTCTATGATATCTAGTATTAATGTCATATAAAGCACTGGTTGAAAAGTTATTGGACGTTAAACAAGACATGATAACTGCCTAACGCCTATTGTTTATACATTTTATCGTTTACAAACAGCATTGCTATTAGTTTTGCACTAGGCACTTCATAATCATCACATAAACTAGGCCCAATCAGTGTTCATTTATATACTTATATGTCTGTAAACATTTCAGTTATTTGGAATTATATAGTCTGTCTCCATAGTATCTCCATCTATATAAATGTGAAAACAATTTGGTTACATACAAAACTTAAGTAGGTACTTGAATAAATAATAACATGGAAAGAGTACTCCGTAAAACCGCGATACTATCACAAGGAATTAATAAATCGGCTAGAGAACGTGGTTATAGACCGCAATAAACTGCACTTTTAGTGCATGAATGAATGAAACATTATTTATCATAGGTACTGCAAAGTAAACAAGTCTTTTTTTTCGTTTTTTTATCCAGTGCTTGATAGGTTTAAAGATAAAGATAAATTTATTTGTCAAACATGTGTGTGATACAATGATGGTGTTAAAATTAAATATAGTTTCAACATGTCGTGTCCATGCATATAGACATACAAATCTCATAGTGCAAAAATTTATACAATGTTAATGTCCATTTTTAATAAATTATTCATGTCTTATTGAATGTCACAATATTGTTATTTAAAATGTCAATTATTTAATTAAGATTTAATATATTAATTCCATAAACATTTCTATAATTAGTTACGTCTCAATTTACAGATAACGAGACAAGTAATAATCAAAGACATAGCACAAAACATAAACATTACAAGTCACGATCATTAAGAAAATCTTTAACACTGTAATAACATTTGGACAATAGTAATGTATTCAACTTTTTCTTAAATAGCATTAAATTTAAATCTTTCATATGGTTCGGTATCTTATTATGTATTTTTGGAGCCAAGCAGAATATGCTATTTCCCATTAATGCCGTCTTTGCGCTATGTATACATAATCTCTGATTATCTCTACGGTTGCGTATAGAAATCGCTGACATACGAGCAAACAATTGTGGGTTGGATTTAACAAATAAAGCCGTTTCCAGAATGTATAACGAGGCAAGTGTCATAATTTTGTATTTTATGAAATATGGCCAGCAGCTGTCCGTTGCATTAAGACTAAACATGGCTCTTATGCATCGTTTTTGTTGTCTGAATGCTACATCCGTATCAGTCGAATTCCTCCAAAACATGATGCCATACCTTAATATAGAAGCTACCAGTCCATGGTAAGCCATCAGCAGCGTGCTAGTGTTAACTATAGGTGCAAGTTTATAGAGGGCATATGCGCAACTGCTCACTCTTTTACATAGCTGTTCTATGTGAGGCTTCCAGTTTAGATTTTTATCTATTATTAAGCCGAGAAATTTTGTTTTGGTAACTTCATTTATTTTGTGGTTGTCATAACTTATATTCGGTGGTTGAAGCTGAGTGCGTTGACTAAAATGCATTATATGTGTTTTTTTCAGATTGATTTTTAAATTATTACTGTCTAACCATGATATAATTGACGCTAGTGTCCCATTGATGTCATTTTCATAAGAACTAAGTGCACTGCATGGAACTGTGATAGTACTATCATCAGCGAAAAGTGTAATAGGGTGGACCACAGATTTGGGTAAATCATTTATATATATGATGAATAATAAAGGGCCAAGTACACTACCCTGTGGAACCCCATACGTGACTACACGAGAGCTAGAAGTGTAAATTTCTTCTTGTTTTGTCTTCAAGTTTACTCTAGATATCATTGTCACTTGTGTTCTATTTGATAAGTACGAGGATATTAAATTCAATACATTACCCCTAATGCCATAGCTCTCTAGTTTATTTTTAAGTATGTTATGTTGAACATAATCATATGCCTGGGTCATATCGCAGTATAGTGCGCAGACTGGGTTCCTTTCATCTATATTTATCATCGTTCTATGTAGAAAATCATATATAGCCCTATTTATAGTCCTGTTTTGTCGAAAGCCATTCTGTTCCTCACAAATAATTTTGTTTGTCTCAAAATATCCGTATAATTGTTTATAAATATACTTCTCAAATATTTTGGCGAATATCGGAATTAGTGCAATAGGTCTATAGTTGGACATCAATTTCCTACATTCTTTTTTGAAAATTGGTTTTATGATGCTTGTCTTAAGGCTATCTGGGAAGGCACCGGATTCAATGCAAAGATTCAACATATAACTCAGATGAACACAAACTTGAGTACCTACAGCCTTTATAATTTTAGTTGTCACGCCATCGTACCCTACACTACTAGTGTTTTTTAAATTCTTAATAATATCTAATATATCTTTCGGTATACATGGCGCCAAGAACATGGAATCTCTTGTATTCGTTATGCCAAAAGTAATCTTGTTATCAGCCTTCGGGATGGGCACAACTTTGTCAACGAAATAATCATTAAAGCTATTTGCAATGATCTGTGGGTCTGTAACTGTTTTATTACCTATTCTAAGTGATTGTATTGCATTTATAGGAGCAGTAAGCTTTGACTTATTAATTAATTGCCAAGCTGTTTTAGATTTATTGTTTGATGTATTTATATTATGAACATTCTGTGCACGTTTGGTTAGTCTAATAATTTTCTTATATAATCTAGCATAGTCTAAATACTGTTTTTTATTTGTATGTGATGGTTTAGTTCTGTATGTCCACAATAGGTCCCTCTTTCTTTTGCTACATTGTTTAATACCTTTTGATATCCAAGTAGCTTTTCTGCTTGTTTGTATAGTGATAATTTTTATCGGGAAGCATAAATTATAAAAGAGGTTAAATGTCTCCGAGAATAAATTAAATGCGATGTTAGGGTCATTAGTTTTATATATTTCGGTAAATTTTAATGTCTTCATGCAATCTTTAAATTTTTTAATATTTTCTATACTGTAATCCCTACGTTCTTTACGCCAATAACTTAGTATACACGATTTGTTCACAGGACACTTGAGAATTTGCGCGGTGTGATCGGACAAAGCGAGTTCTATTACTTGTGCTGTTGTTCGTGCTTCTATAAAATTGTGTGCGAAATTATCAATACACGTCTGACTTATTAGTCTCGTCGGTTTATCTAGAGCTAGAACCAAATTAAAGTTAAGCAACAGACATTTAAGTTCCATTGTTACGCTATTGTTCTTCATCACGTCAATGTTAAAGTCTCCAGTTAATATCACATGGTTATATTTAGTTTTACTAATTTTTGTTAATACCTGCTCTAATTTTTTAAAGAAAATACGTAATTGAGTTTGCTTTGGTATTCGATATATGCAGATCACGGCGATCCTATATGTAACTAGTTCGATCGCGCAACACTCAAACACACCGTTGATTGACAACTGTGCGATATCGGCTAGATCTTTCCACGTATGACCTTCTTTAACTAAAATGCAAGTGCCTCCTCTTTTACTAGTCCCTCTACAGTAACACGCTGCTAAACAAAAGTTAGGAATGTCCAGATGAATTTCCTGGCCAGCCATCATAAAATGCTCCGTTACACATAGAACGTCTATACTAATTTGCTTTTCCGAGAGTACGTCCAATGAAACAGAGAGACTATCGGCTTTATTTATTAAACCGGCAATATTTTGATGTAATATATACAATGATTTATTAACGAAAAAAGTTATCAATTATTGATACAGTTTTATTTTTTATACCCTTATGCTGTAAGTGTGAAATATCTCCGGGTTCTTTACATTTTACCTTGATTGGTGATGTTAAAGCACTAGTCTGGGTGGATTTGTCTATGAATTTAGGTTTATTTAATTTCAATTTAAGATGGAAGTCTTTATATTTCATGTAATAGTCAATAGACAAGACCTCTCTATGTATCAAACGACCCACATGACGAGCAAAGTAAGCGCGATGGGGAATTTGAGCGCTAAAACCCAAATCAAGATACCTCACATTCATAAATTTAGAACACATTAGTTTTATCTCGTAGTTTATTTTAGTTTCATTCAGATATTTATTATAGGGCACTTCACAAAATACCACATTCGTATTTCTAGTTAAGCATAGAAAATTACTAATACAGATCTTTAAAATAGTTGGGGATCTGTCATGTATGCCACCTAACGCAATAACATAATCTCTGTTAGTTAATGATTTTATTTGAGTGAGTTCAGATAGTAAAATATCTTGTAAAGTAGCGCCGGGCTTCCAGAAACATATCACCTGGAACCGATCCCCAATAAGGGCTTGTAACGTACGTTGTAAATAACGACCCTGGTCGTCGGCAACAATAATAACTTTGTTTTGCCTTTTCTCGCTGATGTCCTTTAGATGTCCATGGATGTACCTACTTAGTAGGCACATGTTCGACATGACACGGTGGTGAAGACGGTGAAGATACAGAACTCTCGATGTTATCAGTCTCGCTACCGACGACAATTGTGGCCATATCCACGGTTTTCTTCAGAGGTGACGTATCGCAGCTCAGATTCATCGCGTCTATGAGCGAGAGTCGGCGATTGGTAGGAGGGCGGCAATTGCTCGCGGCTATAGTGGATTCCTTCATGTATAGTTTATGTTGGTTTGTTATTGTTGTGTTAGTATACAAACGTCGTTTCCGATATTGCGGTGAAAAAAATCTGGTCGATTGTTGTGTATCGTACAGACCAACAGATTTTAAAAGTTTATTTTTCTTTCATATTCTATTATTTCTTTTTTTAAATTAGTATTTTCAAGACTTAATTTATCCACTTCATTATTAGCTATTTTTAATTCTGTACTTAAGTTTTCAATTTGTTCCTTCATATCTAAATATTCTTGATGCGTACAATTTGTGTAGGTTGGCTGACTTTGGAATGACGTATC
The DNA here is from genome assembly GCA_944739405.2 of Euclidia mi. Lineage (NCBI taxonomy): Eukaryota > Metazoa > Arthropoda > Insecta > Lepidoptera > Erebidae > Euclidia > Euclidia mi. Next base: position 72,429,220 of record OX123195.2, on the reverse strand, counting down.
TGTATCCAAATCACTATTATCCGAGTCAATTTTTTGTTGCCGTCGCTGTGTATTTACGTAGCTAAAGTCTTCCATATTTGTAATAATTGACTTTGTATGTAATACAATCTCAAAAAATTGAAAGAGTTGTGGAGGTTCGAACTCGATATCACTCGACTCTAGACCAAGGGCCTACGCCTCGGGGCTATATTGACTTCAAGCAATGTTAACAAAATCTCGATCACTATCGGTTATTTATTTTCTTTTCTTTTCGTGAGTATGCAATAGATGTCACTAGTTACAGTATTGATGAGCAATTATTACCAAAGATAATTTGGACCGATTATAGTCTGTTATCTGATAGCTATTTGTGTTGTTGGTTCTTGATATTTTAGCAAGATGGAGCCACTGCGTTTATTAGTAATGACTTTGCTAGTTTTGAATCAAATAAACGGTCACTGGTAGTTATTTTATATAGGTAATTCGTAATATGGTTTGTTAAACACTGTTTGAGTTTATATTATTCACTGTCACTATAGGTCATCCAATATTGTTGTTTGAGCAGTCAAAATCAATGCCTAAAATAGATTTTACGTCAAAAGTTCACAATGTTTACACGATATTTTTAAATTCTCGTCAAGTCTTTAGAGTACAATATAATTCCTGAGATAACACTGTCACTGGTCACTGTCCTTGTTATGTTCACTTTTGCACTATTCTGCACAAAAACTTTTCTAATTTAATATTATTTATCATTTATTTGCACGGAGTTGGTTCTTAACGTGACAGCTGACCGTCGCTGTCATCTAGTTTACATCTAGTTTTCATTTAGTATTCATTTTGACATCTAGTTTTAATTTATTAGGACGATCTTGTAATTTACTTTCTCTGGACATTTCTGGGGCACAGATGGGCATGGTCCTTTGATTTGAAGGCGGACGGGTCGCTGGTTTAATATTATGCGATCATCCTCGATGAAGCGAGAGCGGTACGAAAGCTCTGTAAAATTATTTGAAATCCTAAGAAATGTGGGTATAATATTACGCCACTGCCTACCTTTTCGGGGATACAGGCGATAGCGTATAAAAAAAAACACTACGAAATTAGATCCTTAATTGGCGGCAATGGGACGCTGTTTCTTATACGAAACGAATTTTTATGGGAACTTCTTATAAAAAGAAAAAAATGCTTAAGAAATATAAAAGCTATCATGGTACCGTTCATCGCCCCGCTTTCGCTTCGTTGAGACTTAGGTACATAAGACCGCAGCCTTAAGAGGGCAATTTTCACACTTACTTTATCAAATTAAGATCTTGAAAAGAGACATTTTGAACGTTTTTAATTTTATCTAACGTAAATATAGAATAAAGTGACTACAACATTAATTTAATTTGATAGTATACGATACACAAGATTGGTTTTTGGACTAGCTACTTGTTTTCAACTAAGGTTACTGCTTTAATTATTTTTAGTAAGCAAATTGAAATGGACGATGTAAACATTGCTATCTCAAAGGTGGTTCGCTGGTTTGAGGTTAGCAACCTGCTTTTAAATAGACTTAAAACTAAATGTATACGATTTTTGATGCCTAACGTCAAACAAGTGAACACCTCAGTAAAGGTTAAGGATGATGTGTTGGATCTTGTGGATAACACCAAATTTTTAGGCATTCCACTAGATTCTAAGCTGCAATGGGGACCACATATTAGTAAATTGTCGAATAGACTCAACTCTGTCTCGCAGTCAGAAAAATTCGCCAGTTAACTGACATTGACACTGCCAGGCTTGTATATCATAGCTATTTTCATAGTATAATGTCATACGGTATTCTCCTGTGGGGAAATGCTGCCGACATTCAGACCATCTTTGTTCTGCAGAAAAGAGCTATTCGAGCAATTTATAATTTGGATTATGGGGCTTCGTTAAGAAATAAATTCAAGGAAATAAACATTTTAACAGTTGCAAGCCAGTACATTTATTGCAACCTAATATATTTATTCCAAAACAAGGCCTCATACTCAAAGAAAAATGATATCCACAATTTGAATACAAGAAATAAGAGTAAGCTAGTAGTGCCGGCTACCCGGCTAGAGAAAATAAAAAAATGTTTTCAAATTCAAAATTTAAGTTATAATATTCAAAATTTAAGTTATAATAAATTCAAAAAGATTATAAAACTTAAACTTTGTCAAAAAGGGTACTATTCAGTGCTAGATTATATTGAAGATAAAAATGCTTGGGATTAATTTGCTCGGTCCCACAGGCTACTTATGTTTGATTAGTGTTAAGTTTCATGTGAGTGTGAGTTATTGTGTCTATATTATGCTATTGCTACTATTGTGTCTATATAATTGACAACAACATTATAGACACACCAGCTCATATACCTATGAAAAATTCAATGTAGTTACTAAGTTTTTAAATTGTATAGAATCAAGACGTAGAAAAGAGTGGCCCGGAGTTTCTTGCCTGATTCTTCTCACGAGGCTCTACTTTCTGAACAGGCATTTTTTTCAATGCTCAACTATGTTAATATGCATTTAAAGTTACTTTTTTATTTTTTTATTTGTATGACTTTCTGTCGTTCAAAAAATTTAAACATTTTATGGTAATAAACATATTTGAGTTTGAGTCTGAGTAACAGAGTGTATATAAACTGTCCCACTACTGGGCACGGGCCTCTTCTCACTATGAAAAGTGTAAGGCCATAGTCCACCACGCTGGCCAAATGCGGGTTGGCAGACTTCACATGTCTTTCGAGAACATTATAAAGAACTCTCAGACATGCAGGTTTCCTCACGATGTTTTCCTTCACCGTTTAGCAAGTGATAATTAACAATTTAATACGCACATAACTCCGAAAAGTCATTGGTGCGCGCCGTGGATTCGAACCCGGACCCTCTGCGTAGCAGTCCGTCGGTCTCTCCACTAGGCAATCGCGAAGCAAAAATAGGTCTATACTATATAATCAATATTTCTCTAAACCATGTGTATTTCTGTATAGGGGAGACCGGGTATGGTTGTCACACTAGTTGGTTGTCACAGAGGCCATAACAGACAATTAAACGGCGTGGTAGGAGCGAGGGAGTAGCACATCCATTTGTACCTCATGACAGCGTACTCCGACATGCCGTTTAATGGACTTATTCGACCACTCGATATTCTATTATGACCTCTGTGACAACCAACCCGTGTGGCAATCATACCCCGTCTCCCATAATGATTGCTTAAACGCGCCAATGACAGGAGCTACTGTTTCGATTTCAATCATTATTTTTGTGTTGGACAGTGCATTTATCGAGGAAGGCTATAGGCTATGTAAAATCACGCTATACTCCTCGGGTGCAGAGCAGTAGCCCTAAACGGGTGTTACCGCGGGCTCGGCTAGTAATGAATAATAGTCGGCACAACAACGGGACCGTCGTAATAAATTTCCCGTCATAACTTAATAAAAATAATAAATAAAATTGAATATACCTAGCTCATTTTACTTAAATTATCTGTTGTGAAAATATTTTTGTCATTCCGGTCACAGTCTATTTGTACGAGTAATAAACATTATTAATTTACTTTTCAGGCGAGCGTTTCAATTATTCAGTATTCAAAAAATTCTAATAAAAGAATGTATTTGTATTGATTACAAAAGTGCCTGTTTCCCATAACAAAATTTGCAGTCACGTATCTTTATTATATACAGCGTGTCACAAGACCCATCACCAAGCCGAAGTCTACTCGTTGTAGACATCATGCCAAGTCATACTAACCAAAAATAATACCTGGGTAACGATTTCTTTTTTTAAGTCTTCACATTTTTTAAACCGCAATTAAAAGCGCGCGCATGCTATGCTCGAAATACCTACGTATCCATGGGGTCATAAGGCATCTAAAGAATATATTGGCGGGGTAAATGCATCGATTTTGTACTTAATTAGAAAAATTCCATACTAACTTTGAGCCTCAATATCTCCTGAACCAGTAATTTACCAGGTATGGTGCTGAAGTAAAAAAATCTTCGTAGTGATTGGTACAACATGGGATTTCAGTTTTTGTTAAGGGTATTTTTACAACCTGTATTTGTTACAATATAACTTAATTTATAAGCAAGCTAAATGATTCCAGTGGTGCGCCATATGCTGTAAATTACAGATTCAGGAAAAATGATTTAAGCGATACTTATAGGTATGTGTATACACAAGAGTTGTCGAGTGAAAGGCCTTAATAACATAGAACTAAGTCATTGAGTTTAAGGGCCCAGTGAATCATAAAATAGATGCAGATGGATATGATTGATCTAGCACTAATTTCTGACCGCGGTTTCGCCGGCGTAGGGGTCGGTTGTTGGGACAAAAGGTAGCCCATGATGTACAAACAAACTAATAACTAACTACAACATTTTATTAAAATCCGTCTATTAAATAGGTAGTTTTTGAGTCCATCGCAAACAAACTGAAAGACAGACATGACAGGGGATTTTGGTTTATATTATGTATTGATGAATAAAAGCAGATTAAAACTAGGCCTAAATAACTTTAGTTTCAAGCGCCTAAGATGTGTAGATTAACACGAAGCCATCTGCAAAATCCAGCAATTCCGAATACGTATATTATTATAACTCAATATCGGCCAAGATTAATAAAGATAGTCCGTGCACACTCGATATAGTTAATATTATTACTTTGTGTAGTATAAACATAATAAATCATTTGCAACATGCCTTTTATTTAACTAATATTTAATTTCGGCAGTCTCAAATTATGCTTTCCCTTCGTAAAGAAAGTTCTAGAAAGCTCATTTGATAAATTAATACGACGCATTGTGCAAGGTATTTCTAGTATAATACAATTTGAGCAATATCACAAAGCGTAGTATTACAGACATAATTGGATACACAAATTAATAAGAGGATTTAATTTAATTATTAATTATAGCTTCTATAATATTAATATACAATATTATTCTTAGTTTAGAACTTTAGTACTTGTATACATTCTGTGGTTTAGATCAAGCCTCTTAGAAGTTGATTGCACTCGTTCTGAGACTTTATCAAAGGACTTTGCCTAGATCGAAAAAGATCATGTATGGTCATCATCATCATCATCTCCCTAGTGTTATCCCGGTTGCATCAAAGACTTTCACGCCTTGGAGCCCGAGGTCCGCTTACTAGTCTAACGAGATATGACAGAATATCAACTTTTCCATAGAGCAACTGCCGTCTGACCTCCGCAACCCAAAGGGATAGCGATATTCAATGGTTTAGACTAGTATCAGTTTATTTGAGGGTACTGATTCCCCGTAACAACTGCCAAAGATCTTCATGACAGCCGAGACCGACGGTTTAACGTGCTCTCCGAGGCACGGTGCAAGCGATAATTAACAATTTAATACACACACAACTTCGAAAAGTTATTGGTGCGTGCCGTGGATTCGAACCCGATACCCTCTGCATGGCAGTCCGTTGGTATCTCCACTAGGCTATCGCTGCCATGTATGGTCTCAGAACAAAAGTTGTTCATAATCAGGAGTAGGGACAATCACTCTCTAAGAGTTCTAAATTGCATAAATTTCGTCACGCCTGTATTCACGAAGGTGTACGCAGAGGTGTAATATTACACCCATACCTTACTTACCTTATGAATTTTAGGTCCCATATAATAGGGGTCGAGCCTTTTGCCATTACCAGGCACATTGTCAGACTCCGTGCTGCTACTGAGAATTTGGAACTTTTGCCCGAGCCGGAAATCGAACCCGGCACCAGCAGATGCATACGCTATCCACTGGCCCACGGAGGCAATCATCTTGTATGTGTAGGCCATGAACCGGATGACACCGTAAAAATAGAGCAAGGTAGAGCGGCAATATTATTTGCATCGCAGAAAGCGGTTGGATGCAGGCGGCGTCAGATCTGTTGGTGGAGCCATAGTGTAGGCCTATGTTGTGCGAAGGCGAAGAAAACAATGAAAATCACTTACTTGTTAAATAAAATACTATCGGCATCATCAGTATTTTATTCTTCGAGTGAAATGCGAGTCTACATAAAATGAAAACGCATTATTTGTTAGTTTTACACAATTTTACGACACTGTATCGAATTTTATTAGCTGTAAATTATTCATTAATTGCTTATTTATCAATTCATATTTTTATGTAGTACCTACTTACGATTATAGGTAGGTATATTTGTTATACAACCTCTTACATAACAGTTATACTAATCTTGATAGATTTACTATCAAGAAAATATTTACTATTAATAAAAATCCTGTGATATAACGACGACCGTAGTCCCAAAATCGCCTTTAGCGAGTACAATTTTTTTTGATCAACCAGACCTTATATACTGCCCGCGGAGAATATTGATAGCGCGATTCAGGAATATACAAATAGGGTACAGCGCCATCTAGCGAGCGGCATGAGAAACTATTCAGTAAACATTAAACAACGACATTATGCAGCCTTTCGCAGTCCACTGCTGGGCATAAGTCCATCATAGGCCTCTCTTACTTGGCGTCAAATTCAGAATAGCATGGTGAGTCAAAAGGAAAATTTTACTATATCAACCTAGCCATACGGGTTGGTAAAACGTTTGACGTTGATTTGACCGTCTCTTCGCAAAGATGCAATTTGCTTTCTGAACTTTCTTTATTGCCAGTTTTGCCACTTACTGGTTCATTCCCGTTAACTTAATTTCTCATATAACTTGTTGAACTTATCTGGAAGATAAGCTGGATAAACCAGAAGTAATGAAACTGAGCCCAACGACGCTTGGTATTCTTAATCCGTAACCATACAGAATGGATCAAATCAAATAAAACAACGGAGAGCCTAAACTACTTTCTGAAGATTTGAAAATTTTGTGCTAAGAAAGGGAAATTGTGTTTAAACTTTGTTTTCCAAATCCGCTGATTTTAAAGCTTTATTATTCTACTTTGTATTTAACTCTTTGCACTTGTTCAAACAATATGCTATCAAGATAAAAGATATATACGTTATTTTGACGTACTATTAGCTATGTAACAGCAACACTTCATCATAATCTAGTCTGTTGCTTTTTAACTAAAAAGCAACAAAGGCGAGCCGGAGATAATGCGCTGACCGACTCTCAGAAGGATTTAGGATTGCAGTGCGCCGCACAGTTTTAGCTCGCTATACAAAGTGTACAATAATACTATAATATTCTACTTTACCACATTCACACAACACCATCTAGTCCCAAACTAAGCAGATGCTTGTACTATGGATACCAGATAATGGATAAATATACATATATACTTTTTTTTGTAAATACATACATATTATACATATAAACAACCAGACCAAGACAAACATCCATGTTCATGCGTTCATGCACACAAATGTTTGACTTGAGCGGGAATCGAACCGGCGACCTTCGGCGTAGCAGTCGCTTACACTCCCCCAACCGGTGACCAAGGACCTGAGGTTTATAGGCTCTTCTTTCTCAACATCTTTGAATAATATTTTTTCTACAGCACAAGATGAAAGTGGTATTTCAAGCTGCTGTACTGCGCCCTCGGAAATTGCTTTAGTCACAGTCTTCACGAGGTAATGTCTCAGCGGAGTGTTTTCTTTTATTATTTTCTCACCTTTGATATGTTAAGAATAAAACACTAAAATATAGAGTATAATATTTATTTCAATGCTATACATTTTAAACGAAAGTAAATTAATAAAATGAAATATATTTTATTGTTAGCAAAATGTAGGTACAGGTAAAAACGTATACATCATTTGATTAACGATACTGCCGCGCAATTTGTAAACGCAGGCTGCCTTATTACAAAACGTAGACTAAATATAAATCGAAGTTTAGACCTGAGCTCACCTGTTTAAAATTGATTTAACGTAGAATAAAGACACATTTGCGTTTAATTATTATCACTAAAATTCTTTGAAATAAATTTAGCGTTAAATTGAATAACTACTTACTTCAAAAAGCCTTTTTTTAAATTGTCAATCAAAGACTAAACCCGGTATTATGTTAAAACATTGTTTTGCAATAAGGCCCAGTGAGTACTACTGAAGTAAGCGATTATAAATTTTGCGTTTATTAAAATATACATTTTTTTACAAAAATCTAAACATTTTCAATTTCGCACAAGAATTGTCTGGCATAAAGACAAGAGAAGTTGTCTATTCTGCCTGTGTCGATGAACGCGACGCAGTAGAGCTCGCCCGGGTCCGGTGTACCTTTCTTCCAATTGCTGTATAGCTCACCTATACCTTTACCTGAAATACAAACAAATTAATAATTATCACGAATAGTTGGACAGGACGAAGGGGAAGACCTAGGCGGACATTCTCTGACCAGATTGGAGACATCCTAAAAACAGGACAGGTGAGAAGTACCCTTAACAGAAGAGCATGCATGATGAATCTGATGGGAGTGAATGAAGCAAGAGAGATATATCAGGATCGTTTTAAATGGCGTTCTGTAGTCTCTGCCTACCCCTCCGGGAAACAGGCGTGAGTCTATGTATGTATGTATGTAATAGTTGCTTACCATTAGGTGATAAAAAAAAAGTTTGTAGTAGTCGCCTCTATGGCGAAGGCCTCCCCCGGATTTCACTGAATATAAATAAGCTTTTCCACGGAGCGACTGCCTGTCTGACCTCCGCAACCCAAAGGGATAGCGATATTCCATAGTTTAGACTAGTGCCAGTTTTTTTTATTCAACGGTAACTCCTTATAACGACTGTCAAAGATCTTCATGACAGCCGGGGCCGGCGGCATAACGTGCTCTCCGTTGCACGCATGCGCATAACTCCGAGAAGTCAGTGATGCGCACCATGGCTTCGAACCCGATACCCTCTGCATGTCAGTCTGTTGGTATCGCCACTAGGCTATGTATGTTAAATAATTTACCATCAATACTCCTCCATTGCCCTCGCTCTTCGTCGTAGCGGAGTCCAATGAAGGTGTTGGGATAGCCCCGTGCTATGTCCATCGTCATGATAGTCTCTGCCTCGCGTACGTTGTTAACCACGGCTAAGTGTGCACCTTCTGCCTCGCACGACGCCTTCGCGTCATCCCATTTTAAAGTCTCTCGGTGTATCTTGTAGCAGCTGCCGGTGGCTTCGTAGTACGTGTAACCTGGAGATTAAATGTTTACCAGTAACTAAAGTAAGCACCATTTTAAAGGTAGTAGAACCTTACTGATTACAGCATGAATGGGCTCGGAAAAATACTACCCTCTTCTTCTTACAGAAAAACTACGTAAAGTAACAGTACCTATGCTGTTGCGAGTCGTTTGGTGAGTGAGAGTGCCGGAGGCCCATTTCCTATTTCGTCTGCCTTATGACGGTGGCGAAGTCACCTTTAGCCATCAGTACTGATCAGCTCGATGAGTCTGTCGAGTTGGCCGTCAGAAAACCATCTTCACCATACCTAATTCCTATCCACAGTCCGTCTGTTCATCATAGGTCTCCGGTGATAGATATCCCGCACCTATCTATATAAGTATATATATGTAAATACGTATGGTAGGGCTAGGGTCTTGGGATTTGTAGGGACAAATAGGATTAGGTCTTAGGCGCGTACGAATCGTAGGTCTGTATCACAGCATACCACAGTAGAACCACGATAGTACGTGCCATAGGTTAAGGGCCTAGTAGTAGGTGCGTATAAGTGCTGGTCTGTATCACAGAATACCACAGAGCACCAAGCCTATACGCATTATAAGCTAGGTACAAGTTAGGACAGGTTTAGGATACATATAGACATAAGGATTAGGATAACTAGGATAGGATATTATAGGTGATAGGCTACGACTCTAGGATAGTGTAGCTTAACAAGTTAGATTAGTTCCTTAGCATTTAAACACTCTCTGTACAGTTGGGTTACCAGCGTAGGGCTGCTAACCCGCTGTTCAGTCGGTGTTCACCGCCACTTTATCTTGGTTATGTTTCCGTTAAATTAATCAACGAACGTGATTGTTTCATTAAGTAAACTTATATGGAAAATTGTAGTAATCAATATAGGTATAAACTATATTTATTTTAAGTGTTATTTACCTTCTGAAACCGTTTCACACGCATACCGAGACTTGATTGCAGGCTCTGTGGTCACATTACCGTTCACCTGTATTCTCTCTGTGCCGGTACCAAATTCGGAGCCATATTTAGTGATATTGGTGTTGCCTGTTTGAGCTCTGTAGCACAAGTAGGGCAGTCTCGCACAACACGGCACGACACGTATGCTGTGTTGGTCCATACTTAAACAGTCGCCATCGCGAGGATCCAGCTGTTGTACCATCTGAGTCACGGCAGCTGTCATGCTGTCTAGCGGAACACCTGCAAAGTTGAAACCAAGAGTATTTTAGTAGCAATTGATAATAGACTCACGCCTGTATCCCCGAAGGGATAGGCAGAGGTAATATTACACCCGCATAAATATTTTTTTTATAGACTCACGCCTGTATCGCCGAAGGGGTAGGCAGAGGTGTAAGCTTACACCCACATTTCGCCATGAATTTTTAGGTCTCATGTAATAGGGGGTGAGACTATTGCCGTTACCGGGCACATCACCAGACACCGGGCTGCTACTGAGTATTCGGAAAAACCCAGTAAAACTTTTGCCCGACCCGGGAATCGAACCCGGGACTTCCGATCAGCAGTCGCATACGCTATCCACTGGACCACGGAGGCAGGCATAATTAATTTAATATATAGGTAATTGATAAGTATTACTGGTGGTAAGCGTATTACTGCGGGGGCCGTCTAGGTAAGGACCACCGCAGTATCAGTTATTCTGCCGCCAAGTAATAAGTTATTACTTGGCGGGTTCCCGTCCCGGGTTCGATTCAATGTGCAGTACTAAGTTCCGGTTTGAATGGTACTGTAGCTAGTAAAATTACTGGGCTTTAGAAGACTTAACAAGTTACGTCTCAAAGTAGGCAGCGGCTTGGCTGTCCCTGATTTTTTTTTTATTGTAATAGGCGGCAAACGAGCAGACGGATCGCCTGATGGTAAGCAATTACTGCCGCCCATGGACAGAAGCAACACCACAGGAGTCACAAGTGCGTTGCCGCCCCTTGGGATTGGGAAAAGGGATAGAATGAGGAGTGGGATGAGGGAGAAGGAATAGGGGATAGGGCCTCGGGCACTCTCACTCACCGAACGAAACGCAACAGTTGAGGTACTGTTACTTTACGTCGATTTTCTGTGAGAGGGTAGTACAAGACTTCCCCGGTTGAGCCGGCCCATTCATGCTGAAATCAGCAAGGCTCTACTACCTTGTAAATTGCCAAAGTCTATGAGTGTTTCATGGTGATAACCTAGTTACGAGTTTCTCTCCTTTTTCCATATATAGCATATATATACTACGGAGCGGGAGTGTGAGACTACCCTAGGGTGGTCCCTAGGGTAGGCCAACTGTTCTACACCACCATGGTTTTTAGTCAATGTCGTAAGAGGACTAACGACCCATTGTGAGTGACGAAGTCACGGAGAATACGTAGAATACTTTAGTGTTCATTAGCACAGTATAACATTTTTTATAGACTCACGCCTGTATCCGCGAAGGGGTAGGCAGAGGTGTAAGATTACACCCACATTTCGCCATGAATTTTTAGGTCCAACGTAATAGGGGGCGAGCCTATTGCTGTTACCAGGCACTTAGCCAGACTCCGTGGTGCTACCAAGAATCCGGAAAAACCCAGTAACACTTTTGCCCGACCCGGGAATCGAACTCGGGACCTCCGATCAGCAGTCCCATATGCTATCCACTGGACCACGGAGGCAGTCACAGTATAACTGTAGCGGGTTTTTCTCTAATACAGCTAGCTAAACGGTCTATTCGCGACTTTACCGCTCAGAGAGGCAGCGGCAGCGACTGCGAGGTCCTTGGCGCGTTTACTCTTGACGCGACATCGACCGCGACGGCATAAAGCGCTCCATAGATATCGAAAACGCTGCCGTCTGCCATTGCTGGTTGGAACGAGCCGTAAGCCTGCTGGTCCCAGTAAGCGTAACGGCCTGGTCACGAGATCGGTCTAAGCGGCGAGCGGCGCGGAAGTGGCGATGTACATGGCGCGTTTACTCTGAGGCGGCCGCGCGCCGCGTCACAGTAAACGCGCCATGTAGGTTCATCGTTGTATTGGCACATTTTCCCCTTCCCCGCTTCGGCGAAGAGACAGCGAATCTTGGGACGGATAATATAGTTCTATCATACTTTGTTTAGTTCTCGTTGTGTCGTTATTGAATTTCTTTATTAAGTAGATTTATATATTTTGTTGTAACTTCTATGGACCCATGCCTGTATCCCCGAAGAGGTAGCCAAAGCTGTAATATTTATTTTTTTATAGCCTCACGCCTGTATCCCCGAAGGGGTAGGCAGAGGTGTGAGGTGTATTATTACACCCACATTTCGCTATGTTATGCATTTTTAGGTCTCACATAAAAAATGGCGAGCCTATTGCCGTTACCAGGCATTTTGCCAGACTCCGTGCTGCTACCAAGAATTCGGAAAAACCCAGTAACACTTTTGCTCGACCCAGGAATCGAACCCGGTACCGCCTGATCAGCAAACGCATACGCTATCCACTGGACCACGGAAGCAGTCAGTAGATTTAAATTGGCATAAATAAAATTGTTTTGTTATAAAAACCTTCCATTGACGTAAACAATCCCAAGGAGTCACTGGACCTAGTGCCGATGAAGTATGGAGTGTTGTTGATAGCGATCAACGCTCTCATAGCGTCCAGTAGTTCTGTGCTGATGGGGGAAGCTAGCACCGCTCCTGTAACATACAAACATATATTATAGGCTGCTATCTTTTTATTTATAGTAATAGGCGGCAAACGAGCAGACGGATCGCCTTATGGTAAGCAATGACCGCCGCCCATGGACACAAGCAACACCACAGGAGTCACAAGTGCGTTGACGCCCCTTGGGGTAGGAAAAAGGGATAGGATAAGGAGTTGGATGAGGAAGAAGGAATAGGGGATAGGGGCCTCCGGCACTCTCCCTCACCGAACGAAACGCAACAGTTACGTACTGTTACTTTACGTCGATTTTCTGTGAGAGGGTGGTACTTCCCCGGTCGAGCCGGCCCATTCATGCTGAAATCAGCAAGGTTCTACTACCGTCTAAAAAGGATAGTTGGTTCCGTGTTGTGACGGGTTAGGAATACAAAGTGTCAATACCCCATTTCATTCCCTGAGTGTGGTACAAGGCGACTATATCAAACATGAGACAAATAACATATTTATGAAGAGACGAGAAGCCTGTGGAGGATAAAGGTGTGGTGTTCCTCCAACTAGAGGGAGGAGCCTCTAACCAAGCTGGGTGGTCGTGCTTGGTGGCCTACAGGCCGATGGACACACTTTGCATGTTGTATATATGGTGCCTGGCTTGCGAAAGTTGCTTGCGCGATTCAGAATATTTGAATTTGGCGCGTTCGCTGCGATAGTTTGTCGTGTCGTAGAAGTTCCGTCGTCATTGGTTAGATGGCGCCGTGTTGTCGTGTTATGTAGCTAGTCGCTACAAACATATTGCCTATGTTATTAACTCACATTAAGATAAGCCTACGTCCAGCAGTGGACGGCGGCGCCGTACCCAGGTGGAGAGCAAAGAGGCTCAAGCCTACCTCTCTCTTTCCAAAAACATTACATACTTTTGATAGGCTAATGTTTGACCGCGATCTCGCCTGATGTTAAGCTATGGTATGGTGGAACATGGAGCACGCTTGCCTAGAAGATTCACCCGCGACTTGAAAACACCCAGATTGTACTCATCAGGTAACACAGACTCCGGCAAGGAGTTCTATACCTTTGCAATACGCATAATAAATGAGGAAGCAAAGCGTTTCGTGCGTATGGATGGGATGTCAACCATATAACGGTGACGATGATTAGTTTGTCTGGTCGTCCGATGGTAAAAAAGGGATGGAGGAATCAGGTTATGTAGTTCCTCTGCACACTCTCCGAAATATAACCTATAAAAAACCGATAGACTGGCAACACTGCGACGATGCTGCAGGCTTTGGAGTTTTGTGTTAACCAATTCGCCAATGAGTCTCCTAGCTTTTCTCTCAATAGAGTCCAAAGTAGCTGGTATTTCGCTGAACCATCCCAAAGGTGAAAACAGTAGGTACTCCATGCAGGATCGGATAAAACCTCCTTACCAGATTTAAGAAAACTAAAATAAGCCCTCCCCAAAACAAATTCTCGTGCTGCGTCAATGTACAACCTAGATATCTACGAGTACGTCTGTTTTTCTTGTACTGAACAACAACCGCGCAAATATACTAATTTTGATATTTGATGTGACTGCAACAGGCTTATACGTTAGGCAACATTCAAGCCGAAAGTTACCTAATTTATTGTGACATCATTGTAAATCTAGCTTGAAACTTTTGTGTGAGGGAGAGAATGGATTTATTATATGGACTAAATTGAAAAAAATTCAGTTATGACCATATTTCTAGTTAAATCTGTTACTGGGCTCTGACACATCTTGCGGACGGTTCATCGGCGTATCGGCAAAATTTACGCGTACGCACTGACGGAACGTTGGTATAGTATGTCGTTGTAAAGCACGCTCCCCACGGTGCGTGGTTTTGCAGACGGTTGCACGGCACCTTTAATGTTGACCGACTCGCGGTGTACCTTCAAAACCCCGTGCTCGTACCGTTATCTTTTATCATAGTCCAAGATCCCAGGGTCGCCAGACGAGATGTTGTAGAAAATATTATTAAAAAATTATAAATAATACTGTCGCACTCATTTCGGCGGCGGTAAAGTTTTACCAGACGCTTTAAAGTTTCCAAAATATCTAACTATCGGTAGAGACCACTAGGGGGCGCACTTAGAAAATGTATGGAAATTGTTCCCGTGGACCTTTAGCCTTCATATCTAATAATTGACCCTAGATTCAAGCTAGCAAGTATGCGTACACCACAGATATAGATCTACATAGATAACGCAACTATCACGATTTGTATTGAAACCAAACGTGCCGACTTTTTAATACCTACTGTGACGTTGCCTGTATCACGAAGTCGAAGCGATGCGCGACAGTATCGCTTGTGCAATATTCATCGTCTCCTAATACACAACGTCAGATCAAACGTCCGAAGCAAACGCGGCAACGTAATGTGAATAAAGTTTACTTAACGGTAAAACGGACGCGCGGGGACTGAAGTTAGTGGCGACCAAGCTCGACGCTTGGTCGGAGTTCAGACACGCGAAGTGCATGCATAATTGCGTTATCTATGTAGATCTATGTCTGTGGCGTACACTCATACAATATTCTACACATTTTGTTTATGAAAAAATAAGTAGGGTCTGGCGGCCCTGGGATCTTACATTATCCTATCCGCGCGTTCGTATCGCCCATAGATATATTAATAACTGTTCTGTGGTATCGCCATTCAAATATGCGAGGGTCTAGTCTATGAGCAGTTTTTCTCTGTTGCTATAAGGGTCGTACCTTGAAGCTTACAATGTAGATCAGCCTCCTTCCACGTGCGAATAACTTTATGTATCGTTAAGCCATCTGGGATCTGACGCGAATCTATGATCCTCCCTTGGATGATATCTGTAAGTAGAATAAATACACATCATATTATGCATACTAACTTTAAATTACCGGGTCTCTTATTATAAATAATTTATTGAAAACTAGCGCCCCGCCCCTGCTTTGCACGGGTGCAATGTTATGCATGTATTATACATATAAACCTTCCTCTTAAATCATTCTATCTATTTAAAAAAACCGCATTGAAATCCGTTGCGTAGTTTTAAAGATTTAAGCATACATAGGGATAGACAGACAGAAGACAGACTTTGTTTTATACTATGTAGTTTATATTATAATGACTGCCTCCGTGGTCCAGTGGATAGCATATCGGAGGTCCCGGATTCGATGCCCGGGTCGGGCAAAAGTGTTACTGAGTTCTTATGAATTCTCAGTAGTAGCACGGAGCCTGTGGGATCTAAAAATTCATGGCGAAATATGGGTGTAATACACAGACCTGGTGTAATATTACACCTCTGCCTACCCCGGGGATACAGGCGCGAATCTATAAAAAAAAATTAAATAGAGGTGGTAAAAACCACCTTTGCAGTGTAACAACAAAGTATGATTTTCGCCGACGGCAGCGGTAATCTAGTAGTAAGACCATAGTAAGACCAACATAAACGGCTACGTTTTTGTAGAGGGTTTAGAGTTCAAATCCGCGGCGTGCGAAAAATAATCTCAATTATACATATGACATCAATTTTCTAATTACTAGAGGATGCACGCAGCCTTTTTTTTACTTAACCACGTCTGCTTGATCTCGTGTTTATTTCATAACATAACATAACTTCACGCCTTTTATTCCCGAAGGGGTAGACAGAGGTGTATTACACAGCCACATTTCGCCAATTATGTTTAGGTCCCAATGTAATAGGGGGCCTATTGCCATCTACCGGGCACATGTTTATTTCAATCCCTTCTTATTGCGAGAGTGGGTGTCAAAATTATACTAGGTAAATAGCATCTTTAGGAAATACTATACGCATAACTCTACATCAAACCCCATACCCACCGGTCTGTTGCTGTGATTTCTTTTAAGAATCACGCACTAAGCGGTAATGTGAGGTAAAAGAACCAGCTTGGGAGTTTTATCATTGGATGCCAATGGATATTATTTGAAAGCAGGCATCTCAGGCCGTTTCACCACTACGCGATAAGCGACAGCTTTCAGATAAATTCAAAATTGGTTTGTATTCATAATTATCTGAGCAATTAATAAACAAAAGAAATATTAGAGAGCGTTCAAACCGGCCCTAAATCTGGGGTCCATGGACCTTGAAAGATTCCTTGAGTGAGGGTTTATGTTAAAAATATTTCTCGAAGTCAATAAATAAACCCAAGTTTGTATAAAAATATTTATAGACTCACGCCTGTATCTCCGAACGGGTAGGCAGAGGTGTAA
Organism: Euclidia mi; assembly: GCA_944739405.2. Lineage (NCBI taxonomy): Eukaryota > Metazoa > Arthropoda > Insecta > Lepidoptera > Erebidae > Euclidia > Euclidia mi. The sequence continues at coordinate 72,412,303 of OX123195.2, read as the reverse complement.
TATTACACCCACATTTCGCCATGAATTTTTAGGTCCCACGTAATTGGGGGCGAGCCTATTGCCGTACCGGGCACATTGCCAGACTCCGTGCTGACTGAGAATTTCCTAACGGAAAAACCCAATAACACTTTGCCGTACTCGGGAATCGAACCCGAGACCTCCCAAACCCACGCGCACATTTATGCCGCGAGACCAACGAGGCAGTCAGTAAAAATAATAACAATAAAAATAAAATTACAGTATGTTTGATGCATTTAATTTTACAAGTGAGTTTGATTAAAAAAGATTATTAAACCGTGTCGTAAATATATCTACTCTTTGTTTTAAGTCAAAGTCAATAATAACACTCACCAGTAAAAGACAGAAGGAACACGACAACAATTACAAACAACATAGTGACGAACAGAATGACATATGCACACAGTACCACGCCACTGCACTAACTGCAGCAAAAATATCTTGTTTGGTTCCTCTAGTATACGTATTTGAACTGTACTAAAAATAAGCCTGTAGGCATAACAGGTTTAACGTGTGTTGGGCCATGGATTGTAGAGTTCCGTAGATACCTGCATACTAGCTGATGATCGCGGATAAAATTACGTTATAACTTAACTTTCATACAAACTTGTTAGTATCCTTAGACTTTTTAATCCAGCCGTTTCGAATAATCCGTTGTTAGCGGACGCTTTACATGTTTAAACTACTTTCTTGCAAATTTTCATCTTAATAAAATGTCCAGCAGCTTTCAAGATTTCGTGATAAGTTTCTTTCCCTTTTATATATCATCATCATCATCATCAGCCCTGTATATAATTTGTCCCACTGCTTGGAACGGGCCTCTTCTCACCATGAGAAGGGCCCTTTTATATGTACAGAGTGTAAAAAGACCCTTAACGAAAACTGAAGTACCATATTGTACCAATCATTACGAACATTTTTTACTTTGGCACCATATCTGGGAAATTACTGGTTTAGGAGATATTCATGCTCAAAGTTACTATACAATTTTTGTAATTAGGTGCAAAATTGATGCAATTACCCCGCCAACCTGTTCAATGGATGTCCTATGCACCCATGGATAGCTAGGTATTTTGATAATTGCACGCGCACACTTTTAATTACGGCTTAAAAAATGTATCTATTTGAAAAAAAACATTTCCCATGTTTTATTTTTGCTTAATATGACTTGGCATGATGTCCAAAACGAGTAGGCTTGGTGATGGGTCTTGTGGCAACCTGTATACTTAGATAGAAGCACTTTATTTTCCTGAGAAAATGTACACAAACCTGTCTACTTATCCCAAACTAGACAAAGCCTACACTATGATACCTTATCAGAAAACTGGTAGGCACACATACTTAAGTCTTAAAACCATCCGAATGAATATTATACTTAGACTAGAGGACGCCAGCAGCTACGCCTGCATTTTTTTTTTAATTTACCCGTTTTGGCCGATCCCGTGGGAATTTCGGGAAATCCCTTCTTAGTGCACCCCTACGGTCCCCAAGGAACATACATGCCAAATTTCAGCTTCCTGCGCCCAATAGTTTCGGCTGTAGCGTGTTTGTCAGTCAGTCAGTAACGCAAGGATTTTATATATTAAGATAAATTATACTAAAAACTCGCAATATTCTGCTGCATCCGCAAAAATAAAGAAACAGTTCTCGTTGATCGTAGTTAAATACAACGGAAACAATAATGGAAACGAATAGTTTTGCCTAGACTGTCTCTTCAATTCGGCAGCCGAGACTGTTTCTTCAATTCGGCAACCGGCAGTAAAAGCAAATCTTTGGCTGTGAATTTTTGCCACGCATACAAGACGGTAAGTAAAACTAGAAGTAAAAAAATATGTTTTCGGATTGATGCAGGCGCCTCAAGATCGTTCTATGTTGAGAGGATACCCATGTCCGAATAAACGTCTACCGGCTGATATGATGATGGGGATTGTGAACTTTACGGATCTTTACGGAAGGGGCTACTCAAAAAAAAAATATCTAAGAATTTGAAATCACGTTACTTAAAACCCCAACTCACAGGGACGTTCTAGTTTGAAATGTATTTTACTGCGGAATCCTAAACACCGCGCAGGATCTTAGGATACTTATTTATTTCATGATAACCTATAACCTTTATTGGCCGAGCTGATAAGAGTTCAAAACGCCCTCTATATTGTTTGTTTTGTAACAAACAAGGCTAATAATGCTAGAATATTCTTAATAGATAGGTACATTTCTTGCAGTACGAAACAGGCACAGATGGACGGCCTACTAGATATACTAACGGACTGCTATGTAGAGTGCTGTCCGTGTGGTGACGGATTAAGAATACGTAATGTCACCACCCCATATCATCCCATGGGTGTCGTAAGAGCCGACAGAGGGAGCATATTATGCAGAGAACAGCACTGTAAGAGAAGAAAAACTTGATAAGTACAAATCCTATACCAACCCGTTTGGCCAGCGTGGTATAGTAGGCCAATTCCTCCTTTCAAAGGAGAGGCCTAGTCCAGCAGTGGACTATTAAAGGCTGATGATGATAATGTAGAGTGGATCGGGTTCAATCCCACGAAATCCACCACTGACTTTCCTGCCCCGGAGAGTAAGTTAAGCCATTCTCGGCTGTCGTGAAGATTTTTGACAATCGTTATGATGAATCCGTAGACTCTGTAGCCATGAACAATTAAACCCACACCAGTCAAGGAATGTTACTATGCCTTTGGGTTCATCATCATCATCATCAGCCCTGTATATACTGTCCCACTGCTGGGCACGGGCCTCTTCTCTCTATGAGATGGGTAAGGCCATAGTCCACCACGCTGGCCAAGTGCGGGATGGCAGACTTCACATGTCTTTCGAGAACATTATGGAGAACTAGCTTTCGCCCGCGGCTTCGCCCGCATGAAATTTAAATAAAGAGTAGCCTTTGTACTTCCCCAGGTTTCAGACTATCCATATCAAATTTCATCACAAACGGATCTGCACATTAGCCGTGTAGCATACATATAAACGGATAGTACTTAAAATTACTTTTGTTTTCATTGTGTATGTATATTATTGAAGTTATGAAGAGCTTATATACCTACTGAATATAACAGCAGCAAAAATAAAAACTGAAAGCATTACCACAAAGTACATAATCAGACCGCCCCTCCACCCCGCTGCGCTTAAGCGCGCCAACTAATAGTAAGCGCTTTTCATAACGCTGCGCTGTCAAATATAATCGTGATAACTTTTAAACTATTCGTCCAAACTACTTACTGTAAAAGGCAAAGTTCATCTACATTAAATACTGAAGGCTATTGCCTTCTATCTATCAATTATGAAAACAATTTGATAACTACTCTAGAATGAGCACTGTAAAAAACATATTTTTTTATGTTATACTGTTTTATTACAATAAAAATTATGTACTTAGTTAGGTTATGAACTAAAAGCTAAAAATTAATTCGGTAAGTCCTAGCTACCAGATCGCACTAATGTTCTCATCAATCTGGAGTATTGATCAGACAAATATAAAATCGTTGGGCAAGTGAAATTTCTATCATAATGTTTACTCTCGATACGCTACGCCCAAAACAATTTTTATTAATGTTTTTAATTTTATTTTCAAGTTTTTAGTTTTATTGTTAGTTGATACTTCTCATTCTCTTTTCACAGTAATCCCTTTTCTACCAATCAGGCCCTGTCGTTCGATACCCATATTGGGGTATTTGTGGAATATAGGTAATCCGCCATTTCGTGGCGGCGGCCATCTTGGATTTTTCATAGTGAGCTCTATTCTACTAATCAAACCCTTTCATTTGTTACCCATAATGAGGTATTTGTGGAAAATATGTAATCCGCCATTTTGTAGCGGTAGCCATCTTGGATTTTTTATAGTGAGCCGTATTCTACCAATCAAACCCTTTCATTCGATACCCATATTGAGGTATTTGTGGAAAATATGTATACCGTCATTTTGTGGCGACAGACATCTTGGATTTTTCAAAGTCAGCTCTATACTACAAATCAAGCCCTTTCATTTGATACCCATATTTAAGTATTTGTGGCAAATAAGTAATTCGCCATTTTGTCACGGCGGCCATCTTGGATTTTTCATAGTGAGCTCTATTCTACGAATCAAGACCTTTCATTTGATACCCATATTGAAGTATTTGTGGAAAATAAGTAATCCGCCATTTTGTGGCGGCGGCCATCTTGGATTATTCATAATGAGCTCTATTCTACCAATCAAGCCCTTTATTTGATACCCATATTGAGGTTGTTGTGAAGTAATATGTGATCCACCATTTTGTATCGGCGGCCATCTTGAATTTACAATCATTTAAATTATCTTTTAAATCTTAATGACAATATGAGTGTATACCAAAAATCAGATCAATCTGTCATCCATCAGGAAGGGGGTAAAATTCAAATTAATAGCTTTCAGAGCTTAGCTTTACTTTTTGTTATATTTTGGCAACATTATACAAAATCTTTATAAATTGTAGCCTATGTGTTATTCTGATGTATAAACTATATTACTGTAAAGTTTCATCCAAATCCGTTCAGTAGTTTTTGCGTGAAAGAGTAACAAACATCCATCTATACATACATCTTCACAAACTTTCACATTTATAATATTAGTAGGACTCTCAGACATGCAGGTTTTCTCACGATGTTTTCCTACACCGAAAAGCAAGCGATAATCAACAATTTAATACGCACTCAACTTCGAAAAGTCATTGGTGGATTCGAGCCCGAGACCATCTGCGTAACAGTCTGCCGGTCTCCCCACTCGGCTATCGCTGCAACTTTGGGTTGCGGAGATCCAACCGCAATCGTTATGTGCAGACATAGATACCTAGTTAAATTCGTGTATACCAGTTAGCAGACCTGCAGACTGTGGGCTCCATGCTAAAAGTCTTGGACGCAACCGGGATAACGCTTGGATGTTGCTGCATTTAGATTGCCTAGGAATATTCACTGATGTCATGGCATATGACGTCCCGTGAGCCCCAGAATACGATGATGTCCGACGTAACAAAATCAAAGAAACCATTTAAAGAAAGAAGACAGCAAGAAAAGATACGGGAAGGAAAAGAAGGAAACGGATGATTGGCATAGTTTTTTCAGCATTAGTTGTTTCAGCGGCTGTCTCAGTGCTTTGCGCTACGCCAAATGCTTAACGGATTTGTAAACTTTGCTCTTTAATTTAAGCATCTATGGGTTACAAGTTGTTCTTGTGACTAGTCGCCATTTCATCCAACCTTAGTAGATCCATTGCGTGATTTGTAGGTATATTTCCGCGATCATAAATAAGTGATCGGAGGTACCTTAAGTCGGAGCAGTCCATGAGATATGGGCACATGGCTGGAGAAACCCCCAAAGTCGCAAAACATGTATTCAGTTCTGCGTTTGCTGACTTTAAGGCCAGTGTCTGCACGGTTGGCGTAGTGGTTCAAGCGTCCGTCCCACCGCTTGACACTGCGCCTAAGTGTTGTGGGTTCGATCCCCACACGAGACAACACTTTGTGAGATTCATAAATTGTTGTTTCGAGTCTGGGTGTTCATTGTGTCCGTTAGTTGTATGTTTGTAAAGTCCCCCGTGACACAGGATTTAGTCCTAATGCGTTGTGTTTTTCAAAAGAAAGAAAGAGAAATTCTTTTTCAAAAGAAACATTTTGTTGGCCAACATTTCGGCAGCCTGCTATGATTGCTCTGAAACTCAAAGCCACTAGGTAATCAAAACAATGCGGTTAGCGAACATCATATACCAGCCTCTGCCTGTGTCTAAAAGCTCTGTTTAGTTTAGTATCAGATGATCACGCGGAAGTTATTTATCATCATCATCATCATCACCAGCCTTTAACAGTCCACTGGTGGACTAGACCTCTCCTTTGAAAGGAGGAATTGGCCTACTATACCACGCTGGCCAAACGAGTTGGTGTAGGGTTTGTATCAAGTTTTCCTTCTCTTACAGTGCTGTTCTCTGTAAAATATGCTCCCTCTTACGACACCCATGGGATTATATGGGGCGGTGACATTCAGTATTCTTAATCCGTCACCACACGGACGAAGTTATTTATAGATCTGTATAGATTTAAGTAATGAAAACTTAGAAAAATATAAAAATATCTATCGGCTCTTTCTTTCTCTGAAGTATACGAACATAAAACTACAAATGATGCATTCAACAGCCTGCATGACACACTAACACTTTTTTACAATCTCTGTTTACCTATAATAAAAATCAAACATGTGAATAATCCAGTTAAAAATAAATGGTTAACAAGGGGCATAAAGCGCTGTTGTATCAAAAAAAGAACGCTATATCTTAGGTATCATTTAAACAAAGACTCAAAAAACAAAACAGACAAACATATACTGATTACAATAAATTATTAAACAAATGCATTCGAGAGGCCCAAAAACATAATAATCAGCGGTACATAACGTCTTCAAAAAATGTATGTCAGGCAACCTGGAAAATAATAAATGAAAACACTAACAAAGAGATTACAAAATCCCAAATTGAGGCCATAAATTTCAATAATATCAACTATAAAAATCCTATTCAAATTTCCAACATATTTAATGACTTCTATATTTCAATGACAAAACCCCTTAATAATAACAATATCATGACTAACTCAAATAATACACCTTCCATTCCTCATAATTCTAACACAATATTCTTGACACCAACAGATAACAGCGACATACACAAAGCCATACAAAATCTAAAGATAACTAACTCCACCGGATATGATGAAATATGTACAAAAGTGCTTAAAAGCTGTGCTGCAACCTTAGCAGCCCTGCTTGCATATGTCAATATCAGAAGGCATATTCCCAAGTCGTCTGAAGAAATCAAAAATAATACCTATGTATAAAAAAGGTGACAAAACAGACGTAAACAATTATAGACCCATAAACTTGATCCCCGTGATTGCCAAAGTATTTGAGAGAATTATATATAATAAAATAGAACAATTCATATCATCCTGTGACATACTCAATTCACAACAATTTGGTTTTAGGAAAAATAGCTGCACTTCATTGGCATGCTTCTGCTTAATCAAATATATCACTGAAAGCTTAAACGAAAAATCTAACATAGCTGGTATATTTATAGACATGACAAAGGCATTCGACTTTGTCTGTCATACAACACTTCTCTCGAAACTACACAACTACGGTATACGCGGAACGGCAAACGACTGGTTTAAAAGCTATCTCACAGAGAGACTACAGTATGTGGAAATAACCAAAATTGAAAATTCGCAACAAATACAATTTAAATCGGCTGACCGTCCAAACAACTGCGGTTTGACACAGGGCAGTCTTTTAGCTCCATTACTGTTTCTGCTGTACATAAACGACCTCCCAGATGCGATGAATCAGGAATGCATTCTATTTGCTGATGACACAACATTACTCGTAAAAAGCAAAAACAAAACCGATGAAATAAACGCCGCGATTGACAACGCTGTAACTTGGTTAGAACATAATAATCTGAAAATTAATATGACAAAGACTAATATTATACAATTTCAGACCTACAATGCTAACCCATGTGATATCAATATTTGCCACAGAAATAACTCATTGAATATTGTCAACGATTGCGTATTTTTGGGTATAAGTGTCGACAAATATTGTAATTGGAAACCACATATTGAGAGAGTATTAAGTAAAATAGATCGCTATGTTTATGTATTAAGAAAATTAAGCCAGATTGTAAATCTACAAACCGCAATATTGGCATGCCACGCATACGTGTCGTCAATTCTTCGATACGGTATCATTGTATTGGGCAACTCGACAGAGGCAGGTAGAGTTTTTAAAGCACAGAAGAGGTGCGTCAGGTCTATGTGTGGTGCCGGCTTTCTGGACAGCTGCAAACCATTATTCAAAAAGCATAGGATCCTTCCACTACCGTGCATCTATATTCACAACATGTGCATATTTGTAAAAAAACATCCCAATCTATTTAGAAAATTTGGTGACGAAAACTCTAGGACTAGGCACAAAGATAGGCTACGACTACCGCAAATAAGATTAGAATTGCATAAAAAGAATACTTATTGTATGGCCATTTTAAAATATTCAATCATCTGCCCAGTGGCTTGCAAGAATTACCTGTGACATTATTTAAGCGTAGGCTATTTGACATTTTATTGGAAAAATGTGTTATGTCATCCGTGAATATCTTAATGATAATTTGACATTTTAGTGAATAGAAATCTATAATTTGCATACTGACGACATTAATATAATGAATAATATAAATTTTAATTTATTATCACAATGACATTTTGATGTTTGTAATAAATCCTAGGCAATTCAATACTGTAATTCTGCATGTGTAATACATTGATGATAATTGTAATATCTTATATAATTTAGTTAATCTCATCTAATAATTTACTACTGTATAAAATTTGCACATCAAAGTACCTATGATAGAATATGCTGTACTCTATACTAACGACCAACTGTATCTACTTCTACCATGTTCTTGCAAATAAAAACACTTACTTACTTACCAGCTAGCAGTTCACTCGTACGTGAAAATTTTGAAAAGAAAATGAAGTTACAGACTATAATAATTATACAGATCTATCTATTATCTATCATATATGAAAAATGCAATGTAGTTACTTAGTTATTTAATTGTTTAAAATTGAACAATGAAAAGAGCGGCCCTGAGTTTCTTGCCTGATTCTTCTCAGAGTCAGAGGCTCAACTTTCTGAACAGGCTGTTTTTTTTTCAATGCTCAATTATGTCTCCTACTCAAGCTCCTGAACATGAGTTGTCTGAAGCAATTCGTATTATCAACTCTGATTTGGATCGTATAGCTGCATATATATATAGCTGCATGGAGCCTCAGATTTGGCCTTCAAATCAACCCTACGAAAACGCAGATTATTGTTGTCGGTAGTCCCAGGCTGATTGCGCGTGTAGACCGGACTTGTTTACCACACGTCAACTTTAATGGTATTCCTTTACCTATAAGTGATTGCGTGAAGGACTTAGGAGTTTATATCGATAAAACGTTATCCTGGGGCCCTCAAATTAGGGAAGTTAGCAGAAAATTGTTTTCTGCGGCTGGAACGTTGCGAAGATTGCGAAACTTTCTGCCGACTGCCACCAAGATTGCGCTTGCAAATTCTCTTTTTTTACCTATCCTTGACTATGCTGATGTCAGCTATCTAGATCTCACAGAGGAGCAACTTGATAAGCTTGAGCGCCTTCAAAACTTATGTATAAGATTCATATTTGGATTGCGCAAATATGATCACGTTTCCAATTTCCGCAATTCGCTCAAGTGGCTCCCAATTCGCCTTCGACGGAATACTCACATACTATCATTACTTTATAACATTCTCTTTAATCCTTGTACTCCCCATTACTTAAAGGAACGGTTCGAGTTTCTTTCTGACACGCATTCTAGATCTCTGAGGTCATCGGTGAATCTGAGACTGGCTATACCAATGCATTCCAGTAGATTTTACGATAAATCTTTTACCGTCCAAGCTGCTCGCTTGTGGAATGCATTGCCGATGCCAATTAAACAAGCTCAAACAATAACATCGTTTAAAAAGTTACTCAAAGAATACTACTTGTCTCTTTAATCTTACTACTCTTGTAATTCTTATTTTTCTATTTCCTTTCCTTTATTTATCACTAATTTATGTATGAATAATATAATATATATGTATTGTATAATTATTTATGTATGTATATAGTTATGTATTGTGTATATAGTTATTTATCTATGTACGTACTTATTTATGTGTATGTAAGTATTTGTATTATAAATCTAAATCAGTACCTAAAGTGTTCAGTGTTCTTCTTATCCATCCAAAGGTTGCCTGTAAGAGATTGCTTGATAGTGATAAGGCCGCCTATTGTACTATCTGTTATTTTTCTTTTTGTTATGATCCATTAATGTAGTTTCTTTGGCATTTGTACAATAAAGATGATTATTATTATTATTATGTAAATATGCATTTATATTTACTTTTTTTCTTATATCATTATTTATGACTTTCTGACGTGTCCAAAAAAATTTTGACATTTTTATGGAAATAAACATAATTTGGGTTTGAGTTTACCGCTACTATTGTATTACGCTATTGTTGTAGCAAATATCGTCCATTACGGATAAAGTAAAGGTCCTTGCTCCCTTATCTCAAGAACTCTGTATAATATATATTATACTGTTTACAACTAAGTTTACTCTTTGCCCTAGAAATAGTATATTATTATATCAATATATAATAATTGCACAACAGATATCACAAGTCGGCGTGTCACGACACTGATTGATAGATTTTGTACACCAAACAAGTCAAACTTAACAGTTGCAATATGATTTCGATTCTTATTTCCTATATACACAGTTTTAAGTAATAGATCAATGCACAGTAGCGTAGTCTATACTAAGCGTAGTCTATACTAAGTATAAACCTAAGCGGTGATAGCCTAGTGGTGTAGATACGTAAACGGACTGCCGCAACGATCGTCTCGGGTTCGAGCCCTAGGTACCTCGGGCACACACCTCTGACTTTTCGAAGTTATGTGTGTTTTAAAATGTTAACTATTATCGCTCGCTTAACAATGTGCCCGGTAGATGGCAATAGGCTCATCCCCTATTACATTGGGACCGAAACATATGTAACTGGCGAAGTGTGGGTGTGTAATACACCTCTGCCTATCCCTTCGTATATACCTAGCAGGGGGTTAGGTGGGCCGTGTCCACCCCAGTATGAATGGTCTAGGGCCCACTCCAGCATTATGGTTACCGATTCGAAATTGTAGGCTGGACACCTAACAAACTTCACAATATATTTTATGAAGACCCAACCCACCCTGAAACATAAACATAGCTATGTACGCAAATGATGACCACTTGGATGGTATCAATATCTGCACGCTACTGTGAAGTTTTTATAAAGCTGCTGTTATCGATTCTTGTTTTAGGACAAAATACCTACGTTTGGCCGCGTTGGAAGAACTCCACCGGAGATTCCGAAACCGCTCACACGAAAAGAAAGAATTAAAATCTCAAACTGTCTGTGATCGACGAGCCTGGAATGCCGCTGTCTCGTTCTGCGAGGCAGTAATACCATAGTAAAAACAGAATAGTAGTGAGTCGCCGGGGCGCCGTGTACGCACGCACTTTTCACGCACACAATCTCACGAGCGCGGCAAGCTCGGCGAAGGGATGCGCCGCGCGTCTGATGGCAGCAGTGTAGTACCTACATGAATGCGCGTGATCAGACTCTGATCACGCGCATTCATGTAGGTACTACACTGCTCGCCCGCTCGAATTGTTTATGTACATTCAGTTTTGTAATAAACGTTATTAATATTATACAATGTGTTAAACGACAGTAAATTAAACTTGTTACATTTTTCTCGCTATAAAGGGCATTTAGATAGTTATATAACGCTTAGCTAGTCAGTAGGTATTTGAAAAAAAATATATGCGAGCTTAAATTCTGTAGTATTCAGCGCAATCACTTAAAAAAACCCGCCAAATGCGTGTCGGGCCACGCGCAATGTAGGGTTCCGTAGTTGCCCATAATGGCCATTATTGATAATAACTTCTGTTTCACATGGGACTTTAAGATTAAGCCAGCGCTCCCAATGTAAACTCACAGAAATAAGTATTTATAAGTTAACCGACGATTACTCGTAAACTAGTGATGTCTACTTAGCCGTGATAGTTTTTCTTTTAAATTCGTTATATGTACTACATTTGTGATTTTTTTCACCTCTTCCAAATTAATAGTTTAGCCGGCAGAGGGGGGGGACACTTGAGTCTAACAATTTTTTTCACATCAAAGCTTGATATTTGACAAACCAATCACTTGATCGAAAAATGATTTGAACAAACTAATAATATTTTTTTAAAACCTATCCAATGATACCCCACACGATGGGGTACTCAACCAAAAAAAAATTCAATCCCACTATATATGTAGGGGAGATACCCTTAAAAAAAATATTTTCCTAACTTTTATTCTACAGTTTTGTTGCAATATTGTATGTCTATATTTATGTCAAATATCAGCTTTCTAGCACCAGGCGTCTTTGAGCTAGGCTGCGGACGGACAGACGGACGGACATGACGAAACTATAAGGGTTCCTTGTGGACTACGGAACCCTAAAAACGGTGAAAAAGCGCGCGCGCCGACAAAGCCGGTGCCGCGGTGTAAACACGTGACAACCCGTGCGTCATCGCAAGAGTAGGCAATTAACTCGCCGAGCGGCCTTAGCTAGCTTACTATTCTGTTTTTACTATGGTAATACTGCGCGAGAAGACGAAAGAGGTTCGGACGTCCGGACTACAGGTCGCGATGTCAGAGAGTACCTAAGGACCTTCATCCATCGTAGGATAAAGTTTGCGGATCGCAAGCCTTTGGACAGTGGCACACTGTGGAAGTTTCGCGTGATTCAGTTCGCAGGTACCTTTAAACAGACTTGTGCCTAGTTAGTACAAATCAGTCTGAAGGTGTTCTCTGTTCGGTGTCGAGGTTCGATCGGTTGCGTGAGTGTACTTCTACCACATCACATCACATATAAGTTTCTGTGTAAAACCGACACATAATAAGAATATAGTGGGTGGCCCAAGATCGGTCTGTTGGTAGAAACTTGGGGGAGACTTATGCCCAGCAGTGGACGTCTCTAGGCTGACATGATAATTCTAATTTTTTTTTATATATACTGCGATCTGTCTAGTTTGGGACATTTAACAGTAGATGTATAAGTATAAAGCGGCTTGGGAGAATCAAGTCCAGCGACGTGCCCTCATAGAGGTTTCTGTTCAAAGCAGATCTTGTGGCCTTCTATGTTTTAATCTTCTTTGGCTCTGATGTTAGTTAACCATGAGATTTTGTGCCAGTGTGTTTGGGTGATTTAATATCCGCTTGTGATAGGCTGTGGTATAGAATAGAATAGAATAGAATAGAATGTTTATTTGCAAGAAACATGGTTACAGGTAGGTCTTTCAACATCATATAATAGTACAGCATGTCTCACCATAGCCGGTGTGCAAAATTACAAATTAAAAATATGGATTATTATTACATTAAAAAACAATTAATTGAAGAAGAAAGGTTAAAACAATGTCAAAATATATAAAGATACAAAAATAATTATTAAATGAATTAACATGTTGTAAACAAACAGACAAAATACAAATTACAATAAATAAAATTTCTAATTTAAAATTTCATTATATTAGGTAAGTATGTCAATTCATGTCATTACAATATTATTATTGATTATTATTACACATAAAAAAATCTTGTATGGAGTAAAAACATTTAGAAATAAGCCATTTTTTGAGTGCATATGTAAAGCGCGATAGTGGCAATTCTCTTATAGACTTAGGTATTTTGTTAAAGACCTGGATACACATGCAATAACTATTCTTTTTATAAAGGGTAGTTGACATATTTGGTAACAATAATTTAGTTTCATCTCTAGTGCCAAATTTTTTAGTTGCACTCACTTTTTGAAAAAGGTCAGGATGTCTTTTAACAAATATACCAATTTCGTGGATGTAAATGCAAGTAACGGTAAGCAGATGTCGATTCTTGAATAGAGGCCTACAAGAGTCAAGTGGGGCCGCACCGCATATTGCCCTAACACACTTTTTTTGTGAGATAAATACCTTACATATGTCGGTTGAGTTGCCCCACAATAAAATACCATATCTTAGTATTGACCCAACATAACCATGATATGCTATCAAGGCAGTATGTTCGTTAGCAAGTTTCCTAGTCCTTCTTAGAGCAAATACGAACCTATTTGTGCGGGTGCATACTGTTTTTATGTGGGCCTTCCAGTTGCAGTTGCTATCAAGTACCAAACCAAGAAACTTCGTTTCCATAGCCTCCGATATTTCATTGCCACAGCAATGCACATTTAGGGCCGATATTTTGCAATTATAATTTTTGAATTGAATGATTTTTGTCTTTGATAAGTTGAGCTTAACTTCTTGTCTGACCGCTTTGATTTTAAGATCATGGTGTAACCTTTCATTGGTTATGTAACAAGGTGCATCCACTATCATTCGCAACATTTCATTTTGGAACCTTTGGAGTATTTCTATATTTGATTCGGCTGCCGTGCCCCACAGCTGAATATCATACGCCCAGATTGGTTTAATGATACTTTTTACAGTAGTAGCTTGTTCTCCATTGACAGTTGTGATTTTCTTTTAAGTAACGAGTACATTTTACGAATTTGTTGACTCAGAACTAGGCGTTTTGTAAAGATGTGCTTTCTCCAGGTTAGCCGTCTATCTAGGTACATGCCAAGGTATTTGGTATCATCGGATTGTGGAATCTTGGACAGACTTCTTTTCATTCGCCTTGATGCGCCAATCCTTAAGCCATGGAGCAATTTTATTCAAAACAGGTTGTAGCTTTTAAGAAGCAACTTTTGGTATGTTGTCAGTGGACATTACCGAGGTGTCATCAGCAAAGGTGCCCGTGACTACGCCGTCTATTATTGATAGGTCAGCGGTGTAAATTAGGTATAATAACAGTACCTTGCGGTACTCCTGCATTGATAGGGTGGAGGGCCGTTACTTCTTCGCCACATTTAACATAGAAATATCTATTGCTCAGGTAAGATCGTATAAAGTTGTAAATGTTTTTTGATCTTGAACAGAAGGCCCTCGTGCCAGACCCGATCGAAGGCCTGCGATATATCGAGAAAGGCTGCGGTGCAGTACTTCTTTTTCTGGAATGATTTATCGATATTTTCGACGAGTCTATGGATTTGTTCTATTGCCCCATGTTTTTGTCTGAAACCAAACTGGTGATCTGGTATCAGTTTCTTGTTCAATTACGGGTCCCATTCTTGCAAGAAATAAAATCTCCATCAATTTAGAGGTAGCTGACAGCAAACTAATTGGGCGATATGATTTCACGTCATCTGGCTTTTTTCCAGGTTTTAGAATCATTATGATTTCCGCAACCTTCCATTGGGGCGGCACAAAACCTCTGTGCAATATGGCGTTGAGTAGCTGAGTGAGAAAGATTAAACCTTGATCTGGGAGATTTTTCAGCAGCGCGTTTGTTATAAGGTCATACCCGGGTGCTTTGTTTGGATTTAGCTTTTGGATTGTATTCCTTATTTCGGACGTTCTTATTTTCTTTAACGGTAGCTCTAGTTGGTTAGCTTCGTGTAAATCCTTGGATATCTCAGTGGCCTTCGAAGACCCGCTGTCCGGATTGGGAGTGAAACTAGTTTTAGGTGTTCCGCGAACGCTGCTGCTTTTTCACTGTCCCTAGTAGCCCATGAGTCATCAGACTTGCGTAGTGGTGGTTGATAAGTTACTGGCTGCTTTAGATTTTTTGTGACTTTCCAAAGTGAATATTCTGTTGAAGGCGTGGCATCCAGTTCGCGTATCTTGCCATATCTTCGTTGTTAATGTCTATCAAACCCGTTTAAGCTCTTTTGTGATTTTGTTATAGTGCCTTTTATCACCAGGATACTTTGTTGCTTGCCATTTCCTTCTAGCTTTACGCTTTTCTGCGAGTAATTTTCGCAATGATTCAGAACATAGTGTTGTTACACCGTTGCTACGACAGGGTTCTGGCGTAGCCTCCCATGCTGATGTTTGAACAATGTAATTGAAGTGTTCGACTGCTTCAGTAATATCTGCATCACTCTTCAAAGATATGTCAAGTCTCAAAGTTTCTGTAACTCTTTCTCTAAAGTGATTCCAGTTTGTTTTGCGAGTGTGAAGCCTGCATTGCTTTTCCATGCTTGTAACTTTCTTGCACAGTGTTATGTCAACGGGCGTATGATCAGAAGACAGTTCCAGACTAGATTTAGCGGTGAAATATTTGCTGGGTATGCCCTTAGTTACGCAAAAGTCGATTACATCGGGCATTTTTTTATGATCGGTAGGCCAGTAGGTTGGTTCACCTGATGATACTACGACAAGTTTCAATTTCTTAACTGTAAGAAACAACTGACGACCTTCTGCACTAATCATTCTAGAGCCCCATTGAGTGTGTTTAGCGTTGTAATCTCCACCAGCAATAAACCTATTCCCAAGGCTCAGAAAAAAGTACTTCATAATCTGCTTTTTTAAGGTTATGATTTGGCGGGACTGTATATAGCCGAAATCGTAATATCAATGATGACATTTGTAGCTTGTATGTGGTCTGTCCTGTAGTGATTGCTAACATGGTGTTTTATACTGCTTCTTATTATGACTACACTGCCACCGTGGGCTTTCTCGTCTGGGTGCATGGTCTGATAAAAATCATATTTAGGCATGCTGAAAAAGCTTTTGATAGTAAAATGAGTTTCAGATATTAGCAGTATGTCAAGATTATTAATTTCTATATATTTCTTTAACTCTAACGAGTGTTGTGTCAGCCCATTGGCATTCCGAAGAGCAATTTTTATGGTGTTGAATTTTGGGCTACTTTAGTTGTTAATGAAATAAGTAAGTTTGTCATCGTAGTCGCAGCATCATCCATCAACTGTTGCAGTATATCTTTCATCATATGCATTAGCTCGCGCAGCTCACAGTTTTGAACAGGTTTTGTGTCTTGATTGTTTTTACTTGTAACAACGTTGCGTTGCACTGCCTCCGCATACGTTGTTTTTTTACCTTGCTCAAGCCCCATTCTGTTTGCATCGCTGCATCATCCATCAACTGTTGCATTATATCTTTCATCATATGCATTAGCTCGCGCAGCTCACAGTTTTGAACAGGTTTTGTGTCTTGATTGTTATTACTTGTAACAACGTTGCGTTGCACTGCCTCCGCATACGTTGTTTTTTTACCTTGCTCAAGCCCCATTCTGTTTGCATGGTTTTGTCAAGTATATCTTTCTTTCGTTCCATTGTCCCTCGCAGTATTGAATTTTAAATGCTGTAGGTCTCTGTAGATTTTACATCCCTTATAGTTAGCTGGATGATTTCCATCACACAATATGCACTTTACTAGGTCTGATCTTGATTTCCTGGGACAATATTGTGGTAGATGATCGCCTGCGCATTTAACACATTTTGGGTTTCGCCTGCAATACGCTTTAATATGGCCATATTGCTGGCATTTTCCGCATTGTGGAATTTATCTTTTTGGTAGCGGTGGCTCAATACGCACGTTACAGTGTATAGATCGGTTCACGAAAGTTGACCACAAATGGCGGCCGTCGCGCATATGTACATTCGTGCACCAATGGCGTGGCTCCGTTCTTGACGCATTCCAAAGAGTATATACTACGGAAAAAGAGTGCCCTCTTGAGGCATATTGTAACAAACATTTTTAACTTTGACAGGCGACAATGCGCTATCTGGTTTTTGGGGTAAACATCACTGTATACCTAAACGTACCTTTTTTTTTTTTTTTTCTTTTGTTTTGTTTTACGAGGTGGAAAATCCCTTCGGATCTCCGACTCTTGGGGGAAATAAGAGCCGGAGTATGTGGTGTTTCCACTAAAAACCACCTCGACTTCCGCCATGTACCCGTGTGTCGGAGGGTGGGGCATCACCAAAGCACTCGTCGCCACCCTCCGACGGGTATTGGCCCGCCAGATGGTCAGGCGGGCTCCGAACAAAACCCCCTTGGCGACGGATTAAGGTGTTGGACTCCGCCGCCAAAACGCCCAGCGGCCGCAGAGGATAGGGAGGACGGCAACGCAACACCGCATCTCCTCTTCCTCTGCGGCCCCACCGCGACGCATCGAATGGTGCGCCCCCATTTGGTCGCGGGAGATAGGGCGCGCGGCAACGCAACACCGACACGCCTCTCCTCCCGCGACCGCACCCGACTGCGAGGGACAGACAGAACTGTCCCCCGCACCCGCACCGTTGGACGCATCCTGCGCAGGCCCCTCCAAGCCCACGCGGAGCGTCCCCTCCTGGATCCCTCTTAGCTTCACCGCGGGTGACCAATCCACGGTTACTGAGCCCCCCCACCACGACAAGGTGGAGATCCCACGGGGGGGATACCTAAACGTACCTATACATATAGATTTATAAGTACTTCTGTTTTAATAACAACGCAAATAAATATGAGCAATTACTTCCGGAGAAATACTTTATAACGTGATTTTTTAAATCAGACTTTAAAATATTCCCCCTGGAGTAAATGCTCACATTTATTTGCGTCGTTATTGAACAGAAGAGCAATATTATTACATTTATTACAGAGCAAAATAAATATTTATAATTATTGACCATAAATATATATTTGCCTTTATAAAGTAGTTTTGCGAAACATGTATTGTAATTGCGAAGTCTGTTTAAATAAATTAGACAGAAAATAACTTATTAAAAATATGCTTTGTACCTACATTGTCTTTTTTATCATGGTACTTTGTAAATATTTTACTTTTTCACATATAATAATATGTTAAAAATTAATATATTTACTTAAAATTATTTGAAACATAATAATATCTAAAATAGTTTCATTAAAAGTTATACCAGTCTTAAAAAAAAGGTGCTATTTAGATATGGTAAAATCCTAATTCCAAGCTTTCGCCTCCAGTCATATTTCTTAAAACACACATTCTTAAAAATGCAACACTAAACATTAAATAAAAGAAATAAGTGCTTTTTTGTAGTATTAGTCGTTATCTAATTAATGATTTGTGTTGTCTATTATCTTCTAATAAAATTATCACGTTCACGTTGAAGAAAACGATCTTGTTAGGTCACATTTAGGATCAATGCGAGTCCTCAAAATTCGAGACCATGTAACAAATCTGCTTCTTTTTTGTACTTCACTATCACTATCATCACTACATAGCACAGTGTTTTATGAAGACCATTTTTCGGACACCGTCTTTTTATTAAAGAAGCTAATAGATATATTCAATAAAAAGAGATATTTCGAATCCCCATTAAGCTAGCATCACTAGTTTCTTAGAAAAACTTTTTTGAAAATCTTCATATTTTAAAGCGGATATTTAGAAAAAAAGATATTCCTCTTAAACTAAGCATGATACGCAATAATAATGTTACAAGCACCGATAGCGTCTCTTTCACTGCACATTTTACAGTTTAAATGAACCTCTTAACTTGACTTGATTCAAATTTAAGCGAGATTTTGGATTTTTAGATTTTCTTACTTTTCCCGAAGATTCTACCAAAAGTGGAAAAGTTATATATACAGAAAGGATGCTCTTTACTTTCCTCATATGCTCAATAAATTTCAGACCCCAAATCCATGGAATGTAGAAGTTATTCCATACTGCTTACATGCTTTAAAATATGAAGATTTTCAAAAAAGTTTTCTAAAAATCTAGAGATGCTAGCTTAATGGGAATACGAAATATTTCTTTTTATTGAATATATCTATTAGCTTCTTTAATAAAAAGACGGTGTCCGAAAAATGGTCTTCATAAAACACTGTGCATAGTATGAAACAAAGTCTATCTGTCCCTATATATGCTTATTTTGATGAAATTTTATGTGTGTATTTAAATAGGTTCCTGGATGGTTTTTAAACACAATTGGACCCGATAGATGGCGTCATTATTGACATTCAGAAATTTCGCGGGTAAAACCGATCGGGGCAACTAGTAATTGACTCAGATTTTCATCATCTCAATTTTTTGAGTTACCCATTGTTATTTCTTGGCTCTTATGATTGACACTACTTAACACTGAGAAGCTGTCAAAAATGTTGCCAGTTTGTTTTATTTGATACCATTATAATACAACTTTAACGCATTGACTGCTGGAAACTTATATGGTGTGTCCCAAGTGTCGGAGCTTGCGATGCGGCTAGCCCAACATAGTCGTGTTTACGGAAAAAAATATACAAACGTGCTACCGAAACACGCGACGCGTGAATCATACCCATACCACACATGCGCTGACGACCACTCATGTGTGTTTTTTTTGTATAGCAACTCGTATGTTGCGTGTCGCGTCAGCACAGACACACGCTCGACCTGCACGCGCGTTGCGTGCCGTTAAGCACGAGAGGCTTGGCACGCTCTGTGGGGGCGGATGCCGCGTAGCAAAAGGCCGTCTACGAATCTTAGGCCAGCAGTCAATGAATCGTAAATAATGTAACTTGGATTTGAAAATATGTAAGGTGTGCCTTCGAACTATTAAAATAGGAGAATATTATGAGAATAATTTTTAAATTGTCTAAAATCAATTAAAACAATTTGCAATAACTTCGAAGATTGTAGTGCCATCTATTGGGATTTCAGAATAAACTCGTAGTAAGAAATTTCTACTCGCCAATTAATAGATGGCGACGCTTTCTTTGTTGAAATGTCACTTTGTTCGAGGGTATCCCCCCTGTCAGCCCGCCCCTCACCCACACCTCAACGGGGACCTAAAAAACTATTTCTGCGCAGTGGTCATCTTTCATGAACCGACCTATAGCAATTGTGTGATATTGTAAATGGTTTTGTTGTTGTCCTTTGGTTTTATTTCAATTATAAACATAGGAAGAGGTTTCTTAGAACCTCTTTGTTTAATATTCCAAATATTAGTACATTCATGATCCAACTGGGCTAGGGCTTCCTATATTTCCTCTTGGTCGGTAGATGGGTGCATGTTTTTCAACACAACTTTAAAGTTCCTTTCTGTTTAAGGCTTAGATGTATAAAACTCTGTGTTTTTTATTTCTAGTTGCTTTACTATGTTCCTTTAGGTTTCAATTGTCTTAGACTGGATTTTAACTCGGTCGTTATTTAGCACTTTTACAAAGTAGTTGTCACCTCATGTTCGTCTAAAAGCTTTAAAAGACGTGCTATGTTGCTTACTCTGTCAACGAAAATTTGTGGAGGCTTTGCAATTTTTTCAGAGTTTTCGTGGACGTTTGTAGTTTCCGGTGGGTTTTCAACTTCCACTTCAGAAAACCTATTAAATGTGCGTATAGGTTGCGAGAGCCAGTACGTGTCCAGCTTTTTTTTGCTTTTGTGGTGTGAGTTGGTCTGGGCTAGATTGCTGTATTTTCTTTTTAGAAACTCGTTCTAATTACTTTCTGTATCTGTTTCTAACTCTGGTGATATTAAATTGATAGTGGACGGTTTTTCAGAAATGTGTATTTCACTGATTGAAGAAGATCTGGTTCTGTTGAACATTCCTTTGTGAAATATTTGTTGGCACATGGCGCGAGGTTTTCGCCGCGATTCTTCTTTTTCGTTGTTGGAGTTGACATTCTTGAGCGAAATTTTGTCCCTCCCAGATTACGTGGGACAGCCTGAGCATGGCTCAGAGAGGGATTCTCTAGTTTGACTGTTGAATACTGGTGGTTAAATCCCGCTTGCATGATTATTATTTGACACTCTTATCAGGAGTGCCCACTTAGCCTTTAGTGAGCCAAAACTCAACTGCAAGGCAGCAGTTGGTTTAATTTTAGAGTACCTTATTCTAGATTAGTTACCACCCAAGATTAACGAGACTAATCTTCCCGTGTCCAAGGTAATGATGTCCTTGTAACATTGCCGCTTCCGCTTGTTCTGCCGATCTGATGAACTTCATCTACGCTTTCACAACCGTTGCGGTCTTCACCCGTAACCCTGGGCACGAGTTCTGTGATATACCCCGCAGGACTGGGTCCCCATCCGAACTCTGCCACCATACACTCCGATCTACTAGAGGGTATGATGCCCACCCCCACGACTAGGACGTGCCGGACGAGAATTACACAAGTGAGAACGAGAGAAGATGACTCTAATGCTCCAGGGGCCGGGTTAATGAGTGTGTATATGCCCACACCCAAGGGTGAAATATTTCTAAATAGAAGCAATCAATTTAGGATAAGTCTAAACGTTCTACTAAAGCTACTGTCCTTTTAGTACAACCTGACATGAATTCAAAGAATAATTCTAAAAACTTTTTTTTTTTAATTCATGTCAGTTTAATTTGTATAATAAAAGCGCCGCTCCGAATTTAATCAGCTGAAGAAAAATTAAATATTAGGAACATTACAGTTTACTATAATTATCATAATATGTAGCATTTTTGACGTCAAGCATGTCTGATGTTTGTTATATTTAAATAATGAAGACATTGTTACCCGACCTTGTCATAGTAAGCTTCTAAACTGCAGATATCACACCATTATCACACAGACCTACCAGAATTTCCTCCCGTAACACCAAATAAATGTCAAATCTGTCAATTCAGACTAAAACAATTTTACACTTGACAGTTTTGATTTCGGTAAAAATAATTATTTTTCCGAGTCATCGTTCATTGTTATTGTTCAATAAAAACTTTTAAATCATCGTCCCATCTTTTCACGATGGAGGCGAATCTTCAGCACGAAGATTTGCTAATAAAGTTGCGAGCTAAACTCAACGAAGAAAAAGTAAAGTTATGGGAATCTCCTTTTATCTGCGCAGATGATGAAATATCACAAAGTTTAAAGGTAAAAACTATACAAATACCTTTGTTATGTATAAACACTTCCAATTAGGTCGGCTTTTGGCTTATTAAATTTTTATGCCACTGTTTCTATTTTTGTATTATTTTTTTGTTCCATACCATTTTCACATTATATTCACTGTAAAACTTCTATATAGAAGTTCAGCAGTTTGTAGTATATACTAAAAAATATTGTTTTAGCATACTTAAAAGGCATAGAAGAGTAGTTCCATGAGCTTTAAATTTTTTTGCCTATCTAAGACAAAGGCATATTCGCCCATTGTTGTTATCAGAAGTACAGATCGCAATTATTAAAAATAAGCACTATGTTCCAGAGTCTTGCTGAAAAATATTCAAAGGATCTCTCACTCGACAATGATGTTGTGCTGCAAGCGTTACATGAACTACAACAGCACTCGGTTGAACGAGCCAAGGCCAATGAGGAGTTTAAGGAGACAGGGTTTGCCATGTTCAGGGTTAAAGCCACCATACCAGGAGAGAAACCGAGGATGCTGAAGGTGCAGAAGCAACTGAAAGTGATGGGCAGTGAGCTGATTACTGCGGTTGCTGATGAGATTGGAGTTTCAGATAGCAGGTAGGAATTTACACTCCAATGCTGTGCAAAAGACTTGACTAAATAAATGGGAAAGTATAAATAATAATTTGCACTAGCTTCCACTCTAAGATGTGATAGGCCATCATTCAATACCATTGTGTCAACATTGAGATTTATCCAATGTGATAGGCCATCATTCAATACCATTGTGTCAACATTGAGATTTATCCAATGTGATAGGCCATCATTCAATACCATTGTGTCAACATTGAGATTTATCCACTATGTTTTCATTCCCCATTAAAGAAGTGTATAATTAAAAAGAACTATTTAATGTGCACCTAATTTTGCACAAGCAATAGTGTACTATGCTGTGGGCTTGCAATGGAGACCTATGTTATGTGGGTATTCATTTTCCTTGTTAAAGCTTATGCAATTTCACATATTCTCAATAATTTTAATAATTAAAATCTCAATCTATGCCTCATAATAATACAAAGACAATACACTTAGTCTTAGATTTAGACCTTTTTAAAATTAACCTAGCTTACTCTACTAGGGTTAGCTACTCATTTTGGTTTTTAAGCTTATTAATCTATGGTGCCCTGCTTCATGAAAGCCCTTTTTTAGTGCAAGTTTATAAGAAAATCCGGTATAACCAATAATTCTATTATACCTATTTGTTTTCTTTGTAAAGAATAGTTTAATTCCTAAAAATAAAATTTACCAACTACCCTAGTAGGTCCCAAGGGTCAAAGCCTGATGAAAATTTTCTCTTTTTTTTTAAATTCCTATTTACCAACCCATGATGGAATGGCATTTTCTAGACTATATGCTGTGAATTTATATACCGAAATGTGCTTAAAAAGAAAGATATGTTCCATTTTTTTTTTTATATTGATTGCATGGATAGCATAGTGGCTTAAATTGATGCCTTGCTACTTGACTCTGCTCATAGTGTTGTGTGTTCAATAACAACCTGGGACACTCTTCTAACCAATACACAAAATGTTGTATTTATGGCTGTACTTTGTGACCACTGTTTGGTTGTTTGTATGTCATCTGTGAAACAAGATTTATCTTGTTTTATTTTAAGACCTGCGAGAGTTGTGTTTTTAATATGATAGTAAATAAATGTCGTTTTTTGTACCCCATTTCAGAGTGAAATTAATTGTTAATGGTAAAGTAATAAAATCCACGGAAAACTTGGAAGATCAGGGACTGAAGAATGGATGCATGATCATGGCCCTAGTTATGGCTGGTATGTATCTTACACACAGTTTAGTTATATTCAAACCATGAAAGTAAAACAATCTTGATCAACTCTGTAAAATAACTGTTTCTTAATTGGTCCATTCGTTTAGGAGCTATGGTGGCCCAATCACTATACTTCTAAGGCCTCTCTTTTTGCGTCATGAGCAAATAAGAAATCCATTTAGTTATTTGTATATTTGCTGTGTGGTGACAAATTAAAAATACAAAGTGTCGCTACCCCCTTTCCTTCCGTGTGTTACGACACCTACATCACGACAACCCAGAGGCGACTAAGAAAAATCCAACAGATAGTACCTTTCTGCAGAGTCAAGATACTCGACATCAAATCCTGTACAATCAAACAAGTCGGCGCTGGACCAGTTTGAACAAAAATCCCTTGGCTCGCTCATTGAGTCGAGGCACACTAGAAACTGGTTTTGTATACGAGTGTCAATGTGCGTGTAAAAGTAGCACAGGAAGCGACGATGTCTTGCTGAGCGATTCTCGCCCTTACGGTGGTCTAGCGGGAACTTGTTCGACTGTACCAACCCATCTTTCCACTGCTATAGTTGGCCAAATCCTTAGATAGTCCCAATGCTTTTATGACGCATAATAGGAGCCCTCTTTGTCCAGCAGTGGACTGCTAAAAGCTGATGTTTTCTAACAGAAACCCCTGAAGAAGTAAAGAAAGAGGATGAAGAAGTAAAGACAATGTATATGGAGATGAAGACGGTTCGTGATGACGCGCTATTACTCTCGGAGTATGCAGACGTGGCTGAAGACGAGTATATGAGGGTGAGTCAGATTATTTCACATAGCCAAATATTCCTTTTTAAATTCATAAATTTTTTTTAAATGTGGTCTTATTATTTTTTTACTTGCATACAAACATATTTTCACGGGCGGACTTGTATATTAGATTATTTATAACGGGTGTCCCAAAATTAACGCAAGATTTAAATGACTGAAGACTGTATTTTCTCATTTTCTGTTTAGAAAATGAGAAAATACAGTTTTCAGTCTTTTGATTAATATTTTTATTGAGTCATAAAGTCCATAACATAGGGTTACTTATGAAGTAAAACATCGTTCAAATGGCCTTCACGATTTGCTTGCACATATGCACTAGTTTTTTCCGTGTGGTGACAGAATAAGAATACAGAGTGTCACCACCCCATTTCATCCCGAGGGTATCGTATGAGGCGACTGGGAAACGCACCACCCAAAGATTATCATTGCTAAGAGAGGGAAATCTCGAAATAAAACCCTATACCAACCCGTTTGGTATACCAGCCAGCGTGGTATAGTAGGCCAAAACCTCCATACGGAGAGGCTTAAGTCCAGCAGTGGACTGCAAAAGACTGTTGATGATGACGCACTAGGTTTTTGAAATTTTTCATGTCCATTTTGCATAAATGTGTCTTAATTTCGTTCATTCAGCATTGAATGTCCTCCCTTAATGCATGGTTGCTTGTGGGCCGGCTGACATAGACTTGCAGTTTCAAAAAGGTTTTTTTTTAGTTTAATCGAATGGTGTAAAACTATAGAGAACTTCTTAAAATTTGCTCCAGAACGCCGAATTGAGCTTCTTCTTGATCTTTAAACGGTTGGTTTTTGGCAGATCAGTGTGTTTGGCGTCTCCATCGGATCCAGCGCCCTGAATTTCTCATTTAATCTCTTCACACTTGACGAATTTAAACACTATTCCGACCATATTTCGTGTGAAACTGCGGTCGCCAGGCTTTCATTATTTTTTAAATATTGTTTAATATTGAAGACACGTTTTTGTATAGTGTAACGTTTCATTTTTTTTGTAACCCAGATTTCGATGGAGGCGAAGGCTTTCTCGTAGTCCACGAAAGCGTACACAGACAGCGGCTGATTGTACTCACTGCTACGCCATAGGATTAGTCTTTTTTTCGCCGATTTTCGTTTCTCCGTGTTCTTGTACTCCCACTTTGGCATTCAAATCCTGAATAAAAACGTCGTAGTGTGCCTTAGCAATATCCTCTTACATGGCTTCGGTGCATATACCTGTACCACCTTCAGGGAGTAGGTGATCTTTAATATGAGGTACGCTACCCGTGTCAACACACTGCTGATCTCTACAACGTTGTTAGCGAGGACTTTGTTAACCAGGAAACCGACACCGCCCTGTTCCAGCCGTAGAGAGTGACCATTGTACGTAGCGAGGGTCAAGATTTTTGTGGTAGCCGTTAGTCGAAGCCCGGCGATTTTTAGTACCCCCTGCGCCGCTGTTACCGGGACCGCCAACATAGTTGCGTACAGCGGGACTTCTGGGAACTGAGGGCCTTTGATCATTTGGTGGTATTTGGCCTTCTATACCACGTTGGCCAGACGGGTCGGTATAAGGTTTATATTTGCTTCTTGTATTGTTTTCGTCGCCTCTTACGTCACCCACGGAATTAAATAGTGACATTGGTATTCTTTATACTACACGGAGGGAGCGAATCGAAGCTCGAAGCTAATACTCGGATCGTGCCATAGTCTTAAATGCAACTTGGGTAGCGCTAGAACGATGATGGTAGCACGGGCTGTTTTGGCAATTGCACGCCCTGGCGTGTATTTTGCGTGCGGGTGGGAATAACTGTTGTCGTGGAATAAGGTGGTTCGTCGTAAATAAGGAAGGAGGAGCTGTGTCTCGTCAGGTACTGCTGCCTGTACTGTGAAAGCTCAGGACAGTCAAGGAGCAGGTGAGTTGCCGTCTGCTCTGCTGCAATACAGGCTCTGCACAGCGGGCTGTCGGTGACACCTATGGTAAATAGGTGCTTATTAAAGGATCCGTGTCCTGTGAAGGCGACTGCGACTGTCCGCAGTTGTTGATTGGCCAGCCGCAGGACTTATTTAGACGTCTTACCGTCTGGTGTTGAGAGAGTCTTCTTGGCCTGCCTACATGTTACAATGCCAATAATTTTTTTTGTCTTACCAGGTTCCGATAATAGTTATTTGTATCACCAGGTTGCGATAATAACCAGAGGGGAGGGGGATTATGGGTTCGGGTGTCTTCTGGCGAGTAACGATAATGATGATGAATCTATTTCTGCTCTAGTTGGAAGACCAATCAGGCAAGCCGGTAGAGCTACCCGCAGCGGAGAAGCGCTCGCTGCTGGTGGGACTGGCGCTGCACGAGCGAGGCCGCGCCGCCGCCAAACAGCACGACTACCCGCTGGCGCTCGTGTTACTGCTCGAAGCTGACACACAACTCAGGTACACAGACAGAGCTCCAGTCCAATGCTGGACTAAGGCCTCGTTCACCCCACACACAAGCCGATAGAGCTACCCATATCGGACAAGCGCTCGACACACAGACAGCTGACTGAGAGCGCAGACAACTCAGAAAATAGCCTAAGCCCATGCGCACTTTGGACACTTTTTCGTACGAATTTTACTCGTGCGTACACATACGAACTCATACGAATGATCCCGATATTCCAAGTACTATGGGAGCGCGCAGACTAGGTGTGAGTTAGTCGTGCGTATACGTACGTGTAATTCAGAAGTCCGAAAACAATCCGAACTTGTTGGGATTTCAAAACACATTCGTACGTTTTAACATAAGAAATGGATGTAGAAAAGTTAATTAAACCTGATTCACGAACATAAATGTTTATGGGACCAAAGTGATTGTATAAGTGATGTTATAAGTCTTGCATGATTATGATGAAATTCACCAAAATCGTGTCTTTTTAAATAGGTATATTTCACGCACCAATTCAGTTCTACGATAGCGACGACGCCACCGCAGTCTTCGAGTGATAAGAGAATTGTCGTGAAGATACAGATTATTCATTGCGCTCCAACCAAAGCAGACTTCACAAATCCGATATCACTAGAACACTGCTCATTTGACTAATAAAAACGTATACAGTGTGCGCACTCAATTCGTACGACCATGATCGTACGTATACTGTACGATACGAAATCGTGTCCAAAGTGCGCGCGGCCTAATGGTTCGACTAACAGACTGCTACGCAGAGATTCTCGGGCTTAAACACACGGTTTGCACTGCTCACTTTCCAAAGTTGTGAGCGTACTCAATTAGCGTTAATCTTTTCATATCCTCATCATCATTCTAGCGTTATCACAGTTGCAATCCCAGTCCATCAGCTTGGCGCCCGGTTTGTTTGCCTACTGTATCTCCATTCGCACGGTCTTCATCCCTTACAACGTAAAGCTAGCATTTCTTAGGCCTTTCCCGTTTACCTGGCACCTGGCAAAAGTGGCATGCCAAAACAAATCCTGTCCTATCATTTCCTAGAACAATCCACATACGGTGATGGCAACATCGTGGGGAAATTTGTGAGTCTGAGAGTTCTCTGTAATGTTCCCAAAATACGTGAAGTCCGCCAACTATCACAAGTTATACTAAGTAGTAGAGCCTTGCTGATTTCAGCATGAATGGGCCGGCTTGACCGGGGAAGTACTACCCTCTCACAGAAAATCGACGTAAAGTAACAGTACCTAAACTGTTGCGTTTCTTTCGGTGAGTGAGAGTGCCGGAGGCCCTATCCCCTATTCCTTCTTCATCCTATCCCTTTTCCCAACCCCAAGGGGCGGCAACGCACTTGTGACTCCTGTGGTGTTGCTAGTGTCTATGGGCGGCGGTAATTGCTTACCATCAGGCGATCCATCTGCTCGTTTGCCGCCTATGACCATAAAAAAAAGAAAAAAAAGTCCGAGTGGCACACTATGGCCTTATCTTTTGATTATCATCCTCCTAGCATTATCCCAGTTCCAACCTGGTTTAGACTAGTGTCAGTTTATTCTGGGATTGGTACTGACGCTCTTTAACGACTCTCAAAAACTTCATGACAGTGGATAACTAACAATTCAATACGCCATGCAATTCGATAAGTCCAAAAATTTTGTGGTTCGCATCGTGGATACGCAACCGATACCCTCTGCATGGCAATCTGTTGGTATCTCCACTAGGCTATTGCTGTCCATATTATTAAAAAAAATCCCTTTTCTGTCCGTGTGGTGACGGTTTAAAAATACAGAATGTCACCACCCCATATCATCCCATGGGTGTCGTAAGATCCGACAGAGGGAGCATATTATGCAGAGAACAGCTCTGTAAGAGAAGGAAAACTTGATACAAACCCTATACCAACCCGTTTGGCCAGCGTGGTATAGTAGACCAAGTCCTCCTTTCAAAGGAGATGCCTAGACCAGCAATGGACTGTTGAAGGCTGATGATGATGATACCCTATTGATGGTACAACTCGTATTTTTTTCTCCCAGCGAATGTCGCTCCTCA
Source organism: Euclidia mi (assembly GCA_944739405.2). Lineage (NCBI taxonomy): Eukaryota > Metazoa > Arthropoda > Insecta > Lepidoptera > Erebidae > Euclidia > Euclidia mi. The sequence continues at coordinate 72,382,837 of OX123195.2, read as the reverse complement.
ATCCTGAAGACAGTGGACAACTGGGCGGTTCTACAGCTGGACATAGCGTGGTGTTACCTGTGTCTCAGGAGCCTGCCGCACGCGAGTGACGCCGCCGCGCGACTGGTGAACGCTGAGGACGCCTTCAAGAACACGTATGGGGAGGACCATCAGAGGCTGATTGCGCTGAAGGGCAGCGCTGGTGAGTTTTTTTATATCTTTATTTATTGACTATTACCGGCCGGTTTCCGTACCCGGTTTATTACTAGAGATATATATATATATGATTTACTACTAGAGCTATATATGCGACATGCGGTCCATAAAAATTACTTCAAATATGCATCTCTAATAACAAAATTCATGGTTAGGCCGAATTTTGATGTCGGTCGTACATTGACTTCATGCTGACTGATCTTAATCAATACGGCATGAAGTAGTCATGGAATTGTTACCCCTTCCATCATCATCATCAGCCCTTTATACTGTCCATCTGCTGGGCACGGGCCTCTTCTCATTATGAGAAGGCAGTGGCGTAGCGTGGATTTTCGCCGCCCGGGGCCGATCGGAAATTTGCCGCCCCTTCTTCTTTTAGGTACCCCACTACATCTGCCAGAAGTGTAACGTTTTTCGGGTGTAGGTATGTTTGTATGTTCATTAGTTTGGCTTTACACTCCAAACAGCTTGATGGATTTAAACAAATTATCATTTTATTCATTTCAATTGTAATATCATAACGCATTGGGTATAATATTTTTAAGGGAGAAATCTGGAGGCTCTGCGCGGAATTTATATGTCGCGCAGGGTCGCGGCCGTTTCTCGGCTGCAATATATGTATAGCTTAGTCTAGGTTTTGACGGCTTGTAGGATTTTCGTAAATAAAATTTGTATGGGTTTTAATCAATTAAAAAATAGATCCATCATCACCGAGTGCTTTGTGTTACTTTTACATTCTTCTATGGGATATACCTAATATACCATGTACTTTTGCAGAGTTTGTAGAGTAGGTACCTACATCCGTGAACATAGCGCTTGCAGCAGTGCCGAAATATCGGTTACTCAAAACAAAGGTTCGTGGTATAATAATATACCCCAAAGGGAAATGTATAAGTCCTATGTACCCGCCTGGCCTCGCTCTGGTCGACATCTGGGATGTCTTCGGTGTTGTTGCGCATCAGTGACGCTCTGTGGTCGTGAGGACTAGGCCCAATTGGGCTGTTTTCACACGAGGCATACAATTGTGGATAAAAACTTTCAACCTCCTCGATAATCTCGAACTTTGAGTTGAGGATGCGGCCATCCGCAATTCTTAGTTTCGTTAGATCGGGCTGCCTCAACCGTAGACCGAAGACTTATGATGCCCGGTTTTCCTCGATCCCAGCCACCATGGTTCGGGTGTTAGTGTTGAAAGTCACGTCGCATTAGCTTTCGTATTTGTTGGTTTACGGCCCTCCCATCCGGCGAAGACAGCTGACAGGACAGCAACTCGCGTCCTTTCCTCATCAATCCGAGAGTCTCGGAAAGTTTACGCTCCTTGATTTTCTGAAGGGGGAGGACATTTTGTGACTGATCTCCTAGTACCGTGACCACTGTGTCTGTCTTCTGATTAATGCTGTCGGTGGTTTCTAAATGATTGAAAGGATTCTGCAGTTTTAGCTGGAACTGCAGTGTAGACTTCATTGACTGGGCTCTTTCAGTTATAATTTTGATATTTAGAGACCCTCGTATTAGTTGCTGAACGCATCCGATGTTTAACCTATTGATCACCGAGATGTCTATATGTATGTGTTTTCGGTCCTCTGCCTGAGAGGCCTTCTTCTTGAAAAAGGATTTAATTAAAAAGAGCGTCTGCTTCAAGGAAAATAACTAGCATTTGACTCTTACGATTCTTGTGAATTTATTTTCGTTGGATCCCAGTTTATACATACCGTATGTATGCTCTACCGTATTTTCGTTTCACTGTGTCCTGCTTCCACTTTGGCATTGAAGTCCTTCATGACAAATTGTACTGAGCTTTGGTCGTACTGTGTATTGCATTAGCAATGCACTCCTACATGGTCTCAGATATCTCGTCAGGGTGACTTGAGGTCGGCGGATATACCTACGTGTATCAGCTTTAGGCAACGCCAATAGCTGAGTTAAGTACGTGGTAGTTACGTTACCTGGGTCGACACACTATATACAGACTTCCACAAAGTTGTTGACAAGTTTCCTCCGGACCAGGAACCCGACACCACCCAACCCAAGAAGTGTAGGTCGCCTTCCTGAAGGTAGAACAAGTCACCTGACTAAGAGTTACCATGTTCTTCTCCTGTGTCGATCTTCTGATAACACCAGTATGAGACTTAATTCTACCTCGGGCTCGGCAAGTCTTCTGTTCATTCGTTGTAGGTCGCGAGGTATTATTGATTTTGGTAGCCTGTCGTAGCCCGGTGATGTTACAGACCCCATGCATCGCCGTTACCGCAACCGCGTCCTTGGCCAGGAAAAACGTAGCTGCCGGGAACTGAAGGCCTTATTTTATGGCAATTAATTTTTGGAGGGACTGCTGCTTTTATCTCTGACTACGGCCTGCTATGGTCTATCTATAGCAGTCCGTAGTCAGAGATAAAAGCAGCAGTGCGTTTGCGTTATGAAGGGCGTAGCTTCTCGCACCGGTGACGTTGCTGCCCGTCACCAGTATACGGCATTTACCGACTCCTTGTTCTCGCAAAAAAAAGGAGTTGAGAGGCGAAATCTGTAAGTATTGGGCTATTTAACGCCAATATCATAAATATTAGGGTCAAAGTTCAATTATCGTATATTTAAACCGCAGGTGTGACTTTTGTCTTAGGAGACCTGTACCTGTTTTCTTCCCTATTAAACTATAAAGATTAAGTTTTGAAGCAAATCAAAAATAATTTCAATAATTAACGCTGGCATTTCATCTGACAGGCGGCGCCCCTATTGCCCTGGCGCCTATGTGCGCCAGGGCGCCACGGCAATAGGGGCGGCACACATCACACACAAGGGCGGCTCGGCCCTGATATATGGATTAATAAATTACCTACTCATAACAGGCTCCCAGATCACCGGAATATTGCAGGATGCAATGATTTGAGAACTAATAAACACGGACTACGGACACAAGCAAGTCTTCACGTAATGACAATATGGATGGTTTGTTTTCGATTGTTGTTCTTTCTACTGCGCCCGCGCCGTCCTTCTGGGATCGTGTCAGTGCGCGCGCCAAGTATTTTAAAATTTGTCTGTATTCATTTCATTTTTCGCAGCGGCTTTTGCCGCCCCCTTAAATGTGCCGCCCGGGGCCATGGCCCCCCCGGCCCCCCCCACGCTACGCCACTGTGAGAAGGGTATGTCCTTACGCCTTCCATACATCATTTTTATTCCTAGAATCATTATACGTTCCGTTCGTTGTGAAAACTTTCGAGAATATTCTTTTTTTATTTGTTATAGTCTCGTTAGAATCTAAGGTTTTGGTAAAAAAAACTGTGCTGTGAAAAGCTTTTTTATATTTGAAAAAATGTGGGCGACGCCGATGGTCGTTTTTATTTTTTATATCAACTTTGTACCCCAATTTTACCCCTTAGGCATGTTAAAATATATATTTGGTGGTGGGTCTTATAAAAAGATGCAACAGTTCAAATTTGATGGTTCTAGCTAGCAGTACTTTAGGCTCTGCGATGATATGTGTATAACAGAAGATGATGATGATAAATGTAATTTTCTAGCAAATGAACGCGTACTACTGATGCGGCTGTACTTACTGCAAGGCATCGTGGCGTACCATCAGAACAAACGGGCCGAAGCGAAACGATTATTGGAAAAGGCTGAAAATGAACTGAACTCATTGAGGGTAAGTTTATCTAGCTGTTGCCTGAATATTATTAGTGCTAATTTCAAAATCACTGGAATTTCAAACAAACAGCGACCCTTATTTTACTTACGTTCTTAGTTTTAGTTTGGGTTGTGTGATAAAAATGTGATTTTATATAGTCTCTCGGTCTCATGTCACAGTGTTTGTCTCGCCTTATGTTTTTGTATACTTTTGGTAGTTCAGAGAATAGATCATATGTTTTTTAGGGTACCGTACCTAAAAGGTAAAAAACGGGACCCTAATACTAAGCCTTTTTTTTTTGTGTCGGATTGGAAAATCCTGATGGGAGTCCCTCCGCCCTGGGGGAAGGACGAAGGGGACTGTCAGACTCTTACTGACTAAAAACCAACCCGTGTTCCTCACGTACCCGTGTGTCGGAGGGTCGGGTATCGCTGAAGCATTCCTCGCTACCCCCCGACGGGTATTGGCCCCGCCAGATGGTCACGCGGGCCCCGAACAAAACCCCCTTGGCGGCGGATGAAGGTGTTGGGCTCCGTCGCCAAAACACTCAGCGGCCGCAGAGCATAGGGAGGACGGCAACGCAACACCGCATCTCCTCTTCCTCTGCGGCCCCACCGCGACGCATCGAATGGTGCGCCCCCATTTGGTCGCGGGAGATAGGGCGCGCGGCAACGCAACACCGACACGCCTCTCCTCCCGCGACCGCGCCCGACACAGAGGGACAGAAGGACTGTCCCTCGCACCCGTCCCTTTGGACGCATCCTGCGCAGGCCTCCGTCAAGCCCACGCGGTGCGTCCCCTCCTGGATTCCTCTTAGCTTCACCGCGGGTGACCAATGCACGGTTACTGAGCCCCCCCACCACGACAAGGTGGAGATTCCACGGGGGGGACCCTATTACTAAGCCTCCGCTGTCTGTCTGTCCGTCTGTCTGTCTGTCTGTCACCAAGCTGTATCTCATAAACCGTGATAGCTAGAAAGCTGAAATTTTCACAAATTATGTATTTCGGTTGCCGCTATAACAACAAATACTCAAAATAAAAAAATTAAAATATTAAGGGTGGTCCCATACAAAAACCGTGTTTTTTTCGTATTTTTTGCTCAAAATTACTAACTGTAACAGGTAGACGCTTTAAATTTTCAGAAAATATGAAGTTGTATTATATTACCTTTCAAAATAAATACTTAATTAAGTTAAAAAAAGTAAATAAAAAAGGGGGGCTCCCATACAACAAAAGTAATTTTTAAGCAAATTTTCTCTCGATATTTAAGTATACGTACAACAAACGTGATTTTCTTTTATAGATGATGGTACGGAACCCTTCGTGCGCGAGTCTGACTCGCACTTACCCAATTTTATTTTATACCTATCACTAAAATAGACGCCGCGGTGTGGTGTGTGTAGAGAGATCATTGGAAAAGTTCTGAACTGCCGCAAGAATCTCCGACCAAGAAGTGACGACTTTATTATCCGACGTGGTCAGATTCGTCAGGTGGCTGGGGCCTATTTGCTCCTTGAATGGAACGTGTATCAGAGCTTCGGAGGACTTTCTACGGTAGAGATGGGCTTAGTGGTTGAATTTATTTATTTATTTGTTAAAAGTTATTTGATAAAAAAAAATAACTGTTAATTTTAATGGTTGAAAATATTAGTTAATTTTTATTCTAACAACACACAGGCATAACGAAGCTGATATTGCTAGTCAACATTTGTTTTTGATAATAATGAATGTGATTGGTTGATTTTAAACACCTGAATGACATTCGAATATGTGTTTTAACATTAACTTGCTGAGGTTTAGTGTTACTTTAATATTTTAACTGACGGAACGAAACAGTAATATCATTCAATATTTTTGTAGAATATTGAGTGATTGAGTGAGATTAGTTGATGTCACGCGTTCTAAGTGCGAGTTAAAAAATTAAACTGATCTGTGTTGACTTTAGCTGACTAGCGTATTATTGTTTATTGTTGTTTGTTAACTATATTATAGGGAACTAATTCATTATTATCAAAAACAAATGTTGACTAGGTAGTCAAACATTGCGGGAGCTGTTGTATCTTTTAAAAAAGACTTTTAACAAATAACTATATTTATTTTAATATAATTTTACAATATTTATATTAAGTCGCTTACAAGATTATCACGAGACGGACGAAAGATTACTCGACTACAGCTCAAGACTGCTCAAGACTAACTGACTTAATTCAGTACAACAGTTCTTATACTAAGTTAAACACAAAGAGGTGTGCGGGCCACCGTAGGTGGGCTCACGCCATGATTCATTTCTATAAACTCATTAGTAACTGATCTACATCGATTAAGTTTATTAACAAAACAAAGGGGTATTAAAATAATGGTTGTCTCTGTACTTTGGTATGGGATGCGTCATCCATAACTAGGTACTTACAAACGTAGGGATGTATGGGATAGGTTATGTTAATGCAACATGCATCTTAAAGCAATCACAGTTAAGTGCAAATTTCATCGTAGTGAATTGTTGTACCTAGTACCGAGACATTATTTCTTGGAAACGAATCCGAGTTGGCGCGTGGCGCGTCACGGCCGCACCGCGCGTCGTCGGTTGAATGAATAGGTAATAATATTTTCATTCAATAGCGTTGATTTTATTTATCATAATTATCATACAGTTGACATTTTTTATCACTTAATTTTAATGGTTGATAGTTAACATAGTATCTTCTTGGGTTTACGCGAATGTTACACATTGAAATTAAACTACAGTTTACGGATTTTATCGCGATGTATTGGTAACACCAGTAGCTGAAAAATGTTCTGGTACTTTGAGATAACTTATACATTCAAGAAAAAAACAAATATCACCTCAGTATGCCGTGAACATGAATCCTGTAAAGAATTCGAAACGTCGGCTAGTAATAAATTAAAAATGTAGTTTCTAGATCATTAGTTTCAAATGTAATAACTCAGTGAAACCAATATATCGCGATAAAATCCGTAAACTGTAGTTTAATTTCAAAGGTTGATAGTTATATTCACCATATCTATTCTACGGAGTCTACGGGTTTTTAAACGGTTTTATTTAGCTTGACCTGTTTATTTGGGTCAAATTTTGTAATTGAAATTTTACTCCCTTCCTGATGACAGATTGATCTGATATTTGGTACACCCTCTTAATCTTGATGACAATACAAAATAATAAATTCCTTATGATTGTAAATCCAAGATGGCCGCCGATACAAAATGGTGGATCACATATTACTTCACAACAACCTCGATATAGGTATCAAAGGGCTTGATTGGTAGAATAGAGCTCACTATGAAAAATCCAAGATGACCGCCGATACAAAATGGCGGATCACATATTTCTTCACAACAACCTCAATATGGGTATCAAATGAAAGGGCTTGATTGGTAGAATAGAACTCACTATGAAAAAACCAAGATGACCGCCGAAACAAAATGGCGGATCACATATTTCTTCACAACAACCTCAATATGGGTATCAAATGAAAGGGCTTGATTGGTAGAATAGAGCTCACTATGAAAATACCAAGATGGCTTCCGCCACAAAATGGCGGATGACGTATTTTTTACAAAAACCTCAATATAGGTTATGAAAGGGCTTGATTGTTAGAATAGGGCTCACTATGAACTAACAACAAAACTAAAAACATGAAAATTAAATAAAATAAAAAACATTTTTATGTTAAACGGTTTTATTACAATAAAAAAATATGTAGTTAGATTATGAACTAAAAGCTAAAAAATAATTCGGCAAGTCCTAGCTACCAGATCGCACCAATCTTCTCATCAATCTGGAGAAAATTCTCATCAATTTATCGTTGGGCCCGTGAAATTTCAATCAAAATGTTTACTCTGGATACGCTACGCTCTACGCCCGAGGACTATGTTCTAACTACCTACCCACCTCATGACTAACTAGCCAATTGCTTGGTTGGATTCGATAGAGCATAAATAAGAATGGAAATTATTTGTGATTTCAAATGATTTATCCATCTTGATATTGGCTGCGACATGCCAAAATATCGGCGCCTCAATAGACAGATAATTATCTAAGTCTCAGACCCGCGATATCCGCCGATACAACACCAAATGTGTTCAAGAGGCGATCGAGCGGAACAAAGGCTCTAATGTATTCCAGAGAGATCTGTCTATCGGGCAAAGTCAGCTAACAAAGCTGAAGACGGAGGATGGCAGTATTGTGTCATCCAGACCTCAGTTCTTGGAGGAGATCGAAAGATTCTATGGCCAGTTATACGGACCACACACGACCCTAGAGCTAGATTGACTCGACACCATACCGACGACATCCCGGACGTCAGCATGCACGAGATAAGTGTGGCTCTAAAACAGCTCATAAGCAACAAGGAACCGGGTGATGACAGAATTATGACAAAGCTTTTGAAAGCTGTCGGCATACCCGCTTTGGGAATGCTTCGTAAGCTTTTTAATTCCGTCATACACGAGGGTAAAACGCCACAGGCGTGGTAGAGAAGTGTGGTTGTGCTGTTCTTCAAAACCTTTTTAAAGAAATGCTGACCCATCTCACTTCTGAGCCACGTCTATAAGCTGATTTCAAGGTTCATCACGAATCGTCTCGCTTGCAAGCTACACGACTTCCAGCCTTCCGAACAAGCCAGTTTCCGAAAAGGCTAATAGTACTATAGACCACATACTGAACACATATAGAAGGCCGAGGAGTATAACCAGCCTCTATGCTTGGCGTTTGTAGACTATGAGAAAGCCTTTGATTCGATCGAAACCTGGGCAGTGCTGCAGTCTCTCCAACAGTGCCAGATCGACTATCGATACGTCGAAGTGCTGAAGTGTTTGTACGAAAACGCTACCTTGTCAGTCAATGTCAATGTAAAAATATATTAACTACGTATTAAAAGGTTAAACATGTGTCTTGTTTTGCAGGTGGACGAAGACGCAGTACTAACACTAATGGAGCTGGGCTGGTCCCGAGCGGCGGCGCGAGCTGGTCTCCGCGCCACTGGGGGGGTCACGGAGCGCGCGCACCACTACCTGGCGCAGAGGAAGGCGCACAGGGACAAGGCGAGGGAGGCACACAGACTTGAGAGGTACACACACACACACACACACACAGACACACACATACACACGCACACTTTATCGCACATACTAACACGCGCACATACACGCACGCACAAAGACAAAGACATTTATTTCTACATTTTGGTTGATGACAACACTTATACAGGTCAGGCCCTATAGGTTTTGGGTCGAAAACCTATATGGTAGTTCCCGTTGAACTAGAATCACGAAATTTGGCCAAAAGCAGGGTCTTACAGCACAAATAAAGGAAAAATTACAAAAAGTAAAAAAAGTGGATAATTTAAGGGTGTCCCCATACATACATAGTAGACTCCATTTAAGATAGTCCTCTAAGTTGTATGGGCGCTCATACAGATTTAGAGGACTAGCGTAATTCAACCTCAAATAAGGTAAAATGCGTACGGAACCCTCGGTGCGCGGGTCAGACTCGCACTTGCCCGAATTTTTTTTTGTCACTTCAATTTCTTTCATCTCGCACACGTACTCAAGCACGTGCGCACAGAACTGCAGACACACAAAATTCGGATCATCCTTTCTGATTCGAAACTTCCGAGTCCATAATAAGGTTTTTCATCGCTGCATGATTAGACTTTCTAGAGACAGCACTAGAATATTCGTGTTTTTTCTGTGAATAAATATAGGGTAAAGAGGGGTTATAACGAAGCAACATAAAATCTATACTAATATAATAAAGCGGAAGAGTTTGTTTGTTTGAACGCGCTAATCTCAGGAACTACCGGTCGGATCTGAAAAATTATTTTTGTATACGATAGCCCAGTTATTCCGGAAGGCTATAGGCTATATAACATAACGCTTCGACCCTTTGGTGCCGGGCAAAAGGCTAAAAAGGCTAAAACATAATGTCGGCTAATCTCAGGAACTAGGAGTCGGATTTAAAAAATTGTTCTTGCCTATGATAGCCCAATTATTCCGAAAGGCTATAGGCTATATAAAACTACGCCACAACTTTTAGGGGCCAGACAAAAATAATAAAATGGTCAAACGAGAAGGGGGAGGGTTGGGTCAAAGGCAAAAAAAGGCTAAACGAATAGGTTACAATCTGTATGGGTATCGTTTTCGAGATTTTCGAGACGCTGCACTATGGTTCATCTAGAACAAGCTAGCTAGACAAAATTATTTTATTTGATTTTTATGTCTAGATGCGGTTAATAAGCAAAGATATAAGGTTTTTGGTACTTTTTTCAAGGCAGTTTGTCATTTGAGCTGGTATCATGAAAAAAAAAACATTTATCGGGCATATGTGTATAATATATTTTTTGAACATTTTATAAAGTGATTTATCCCTCGACGTCGCTATAAAATCTAATAACAGATGCATAAAATATCTAAGAACTAAATCTATTACTCATTATCATCACTATCATCAGATGAATCATCCATTGAATAGTCATGATCGTGAGGGGCAGAACTATGAAAAGTAGAAATCATATTAACATTTTGTTCCTTACAGCTAGGTGGGACAATTAAATCTAATACTTCAGTTGGAAGCGTACCTATTTTCTTCCGAGGAACTTCTCGTAAACCGTTTATTACAGGGTCAGATGTTATCAATAACATATTAAGTAAATCTCTATTCGTAGCCTCCCGTGATCGCTTTCGTGTGTTGTGCTCACGAAATCTTCTGCAGTCCTTATTCCGAGCTTCCTGTGCTTCCTCGGAAAGCTGGCCTATAGGTAGAAGGGACGATCTAATTACTTCGCCACTGTGCAAAAGTATTTTGTGGACAGTAGCGGGCATGTAATACCATGAATAGAGATTTACATAAAGTTGTCTAGTTTCTTGAGCTAAGTTAACGAATTTTTCAATATTTATATCATATCCCGATGATAAAGTGCGAAGTAGTATGCCAAATTTTTGTATTAGTGAAACATCTAACCCTGTAATATCGGCACTAGCCTCGGGATTTCCAAAAAATCTTCGCGCGGTGTTCCCGTCATTAGTGTTACCGAACCCTGGTTTTGGTTTGTCTACAATCAAGCCCATTTCGCTTTTAAATCGTTTTTTAATGTCATCTGAACGTTGTTTCACACTAGCTTTGTCTTCGGCTGTTCTTAACTGCCATTTTTTTATATTTAGTCGATAGCTAATGTGAAGCAAGCATTCAAAGCACCTTATCCAAGCGTGCAACGTAGACAAACCAAAACCAAGATTATCTTTGTCCGCAGCAAACTCTTTTGACAGATCATTCATCATTGTTGGAGTTGCCCCACAAATAAAACATTTTTGTGAGGAAGAAGTTTCGGTCAGAGCATTGCAAACTTTTCCGTCAATCATTGTTAAAAGCATAACATGTGTGACAGATACTTCGGTCTCCATCACCTTGCAGGTTGTCGGCAATAAAGCGTTTATCTCTTCTAAAACCTTATTGGTTTCCGAAATCGTAAAATCTTTCGTTTCCTTAGAAAAGATAAACTTTATTGGCCGACAATACATTGTAGAACAGGGCCGAGGATTCTGCCACACAATATTACCACTTTCATCTTTCAATTGAAGAGGAACGAAAGAAAATACAAATAAAAACTCGTCACTATCGTCACAATTAGTGAATTTTTGTTTGTACATACTATGACCGGAACTTCCATCACAACCCCATTTACTGATTAATGTGAATGACGTGCAAGGTAACTGACTATGAACAACTTCTTGTTGTGCTGAAACTAAACGTTCGGCAGTCTTATCAAGAATTGCCTGAACTTTGATTTCAGCATGCGTTTCATTGACTGTAATTTGTTCACCTGACGGGTAGCAGGCTATTTTAGCCTTTCTAACACTGTACATTGACGGAAACACCTTATGTCCAGCTTTAATACTCCACTTCCGAGTCTGCTTATAGCTATGGCTACTTGATTTACTATCAACGTAGTACGCTAAAGCTTCCTCACTTGTTAAACTCCTGGGGGCACTTTCTTCACTCGTGGTCTTGGTTATTGAAGGATCACTAGTCACATCTTTAATTTGACGTGCTACATTTCTCTGACCCGAGATTCGAGCTGACACTTCAGCGGCGTAAATTAATTCACTAGCACTTCTGGACTGTAATAGATCGTCTACACGTCGTCTCTTCGTTTTGAGACTAGAATGTTCAAAATCTTTAGTAGGTCTTCCGGGTCCCGGTTCTCCAGATGTAGTTGGCAGAGATAAATAAACGGACACATCGAAAGATATGTCAAGACCCTCCAGCCACGTCGAATACTTTTGTAGGAATCGCTCTCGATTTCTTCCACAGCTGCTCCACTTTTCAGCAAATTTCGTTGAATATCTTGAGATTAGTACTTTAATATCTCGCAGAGACTGCTCCGTAACACCATCAAAATTATATCTCAAAGATATAAACCGAAAGAGCTCCTCATTCCGCGTTTCCTTCGGGTGTTTCAGCCATTCTTCGAAAAAATCCATTCTTGAGACGGTAAAAACTGTTGAAAGAAAAAAATAAATAAAAATTAGTTGTGCAAATATATCGCAATGAATTTTTTTACGTATAACTACTAGACACTTATGAGAATCGTATATGATAGGTTCTACGGTGGGGACAAGTGGGGACATGTTATTATTTGACCGATGAATTTGAAAAAATGAGTAAAAAAGTGGGTGAAAATTCAAACATTTCATTTTATAAGACTAAAGAATGAAGTTCCCATGTTGAAAATGAAATAAAATATAACTACTTACCCTTACGTATACAATCCATCACAAAAACACTTTCACAAATTTCTTTTAGTGACATAAACAATGCTATCAAATATGATGTAAAAATGCAAATGAATGCCCTTTAAATAGTCAACATCTTATAAACATACCTTAATGACGCTCTTAATGAGGGTAGTATTGATAATTAATAGGTGTAATCCTCAATGTATAGGGGTAATGAGTTCGTAATAGTAATTAACTTCCAGGAATTTAAGAGTTGTTTTTGTCTAGCTAGCTTGTTCTAGACGAACCATAGTGCGCTGATTAATAATATGAAATTTATTTAGTGATCCAAGATGGCGGACGGGAAATCAAAGATGGCGGATGAGAAAATTTTAAATATCAATATGGATATCGCCTTCGATATTTTAAGGGGTGGAGAATCGAAATACAACATATATTTCGTGATCAAAGATGGTGGATGGGCAATCAAAGATGGCAGATGGGAAAATTTTAAAAAATCAATATTGGTATCGTCTCCGATGTTTAAAGGGATGGGTAATCCAAATACAACATCTATTTCGTGATTCAAGATGGCGGATGGGAAATCAAAAATGGCGGATGGGAAAATTTAAAAATAAATATGGGTATCGTCTCTGATGATTTAAGGGATGGTGAATCCAAATACAACATCTATTTCGTGATCAAAGATGGCGGATAGGAAATCAAAGATGGCGGACGGGTTTTTTTTAATAGTCGATATGGGTATCGTCGCCGATATTTAAAGGGATGGGGAATCCAAATCCGACATCTATTTCGTGATCAAAGATGGCGGATGAGAAATCAAAGATGGCGGATGAGAAAGTTTTAAAAAATCAATATGGTTATCGTCTCCGATGTTTTAAGGGATGGCGAATCTAAATACAACATCTATTTCGTGATCAAAAATGGCGGATAGGAAATCAAAGATGGCAGACGGGATTTTTTTTAAAGTCGATATGGGTATAATCTCCGATATTTTAAGGAATGGGGAATTCAAAAACACCATCTATTTCGTGATCAAAGATGGCGGATGGGATTTTTTTTTAAATTAATATGGGTATCGTCTCCGATGTTTGAAGGGATGGGGAATCCAAATACAACATCTATTTCGTAATTCAAGATGGCGGATGGGAAATCAAAGATGGCGGATGGGAAAAATTTAAAAATAAATATGGGTATCGTCTCTGATGATTTAAGGGATGGAGAATCCAAATACAACATCTATTTTGTGATCAAAGATGGCGGATAGGAAATCAAAGATGGCGGACGGGATTTTTTTTAAAGTCGATATGGGTATCGTCTCCGATATTTTAAGGAATGGGGAATTCAAAAACACCATCTATTTTGTGATCAAAGATGGCGGACGGGATTTTTTTTAAAATCAATATGCATATCGTCTCCGATGTTTAAAGGGATGGGGAATCCAAATACAACATCTATTTCGTGATTCAAGATGGCAGATGGGAAATCAAAGATGGCGGATGGAAAAAATTTAAAAAATCAATATGGCTATCGTCTCTGATGATTTAAGGGATGGTGAATCCAAATACAACATGTATTTCGTGATCAAAGATGGCGGATAGGAAATCAAAGATGGCGGACGGGACTATTTTTTAAAGTCGATATGGGTATCGTCTCCGATATTTTAAGGAATGGGGAATACAATATTATATTAAAATCTTTGTTTGTTTGTTCATCATTAATATACTCTTAAATGATAAGAGATTAAGCGCTAAGTCAATGGTAACTTTGGAAAAGGGGCTTCGAAAAAAGGGAATTAAATAAAAAATCTTAAAAAGGCGATACGGAGTTCGCTGGGTCAGCTAGTTATAATATAAAAATACATAATATCTATCACACCCACATTTCGTCATGATTTTTTTAGGTCCCACGTAATAGGGGGCGAACCTATTGCCGTACCGGGCACATTACCAGAGTCCGAGCTGCTACTGAGAATTTCCTAACGGAAAAACACAATAACACTTTGCCTGGCCCGGGAATCGAACCCGAGACCTCCCAATCCCACGCGCACATTTATGCCGGAAGACCAACGAGGCAGTTGTGGGTGTAATATTACATCTCTGCCTGAGTCTATAAATAAAAAATAAAAAAATAAAATAAATTAAAAAAAATACATAAATTCACGCCTTTATCCCCGAAGGGGTAGGCAGACGTGTATTACACATCGCCAGTTGTGTTCTTGTCCCAATGTAATAAGGGGCGCGCCTATTGCTGCTATTGCTTGCTATCTTTTAAATTATCAAATTAATTACCATTTTCAGGCAGCGCCGTTTCCTAGGTCTATGCATGGACGGCTCAGCAGTAAACCAGCAGCTAGTGGAAGCGCTAGTGGGGATGGGTTACACCAAGCGTTTAGCCGCTGTGGCGTTGCGCAACTCTAACAACCACGTCGCAGAGGCGGTCAGGCTTATACAGGAACAACCCGAACTGGTAAGTACATCTCATATAACATTGTAATAAGGGAGACTGAGGGAGAGAAGGAGAGAAACAGAGAGGGAGAGAGAGGGGGAGAGACAGACAGAGGTAGAGCGAGACAGAGAGAGATAGGGCGAGACAGAGAGAGGTAGAGCGAGAGAGTGAGAGCGAGACAGAGAGAGTGAGAACGAGACAGAGAGAGTGAGAGCGAGACAGAGAGGTAGAGAGAGGCAGAGCGAGACAGAAAGAGGTAAAGCGAGACAGAGAGAGATAGGGCGAGACAGAGAGAGTGAGAGCGAGACAGAGAGAGTGAGAGCGAGACAGAGAGTGAGAGCGAGACAGAGAGGTAGAGAGAGGCAGAGAGGTAGAGAGAGGCAGAGCGAGACAGAAAAAGGTAAAGCGAGACAGAGAGGTAGAGCGAGACAGAGAGAGGTAGATCGGGACAGGGAGTGAGAGCGAGACAGAGAGAGTGAGAACAAGACAGAGAGTGAGAGAGGTAGAGTGACACAAAGGGAGTAAGAGCGAGAGAGAGGGAGTGAGAGCGAAACAGAGAGTGAGAGCGAGGCAGAGAGAGTGAGAGCGAGACAGAGAGGGAGAGTGAGATAGAGAAAGTTAGAGCGATACAGAGAGAGTGAAAGCGAGATAGAGTGGGTGAGAGCGAAACAGAGAGAACGAGACCGAGAGAGTGAGAGAGGTAGAGCGAGGCAAAGGGAATGAGAGCGAGACAGAGACAGAGTGAGAACGAGATAGAGAGATTGAGAGCGAGACAGAGAGGGGTAGAGCGAAACAGAGAGAGTAAGAGCGAGGCAGAGAGTGAGAGAGCGAGACAGAAATCGAGAAAGAGAGAGGTAGGGCGAGACAGAGAGAGGTAGGGCGAGACCTCGAGAGGTAGAGCGAGACAAAGGGAGTAAGAGCGAGAGAGAGGAAGTGAGAGCGAAACAGAGAGAGTGAGAGCGAGACATAGAGGGGTAGAGCGAGAAAGAGAGAGAGAGCGAGGCAGAGAGAGGGAGAGTGATTTAGAGAAAGTTAGAGCGAGACAGAGAGAGTGAGAGCGAGACAGAGAGAGTGAGAGCGAGACAGAGAGTGAGAGCGAGACAGAGAGGGTGAGAGCGAGACGGAGAGAGGTAGAGCGAGACAGAGAGAGTGAAAGCGAGACAGAGAGTGAGAGTGAGACAGAGAGAGTGAGAGCGAGACAGAGAGAGTGAGAGAGGTAGAGAGAGTGAGAGCGAGACAGAGAGAGTGAGAGCGAGACAGAGAGTGAGAGCGAGACAGAGAGGGGTAGAGCAAAACAGAGAGTGAGAGCGAGGCAGAGAGAGGTAGAGCGAGAGAGAGAGAGTGACAGCGAGGCAGAGAGTGAGAGAGCGAGACAGAGAGAGGTAGGGCGAGACAGAGAGAGGTAGGGCGAGACAGAGAGAGGTAGAGTGAGTGAGAGCGAGACAGAGACACTTATACATTGGGACGGAAACATAACTGGCGAAGTGTGGTTGAGTAATACACCTCTGGCTAGGGTAGCCAGAGGTGTAAAGTTCAGGAATAAAGGCGTGAAATGATGTTCTATTCATGTGATCACGGTGTGCGACTGTGAGGCGCCAGAACAGACCATGAGTGACCTGCTGGAGTGTCCGAAGTGGATCTAGGTCACAAGGTGACGCTTATGAACGTGATTTTTTTTTTAATTGAATTACTTATGCCCGGTTTCTGAAGTTCCCAGATATACTCTCAACAGTTATTGATTCAATATAGTTATGGAAACAATAAACGTTGGTTAACTGTCACTGCGTTTCTGAATACCCATTGGAGCGTTCAATAACTATTGAACCAATACGTAGTTCTTTTTCTGCCACTAGATGGATCTGTTATAAAAAACGTGTTGAAAATTGATTTAACTATTTTAATTTGGACAAATTAAACTTAAAATAAAACAACTAAATAATTAAAGCAGCGATAGCAGGGTGGAGAGACCGACAGACAGGACAGACTGCTAGGCAGAGAGTCTCGGGTTCGAATCCACGGCGCGCACCATTGACTTTTCGGAGTTATGTGCGTATTAAATTGTTAATTATCGCTTGCTAAACGGTGAAGGAAAACATCGTGAGGAAACCTGCATGTCTGAGAGTTCTCCATAATGTTCTCGAAAGACAAGTGAAGTCTGCCAACCCGCAGTTGGCCAGCGTAGTGGACTATGGCCTTACCTTTCTCATAGTGAGAAGAGGCCCGTGCCCAGCAGTGGGACAGTATACATATATACAGGGCTGATGACGAAAACAACTGGTCTAACTGTAATTTTACTAAAATAATACTATGATGCCTCATTCGTAATGGCTGTATACCTGCTAACTTAAAAAACGTCAAACAGGCCTTGCTGCCAGATGTCAAGCTGTTAAGACCGTTGTTAATTTTTGTTTTGTTGCATTTGCGTGCGACTTGAGCGTGTTATTTTAATTTCGTAAACGATAATAGTTCTTGTTGTGTTGTTTCGTAAAAATGGAATCAATTGTAAAACGCAGTAAAAGTTTTACTGAAAAGGAGAAGATGCTTCTCATCCAACTTGCCAAAGATTTCATAACTATCATCATCATCAGCCTTTAATAGTCCACTGCTAGACTAGGCCTCTCCTTTGAAAGGAGGAATTGGCCTACTATACCACCCTAGCCAAGCGGGTTGGTATAGGGTTTGTATTAAGTTTTCCTTCTCTTACAGTGCTATTCTCTGCATACCTAATATGCTCCCTCTGTCGGCTCTTACGACACCCTTGGGATGATGTGGGGTGGTGACAATTCGTATTCTTAATCCGTCACCACACGGGCATTCATAACTTTAATATATGTACGTTCATAACTATAATAAACTAGCTGACCCAGCGAACTCCGTATCGCCTTTCTAAGAGTTTTTATTTAATTCCCTTTTTTCCAAGCCCCTTTTCCAAAGTTACCATTGACTTAGCGCTTAATCTCTTATCATTTCAGAGTCTATAAATGATGAACAAACAAACATAGACTTTTATATAATATTGAATTCCCCATTCCTTAAAATATCGGAGACGATATGGGTATCGACTTTAAAAAAAATCCCGTCCGCCATCTTTGATTTCCTATCCGCCATCATTGATCACGAAATAGATCTTGTATTTGGATTCACCATCCCTTAAATCATCAGAGACGATACCCATACTGATTTCTTAAATTTTTCCCATCCTCCATCATTGATTTCCCATCCGCCATCTTGGATCACTAAATAAATTTGATATTATCAATCAGCGTCCCGAAAATCTCTAAAACGATACCCATATAGATTGTATCCTATTCGTTTAGCCTTTTTTGCTTATGACACAACCCTCCCCTTCTCGTTTGACCATTTTATTATTTTTGTCTGGCCCCTAAAAGTTGTGGCGTAATTTTATATAGCCTTTCGGAATATTTGGGCTATCATAGGCAATAGAGGGTATTTGACTAAAAAAATCGAATTAGTCCGTCAGTAAGATTATCGAAAAATATTGGATACGTATTTTTTGTTTTATCGAATCAGTAAAAAATTACGAAGATGAAACGCATCAAAGATGGAGAAACGTATAAGAGTGGGGGCTTGTAACGTCACTTGCCAGTAAAAAGTGTACTGGCAAGTGACGTCACACGAGTTTTCAGCCAAGTTTGTCGTCTTAATTTTTTGTTTACGCGACTAAAGAAAATATACGTGTCCACTATTTTTTGGAAATCTATCTGACGGACTAATTCGAGTTTTTTAGTCAAATACCCTATTTTTAAAATCCAACTGCTAGTTCCTGAGATTAGCCGATATTATCTTTTAGCCTTATTAGCCTTTTGCCCGGTCTCAGAGGGTCGAAGCGTTATGTTATATAGCCTATAGCCTTCCGGAATAACTGGGCTATCGTATACAAAAATAATTTTTCAGATCCGACCGGTAGTTCCTGAGATTAGCGCGTTCAAACAAACAAACAAACTCTTCCGCTTTATTATAATTATTAAGTATAGATAGTATAGATAACTGCAAAAAGTATTTACACATACAAACTACTTAGTAGGTACTAAGACTTACTTAGTAGTACTCAAAATACATACATACATATCGTCACGCCTTTTAATCCCCGAAGGGGTAGGCAGAGGTGTATTTCTACACCCACTTTTCGCCAGATATACTTTAGTCCCACGTAATAAGGGGCGAGCCTATTGCCGTACCGGGCACATTTCCAGACTCCGTGCTGCTATTGAGAATTTCGTGACAGAAAAACCCAATAACACTGCTCGACCCAGGAATCGAACCCGGGACCTCTCGATCCCACGCGCACATTTATGCTGCGAGACCAACGAGGCAGTCGTATAGGGTTTGATGTCGAGTTTTCCGTCTCTACGCAAAGATGGTATTTGCATCGTGTTATCCCTTAGTCGCCTCTTACGACACCCACGGGAAGATATGGGGTGGTGACACTTGTATTCTATGCCGTCAACCACACAGCTAAGTACTCAAAATGTCATCCGGTATCTGTGACGTTTCGCTAGAGTGGCCAATATGGCCACTGTGTTTTGTCTGTCAGACACATTAGAATTTAACAAAATACTCGACAATCCGAATTTTGCGGATATATGTTGTCGACTCGAAATCTTTATTTTTTAATGTTCTATTATTCAGGTAAGGTTTCGATGTACTCCTTGACGAAATTATTAATATAAGATTTGACACTGCGATAGCAGCGCAGGACGTCGGTTCCAATGTGAAACATGCCAAAATCCACAACTACTTATAAATTAAAAATTAAGTAAAAAAACATTTTCCAGTGGACTAAATTGTGAATATATCAACCATTCTCAAGTCCCCTTGAACACACACAAAAAAATTCATCAAGATTGGTCCAGTCGCTTAGGAGGAGTTCAGTGACATACACACACGCACACAAGAAATATTTACAGGGTGTCACAAGACCCATCACCAAGCCGAAGTCTAGTCGTTGTGGACATCATGCCGTGTCACACTAACCAAGAATAATACCTGGGAAAAGATTTTTTTTGAGATTTCACATTTTTTAAACCGCAATTAAAAGCGCGTGCGTGCAATGCTCGAAGTACCTCCTTACCCATGGTGTTATAGGGCATCTAAAGAACAGATTGGCGGGGTAAATGCATCGATTTTGTACCTATTTAGAAAAATTCCATACTAACTTTGAGCCTCAATATCTCCTGAACCAGTAATTTCCCAGGTATGGTGCCGAAGTAAAAAAAGTTCGTAGTGATTGGTACAGCATGGGATTTCATTTTTCGTTAAGGGTCTTTTTACATCCTGTATATTAAGATTATAAAAAGAAGATAATAAACTCTTCATCCGTAAACATTTTAAAGGGATTTCTTCTAGATCTTAGGTTTTTAGGAATTGATTTGTAAGCAATAAACTCCAGCACTTTAAAATCAAACTCGAACGAACTGCTCGAGTACGACATTTTGTTTCAGTTATGTAAAAGTTGTAAACACAAACCTATCATATCACAACCTTAAAAATCTTAAAATAACACGTTTGACAAAAGTTAACTTCAAATAAAGTTATGGAACCGATAAACGGCGAACATTGATCGGTTAAGTTAAACTAAGGATAACTGGAGTTTATGTTATGACACGTTGTTCAGAAACGCACTTTCTTGAGTTATCGAACCAATAACGCTAACGGATAGATAAACCACCGACAAAAGAACCTCAGAAACCGGGCGTTAATGCTTCTACATTTACCTTTACTGCCTCGTTCGCAAAGCAATAGGTAGAACCACGAGAAAGAACGGGCAATAAAACTCGTGGCTATTCTTTTGAATCGCTAATATTATGGTACATAATATGTATTTTATTTTGTAAGGAGCTACAACTGTTTCACATTGTACTTAGTTACTTGTAAATAGTTAATAGTTACTAAAATAAGTGCTTTAGTTAGCCTTCTATACTCAGAAATATGGCGGAAATGTATGTTACAGAAGTGACTGTATATGAATACACACACACAACATTACAAAAACATTAGTTTACAGAAATCTGATCAGTACCGACAGTGCAGTTGCTGTGGCCACATACTGGGATTATGCCATTTGATCTCTGTACCATCGACTCGAGAAGAAGAAGATGTGATATGATATGAAGAAGTTATGTTTTATCTTTACAGTTGCAAGATACTGACGATGACAGTTCCACGGAGGAATCGCCCAGTTCTGATGAATCCATCGTCGAGCCGGACAACAAGCTAGTGGCCGAGGTACAACACCATGCATACTTTATAATAAATACTAGACTTTCATAAACACCTAAACTTTTCTCGGTATTCACACTATCTGTTGGTGAAAACCGTATAAAAATAATTTCAGTAGCTTTTCAGTTCAAATCACCGAAATGGTTGTTCGTTTGTACTTTGCCCGCGGCTCAATTTTACACCTTAACCTTCCTCAGGAATCATACATACATACATAGACTCACGCCTGTTCCCCGGAGGGGTAGGCAGAGACTACGGAACGCCATTTGCAATGATCCTGACATATCTCTCTTGCTTTATTCACTTCCATCAAATTTCTCATGCATGCTCTTCGGTTAAGGGTACTTCTAACTTATCCTTTTATTAGGATTTAAGTTTGTCTCCAATCTGATCAGAGAACGTCCGTTTAGGTCTTCCCCTTCCTCCTGTCCCATTTACAACTTGACTTAAATAACTTCTTGGTCAGTCTTTCGTCATCCATCCTCTCCATGTTTCCAAACCATCTTAGCATACCTTTCTCAATGGTTGTCAGCTTCATCTTCTTTTACCCAATACACTCTCTTATCACACAATTCTTTATTCTGTCGTTCAAAGACACTCCACACATACTTATCAGTGCTCTCATTTCTACAGCATTTATTCTACTTTCATGTCTATTCTGCCATACCTAACTCTCACTACCATACATAAGTGTAGGTACTAACACCCCTCTATGAACAGCCAAACGTGCCTTTTTGAACACGTTTTGACTGTTCATAAAGGTCTCAGGAATCATCTACTCGTAAAAAACCGTATATCTAAATATCATCTACTGGTGGTCGTTTTTGAGTTTACTGCATTCATATAGACAGAGATGACGGGACTACATCTTGTAATATAAGTGTCGATATTATAATTTATTTCCACTGTTGCGCTCATAGCGTGATTTAACTTGCTTTTGCTAATGGCGCCTCCACACGACAGTTACTTTAACCTTTTGTTGCGCAACATACTAGATTGTTAGAGCTCTACATTCTATAACATAAGCCTCGATGTGACTCCATACATTGTTACTTAAAGTTATTAATATAATCACTTTTTAAAATGTTGCCTATCATAAAGTACCAGCAGTTTGGATGTATTTATTTATTAAACTTCCTGCAATACAAGTGCACAAGGCGGACTTAGTGCCAAAGGCATTTTCTAGTAAATGTATCAAACTCAACCCCAAATATGCTTATTACATAAAAATGTAAATTTTTTAGGACACGTCAGAAAGTCATAGATATTAAAATTAAAATAAAAAAGTAACTTTAAATGCATATTTACATAATAGGCTTGTGTCCTAAAATGTAATAAGCGATTGATTCGTTCCCTTATTAGATGTTAAACTGAAATATCTGATTTTTTCTTCAAAAATCGATCAGCAACATTACTAATTACGGCTTTTTAAAAATCTTTTTGAATTTGACACGAAAACGCTGTAAACCATCATGGCGGTTGAGTGATATCACAAAGTGCAAAACAAAACAAACGGTGAATGAAATCTGGTCTGATGTACCCACTTTTATTTTGTTATATTCGATTTTGACAGGTAGAAAGTTTGACGTTTTAGTTGTATTTACTACTAAAACGTCAACAACATTAATGGCGGACGTACTGTTTGACGTAATGCTCTCTGATTGGTGTTCACTGTCACAAGAATACATACATTATTTTTAGTTTTAGAATCCAAAAATAACATTAATCTTACCTTTTTATAATTAATAATAAACTTTATTGGCATCTTAAAATCATAATGAATATATAGATACTACAATCAAACCGATTTATTCTTAACACTTTCACGGACAGTAAACGAGACACAATTGAAGTTTTATTGTTATCACGTCTATAGGCGTTTACTGTCCTTCAAAGTGTTAATGGACACAAGCCTATTGAGCATAGAAAAAATGCCTGTTCAGAAATATCAATTATCAAATAGCTGTGCACCTCTTCTGATGGCGTATTGGTTCTGTTCGTTTAACTTTAGATAATAGGTCATTTGAAACTATTCTTATTGCATTTCCATTGTGTTCGCTAGCTGGAGGCCATGGGCTACGAGGCTGAGCAGGCTCGGATGGCGCTGCGACTGTCGCGGAACCACATTAGTGGCGCCGTCGACAGACTCGTCGCCGGACACGGATGCGTCGCCACCAGTCAGTCACTTATTCACATACTTCAAAGTCAAAGTCAAATCATTTATTCATTTATGCTACGAAGTGACGCGTATGAACGTCAAATTTGGAGTTATTTACTCGCCTATCGACAATTTGATATAGAGAAGTTTAGACTTTATTCGTAAAGGTTACCCTGTATCCTAAGTGAATAAATGAATTTGTATGTTTATACAGCCTTCCGCAGTCCACTGCTGGGCAAAGGCCTCTCGTACTTTGCGTCACAATAGCATCACATAACATCACGCCTTTTATCCCCGTAAGGGTAGGCAGTAGTGTATTACACACCCGAACTGTGCCAGTCATGTTTCGGTCCCAATGGATGAAATATAGGGAGCGAGCCTATTGCCATCTACCGGCTGAGCGTTGGTGAAAAATGTTTATGCACACATAAATTGGAAAAGTCAAAGGTAACTGGTGATCGAACCCGAGACCATCGTCTCGGCAGTCCGTTACGTACATCACTAGACTAGCATTGTATTATTTATCTATTACTACACTTTTTAGCCGTGTGGTTGACGGCATAGAATACAAGTGTCACCACCCCCTATCTTCCCGTGGGTGTCGTAAGAGGCGACTAAGGGATAACACGATGCAAATACCATCTTTGCGTAGAGACGGAAAACTCGACATCAAACTCTATACGACTGCCTCGTTGGTCTCGCGGCATAAATGTGCGCGTGGGATTGGGAGGTCCCGGGTTCGATTCCTGGGTCGGGCAGTGTTATTGGGTTTTTCTGTCACGAAATTCTCAGTAACAGCACGGAGTCTGGAAATGTGCCCGGTACGGCAATAAGCTCCCCCCTTATTACGTGGGACTAAAGTATATCTGGCGAAAAGTGGGTGTAGAAATACACCTCTGCCTACCCCTTCGGGGATAAAAGGCGTGACGATATGTATGTATGTATGTACACTTTTAATGAGATTTTTGGCATTGTTCAACAGATGAAGACACAGGCAAACCATCAACAAGTGCGGGAGCGGCGGCCAGGAAACGCCAGAGGAAACACAGGCGGGAGAAAAGGTACCGTCTCTCTCGAGATTCTACATACAAGGTGTCACAAGACCCATCACCAAGCCGAAGTCTACTCGTTCTGCACATCATGCCAAGTCATATTAACCAAAAATAATACCTGGGAAACGATTTTTTTAAGGACACACATTTTTAAACCACAATTTAAAGGACGCGCGTGCAATAGGGAAGTTTCCTGCAAGTGAATTAAATTATACCAGTATTTTTATCTTATGAAATGTGTCAAAATAATGGTAGTTTCATTCATTCATTAATGTTTAAACTTTATTTAACATTTTTTATCGAAAATTTACTGATAATAAGTATTCTATTTGACAGCAAAAAACTATGACGTCACTAGGTCGTTTTTGACATTTCATTAAAAGTGCTTGATTTGACAAGTTGGAAACAACCCTATTCTCGCAATCCGACTTACCCATGGGAGTAAAGGACATCTATAGAACAAATTGGCGCGGTAAATGCATCGATTTTGTACCTTATTAGAAAAAAAATAGGGTTACTTTAAGTATGGTGCCGAAATGTAAAATTTTTGTAATGATTGGTACAATATGCGATTTAAATTTTTGTTAAGGGTCTTTTTACACCCCGTATATACACATCACTGCGTGTTAGTAAAAGTAACGATGCCAGACCCAGAGGGCCTTAGCCTAGTATCTTATTAGTCTAACTTATTAGTCTCTTTGCTAAGCAATAGGGAATATGCATGATTTTTTTTGTATTGTTGCTATCGCTTATTTAGGTTAATATGATATCGTAAAAGAAGTATTAGTCGTGGAGAAGTCAACATTTATTTTAAATTAAATGTTGAAAACTACAATGACATAATGCTGTTTTAAACACCGCCATTTTTTGTGGTTACACACACAGAGTTGCGAACGCTAACGTCATGACACGTCAGCGTTCGCAACTCTGTCAAATGTCTGGTACTGTTTTGACATATCCGTTGCGAACCGTGTCGTCACTTTCGGGTCAAGCCAATAGCGTGGCGTTTCGACATTTAAAATTTCGCTTTGCGTTTTTAGAGTGTTTAAATGTAAAATAATGTTAGAGGTGTCTTTTTTTACCGATAAAGAATATCATAAAAATACATTCGCTTATATCTGAATCACATACATATTCCCTATTGCTGTCTCAGCACCCCTTCATGGTAGTGTAGTACATACATACATACATCGAACGCATACGCTCGACAAAAACTAGAGTGAAGAGGCCTAGAAAATAAATATAGTAGCTATAACAACCTGTTGGTATCTCCACTAGGTTAACGATAACTCAGTGGACATATCAACAGACTGCCATGCAGAGGGTTTCGGGTTCGAATCTACGGCGCCAACCATTGACTTTTTGCAGTAAAGTGAGTGTTGAATGATTAATTATCACTTGCCCCATTGCCTTGGAGAGCACGTTAAGCCGTCCTGGCTGTAATGAAGATCTTTGGCAGTCGTTATAGGCAGTCAGTACCTCTTATAAAACTGACAGTAGTCTAAACCATGGAATGTTGCTATCCCTTTAAATAGGCTTGTGTCCACTAAGAATAAATCGGTTTGATTGTAGTATCTATAGATTAATTGGGGTTTTAAGATGTCAATAAAGTTTATTATTTATTATAAAAAGGTAAGATTAATGTTATTTTTTGGATTCTAAAACTAAAAATAATGTATTTATTCTTGTGACAGTGAACACCAATCAGAGAGCATTACGTCAAACAGTACGTCCGCCATTCATGTTGTTGACGTTTTAGTAGTAAATACAACTAAAACGTCAAACTTTGTACCTGACAAATCGAATATAACAAAATAAAAGTGGGTACATCAGACCAGACTTCATTCATAGTTTGTTTTGCACTTTGTGATATCACTCAACCGCCATGATGGTTTACAGCGTTTTCGTGTCAAATTCAAAAAGTTTTTTAAAAAGCCGTAATTAGTAATGTTGCTGATCGATTTTCGATGAAAATATTAGTTATTTCGGTTTAACATCTCATAAAAGAACGAATCAATCGCTAATTATATATTAGGACACAAGCCTATTGCGAAGGTCAGACAGGCAGTCGCTCTGTGGAAATGCTAATATTCAGTCAAACCTGTTTAGACTAATAAGCGGACTGGAGAATGATAAATAACCTGTTGTCTCTTTTCCTCCATAGGAAAGAGAGGGAGCAAGCCCTCCGTCGCCTGACATCCTCCATCAGGGCAGAGGAAGATGACTACTTGGACACATCCCTAGTGGAAGAGGAGGAATTCTTGGCGCAATACAAGTCCCTCTTGTAAATTATCAGCTAGTTTACAAGAACATCGTGTAATACCATGAAGTAGTGAAGATACGGAAAAGGCGTTTAAGTAAATCATCATTAATTAATATTTTACGTCCTTAGATATGAAATTACAATGTAAGGTGACTAGAAATTTTACATACCGGTGGACAAAGGCGCGAACAATTATTATCATTTAAATAAAATGACTTGTCCTGAACGATTTAATTATTCTTGACTTAAGGTTAAAGTTTGTTAAAACAATAATGATTTTTTTGCACTATATGTGATTGAACTGTATGTTATGAGATGTTTATCCGTTACTAACTTGCCATAGGTTTGGGTTCCCACTATTTCATGCCAAAAATTACAATTGATAGTTATTTTAAGAATTTTGTTCCATGCTTCTACCGTGGCTGCTGATTAGTACCCCATAATTTTAATAGTTCTACTATAGCATTTTTCTGTTTAGGCCATTTCTGTATCATATGTCTATCTACCATGTTCATTACATATGACTTTCGTATTTTAAATATTAGTATCTAGATTGAGGCTAAGAGCGTCAATCTCTAAAAGCTTTTCAGTCCTTCCGTGAAAGATGACTTGTTGGTGCTTTTCTTAATCAAATCCATCCTCATCAAGGTCAAAATACAAAACACGCTATTTTCCCCTTTCAACGAAAATAGCTCCACACTTCAAGACCTTGGACTAAAATGTGCCCAGCCACTCGAATAGATACCCCTCCTTCCTTCCCTAAACACAATCCTGAATCCACCACTGCTTTTGCTTTACGTACTACATAGATAACATTTGGCTATTAATGTTTCTATCACACTGAAATATTCAGTCATAAACATTTCTAGTTACGAAATTACAAAGCCCGCAATCAGCTCTATATCTAATGTTAAAAAATATCACGGGACATTCTCGATTACTCTACCAGTTAGTTACATATGACGATTCCTGTTCCTAAAAAACAACTTATTGTGATTTCGTAAACCGTTATACTTGCGTAGATTTATTTAAATTTTTAAATCAAAGTAAAATTTGGACAACATACCGCATGAAAACTAAACATTGATGCAGCTAATCTGATATATGACAACGGAATATTGCATCAAATAGTGTGATTTTAACCATCACAAGTCATTTTGCTCGCAGTTGTCTAAGAATATGAACTTTAACGGTGCTGACACACTTGGGCATTCACTTGTGACAGAACAACAAACAGAGCCAAACATCGGTACGAAAATGTTCATGATATTTCTAGCGACCTCACTAATCGGTAAAAAGCTCGAAACAATTTTACTGTCCATTAGCAACATCGATATATAATACTACCAGATATCGTGTCCGCGCCAAAAAACCGTCTCGGCAAATAACGGCTCGCTTGACAGCGCGATCGTATATTGTGTTTAGTTGGTTTGAAACACAGCCAACGTCAATACGTTTCACAATGCCGCAGTGCCTAGTAAAAGGTTGCAAAAATAATGCCCAAAAATGCAATTTAACAGATGGAGTATCTTAATTTCGGTAAGTAAATAAAAAATAAGTTATATTTTAAGCTTAGAATTACCAAATTATATCATATTTTGAAAGAAATTAATGATTTAATCCGCCATAAAAAATTTTTGACGCACGTCAAAAAATCTTGACAAGGCACAGATAACAGTGATAACTGATACACAAACCAGAACAGTAGATGCATGGAGTCGATCTTTTTTGTAATATTTTTTTAATAATATGTTACCAGAACATCGAAATTGGTTGTTTAAAATTGGTTAAGGCTATTTGAATTATTTGTTTTTTTTTACCACTTACGACACCATCTAGGCCCAAACTAAGCATAAGCTGGTACTGTGGATACTAGACATTGGATAGACATCTATAGCTACTTCTATTTTTTAATACCTGCATATTATGCACAGAGACACCCAGACCAAGACAAAAATTCATGTTCAAGCACAGAATTATTTGACTTGAGCGAGAATCGAACCCGCGACCTGCGGCGTAGCAGTGGCTTACGCTCCCGCGGCGCCAAGCGGTTGACTAAACTAACTAGTAAACTTTTACGTTCATTCATATTATAAATTATTTTAGTGTTCTGCGCGAGTCCATATATGTCTTAGCCCATACCATGTAGTAAAATTCGAATTCAAAATTCGAAAAAATAAGAAAATAAACGAAAATGACGTATTTTGTCACGACTGGTCGTAAGTATTAGATAAAAATTTTATGATTTATGACTTTATTACTCGGTGTCATGGTTGTAATTTGGTTGAACTTAAAACTGTTTTAAAACATTTGTTTCCGTTTGGTAGGAATACGGTCGCGGACAAATTTTAGCTAAGATTTTGTACGTGACCCGTCATCTTGTCCTAGTAGTATTATATATCGATGATTAGCAAGAACACTCGCCAGAAAGCTCTATAGAAAGCCCGTACTCACGCTATGGTTTGTTTTTTTTTTGTTCATAACAATTGAATGCTCATGTGTATTAGCACCTTAAAACATACCAGGTCAGCAAAAAACTGAATTCCTTTAGAACTGACATCTACTACCCACCACACACAAGGTATTGAACCATTGCGTACGGTTTTTAATACCGACACAAGGAATAGGGAATATGCATGTGATTCAGATATAAGCGAATATATTTTTATGACATTCTTTATCGGTAAAGAAAGACACCTCTTACATTATTTTATATTTAAACGCTCTACAGTCGCGAGTATTATTTAATAAAAGTTGGAAAATTTACGAGCGAAATTTAAAATGTCAAAACTATTGTCTAGATACCAACGTGACGTCACCGTTCGCAGAGGATATGTCAATAGTTTCAAAACAGTACCAGGCATTTGACAGAGTTGACAGTTAACAACTCAAATGTTGCGAACTCTGACGTCACCACAAAGCGCGCTAAAATGGGTGTGTTTAAACCAGCGTTATGTCATTGCAATTTTCAAGTTTTAATTAAAAATTAATGTTGACTTTTCCACGATTGATATTATTTTTACAGTATTGTATTAGCATAAATAAACGATAGCAATAATAAAAAAAAATCATGCATATTCCCTATTAGCACATTGCGTAGGGTTTTGTGTATAGTTTGCATCAAACATAAAGCTCGATGAAGCTGGAGTAGCATTGGAGATTTGGAGTGTCCTTTCGAGTAAATAAAAAAGGAAGAGAGAGTGAGAAGACTGTTTAGATAGTACGGAATTGTCTAGCCTACATACTGAGCTTTAAGTTTGATTCAATCTAGAACTGTGTTTATTTACCGTATTATATGCCGTAGTAATAAAATATCAATAAAAAATATGTATTTTCAACATTATCTTAATGCATGTATTAGTGTTTAAAATATTTAATGTGTTCTGTAGAAGAACTAAGTGTTGTGATTTAATATATAATTCTTAGTCTGTATGGATTTCGTAATTAAGTCTGGCGCATTTTTGGTTAAGCGTAGTGGCCCCACGACTAAGTCACAGAAGACTTAGATCTTTTTGTTGAATTTACATACAATATCCAAGCTTGTGCTGTCCACTGTTGGACATAGGTCCTAATTTGTTTGATCCATCTTAATTTGCGTCACGACATCATATAAGGATTTGTTGATATTTTAATTTCAACGCGTAAACAGGGTAAGATTTGCCTCATTTCAAGAAACGTCTTGCCTAAATATTTTGTGTAATGATTATGAACAGAAACTAAGTAGTACCCATATTTCACCCCTGAATACAATAAGGGTTCAAAATTTATTTGCAAGTCCGCTGATTTTAAAGCTAGCTCTAAAAAATGTGGGAAATATCTATTACTTTGCTAATTTAAATTGCTGCGCTTTGCCAAATATATGCGTCAATAACGTTTTGAACGCCACAGTTATGGTTACAATATACAGAGTGTCACAAGACCCCTCACCAAGCCGAAGTCTACTCGTTGTGGACATCATGCCAAGTCATACTAACCAAAAATAACACCTGGGAAACATTTTTTTTCAAAGTTTTCACATTTTTTAAACCGCAATTAAAAGCGCGCGCGTGCAATGATCGAAATACCTACTTATCCATGGGGTGATGGGACATCTAAAGAACATATTGGCGGGGTAAATGCATCGATTTTGTACCTAATTAGAAAAAATCCATACTAACTTTGAGCCTCAATATCTCCTGAACCAGTAATTTTCCAGGTATGGTGCCGAAGTAAAATACGTTCGAAGTGATTGGTACAACATGGGATTTCAGTTTTCGTTAAGGGTCTTTTTACATCCTGTATAGTGACAAACCAAACCACAAATACTTGACTGTGGTGGTCAAACGATAAATCACTTCACCAGTGCCGACTTATCAACATACTGTTGCGTACAAATCTTAGCTGGCGCAGAAACTCGGACTTTTTTATTTTTCGTGTGAGTGTGTGTCCAGCTCTAGTGAAAGTTATGGAAACATCCTAAATTCACCACTGACAGGTTTAGGACGCCCTCACATTGGGTTTCAGCGTCAACGCAGCGGCACTTCGGCGTCGACGCCGCGTCAGCCGAGCGTTCTTCAAAAGACGAAAGCGTTCTCAAAGAACGCTCGGCTGACGCGAAGTAGACGCGATGGCACCGCAGCGTTAACGCTGACGCCCTGTGAGGGCGGCCTAAACCTGGCAATGGTGAATTTAGGATGTTGTGTGAAGTGAGAGCGGCCTTAGTACCAATACTACCGATATTTTTGTCCTGACACTACAACCGGGACAGCTTTACGTGTCCCCCGAAGCATTATAACTCTCTGATATATAAGCCTCACGCGGTCACCCATCAAGATGACGACTTGTGTAAGTGTTGTTTAACTTTCCCGACTCATTATGAACAGGAAGCCAAGTCACGTTAGTACGATGATTAATCGGTAGGTCGGCACTGGTGAATTTTATATAAGGTTATGTAACGAATTGATCAGTCCGAGGTGTACCTTTTCGGAGATCAGGGTATAGATCGCTTTCATCGGTCTATTATACACCGTGTGACAGAAAGATGTGGTCATAGTAAAGGATTGTGTTTACAAATAACCCATATCCTTAAAAGCCTCACTGCAAAGGAAAAAAATTGCGGAATAACTAAATGTGATCCTGCTCTCAAATTTGTATGATTTTGTTACCATTGTGCGTAAAGCTGACTTTCCAAGGAACGTGGCTTCGTGGACAGACGCGCGCGGCACCTTTAGAATTAACCGACTCGCGGTGTTTCTTCAAAGGTGTCGCGCTCACCCGTCCGCAGATCCATGTACCGTGGGAAGCGAGCTTAAAAGTTAGACTTTTATAGACTCACGCCTGTATCCACGAAGGGGTAGGCAGAGGTGTAATATTACACCCACATCTCGCCATGAATTTTTAGATCCCACTAATAAAGGGCGAGCCTATTGCCGTACCGGGCACATTACCAGACTCCGTGCTGTTACTGAGAATTTCCTAACGGAAAACCCAATAACACTTTGCCCGACCCGGGAATCGACCCCGAGACCTCCCAATCCCACGCGCACATTTATGCCGCGAGACCAACGAGGCAGTCTTTAAAGATCTACCCATCAAATTCAGATTTGTCCCGAATAGTTTGCGTTGAAGAAAAGCACTATTTTGCGCAGTTGCTTTCATAAACACTACTTACCTATGACCACATCTTCTAGTTACTTTATATTCTAAGTGCCATACATGTAAGACGGCCATTTTACACAAAATTCATATTATAGTAGTTTCATATATTCGTATGTATTTGTATTGATAATAATAACTCCATTTTTTCCTTCAGATTAAAAAAACTCATTTGTCGAGTACTAAAATCGGTTCAGTATTGTATCATTATGGATATTGTTTGAAATGGAGGAAATATATTTAAGTCCTTATTACAGAGACCAAAACAGATATAAAAGGGCAAAGTTTGTTTGAAAGTCAACTGCATTCAAAGCTAGCGTAGAAAACCGTGACAACCACTGTTGCCGTTCATCATCTGAACCGATTTTAGTAAAAAGGCATTGCTGGCATAATACTCGATCATAAGAAACAATGCCATACTTTTACGCAGTCTATGAGAATATAGGTCTTAACGCACATAAATAAACGACTCGCCTCACACCTAACCAAAAGAATATCATTCAGTATTTATTAGTATTTTTACATTGGCAACATTTTGCACCCCGTGCGCTATCTGCTATGATATGTGCCAATGTAAATAATACCTAAAAAGCATTATTTAAAGCCCATATTTGAATGATTTTCTTTTGGTTGGGTGTGAGGCGAGTCGTTAGGGGCTAAGACCTAACATCTTCAATTCCTCATCAGCCAATTTACATCCCATCTATGTTCACCTAGACCCCTGCTGTAAAGAGACAGGAAGGCCGATTCCCGTGTTTGACAGACACTGCATTTTGAACAAATAAAATATCGAGAGTTTTCAGTAATTTAAACAGTATTGTACAATGAAATAAGTATTGATTAAGAGTGATTGTTTCTTTTGATGGAGTAAAGTCTAGTTTGAGTAATAATAAGAAAATACTTGTGTGTTAACTATTAATAATAATATAACCACTCAGTGTCAAATGTATTGGATATCAATAATAATAGAATAGTAATTATCATTTAATATAATTATTGTACTTACGTACTTATACTCTGCCTGAAATGCATTTTTCCCCAAGGCATTTGAAATGTTTTAAAAACAATTTTCACCTATTTTCGTAGCCTTTTTATTATTTGACTTTTGTCAATAAATTTCAGGACTGTGCCACATTGAATGTGGATAAAAAAATATGAAATTAAGAAATGTATTTTGTTAGTAACGTGAAAATCGCCTTAGGCGTAGCGCTTAAACATGCTAGGCATGTAAAAGGACAGTCTCCAGTGAGAATTGATGAGTATTAAGTGGAAGACCAAGATTATACGGATTACGCAGGTACCTGTACCAGGCAGAATGTATAATTGTGTATTATATGGTGGTCACATGATATCTTCATCGGATGAGGAGTATACCGTAAAGTTAAATCATCCAAGTACATTAGATTTGTCATTTCCTTCATAGGTCTGCTATTGAATAGTAAAACTGTTATTTATTTTATTGTGGTTAATCTTTCCATTTATTTATTATCTGTGCTTTTTGTTTAATTATGATTTACGAATTAATTGTTGAGGTCAGTATAATTATTGTACACAGTACATGGTGCATGCGTGAACACAATTTGGCAACGAACCATATATACCTGGTTGTTTTGCAACTTCTTTCTTTAGCTAAGTTGCAAGCGTAATACTTATCACTTCTCACTAGAGAGAATAGTTTAGTACATAATAATATACTGATCATTAAGATCACTTAATTTGTCATCATGTACTAATTATAATAATTTTACCATCATGACGTAATCTATTTTTACTATTATAATTTTATGGTTTATGTATTAAGTATAAAATACTAAGTTTGATGATGAAATAAATATATTCAGATTTATAGATTTGTTTTATTTTTTACTAAATAAAATATATTTTTGAACATAGTTGTTAAATAGAGAGTTGGTAGAAATTTAGTCTTATTAGTTTTTTTAGTAGTAGTTCTAGTAATCTTGTTTTAATGATAACGCCACAGTTAGAACTAGAGTTTTAAAGTAAACGTTATATAAGTACGAATTCGCCTTTTTTATTTTTTAAAACATATACATCAGGGCGACAGAAACAAAAACATGCTTAAATAAACTGTCTAACAAACTGAATGTCTTCTTACAATATTTAAGCTTATTAAGCAAAGTAAATTAACACTAGTACAGACAGCCAATTGCTTCTAATATTATTACAAATATACCAGAGCCGTAACTTGGGCAATGCAAGCGCTAATGGGGGCGCAAACGTGGCCCAGTTGCCTCATAAAATTTTCAAGAACACAGGTAGATAAAAGCTGGCGTCGAAAAGCCTAAATACGGCACTGCAAACCAAACATATAATACATAACTATTCATCATCATCATCATCAGCCTGCCGTAGTCACACCACTGAGCCCTAACACAGCCTTGTTAACTATTAATGATTAACAATAAATTCGAAGAACATGACATCATTCTTGACATATTCGAACTTGTCCAGACTGGTGTGCGGTATGAAGATGTACTGCTTCTTCATCTGTATGACTGACTTGTCCAGGGCTTCAGTAGACCTGTTCTTCTCGTCTTCTCCTTCGTCGTAGTCGTGGCGTTTTGAAGAGGATTTGCGACGGAACTGCAAGGATTTCACGATGTCCATTGCCTGGGGAGGGAAGCTTTATTTTATTTCTGAAAGTAGTCTATGCTTGCTGCTAAAAGTGAGAAGCTCCAGAAAGAATTCGGTTTCGCATTCACATCGTAGCGCTTTGCTTGTAGTGAATTTTCTGGATTTAGCCAAGGATAAACAGCTTTTTTTTATTTGTCGCTTGGTAGTGATGAGAGCTTCTGGGCACCTAATTTTGGAGATTTTGTCCTCCCTCAACCTTAACTCTTGATTTTTATGCCTCAATTATGTAGGTAAGAGAAGAGTATACTTAGTCCAAGTTTGGACACCAACGGTGTCCGAAACGTCCAAGTCTTTGGTTGATAGATCAATTTTCTAGAGCACTGATCTGATATACTGAACATGCCTGAATTTGGACAAAGCCCGCAGATGATACTTACCGAAATGTAAAAATATTCGACTAATATGGTCCTTTTATATTTTTCTGGTAGACAATTTTCCGATAACTAACCTGACTCCTGTTAGCCGGCTGATCTTTGAGCACAATGTTGATATTGAGGTCGCAGGGCCAGTCTAACAGCGCGTCGTACGGGCCTGCGACTAGTCGCACTGTCGCAGTGATGTGCCGTCCCTTCCACTTGCCTATGCCGTTCAGGTGTATTTCTGCCTGAAAATATATAAATGTATCCTATGAAATTATATTGATAAGCCAACAGACCCCATCGATCTATCCATTTTTTTGAGAGATACATATTTGACATAAGCTTGCTCCATACAAGATATGTCAAACATGTACCTACCTATCACGAATCTCCAAATCCATGGACAGATGGAATTTTGAAACCGGTCGTAAGTCTAGTGGTGCTGATTGATAAATTGGAGGACATGGGTTAGAATCCATTTGAAATGTTGTTCTAAAGAGATAATTAAATTATTTGACGCGGTGACTGACGTTATTATAGACTTGTATGAGACGTTTTCTACTTAGTTCAAAAATTAACTGTCAAGTTGTGCCGATTTTAGCAGTCAGTACAGTTTGTCAGGGGCGGATTTCCCTTAAAGCCGAGTAGGCCCGGGCCTAGGGCGGCAAAATTTGGTCTTTTTTTTAAGTGTTTGCCTACGCGCTTACGTATAAAAACTAAAAAATGTTTCCATATGGCATCCCGAAAAAAAAAATACATGTATGGCAATTGCGATTGCGCGTTATTAGAAGTGTTGCTCATCCAACCAAATCTTTGCTTACTAGTTTATTTCAAGATCATTTTCGCTGCCACTAATAAACCATTCCGAGGATCCGTCATACTCCCAACGACCGCCCCCCCCCCCCTCCCCCTCCCGCACGCACGCAGGCTGCTTAACAAATGCCTTCAATTTTAATTTTTATGCTTTAGGTACAGCACATAGAGGAGTCGGCGATCTTTCGTAGGCCTAGGGCCGCCAACGTGTCAAATCCGCCCCTGTAGTTTACGTATTTTGTTATCAGAATAGCGATAATACCTTTAAAGTGTATCCATATTTAGCCGTCCTAAACAATGGGCTGCTGAGGACGGTATCCTTTTCTTTGGCTTCCCTCATCCTCGCCAAATAGTTGTCTATCCTCCAGATGAAATGACCTGGAATCATAAAATCGGCAGAGTTTTGGCCATTACACATTATTTAGTTTACCAAAACTTGGGATATAAGGAAAACAATGAAAATTGAGTGAGCAACCTAGGTCTAGGTAAGTACGTTACATTGCCGTGTGCATGAGAAGTGTGAGACTAGGCATACTAAAAGTGAATATGGATGACTGGTTGCAGCTAACAATTACCTATAGTCGATTATCGACTACCATGAGATTTCTCGTCTTTTGGTGAATTCAAGATTTTGGGTGGGATGCGGAGCTTTTTTGGACTCAGCCCAGGTCATATTTTACGAAGAGACAAACCAAGAAATAACTTTTAGTGCCGAACTCAGCTGCTTTTGGTGCGCTTTTGAGCCCTTTAGCACTTCCTTCCTCTCTCCTGGAACCGTCCCTGTTCTAGTTTAAGTACCTATATAATACTGTCATCATTCTCTTAGCGTTATCCCAGTTTCAATCTGGGGTCCGCTTCCTAGTCTAACCGGATTTGGCTGAATATTAGCTTTTCCACAGAGCGACTGCCTGCCTGACCTCTGCAACCCGAAGGGATAGCGATATTCCATGGTTTAGACTAGTGTCAGTTTATTTAGAAGGTACTGACGCCCTGTAACGACTGTCAACGATGTTCATGACAACCGGGACCGACGGCTTAACGTGCTCTCCGAGGCACGGGACAAGCGATAATTAACAATTCAATACGCACATAACTCCGAAAAGTCATTGGTGCGCGCCGTGGATTCGAACCCGATACCCTCTGCATGGCAGTCTGTTGGTATCTCCACTAGGCTATCGCTGCCTTATAATACCTATATAATACTGTACCTACCATTATCCGACCCCATGTCGTTCCTATCGAACGTGACCCTGGTCTGGAAGTCGGCGAGTTCGTTCCTCAGCTTGTGGTAAGATTTGGTGAGGGCCCTCAGGTCTCGAAGCACTGCGTCCACCTTCGCAGAGTGCTCTGATAGTTCAGCTCGCACGTCTGCTGTCGCCACCTCCACTACTGCGATACGGTCTAGCATCTGGAAAAAGTTTTGTAATATTTATGAGGCTACCATTTTTTTTACTGTCTCCCTGGTTCAGTGAATGGCGTGCGTCTGCTGATTCGTCCTGGGTTCAATTCCCGGATCTGGCAATGTGACCGGTAACGGCAATAGGCTCGCTGTCTATTACGTGGGACCTTAAAACGTATGACATAGCGAAATGTGGGTGGAATATTACAGCTCTGCCTACCGCTTCGGGGATACAGGCGCTAGTCTATAAAAAAATTCGGCATTGGCAATCACTCCTAAGAGGTTTGCACTCTAGTAAGAATAACCTTGCATACCTAAAGTTGGGAGGAGGTTGGTTATACTTAGAATAGGATACATTTAGTGGTATTTGTGTTATAAGGTACTCACTGGCCTCTCGCTGTTATAGCTGGTGGCCTGCAGCTGCGCGTTAAGCGCCGACAGTTGTGCCAGCTGTGCCGAGGACCTCCTGGCTTCCATCAGCTCAGACTCCAGCGCCTCGCGGTTCTGGGCGTTCCTCTCGCGCTCCTCTTCCACCGTCTGCTTTATGTATTCTATTACCTCTTCTGCAAATAACCAGGTGATTAAATCATTAGATACTAATGGAGAACCCACCACACACCGTTGGATTGGCAGCTACTCTGAACGCCGTAGCCTTGGCTCAATATTACAGCGGATCAGTTTGACGGAAATTATATTTTTTTAGGAACTATTGACTCAAAAAGAAGAAGAAGACCGTTGGATTTCTCACCCCAACTATTGTAATAGAAAAAGGTTGTCAATACAGAATTCCTCTGATAAGATAGGATAATGGATGTATAGGAATGGTAAAAGTTCCAGGAAAATACCTGAGTTTGGCAGTTGTTATTGGAGGTATAGAATCTGTAAATAAATTGACACTAGTTTAAACCATAAAATATCGCGATCTCTTTGGGTTGCGAATGTTAGGCAGTCGCTCCGTCGAAAATCTAATATTTAGTCAAATCTGGTTAGACTAGTAAGTGGACCCTGGATTGCAATTGAGACAACGGTAGGAGGATGTATGACAATTTAAGGTGTTACCTAGTTTATTAACCGCTCTGATCTTGTTATCATGCTGCGTGAGTGCTTGCTCCAGCAGCTCTCTCTCGTGCTGTTCATGAACCAGGCTGCTCACTGCACTCTCCAAGCGCATCACCGTTGATAGCTGCTGGCCTTGTAACTCCTGGTAACATAGATCATAAGTTCGGATCAAAGCAACTGTTTTGCATGGGAGCGGAGTGACCAAGCACACGGTCTGCATCATTGACTTTTCGAAGTTATGTACGTTATCAAATTGTTAATTATCAACTAATAATATCAAATCCCTGTCCTGGTTATCATGTAGATTTTATATAGCCGTTGTGGGGAGTCAATAGCTACACTTGTAGATACTGATACTTGTATGCGCCATGGGATATCGCTATCCCTTCGGGTTGTGGTAGTCAAACAGTAATCGTTCTGTGGAAAAGATAATATTCTGTCATATTTGATTAGACTAGAAAGCGGATGCAAACCGGATAACGTCAGGGTCAGGACGATAATGATGTTTAAAATTATATTTTACTTAAAATGCTCCATATACTTAATCATCAGCCTACCAACCTGCAAAGCCAGCTGCACATTAGCCAGGTCATGCTTGAACTGTGCCGCCCAGTTGGCAGACCGTTCCGCCTCATCATCCACCGCGGCGCGCAGTGACACTAGGTTGGACAAGAAGTGCTGACTCCGTTCCTCCACCAGCACCAGCTTGGAGCGAATTGTTTCCAGCTCTGTGGACTGGATCTCGCGGTGGCTTGATTCTTCTGTTAGAACTAATCTGGAATTTTAAATAATGATTATACAGACTTCTTTTTAACCCGACGCAGAAAGAGGGGTGTTATAGGTAAGGTTGATTAAGCTACAATTTGAGAAGAACTATAATTGGAAGGCCATACTTATTTTCTTAATTTTTATGATTGTTAAAGGAATGTATTCGAGGACTGTTTTACTAATATTCAACTAACTGGCTCAAATAACACCCTGTAATAATTATGTAACGGGTTTTTATCGCGTAATTATTTGAAAATATCGGTAAAATACCTACGCGCGGTCACGAAAGGACTGTTTTCTCGTGATCGCGGCTGGTGTAACCCATGCCGAAACGTTGAGGGATATGTGGAGGATAAAGCTGGTATATAGTGTATTATCTATGGGATAAAGGTGTGGTCAGGGCCGTTCCGACCCAATCCAGCGCCTGTGTGCGAAATCCATGAAGCGCCTGTTTGGTGGCACCCGGAAGTTGGCGGATGACCTTTTTTTTTTTTTAGTCGATTAACTATTTGGATGGGCACTCGGGGCGGACCGCCGCCCCTTCCTACGCCACTCGCCACTGCGCCTGTGTGCGAAATCTGTGAAGCGCCTTTTTTGGCATCCTTTTTCGTAAATAACTGTTATAATTAACGCATATCTCGGCGCGCGGCGCCCCTGTCACCCTGGCGTCTGTGTGCGCCGCACACTTTGCACATAGGGACGGTTCGGCCCTGGGTGTGGTGTTCCTCCAACTAGAGGGAGGAGCCTCTTACCAAGCTGGGTGGTCGTGCTTGGTGGCCTGCAGGCCGACGGACATATTTTCGAAGTTAGCTCGCGAAAGTTGATATCGCGGTTCAGAATCGTTTGAATATTTCCCGCCTTGTTAGTAGTTGCAGTAGTCGTTGTGACGTAGTGCCGTCTTCATTGGCTAGATGGCGTTGTGCGGGTATTATGTAGCT
The DNA here is from genome assembly GCA_944739405.2 of Euclidia mi. Taxonomy (NCBI): domain Eukaryota; kingdom Metazoa; phylum Arthropoda; class Insecta; order Lepidoptera; family Erebidae; genus Euclidia; species Euclidia mi. The sequence continues at coordinate 72,342,480 of OX123195.2, read as the reverse complement.
GGCTGCTACAGATAAAAGGTAATTATTATTCCTATATTTTCAAATAATTATGCGTTAAGGACCCGTTACATAAATATTAATTTGTGTACGCGAACGTTTAAAAGTAGTCAAAGAACTGCTCTCTGAAGACTGCCTCTGTGGTCCAGTGGATAGCGTATGCGACTGCTGGTCGGAGGTCCCGGGCTTGATTCCCGGGCCGGGCAAAACTGTACTGGGTTTTGCCGAATTCTCAGTAGCAGCACGGAGTCTGGTGATGTGCCCGGTAACGGCAATAGGCTCGCCCCCTATTACGTGGGACCTAAAAAAATTCATGGCTAAATGTGGGTGTAATATTTACACCTCTGCCTACCCCTTCGGGGATACAGGCGTGAGTCTATAAATAAAAAAAAATCATAGTTCAATGCATAGAACACCCTGACTCGAAGCAACAATTTGTTAGTACATACAAAGAGTTGTCTCGTATTAGAATTTAACTATAAGTTGACGACCGGTTGGCGAAGCGGGAGTGTAAGCGACTGCTAAGGCGAAGGTCGCCGGTTCGATTCCCGCTCAAGTCAAACGTTTGTGTGCATGAACATGGATGTTTGTCTTGGTCTGGGTGTTTCTATGTATAATATGTATGTAATTACAAAAAAAAGTATGTTTATCCATTATCTAGTACCTACCCATAGTACAAGCTTTGCTTAGTTTGGGACTAGATGGTGTTGTGTGAATGTAGCTAGAATATTATTATTATTATAAATATAACACTCGGTAAAAACTGCGTCGCAATATAAAAAGATGTTTTCCATATACTTACTTAAGGCCAGCGACTTCTTTCTCCAGGTAGGAGACGCAGTCGTCGAGCGGTATGTTGCGCGGAGTCCATGTGTGGTTGGACACGGCCGGTGGCGTCGGCGGAGGAATGCTCACGTGGCTGGAAGAGTTGCGCGTCTGCTGATAAAAGGGTTGAGATTGAGTCCGGCACTTCTCTTCGAATCGTTTCAAGGTCATTTCGTTGAAGTACACGGAGGGTAGCAGGGTTAAGCCGTCGCAGATCTCTTTGGACGGCTTTTGGCCGGTTTCAAGGTCAAATTGTGGTAGAGGTGTGAGCCAATCAGTGCCCTAGAGTCATAAATTTTTTTTTTACATGTGCAGACGGGTACATGGATCACCTGCTGGTAAGCCACCAGCCAGAGCTACCCAGAACAACAGAGGAGTCACAAGTGTATTGCCAGCCTTCGGGATGGGAAAAGAAATAAAAGAAAGAGCATGATAACGGACAACGAAAAAGGGATGGGACATCCGACAATGCATGGCCACCTATTAACGTACAAGCAAGTCGGCTGTGGACCAGTTTGAAAAAAAATCCCTTGGCTTGCTTTTAGAGTCGAAGCACACTAGAAACTGGTTATGTAACGAATGTCAATGTTTGTGTAAAGTAGCACTGGAAGCGACGATGTCCTGCTGAGCGATTCTCACCCTTATGGTGGTCTAGCGGGAAGTTGTGCGACTGTACATATCCACCATTTCCTTTGCTTTTTTTTATTTCTGAAAACATTTATTTGAGCTTCATCGTCATATTGGCGGCTGCTCAGCTCGCCACATGGCCGGTCTTGGAAGGAGGGAGGTATCTATCTACCTACACATTCCGAAAAACAATTTAAAGCTATTTTATATTTTATTTTATACATTTTCGGAAGACTTACAGCTACAACACAATAGTAGAACAAACATTAACAAAAATATGGCCAATTACAAGTTTTCACTAATAGAAATAATAATGTAAACAAAGATAATTTAACAGGGCAGACAGCATTATCTAAGATTCAGAAAACTTAAAGAACCTACCTACTAAACAAAGAAGTTATTGCTCAAAATTTGAGATGAATTTGAGAATTTGCTCAATATGAGAACAGGATAGATGTACCTTCTCCATCTTAGGGCAGTCCTTGACGTGAGTTTCTTTGTGTTTCCTCTGTATCCAGGCGCCGCACCGGAGCGGGCACTGCTCCAAGATACTGCCGCATAGCTTCAAGTGATTCTGATAACAAACAATACAAAATATTGATACCTACTTAAGTTAAAATATAACACTTACAGTTTGACTTGCTGTTCGAAAAGATCGACAAAGTTAAACAACAATTGCAGAGTGCACCACGTGGATGGGTCACCGCTTGCTGTGATTCGTTCAAATCAAAAGTTTAGCATAATCACACTTTGGGTCAAACTGGTCCAGCGCCGACTTAAAAAAAAATCCCTTGGCTCGCTCATAGAGTGGAGGCACACTAGAAGCTGGTTTTGTATACGAGTCAATGTGCGTATAAAGTAGCCCTGGAAGAGACGATGTCTTGCTAAGCGATTCTCGCCCTTATGGGGGTCTAGCGAGAAGTTCTTCGACTGTACGTTTTGCCTGATATTTTTAATGTTCATAGCGCGACTCAACTTGGCGTTTGTAATTGATTGGCGAAGTAAAACAACACTGGTAGACGTCAGCAGTTGGATGGGTGACTGTTGTTTAGTGTTTTATTTCTTTTTTATCTCACGCTTGCATCCCATCCAAACTCTTACTTCACGCTCTCATTTCATCGTTTATATTTGAAAACAAACAAAGATCTCTAATTAATACATACGCTATCACTGACATGACCCAACAGGTCATAACGTACCTACGCTCCTCTCAAGCCATTCTGGTTGGACATTATACCTTCTTTATTTGATACTAGACAACGCCAATTTTTTTTAATTTACCCGTTTTGGCCGATCCCGTGGGAATTTCGGAAAATCCCTTCTTAGTGCACCCCTACGGTCCCAAAGGAACATACATGCCTAATTTCAGCTTCCTGCGTCCAATAGTTTCGGCTGTAGCGTGTCTGTCAGTCAGTCAGTAACGCAAGGATTTTATATATTAAGATATTATAGAAACAAAGTCTTAAATAAATAAAAATTGAACTTACTCTCATCGTCATCTAAGAAAAGCAGAATATATACTAATATCCAAACGCTCCCTAAATTCTACTGTGGCAGGTTAATCATCGTTCTTCGCTGAACTACTGATAGCAGATAACAAACCAAACCTTACACAAGATCTTATCACGGACAAGTCATTGGAATGTACTTATGTGCAAATAACAAATCATATGTATCTAACAATATATTTTTTTTTATTTATAGACTCACGCCTGTATCCCCGAAGGGGTAGGCAGAGGTGTAATATTACACCCACATTTCGCCAGGAATTTTTAGGTCCCACGTAATAGGGGGCGAGCCTATTACCGTGCCGGGCACATTACCAGACTCCGTGCTGCTACTGAGAATTTCCTAACGGAAAAACCCAATAACACTTTGCCCGACCCGGGAATCGAACGCGAGACCTCCCAATCCCACGCGCTCATTTATGCCGCAAGACCAACGAGCCAGTCTATCTAACAATATCTACATTTCAAATAAATACTATTGGAAGATAGATGTACCTAGTTGTGTTACATTGCTTTTATTATAAATCATGATATCATGAGATAATTCTGATATCGCTATACATACGTCGCTATATTGCGACAGGACAAATCCATAGAAAAGAAGACTTTTGATTGCAGGATTTTCACAAATTCATAAATGACTGCCTCGTTGGTCTCGCGGCATAAATGTGCGCGTGGGATTGAGAGGTCTCGGGTTCGATTCCTGGGTCGGGCAAAGTGTTATTGGGTTTTTCCGTTAGGAAATTCTCAGTAACAGCACGGAGTCTGGTAATGTGCCCGGTACGGCAATAGGCTCGCCCCCTATTACGTGGGACCTAAAAATTCATGGCGAAATGTGGGTGTAATATTACACACCTCTGCCTACCCCTTCGGGGATACAGGCGTGATTCTATAAAAAAAAATCGAATACACAATTTTAAAAACCACTATCGCCACAAGGCAATAACTGAATAACATCATCGTCACTTGCTTGTTTGTCAAAAATGAAAAGTCCTACACTGCTTCGCAAGGGTGGATCAGGGCCGAACCTTGCCTATGTGCAATGTGCGCGGCGCACACAGGCGCCAGGGTGACAGGGGCGCCGCGCGCCGAGATATGCGTTAATTATAACACTTATTTTCGAAAAAGGATGCCAAAAAAAGGCGCTTCACAGATTTCGCACACAGTCGCCGTTAAAAACGACATCGACAGTTAAGTAGCCCGCAATTGTTAGCCATCGACTAAAAAAAAAAAAAAGATAGCTACTCGGGAATATAAACTTTATAAGTTACTAACATAGCATAATACAAATATTTCCTATTTATATTAATAGTAGTAGTTACCTGTAGTTGTCCCATCTCAAACATCTCGTTACAGAAGTAACAGGGGCTGTCCTTAGCGGGGCGGGCACCTTCGACCTCGGAAGGTCGGACCAGACGGTTCAAACTCATTTTGTGTACTCTCTTGATCTCTTCACTCTCTGCTCTTGGAGTGTGTCCGCCTTGTGTGATGAATTAGTGCGTAGGCGATAGCAGTTCCTCCATTTCTTCTGTATAATAATAAAAAGAAAAATATTTAATATATGACAATAATCTTCTTTTACAGAGGGCTGTACCTGGGCATGTAAGATAACTGTATTTAAAGCTGCAGAAAGGGATCCACCACGCACCATCTAGGTAGTAGAGCCTTGCTGATTTCAGCATGAATGGGCCGGCTCGACCGAGGAAGTACTACCCTCTCACAGAAAATCGACGTAAAGTAACAGTACCTAAACTGTTGCGTTTCGTTCGGTGAGTGAGAGTGCCGGAGGCCCTATCCCCTATTCCTTCTCCCTCATCCCACTCCTTATCCTATCCCTTTTCCCAACCCCAAGGGGCGGCAACGCACTTGTGACTCCTGTGGTGTTGCTTGTGTCCATGGGCGGCGGTAATTGCTTACCATCAGGCGATCCGTCTGCTCGATTGCCGCCTTATACCATAAAAAAAAAACATGGACCATGTTAGAACTCGCATGTGATCGCGACAGGTGGAAGTTGGAAGGGGAGGTCTTTGCCCAGCAGTGGGACACAAAATAGACTGGTAATAATAATAATGTACCATGGAACACTCTACCTTACAGCATATAAGGTAGAGTGTTCCATGGTGATCAACACTATAAAGCAGGATTTAAAGCCATGCCATCCGAAAACGGAGTTTTCCCTTTACCGAGGAAGGTGACTAAGTTATTCATAGTCTTACCCTAGATGCCGAATGCAAGGAGGCTAATCTTTCTATGTGACCAGTCAGAGCAGACAGTCGTCATCGATCGTATCTACCTTTTTTTTTGGTATCGGTTTGAAAAATCCTCATGGAGTCCCTTCGCCCTGGGGGGAAAGGACGAAGGGGACTGTCAGACTGTTACTGACTAAAAACCAACCCGTGCTGTGCTCCTCATGTACCCATGTGTCGGAGGGTAGGTATTTGCCCGCCAGATGGTCAGGCGAAACCCCAGGCCCCGAACGAAACCCCCTTGGCGGCAGATGAAGGTGCTGGGCTCCGCCGCCAAAACACCCAGCGGCCGCAGAGGATAGGGAGGACGGCAACGCAACACCGCATCTCCTCTTCCTCTGCGGCCCCACCGCGACGCAACGATGGTGCGCCCCCATTTGGTCGCGGGAGATAGGGCGCGCGGCAACGCAACACCGACACACCTCTCCTCCCGCGACCGCACCCGACTGCGAGGGACAGACAGAACTGTCCCCCGCACCCGCACCTTGGGACGCATCCTACGCAGGCCCCACGCAAGCCCACGTGGAGCATCCCCTCCCGGGATCCCGCTTAGCTTCACCGTGGGTGTTGGACCTCACCCACGGTTACTGAGCCCCCCACCACGACAAGGTGGAGATCCTATGGGGGGGGATCATCGATCGTCCTAACGTTATCCCGGTTGCATCCAAGCGCATTTACGCATTGGAGCCCGGGGACCGTTTACTAATCTAACCAGCAATTGCAGACCCCTAACACATTATAGGAATTTAAACTTTCGTGGTCATTTAAACTTGATTTAAATTCGGAAATTACTTATTACGAATGTACTGAGGGTATTGCGGCCCGCAATACCCTCAGTACATCCGTGAACATGGCGCTTGCAACAGTGCCGAAATATCGGTTACTCCAAACAAAGGTACGTGGTATGTATCCCGAAAGACAATTCAAATCAACCCTAACACAACATTACATATCTGCTTAGCCCTTTACTCCTTTAGGCTTCCGTTAAACTTTGCAAGCATTCTAAACAGTTTTTAATAAGTAATTTCCGTCCGAAAGGTAATTTTCCACATAGCTCGTGGGTATTTCCTTTACAAGCTCAATCAATATTATGTAGAATAAATGTCGCAGGCATATATATCGTTGAAACGGCATTATAAAAACCTGCTTCGTCTGTTTACTAACTATCGTCGGTTTGAATTATTTAATTGTTAAGTAAGACTGCCTTCGTAGTCCAATGGATAGCGTATGCGACTGCTAATTGGGAAATTCGGGGTCGATTTCCGGTTCGGCTAAAACTGTCACTGAGTTTTTCTGAATTTTGAGTAGCAACACGGAATCAAGCAACGTACCTACCCTGCAGTGGCAAAAAGCTCGCCGTCTATTGTGGGACCTAAAATTCATAACATGTCGAAAAGCGGTTGTTATATTACACCTCTGCTTACCCCTTCGGGGATACAGGCCACAATTATAGATGCCCATCTATAATTGTAAAGTCATACAGTGCTTTAGAATACTATCGTTCACCTTGTAACTTATTAGGTTATGTTAGGTTATCTTAGCGGCGATAGCCCAGTGGTGTACGTAACCGACTGCCGAGACGATGGTCTCGGGTTCGATCCCCAGATACCCCGGGCACACACCTCTGACTTTCCGAAGTTATGTGTGTATTCAAACGTTAATTATCGCTCGCCTAACAATATGCCCGGTAGATGGCAATAGGCCCGCCCCCTATTACATTGGGACCGAAACATCACTGGCGAAGTGAGGGTGTGTAATACACCTCTACCTACCCCTTCAGGGATAAAAGGCGTGAAGTTATGTTATGTTACGTTATCTTATAACCCTGTACCCAAAAACAGAAGCCCGCAAAAGACCCCATCAACTTCCGCAAAAACAAGTAGCTTATTAGTTGTACCTACCAATAGATGTTGAAATCTTAATTGATCGAGACGCAAATTACAACACAGCGCACGTTTTTAAACGGACAACGCAGTTTGTAGGAAGCGGTTTTATACAAATTGCCTACAACCTATAATGCTATTGCATTCAGATGTACCTATATCTTATCTTATACAAATATATAAAGCTGAAGAGTTTGTTTGCTTGTTTGCTTGAACGCGCTAATCTCAGGAACTACTGGTCTGATTTGAAAAATTCTTTCAGTGTTAAATAGCCCATTTATCGAGGAAGGCTATAGGCTATATAACATCGCGCTATGAGCGACGGGAGCTGAGCAGTCTTAAATAACGCGGTTGTAACCGCGGGTATCTTCTAGTTGTAAATATAACTTACGCTCACACACTCATTATCATCGCATTACCTACACTACAGCTACAATATCCAAATTATAACCTGATCTATTTTTACGTGACAAGCTTATGTTGAGACAGGTCATCCTATATTACATATACTTACTAGTCGTGCCCCGCGGATTCACCCGCGACATCTAGTCCAATAAACCGTCGTATAGCACAGCTCTACAGTGTTATTAAATCCTACAGAACATCGGCGTTCTTTTACTTTTTGTATAGCGCCTAAGGGAAATAGCGTGATGTTACATAGCGTATAACCTTTCTCAAGAATGCGGCTAAACCGAATAGGCATACAAATACTTAATATTTTTCAGACTTGTAGTTTTATTAAATGTAACGTAACATAACATAACTTCACGCCTTTTATCCCCGAAGGGGTAGGCAAAGGTGTTAACACACCCACACTTCGCCAGTTAGGTTTCGGTCCCAATGTAATAGGGGGCGAGCCTATTGCCGTCTACCGGGCACATTATTAAGCGAGCGATAATAAACTTTTTAAATTTTATACACTCATAACTTGCCCGAGGTACCTGGGGATCGAACCCGAGACCATCGTCTCTAGTCCGTTACGTACACCACTGGGCTATCGCCACTAATTCATTAAATGTACAGTTGTTTATATGTACACTATAGACGCCGCCAGCGGCTTCGCCCGCGTCAATAATACATATAAACCTTCCTCTTGAATCATTCTATCTATTAAAAAAACCGCATTTAAATACGTTGCGTAGTTTTTAAGATTTAAGCATACATAGGGACAGACAGACAGAAGCTGTCTTCTGTCTGTCTGTCCCTATGTATGCTTAAGTTTTGTATGCTTTTTTCATTACTACATAGTATAAAACAAAGTCTGTACTTTGTTTTATACTATGTAGTAATGATACACGATGTAGTTAGTAGAAAACAATTATTATAATTAATTCGCATGTACGAGTATGTAAGTGGATATGTTTGTTAGAGAGACTTATATGGTAAATAATATATACTTTACATTCAGTTGCTGGAAATTACGGACGTGCGTACTTAGTTATACCTACTTATAGCTAGGTATTGTTATTTTGTAATTCATCGTACCTACGTTCGTTATTTCTTGCTAAGTACGTTCATCATCATCCTCTTAGCGTTATCCCAGTTTTCAATCTGGGGTCCGCTTACTAGTCTAACCTGCAGGGCGATTCAGAATGTCACGACAAGTAATCGTACGATATGTCAAATTATTGTCCTCGTCTTTCAGCCGCCTATCAGAGATATTTTGAACAAATATTCATTGAATTCGGTTTATTTATTAATTTACTTCATACTGAATGCACAAAATTGATAGGAAATGCGATAGTTTTGACAAAAAATGAGGTAGCCCGTTCGACAATTAACGGAATGGAATGTCAAATGAGATATCGAACGATTTTGAATCACGCCCCGGATTTGGCTGAATATTCGCTTTTCCACGGAGCGACTGCCTGTCTGACCTCCGCAACCCGAAGGGATAGCAATATTCCATGGTTTAGACTAGTGTCAGTTAATTTTAGAAGGTACTGAAGCCCTATAACGACTGTCAAAGATCTTCATGACAACCGGGACCGACGGCTTAACGTGCTCTCCGAGGCACGGGGCAAGCGATAATTAACAATTCAAGTACGTTAAACGCTAAGTACGTTATTCTTATGCAAATGATATGTGTGATCCTGAGAGGTTACACATGTTCTGTCAAGTTAATATCGTATCGTAGTAATGTAGTCGGTTATCAGAAAGGAAACACCAGCCTCATCTAGCTTTAAAAATTACTTTAATATGTGTTTTTTGTAAAACCTATAAACAAATATATATTGTGACTTTGGCAGTTTGTAAAGATGGTGTATAAACTATGGGCATGGGTATATGATTTGATGCAGGGATGACCTAAACCGATTTGCCCTTTACCACTGAGCCCTCCGGCGACGCACATGTAACTTGTTTACATACATATGACATGTCACTTATGTATGTACTTATGATCATCACATCTCTTGGATTTTTGCTGCAGAAAACTAAAGGTTGAAGATAATTGTACCAGCAGTTATGAAGAAACTTGTGCGTATAAAATTCTGGTGGTAATTTTTTCAAGGACATTCGAGAGGATTGATTCGAATACACTTGAAGACACATTGAATAATCCACAAATTGATGTTACGAGTCTAAGTACTGTTTGTGTCGACTGTCGACAAACGGGGTCGAATATTTGTATCTCCCCCGGGGTACGGGGTTTATCACTCATCATCATCAGCCTTTAACAGTCCACTGCTGGACTAGGCCTCTCCTTTGAAAGGAGGAATTGGCCTACTGTACCACGCTGGCCAAACGGGTTGGTATAGGGTTTGTATCAAGTTTTCCTTCTCTTACAGTGCTGTTCTCTGCATAATATGCTCCCTCTGTCGGCTCTTACGACACACATGGGATAATATGGGGTGGTGACAAACCGTATTCTTAATCCGTCACCACACGGAGAAAAGTTTATCACTAGTGTGGGATTAAAAAAGGTGCTATAGTCACAATTACAAGTCATCATTAGCCTTGTATTTTTACTGGCCCACTGCTGGGCACGGGCCTCTTCTCACTATGAGAAGAGTAAGGCCATAGTCCACCACGCTGGCCAAGTGCGGGTTGGCAGACTTCACATGTCTTTCGAGAACATTATGGAGAACTCTCAGACATGCAGGGTTCCTCACGATGTTTTTCTTCACCGATAATCAAGCGAAAATTTACAATTTAATACGCACTTAACTTCGAAAAGGCATTGGTGCGTGCCGTGGATTCGAACCCGAGACCCTCTCCGTAGCAGTCTGTCGGTCTCTCCACTCAGCTATCGGTGCTCTGGCTACAATTACAAGTGATCTCCTGTAGCATTTTCTGGCTAAGCAAATCTCTGCGTCAAGTATGTATTTAACAAACACAGAAATCATAAACACTAAGTACCTACACCTAAACTACGAACAAGAACTTGTTGATCTCACAACACAATGCTCTCCCATGCTGGAAACGTATATTATATTCAAATTTTTAGGTAGGAGAGCCTTGCTTATTTCAGCATGACTGTGCCGGCTCGACCGAAGAAGTAGGTACGATACTCTCACAGAATTTCGACGTTTACGTTATGTTACTTTAGTAACAGTATCCGTACTAAAGCGTTTCGTTGAGTGAGTGAGAGCGCTGGAGGCCCCATCCCCTTTTCTTTCTCCCTCATTCTCCTTCTATTCCTTTTTCCATTCTAAAGTGCGGCAACGCACTTATGATTCCCCTTGTGTCCATATGTGGCGATAACAGCTTAAGTACCATCAGGCGATCCGACTGCTCGTTTACCGCATATTATCAATACATCTATACATATAAATAAAATTGGAGTATCTGTTTGTAATATTACAATAACCGCTTTTTACTTAATGCATATGGATGAATACACGGTACATATACCGAAATGTTATTTTATTTTTATTTTTGTCTCTCTGTCTGTCTGTCTGTTCGTTCTCGCTAATCTCTGGAACGCGAACGGTTGGACCGATTTCGACGGGACGTTCATTAGCGGATAGCTGATGTACCAAGGAGTAATTTGGGTTATAAATTAACCGGGTAGGTACGCGAAGTAGTTGCCTCAGGACCGCGAGAAACAGCTAGTATATTAATAAAAACAAAAACTGAATTCCACGTTTTCTGATCGCATATCTGCTCGACCAAGGTTTGCAACGGACCTTTGCCTCTGGCAATGGGTCCATTCAAAAGGCTAACAAAATTGGGCAAGTGCGAGTCGGACTCGCGCACGAAGGGTTCCGTACCATCGTCTTTAAAACAAAATCACGTTCGTTGTATACTTAAATACTTTTTAAGCTTCTACCTGTTTATTAAGATCGAGTAACAAATTGCTTAAAAATTACGTTTGTTGTATTGGAGCCCCCCTTTATTATTTACTTTTTTTTAATTTCATTATTTATTTTGAAAGGTACCATATACAACTACATATTCTGTGAAAATTGAAAGCGTCTATCTGTTACAGTTAGTAATTTTGAGCAAAAAATACGAAAAAAAACACGTTTTTTGTATGGGACCCCACCTTAATATTATTTTTTTTTATTTTTAGTATTTGTTGTTATAGCGGCAACCGAAATACATAATTTGTGAAAATTTCAGCTTTCTAGCTATCACGGTTTATGAGATACAGCCTGGTGACAGACAGACAGACGGACAGACAGCGGAGGCTTAGTTTTTTTACCTTTTAGGTACGAAACCCTAAAAAAGAGCTCAACCACCGGAATATTACATGTAGTAGATATAAAACATAACGGTATTTGTAACGATATAACCTAATAGGAAAACCAACGGATTGTTAGCCAGACGCTGCCAGGTTCGAACCCAGAACGCGCACAAGGGCGGATCCAGGGGGGGGGTCATGGGGGTCATGACCCCCCCCTGAGCTGGTTCCAGGACTTAGGTGGACCACTAATTAAACATAAAGATTTTATTTAAGTATATATTTTGTCACCATACAGATTTTATGTAACTATACATACCTTCAATGTTTAATTCGTTAGAACTTTTGAAACGATAGAAAATTATAGTAAGATAAAACCCATTGGAAAAGAAAGAGAATACAGCAAAAATTTAAGAAAAAATAAATTACGGGCGATCTGAGGTCAGGAATTGGGGTCGGGAAGGTAAAAGTTCTCAGAAAATGCAACGAAATGAAACAACCTCGAGACCGATTTTTTTAATCATAATGTACAATTTTGAGATATTTATTAAAATTAACACTTTAATTACTCGAAAAACGTAAGATTTGATGCTACATTGATAAATAAGAACTTAAAAATCGATATATACAACTAAAATTAGCAACCAAATAAGTTAATAATTAATAAGATATATACAATATTTTGAGAAAGTTATAGAATCTTCTTTAAATTAGGTATAGCGTAGACTTCTATTTATTGCTATTTTAAGATAATGTATGTAGGTACCTGGAATGTAGGTACCTGGGAAGTGCTGTCTGAGCTAGGGGTACCCGAACATCTAATTATGTTGCTGAAGTCGTTGTACCGAAGAAGCCAAGGAGTAGTTAAGATAGACGAAGTGACATCACAGCCTTTCTGTTTTTAAAAAGGTGTACGCCAGGGCTGTATTCTCTCGCCTATATTGTTTAATGCCTATGGGGAATACATTATAAAGCAAACCTTGGACGGCTGGAAGGGAGGTGTTCGCATCGGTGGCGTCAACATCACCAATCTTCGATATGCTGATGACACGACTTTACTAGCATCAAACGTAGCTGAGATGACTTTGCTACTGGAGAGAATGGAGGAAGTTAGCAACAACGTTGGGTTGTCGATAAACAAGTCGAAGACGAAAATTATGGTGATAGATCGTGCAAAAATGTTAGAACCGACTTGCGTACCTAATATACAAACAGTTGACAACTTTATCTACCTCGGCTCTAACATCAGCAACAATGGCTCCTGCACAACTGAGGTACTAAGACGAATAGGAATGGCCAAGAGCGCTATGTCTCGGCTCAATAAAACATGGAGAGACAGAAAAATTTCACTCAAGACGAAAGTCAAACTAGTTCGCACCTTAGTCTTCTCAATCTTTCTTTATGGGGCCGAAACATGGACTCTCAGAACTGCCGACCGGAAACGCATTGATGCCTTCGAGATGTGGTGTTGGAGAAAGATGCTGCGAATACCATGGACAGCTCATCGGACCAATGTATCAATTCTCAACAAACTCAAAATAACCACTAGGCTCTCTTCCATCTGCCTCAAAAGGATACTTGAGTATTTTGGTCACATAGCGAGAAAGGATGGAGACAATCTTGAGAAGCTCATGGTCACTGGTAAAGTAGATGGCAAAAGATCTCGTGGTCGAAGCCCAATGCGTTGGTCCGATCAGGTCTGCACCACTCTTGACACGTCCGTTTATGATGCAATGCAGGCTGCCGGTAACAGAGGAAGATGGCGTAACATCATTCGAAGTAAAGTTATGGGAGAAGGTGGTCACGACCCTCAGATATGAGGAATACGACTATGAAGATGTAGGTACCTGAGTGACCCACAGAAAATTTTAGCCCATCATTAGTTCTTTTATAGAGAAAAGGGAAAGGGCTAGGTGGATCTGGGCCTTACTGCTTGTTATTTCATATCAGCTATAAAAACAGTTAGTCAGTACTTTAAATACAGAACAGTGAACAACATTATTCGTAAATATACATGTCAGGGCTGGGATCCACCTAGCCCTTCCACACTTCTCTTTAAAATAACTATTGATGGGCTCAAATTGTCTGTGGGTCACTCAGGTATATACATTATCTTAAAATAGCAAGAAATAGGAGTTAATGCTATAATTTAAAGAAGATACTATAACTTGCCCAAAATATTGTAGATGTCTTATTAATTATTAACTTATTTGGTTGCTAATTTTAGTTGTATATATCGATTTTTAAGTTCTTATTTATCAATGTAGCATGGAATCTTACGTTTTTCGAGTAATTAAAGTGTTAATTTCAATAAATATCTCAAAATTGTACATTATGATTAAAAAAATCGGTCTCGAGGTTGTTTCATTTCGTTGCATTTTCTGAGAACGTTTACCTTAGTAATGTATATTTTATTCACACCATCAGAAAGTAGAGATTTCAACGAACAAAACGCCGAACAATTTAAAAATGCTGATATATTGACGTGAGAAGTTTCAATTGAAAATTAGGGTTTTATTTCGATATTAAGTCAAAATAAGGCGTAAAAATAAATACTTTAAATAAAAAACATAAACAGTGTGTTTGGAACATAAAAAGGCAAGTTTTCACCAAATATCGTGTAAAAGAAAAAACTATTGTAAAAGTTAAAATAAAATACCAAAAACTTGGTTATTTGAATTTTTCACATAAATTATGACGTTGTGTGAATAAAATGTAAATACGAAAGTTGTAGATCTTTTTATTACCTACAATTTTTCCATTGACGTTTTTTCCGTAGTACTTGTAGTTTTGCTGGCCATCGAGATAAACCCTTTTTTACCCTTAAAATCGCAACCCCATTCACTTCCCGACCTCAGATCACCCGTAATTTATTTTTCCTTTAATGATCGCTATATTCTCTTCCTTCTCAAATGGGTCTCATCCTACTGTAATTTTATGTTACTTTTTACCGTTTTCTAACGTATCTGCACTGTTCTACTACGTACATTAATTAAATACCTACTTTTTACTTGTATCTATTATTATCAAAATTAAATTATAAGTTCTTGACTTGACCACGACTATGTGACCCCCTCCTGGCGCCAAAGCTGGATCCGCCCTTGAACGCGCACCGCTGACATTTCAAAATTATGTGCGCTTCAAATTGTTAATAACTTCCACTTTCATTTCTTTATTTCTTTTCTTTTAAAAAAGACAACTCCGGCACTAGGAATAAATCCTGTGTCGCGGGGGACTTTACAAACACACAACCAACGGACAAAATGCAAACCCAGACTCGAAACAACAGTTTATGAATCACACAAAGTGTTGTCTCGTGTGGGAACCGAACCCACTACGCCAACCGTGCAGTCGACAACTGCCTATAAGATGATGATGATAAGAAATATCTAAATGCTTGTATGTTGGTAACCATATTTTTGGCTCACAAACACAATCTTAATGGCAACGTCAATGGCAAAAACTAGTTAATGTTACCTGTGAAAAATATGTTACACCCTAACCATGGACCCGGCGCGCGGCGGGGTTGCTATGTCATCCTGTCATAGATTCGTGGAGATCTGCCGCTAAGAGAGGCCGAAGACACTGAGGTGGTTTTAGCTAGAGAGGCCGAAGACACTGAGGTGGCCTAGGCCGAATTTATTTTGAGAATCTTACATACTCGTTCCACCAGGCTCCAATTAATACCATAGTGAGTCTCACTATGGTATTAATTAAGTTACTTAAGTTCAACAGTTAACAGATCGGCAAAGTTAAGCAACACTTGCATAGGTCACCACTTGGATGGGTGACCACGTGTGGCATTATTTTACTTCTGAGCGCTACCGTGCTTCGGAGGGCACGTAAAGCTGTCGGTCCCGGTTCTTGTCTCAGGATAAGAATCGTTAGGTAATGTCGGAGACCTTCGGGCGGTCTGAAAACTCCGACACTAGAGTTGGCCACACACTCACACGAAAAACAAACACATTTAAGTACCTAGATATATCTAGGTGGCATTAGGTACTCTTGTAGTCTTGTAATATAATAGTTACAACATGACTCACAGAAATCTTACCTTGTATTATTAAATCCGAGAATATTCTACGATGATTACCTAACTAAAACAAAACAATAATTACTTTAACCACACCGTACAATATTCATAATCACGAAAACTCTCACCAATGTCACTCAATTACTGATGCACAGATAAACAAATTCCGGAAAATTCGAATGTCAATTCAAAAAAATAAACCGCGTAAAAATTATGAAAATCGCGTAAAAAAGCTACCGGCCGGTAAAAATCCAACGTAAAAATACTTTTATTCTATTTTTGAATAATTTTGACGCGTTATTTAATAATTTATAGCACTTTACGCTTGTTGGTTGTATTGTAATATGTTGTGCGTTCAGTCTTTGTTGTTCGAATGAATCATGGTATCTCTTATCATTATCACTTGATACCCGATACGGGGCGTTGTTTGACGCTGATAAGCGCCGTGCAAATACTGGCTTTATTTAATCTAAAAATGTCCAATTGTGGGTCAAGGTGTCCCAATCGATGCGATCGATTTATATTAAGAAACTAGAATGGTTGGGCATGCGTTGCTAATGCGTAATACCTATAACATGTATGAGCTGACAGAATATGTACAATGAAAGTGTAGAAAAAGTATAACTATAGTATGGACCACCGAGCAGTGGCATAATTTATTATGTATCTAAGACTGATAGGTATAATTAACATTTATTTTTTCCTTGTTAATTGGTGTAATTATAAGGTAGCGATAGTGTTAGAATGCTGTCATGAGCCGACTGCCTCGCATTTACACCGAGAATTTTGAGAGTGTCGATATAGGTAGGTACTTTACTTATGCAAGCAACCATGCCGAAGACAAATCAGGCAGATAGATACTGTTTAGCAAACATGTTGATGAGCTATGCTCATGAATAAAATATTTATTTTAGTTTATGTACATACATAGTCTCACGCCTATAAACCCGAAGAGGTAGGCAGAGGTGTATTTCTACATCCACTTTTCGCCAGATATACTTTAGTCCCACGTAATAAGGGGCGAGCCTATTGCCGTACCGGGCACATTTCCAGACTCCGTGCTGCTACTGAGAATTTCGTGACAGAAAAACCCAATAACACTGCCCGACCCAGGAATCTAACCCGGGACCTCCCGATCCCACGTGCACATTTATGCCGCGAGACCAACGAGGCAGTCGTATAGGGTTTGATGTCGAGTTTTCCGTCTCTACGCAAAGATGGTATTTGCATCGTGTTATCCCTTAGTCGCCTCTTACGACACCCACGGGATGATAGGGGGTGGTGACATTTGTATTCTATGCCGTCAACCACACGGCTATTTTATGTACGGTACGGTTAGTTTATTGTACGCGTGTATAAGTAAGACCTTGCTATGTCCTGCTTTTATTTTATTTTTTTTGCTATCTTTCGTTTCCTGATTTTGTAGCTATTATGCTTACTGTAATATTCCATTGATGGCTGCATCTGTGTATAGCGTTTGTCACTTTCTAGCAACTTAGCTTTATCAATGGCGTGAAACTCTGTTATTGGCTTAAGAGACGATTGTCATCATCTCACTATCAATGACATTAATAATATCACGCCTCAAATTAACCTTTTCACCGATAATGGGATGAATTTCACAAAACCATGTAAATTAGTTATAAATAAGCTGTTGAGTTTCCTAACAAATAAATAAATAAATAGGGCAGTAAAAATAAAAAAAATCATGGCGAAATGTGGGTGTAATATATTTACACCTCTGCCTACCCCTTCGGGGACACAGGCGTGAGACTATAAATAAATAAATAGGGCAGTGGAGAGACCAGCAGACTCCCACGCATAAGGTCGCGGGATCGAACTAACACAGCGCACACCATTGACTTACGGTCATTTTCAATATTCGATCCATACATGGATTTTGAGATTCGAGATTCGTGTTTGACATATTTTGTATGGAGCTTATGTCAAAAACGAATCTAAAATCTACAGATCTATCTATAGATTGAATATTGAATTCCGTAGTTAGTGGCACTCGGAACGTGCCATGACTTACTGTCTTCAATGTTAAGCAACATTTGTACAATTCATCTCCTGGACAAGTAACTATTTAGTAGAGATGGGCCGAGTACTCGGTTGATACTCGGTACTCGGCGTACTCGGCGGGTTTTTTGATACTCGTACTCGGCCGAATAACTCGGTTTGAATGCCGAGTATACTTTGTTTAAGCAAAGCAATATATTTAGGTATATCGTTGATTAACAAACTTTTCTAATGATTTATCTACTATGACGCGCAGTGTGAAGTATTTTTTTGCAAACTATCAAGCGACTGGTAGTTGAAAGGCGCGGGCGGGGTGAGGCGTGTATTAACGCGAGCCGGCCCTCTCGACCGGCGAGAACCTATTTGTACTTGTTTGATGCGCGCGATATGGGAATTTGATTGAACCGAGTTACTCGGCCGAGTACTCGGTTGAAAAAAAATTGAGCCGAGTAAAACTCGGTACTCGTTACTCGGCAAAAGTGTTACTCGGCGCATCTCTAATTAGTATCGTTAGGTCATGTCGGAGATATAATAAAGTATCTTATAGTTTTATTTTTTATTTTTTATTTATAGGCTCACGCCTGTATCTCCGAAGGGCTAGGCGGAGGTGTAATATTACGCCATGAATGTTTAGGTCCCACGTAATAGGGAGCGAGCCTATTGCCGTTGCCGGGCACATCACCAGACTCCGTGCTGCTACTGAGAATTCGGAAAAACCCAGTAACACTTTTGCCCGACCCGGGAATCGAACCCGGGACCTCCGATCAGCAGTCGCATACGCTATCCACTGGACCAGGAAGGTAATATTTTTAATACTTAGATATTCATTGTTGTTGTTGTTTTTTCGTGTGAGTGTGTGGCCAACTCTGGTGTCGGAGTTTTCAGACATGAAATTTGACATTTCACTTACGAGAGGAAACCAGCAGCTACGCTCGCACATAAAAAAAAAACCTGTATTGCCGGTTCTCGTGAGAATTTCGGGAAATGCTTTCTTAGGGCCGGCGCAGATCTGGCGGAGCGCAGCGCAGCGCATTTTGCACTCTCAAACTATTATCGCCATTGTCCTCATTGAAATAATGCCAAAATCAATTGACAACAGTTTATTCTGAGGAGCATCGAAGCGACCACATGTCAAAAGTAAGTTAATTGATTTTGGATATTATTTCAATGAGGACAATGGCGATAATAGTTTGAGAGTGCAAACCAGTGCAAACGGCGTGAGATTATAAATAAATAAAAATATTACTGCTGCAGCTATGTGATCCATTAGACACCAAGCTTATAAATATTGTTGCAAAAATAAACAAATTCGTGTAGGTAATTCGTTTGCCCTTCATTTCATGGTGGTACTGATGGTAACCGTGAAAGTATGCGGCGCACGGTCAACCACTTCGATTCCGTGCGAAGTTACCTTGTTGGTAAATTTGCATGCTACTTTTGCAATCAGAATTATGATATATTATTATCTATACTAATGTAATAAAACTAATAAAGTTAGGTAGTTTGTTTGGTCGTGCTGATCTCAAAAACGACCAATCACTTTTGGCAAATACTTTTCACTCAGTTAGAGGCTACGTAACATCACGCTACGATCCATAGGAACCGAAAAAAAAAATGGCTAAGTAAAGTAGGAAGAAGAACGGTAAAACCGCAAGGCAGAGTTAGTAAGTAAGTAAGTAAATAATTCCTTTATTGTCACATACTATCAACGTACAATCAACATGTTACATGGCCGAGTGGATATACCAACGGCGGCCGTGGCTTTTTGGATAAGTTCTCACATAATTTTATAATATTTGGAAAAATGTAGATACAAGTGGGATAAGCTAGAACGATGATCTTTTTAATGTCATAATGGGCAAACGAGCAGACGGATCGCCTGATGGTAAACAATTACCATCGCCCATGGATACAAGCAACACCAGAGGAATCACAAGTGCGTTGCCACCCTTTGGGTTAGGAAAACGGATAAATGGAGGGGTTGGATGAGGGAGAATGAATAAAGGATGGGGCCTCCGGCACTCTCACTCACCGAACGAAACGCAACAGTATAGGTACTATTACTTTACGTCGATTTTCTGCGAGAAGGTAGTACTTCCCCGGTCGAACCGACTTATTCATGCTGAAATCAGCAAGGCTCTACTATGATGAGTGTGGCAAAAGTTGACAATGTTTGGGGAGTGATTGCACGTCGTTCGTGAAGTACTTTTATAGTAGATAGAAATAAAATAACACACTACAATACATACTGGCGGATTCAGAATTATGCTTCAAAAGGGTGGTTTGTTTTGATTTGGGATGGGCTTAGGAAGGTTTTATCCGAAGAAGAATTCAAAACTCATATGTCAGAGAACTGAGTTGCTTTTGGACATAGAATCATCACAAGTAAAACACCTACGTATTTATATAATAAACTATCTTGGTGTGCTGACGCGCATAACTTAAATACTAGGTCGAAAGAAATTTTAAAGCTATATGATAGTCGATATCGAAGCATAAGAAACAGGGATACAACGGCAGTTTTAAACAAGTTGCATCAAAAATATGGAACACAATACCACCAGTCCACCACCTCTCCGAAACATAAAAACTTTAATTAAATTTAAAAATCTATGAACAGAATTTATACTTGAAGCCCAAAAGAATTTAACTAGATTATTATAATTTCAAACATTAAAAATAAAATAAAATCATTTTTTATGTTAAACGGTTTTATTACAATAAAAAAATATGTAGTTAGGTTATGTACTAAACGCTAAAAAATAATTCGGTAAGTCCTAGCTACCAGATCGCAACAATCTTCTCATTAATCTGGGGTATTGATCAGTTAAATATAAAATCGTTGGGCGTAGCGTATCCAGAGTAAACGGACGCGCCCAATTCTTTCTAATCTATTATTATTACAATATTTCCAAATATTGTTCAAAAGCTCATACAATCGGATTTCCGCCGCCCTTCCACCATAGCTACTTCCAGAGTTCACTGGGTATACCATCTATGCCTGGACATTTGTTGTTCTTCAGCCTAGCTATGGCCTTACGGACCTCATCGAAACAAAGGCTCTATGTTGTTAGGGTCATCATCCTCAAGTTCACTGACCATTTGTTCTTCGACAGGCGGGCAGTTTGAAAGTTCTAGAAAGTACCGTCGCCATGTATCCTTTATACATTCAAGATCGCTTAATAAGTTTCCTTCGTCGTCCTGCAGCACTTGCACAGTCGGCTGGTATCCCCGCTTAATAGTTCTTATTTCTTGGTAAAATTTCCGGGATTCGTTCGATCTTATTAGTGTTTCCATACTTTTAGCCAGGTCTTCAAAGTGTTTTCTCTTAGCCTGCCGTAATACATCCTTTGCTTTCAATCGTATCTGTTTATATTTCACACTCTACTTTCTATCCTGTTCCGCCAAAATTTTATATTTTCTTCTTTCCTCTATGATGTTGTTACATTCGTCTGTCCACCACTTGTCTCGTTTGTTGCGCTTTTGTTTACCTAATATTTTATACCTACTTCTTTCACAATGGTTTTGGTTTCGTTCCACGCGAGATCAATGTCATTATCTATTGCTAATTCTTTAAATCTATTATTTAGTTCTACTTGGAATCTATCCCGTATATTGATATCTTTCAATATTTCCGTATTGACGCGCTCATTAACAAATTTTTGGTCCCTTGGAGTAGTTTTTAATCTAGTCTTAATTTTTGTAGCCAGTAAGTTGTGGTCACTATCACAGTCTGCTCCTCGGAAAACTCTCACATCTTCTATGGTGGTCTTATGCCTCGTGTCAATCATCGTCGTGATCAATTTGATTGACAGTTGTACCGTCCAGAGATTTCCATGTTCCTTTATGAATATCTTTATGGGGAAACATAGTGCTAGCTACTGTCATTGATTTGGAGGCTGCGAAGCTAATTGCCCGTAGGCCGTTATCGTTTGTCACGTCATGCTTACTATGTCGCCCCACAGTTGGAACAAATATTTCTTCGCGACCCAATTTGGCATTTAGATCTCCGAGGACAATCTTGACGTCATAGTCAGGTAGTTGAGACCTCTGTTGGAGCGTAGGCGTTAATGATAGATATGTTGGCGAACTTACTCTTGATTCGTAAGGAACATAACCTGTCTGAGATTGCATCAAACCGAAGGATATTCCCCATAACTTTTTACTAATTATGAAGCCTGTACCGTTAATATGCAGTCCGTTTTCAGTGCCACTATAGAAGAGAACTGAATCATGATCAACATTACATTCTCCTTTGCCGGGCTATCTTACTTCCTGTAAGGCTGCGATGTGCGTCTTATATCGCTTCAGCTCTCTTGCTACTTGGTACAGTACAGTACAGTAACTTAAATAAAGACCAAGTGAGAGTAGGTGCCGAAACCCGCACTTCCACAAGACGGCGCTAAGCTCTCATCAGTCTCTCCGCGACCAAGCTCGGTGCAAGACGAGCGAAACGTCGGAAACAAATAGGTATTTATACCTTAAATAAGTTAACGCGATTAAGACCCGCTAAATTATTTTGTATGATTGGTACAGTGCTCCAGGCCTATGCAAACTTCGTAAATTCCACGAGGCTAATCGAAAGTCCATTATTTCGCGACAAGAGTCGTTGTGTTTAGGATCAGATCGTACTTTATCTCGTGTCAGTTTCGTAACGATAAGTTTTTCCGTGGGAGGGGTGTTAACCCGCCGCACAACCCCCAAAATGCTGGAGGACCACACCCTACTTTGGTCAGCGAGTCCATCGGACTTAGCCGGGAAGTGTGGCTAGGCTATATTACCGACCTTTCCCCCATCCGCCACCCGGGGGACGCTCCTCTACGCCGTGAGGGCCAGCGCGAGGAATATATATAACATACAATATTTGGTCCAATGAAAAACAACCTTGTGAATGGAATGTGGGGATCATATGCCCGATACACAAGAAAGGTTGCAGGAAAAAGTGCTCAAATTATCGAGGAATTTCGCTGCTCCCAACAGCCTACAAGGTCCTGTCGTACGTCCTATTAAAGCGTTTAGAACCGTACGCGGAGGAAGTTTTAGGTGATTACCAGTGTGGCTTCCGGCGCAATCGCAGTACAATGGACCAGATATTCCTACTTAAACAGCTCATGGAGAAAAAATGGGAGTACGCCCAGAGTCTCCACATGGTCTTTGTGGATTTCACTAAGACTTATGATAGTATTGACCGTGGAAGGCTATACGGGATACTTAAATATTTCGGCATACCCGGAAAACTTGTTCAACTGATCAAAGTTGCCACTAATAATAGTAGCATGAAGGTAAGAGTGGACAACGAACTCACGGCAGAGTTTGAAGTGGTGACAGGTCTTAAGCAGGAAGATGCACTATCACCTATGCTATTCAACTTGGTGCTCGAATACATCATCCAACGCATAACATCTCAACATGGGGGAGTAGAGTTGAATGGCTCACATAGAGTGATACCTAGGCTACGCGGATGACCTGGAGCTGCTCGGACAATCCAAAGAGGAGGTTGCCGAAATGGTCCAAGCATTGGACGAAGAAGGAAAGAAGGTTGGTCTCAGAATAGGCCGTGAGAAGACGGAGTATCTTCATATGAAGAGGTACAGGAACCCAAAGGAAAAAAGGAAAGACCTAGAGGTTGCGAATACGACATATAAGGGTACAGCAAAATTTAAATACCTTGGGTGCACTGTTACCGATACCAACCAACGGGAAGATGAGATTGACATCCGAATCTATAATGCCCTCAGATGCTCAGCAGCTCTACATAAGGTGTTAGTGGCCAAACTCATAAGCAGGAAAACGAAGGTCAGAATCTACAAAACAGTCATTAGACCAATTCTGATGTACGGCTGTGAGGCGTGGACACTGACACTTAAAGATGAGACAAGCTGTTAGTGGCAGAAAGGAAGATCTTGCGGCGGATTCTGGGGCCAACTAGAAAAGAGGATGGGAGCTGGAGGATCCGAAGGAACCAGGAGATAGAAGACCTTGTGGCCGAACCAAATATTATCGGCGAGATTAAGGCGTCACGACTTCGCTGGTTTGGTCACGTGATGAGGATGGAAGAGGATCGTGCTGCAAAAAGGGCGTATCTGGGACGACCTAGCGGTCGACGCCCGGTGGGTCGTCCTAGATATCGCTGGAATGACGAAGTCCTAAAAGATCTAGCAGGACCTCGTAGACTGGACTGGAAGGAGTGCATCCACGACAGGAAAAGTTGGAGAGATCTCGTGTCAGAGGCCAAGACTCACTTTGGGTCGCTGCGCCACCACGAATGAATGAATAATCTATTATTAACTCCAGACCTAAAAATTTAACCATATCTCAGAAGTTCTAGTATTACCTTTATCTTTTCAAAATGCAGTTTCGATTTAGTCTCAGTGTCGTTATCCTCGGAAAATAACTGACAATTGAATGATATTGAGACGAGAATGAACATTTTAGAATGTGTCAAACTACGTCAACATATTAACATTAACATAACATAACTTCAAGCCTTTTATCCCTGAAGGGGTAGGCAAAAGGGGTATTTCACACCCACTTTTCGCCAGTTATGATTCGGTCCCAATGTAATAGGGGGCGAGCCTATTGCCATCTACCGGGCACATTATTAAGCTAGCGATAATTATCATTTTTAATGCACACATAACTTCGAAAAGTCAGAGGTGTGTGCCCGGGGTTACTGGATGAAACCCGAGACCACAGATATGAGAATTAGTCAGATAGAGCGCATTCGTCCAACTAAGCGTGGCACGTTGACAGCTATGTGTGCGTGACCTTTGGCGACTGGCACTGTACGGACACGCGCGTCTATGTGTGTGAAAAGTTGCCAGATTATGAATAATCTCCCAGTATTTTGCATATAGTTATGTAATATTCTTATATTCATTTGCGGTTTTGAAGAATTTACCATGGATTGAATTAATGCTTTTATAAATACATTTCTTAAATGTAGGTACCGAGTTAAGTTTTAACTACTTCGTAAATCTGTATATATAAAATCCTTGCGTTACTGACTGACTGACAGACAAGCTACAGCTGAAACTACTCGGCGCATGAAGCTGAAATTTAGCATGTATGTTTCTTGGGAACCGTAGGGGTGCACCAAGACGGGATTTCTCGAAATTCCCACGGGATCGGGCAAAACGAGAAATAAGAAAATATGTGCGTGCGAAGCCGCTGGCGTCGATTAGTTGAGAAATAAATAGTATGTATGTACACACGGCACCAAGTCAAGCTAAACAGTTGCTGTACGATTTTGATACTTATTCCCTACGCCATAAGTATGTATGTAGGTACACACGGCGCCAAGTCAAGCTAAACAGTTGCTGTACGATTTTGATACTAATTCCCTACGCCATAAGTATGTATGTACACACGGCACCAAGTCAAGCCAAACAGTTGCTGTACGATTTTGATACTTATTCCCTACGCCATAAGTATGTATGTACACACGGCGCCAAGTCAAGCTAAACAGTTGCTGTACGATTTTGATACTTATTCCCTACGCCATAAGTATGTATGTACACACGGCACCAAGTCAAGCTAAACAGTTGCTGTACGATTTTGATACTTATTCCTTACGCCATAAGTATGTATGTACACACGGCGCCAAGTTAAGCTAAACAGTTGCTGTACGATTTTGATACTTATTCCCTACGCCATAAGTATGTATGTACACACGGCGCCAAGTCAAGCTAAACAGTTGCTGTACGATTTTGATACTTATTCTTTACGCTATAAGAACGGTGCAAAGGACAAAGTGTATAAGCTTGACGAGTAGCAGGGTGTACACGAATATTAGGATATCGTTTGGGGATCGAACTCAAAACAATATAATGTAAGGTATATACTAATGGAAATTGAAATTCTATTACTATATTTATGAGAAAGAAGATATATCTACAATATACTTTTATAATACGGTAATGTATTTTTCATTAACATGACAATCATTATCACATAATCAATTGACAAGTGCATTTTCCCTAATTCAGGCAGAACGGCGTCGACAAAAACTGGCAACACTTACATATTTCTAGCACAAATACGAATTTTATCGAAATTAAATTAGGAAACAGTCAAATTATCAATAGTTGCCTGTGAAAAGATATTCCATTTTCCTGTTTTTGTTTTTAGGAACAACTTTTACAGTGTTTAAGAACACAAGACGGCATTTTGAGAATTTAAAATTTGAAGTGATCGTGACGCGTGAACTGTACGATGCTTCGTAGCGCACTGAGACGAGTTTGTATTCGCTTTTCAATTTTGTATTTGCTTTAGTGGCCGCACGCAACTGTGCCGCGCGTTCCATCTGACTAATTCTCATATCTGTGCCCGAGACCATCGTCTCGGCAGTCTATTACGTACACCACAGGGCTATCGCCGCTGTTATTAACATTAAGTGTAGCAAAATACCAATAATTGTGAGTCAATCGCATTTCGTTCAAAATACAGTGTTGGTGTCAGTAAATATTGCTGTACGATTTTGATACTAATTCCCTACGCCATAAGTATGTATGTACACACGGCACCAAGTCAAGCCAAACAGTTGCTGTACGATTTTGATACTTATTCCCTACGCCATAAGTATGTATGTACACACGGCGCCAAGTCAAGCTAAACAGTTGCTGTACGATTTTGATACTTATTCCCTACGCCATAAGTATGTATGTACACACGGCACCAAGTCAAGCTAAACAGTTGCTGTACGATTTTGATACTTATTCCTTACGCCATAAGTATGTATGTACACACGGCGCCAAGTTAAGCTAAACAGTTGCTGTACGATTTTGATACTTATTCCCTACGCCATAAGTATGTATGTACACACGGCGCCAAGTCAAGCTAAACAGTTGCTGTACGATTTTGATACTTATTCTTTACGCTATAAGAACGGTGCAAAGGACAAAGTGTATAAGCTTGACGAGTAGCAGGGTGTACACGAATATTAGGATATCGTTTGGGGATCGAACTCAAAACAATATAATGTAAGGTATATACTAATGGAAATTGAAATTCTATTACTATATTTATGAGAAAGAAGATATATCTACAATATACTTTTATAATACGGTAATGTATTTTTCATTAACATGACAATCATTATCACATAATCAATTGACAAGTGCATTTTCCCTAATTCAGGCAGAACGGCGTCGACAAAAACTGGCAACACTTACATATTTCTAGCACAAATACGAATTTTATCGAAATTAAATTAGGAAACAGTCAAATTATCAATAGTTGCCTGTGAAAAGATATTCCATTTTCCTGTTTTTGTTTTTAGGAACAACTTTTACAGTGTTTAAGAACACAAGACGGCATTTTGAGAATTTAAAATTTGAAGTGATCGTGACGCGTGAACTGTACGATGCTTCGTAGCGCACTGAGACGAGTTTGTATTCGCTTTTCAATTTTGTATTTGCTTTAGTGGCCGCACGCAACTGTGCCGCGCGTTCCATCTGACTAATTCTCATATCTGTGCCCGAGACCATCGTCTCGGCAGTCTATTACGTACACCACAGGGCTATCGCCGCTGTTATTAACATTAAGTGTAGCAAAATACCAATAATTGTGAGTCAATCGCATTTCGTTCAAAATACAGTGTTGGTGTCAGTAAATATACGCGAATGAACACAAGACGGCATTTTGAGAATTTAAAATTTGAAGTGATCGTGACGCGTGAACTGTACGATGCTTCGTAGCGCACTGAGACGAGTTTGTATTCGCTTTTCAATTTTGTATTTGCTTTAGTGGCCGCACGCAACTGTGCCGCGCGTTCCATCTGACTAATTCTCATATCTGTGCCCGAGACCATCGTCTCGGCAGTCTATTACGTACACCACAGGGCTATCGCCGCTGTTATTAACATTAAGTGTAGCAAAATACCAATAATTGTGAGTCAATCGCATTTCGTTCAAAATACAGTGTTGGTGTCAGTAAATATACGCGAATTGACCTTATGGAATGTTTGGCACTTTTATGTTGACGTCACGAAATTATGTCGGGTTAACCCAAATGTGTTAGATTGTTAGATGATGCGCTTTTAATAATACTTTCAGGTTTTCCCCTTGATTCGTCTGCTCATTGCTTGGTTTGTATGTTTATAGCTTAATAGTATTTATGTGCCTCCGCGTGGTCCAGTGGATAGCGTATGCGACTGCTGATCGAAGGTCCCGGGTTCGATTCCCGGGTCGGGCAAAAGTGTTACTGGGTTTATCCGAATTCCCAGTGGCAGCACGGAGTCTGGTGATGTGCCCGGTACGGCAATAGGCTCGCCCCCTAATACCTGGGACCTAAAAATTTATGGCGAAATGTGGGTGTAATGTTACACCTCTGCCTACCCCTTCGGGATACAGCGTGAGTCTATAAAAAAATTGTATTTTTGTAACGGGTCTTAATCGTGCATTTGAAAACTAATGAGTTTATTTGGATAAATGTTATTCTGTAACCTATCTGAATAAATTACTTATTTTAATTAAAACTAGAGGACGCCAGCAGCTACGCCTGCATTATTTTTAATTTTTACCCGTTTTGGCCGATCCCATGAGAATTTCAGGAAATCCCTTCTTAGTGCAACCCTACGGTCCCCAAGGAACACATGCCAAATTTCAGCTTCCTGCGCCCAATAGTTTCGGCTGTAGCGTGTCTGTCAGTCAGTCAGTAACGCAAGGATTTTATATATTAAGATTTAATCATCCTCCATTATCCAGCCCGGAGAGCGCTTACTAGTCTAAACTGCTGTGACTGAAATAGTAGTCTTTCAACGGAGCGACTGCCGTCAGACGTCCGCAACCCAAAGGGCTAGCAATATGCCATGGTTTAGTATTGACACTATTTACTCTCTATACATAACATAACATAACTTCACAGCTTTTCTTCCCAAAGGGGTAGGCAGAGGTGTATTACACACACACACTTCGCCAGTTATTTTTCAGTCCCAATGTAATAGGGGGCGAGCCTATTGCCATCTACCGGGCACATCATTAAGCAAGCGATAATTAATTTATAATGCACACTTAACTTCGAAACCGGTGTGCCCGGGGTAACTGTGGGGATCGAACCCGCGACCATCGTCTCGGCAGTGACGGCAGTCCGTTACGTACACCACTGGGCTATCGCCGCAGGGCTGTTGACTCTCTATAAAGATTGTCAAATATCTTTTATGACAACCGGGACCGACGGTTTAACATGGTTTAACGTGCTCTCCGAGGCACGGGGCAAGCGAATTAAACTTCTGTCTAGCAGTCTGTTGGTATCTCCACTAGGCTATCGGTAACATTTCTTTTTATCTAATTTTTATAAAGTGGTTTCTTGCCTTTTGAATTTTGGGTTGAATCATTTATTTATTTTATTTATGCACACAATGAAATATGTACCTACATGAGTGGACTTACCAATGCCATTTATTACCAGTCAATCTAAAGTGATGCAGACATGATACGTGGTATCATTTACAAATTCTTAAACCGTATAATAAATAATCGGCAACGCATGTCTAAAAGCCGTGTGGTTGACGGCATAGAATACAAGTGTCACTACCTCCTATCTTCTCGTGGGTGTCGTAACAGGCGACTAAGGGATAACACGATGCAAATACCATCTTTGCGTAGAGACAGTATACGACTGCCTCGTTGGTCTCGCGGCATAAATGTGCGCGTGGGATCGGGAGGCCCCGGGTTCGATTCCTGGGTCGGGCAGTGTTATTGGGTTTTTCTGTCACGAAATTCTCAGTAGCAGCACGGAGTCTGGAAATGTGCCCGGGACGGCAATAGGCTCGCCCCTTATTATGTGGGACTGAAGTAGGTATATCTGGCGAAAAGTGGGTGTAGAAATACACCTCTGCCTACCTCTTCGGGGTTATAGGCGTGAGACTATGTATGTATGTATATCTAAAAGAAAACCCCTAATTTTGGGTTTGAATCTGTGTAAATGCAGTCTCTTGAAGACTGTACCGAGTTCCACAGACGAATGATGTACTTTTAATATGTTAACATTTTGTTTGTTGTGATTCTTTGATTTTTTTAGTAGTCCGCTCACACCGTATGTGCAAGGGTCTTTACCTGAAAAAAGTTGTGGATTACACAAATTATTGTCTCGTGAGGGGATTGAACCTTCAACACTCGGCGCAGTTCTAAACGGCGAGGTGACCGCTCAAAGCACTACGCCATAATATGAGTAAAGGCTGCCATACACCTTACGATAAATCGCTACGATTGGACTGTACAGTTCGAACGGAACAATTTATCGTTCATGGCATACAAGCCATACACAGTACGAGAAATCGTTACGATCAGACAGTACAATGAAAGATTTTGACGCACACGGACACCTGTCAGCGATGGCTTCGACGGACGATGTTTTGGCAGTTGTAGGATTATTATTCGCCCTGAAGGAAAAAAAAAGTGAAGCGGAAAAATCGTAGTATCTGGTGCAAAGAATGGCTAATGAAAAGAAGAGTTCATTCTCATGTCAATTTGTTGGCGGAATTAATGGTGTTTCCAAAAGACTGGCATATTTTTTTAAGAATGGATCATGATACCTACTTAGGTACATCTACTGAATATTTGCACCAATTATCGAAAAGCAAGACACTATTATGAGAAATGATATTCCACCCCATGACAAACTTGTAGCTACTTTGAGGTGTTTTTCAACAGGAAGAAATTATGAAGATTTGAAATACATGTACAATTCTACTATTTTCAATTTTTCGATCAGCTTAGTGTACGCCGAATGTTTTAAGCCGCGATTGTGATACTCTTTGCCTTTAGTGTTCCAAAGACAAGGTTCATTGCGATATAACTCTACTACCTACTTAATACATGAGATATACTCAAGACATTATCAGTCATTTTTTTCTTTTATTTATTTATAGACTCACTCCTGTATCCCCGAAGGGATAGGCAGAGGCGTAATATTACACCCGCATTTCGCTACGAATTTTTAGGTCCCACGTAATAGGGGCCGAGCCAATTGCCGTTACCGGGCACATCACCAGACTCCGTGCTGCTACTGAGAATTCGGAAAAACCCAATAACACTTTTGCCCGACCCGGGAGTCGAACCCGGGACCTCCGATCAGCAGTCGCATACGCTATCCACTGTACCACGGAGGCAGTATCAGTCATTATATTTAATCCTTGATGCTTATTCCTTGTTCACATTGTAAGTATTTGAATTTAATTAGAAATATTACTTTTTAACCTTTAAATAATTATGCATATTTTATTTTAATCATTCGAAAGAAAAAATATTAACATGAGTTATTTCTCATACTTACATAAATATAACAATGTTAACATACATTTTAATATATTTTTAAGGAAAATTCGCACATACATTAGTTTTTTTTCGTATAATATTTGTTCTGTTCACGCTGTGTTCACACGGAAATGTTTTAAGCTCACGTTTTTGATGACGAAAGGACACAATATGTAATTAAAGAGGTAGATAATGGTCTATTGGTATAGTAATTAGTAACCTATTGAGACGGACGGGGTCAAATTTTCAATCGAATTGGCTTTGCCCGTCTACACGACACAATCAAATCTCTGATTTTCATTCCGTCCACCCGATTGGTTAAAATCTGGTGGTACCGCCCACCCGATGAACTTGAGTTGGACGACTGGCGTCTACACGTCACGATTTCATCAAGTGATTTAGTCAAGTTGGACGTAAAGGCCTTGCCACACGGCACAATTTTACGTCCAACTTGACTAAATCACTTGATGAAATCGTGACGTGTAGACGCCAGTCGTCCAACTCAAGTTCATCGGGTGGGCGGTACCACCAGATTTTAACCAATCGGGTGAACCGAATGAAAATCAGTGATTTGATTGTGTCGTGTAGACGGGCAAAGCCAATTCGATTGAAAATTTGATCAGTGGTAAAATTGTGCCGTGTAGCAAGGCCTTTAAATTGTGCCGTGTGGCAAGGCCTTAAAACATAGCGTACAAACACCCGGCGCCGGCGCATGGTGCCATCGAGCCTTCTGCAATACCTTCACAACAACCTGCGATTTTATTTTTGTCAGTCGACGTTAGCCACTCACGCGGAGCGCACGTCACTCCGCCTTCCGACCGGAATAGTCCGCGAGTGTTTCGTAACATTCATATTACCAAATACATTAATAGTGTGATATTGTGTAGTGATAAAAACAAGTTTTATACCAAGCCGGATTGTATGTGTAAGTACCTATTTTAACATTTGCAGGGTAGGTTTTATGTAACATTGCAGTATTGAGATTGCGATCAGAAAATGATTGCGAAGAACAAGATTCACCTTGAATTAAGATCTTGTTTTCTAGATTTGATAATTACGGAGATGAAAATACTAAACTAGGTGTACCTACTAACATATTTTTGTGTTTATTTTGACAACAGGTTGTTGAACAATGTGCAATGATTGCAAGTTTCCTGCGATCAAAGTTCAAAAATGTCATTTTATGTCAAACGATTGATGTCATGAATAAATAATTGAATAGAATAGTGACGGGTTGTTGGATTAATACGAAACAACTTGTAAATTACAGTAAAAACCTTGAATTTGTGTTTAACTGCAGACATTTCGCTGAACGATCAAAATTATGACAGGTTTTAGTGATTGTATTCTGTAAATCTTTTTTAATTTTTTTGTCATCTATTTTAGGCTTTCCAAATGGTACTTATATTTTATACCCAAAAGGGTACAAAATAAAATATATAAGTACCTAACTTAACTAGCTAATTTGAAAACAGAAGTTCTCGTCTAAAGCACTTTTGTTTTGTCAGGCAATTTTATAAAATAAAACTGGGAACTGTGTGTTGAGTGGACTCACCACTAGGCAAAAACAGATCATAAAAAGAAGTTGTACCAAAAAACTGGACCAGTAAGAAAAACCTCTGCGGCAGATTAGAAGATCAAAATTACACTTTAGGTAGGTAAGTAGGTACTTAGGTACCTAGCTATCATTATTTTGTATGAAGGCATGTTACCTATATACCTACTTACTACGAATAAATAAGGTAAGTAAGACTTTACTTACCTACGAACATAATTATTTGATATTCGTACCTATCCAAGACTTAATAGAGATACCTAGATAGGTACCTATTATTATAGAGTAGGTACGTCATGTATTACCTAAGTATAAATAACTTATAATAAAATTGGTCCTGAGGCATAGCCGAAATCGCAAAATAGAAATCAGCTGTTCGATAAGTACTAAATTGGACTTTACAGTCGACTAATAAACAGCTGTTTTTTCGCGAGTCCGGCATTGTTCCAAAATAGAACATCTATTTTTAATAACAAGTAAAACGTTTATAATAACAAGTTTAGTAAAAGCATTCACAGAGATTTGTTTGTTTTTCTGAATTCCGTTTTTAAAAAAAGACCGCTAAATTAAAATGGCGAGACATTTTACTTCTTTTTCTTGTTAGGGATCCAACTAAAAGGACAAAGACGGAATTCTTATAGGATCACTTCGTTGTCCTTCTGTCTGTTGATAAGACTCTTTATTTCGGAAAACCGTGGATTTATCGAGTTGAAATTATAGCCATAGGTATTTAATACTACAAAGCAGTCCCTCGACGCTGTTAAAAAAATAATCTACATTTACGTAAAAAGACGTAAAAAGTAATTCGGTCGTAGGTATTGTGACTTCAAAATGCACCCTGCAACCCTCTCCGTTTTATTTAATATGTGTTTATATGTTCACTCGGAATTACTCCTTGTATGATGGGACAACTGCTAATAAAATAAAAAGTATAATAATGTTTAGCACAGTAAAGTTTTCCGAAGATCTACGCAAAAAATATTATGATACACAATGTGCATTCTCGGAAAGGACATACATAGGTACCTAATACATTTTTGGTCATGTTGCCTTCATCCAAACTATAAAACAATAAATATAAAAAATAATACATAATTTATACAGCCTCCATCATGGTTACGCAGATAAATATTATTTTAGACTTGACATTGACGACTCTGACAATATTAATAAAATTTAATTAAGTAGGTACTTTATTATTAACAATTTGGTGCTAATTAGAAGATAAAACTTTGTGTGATTAACTGATGAAAAACTTGTTGTTTCAAGTCTGGGTGTAGCATGCTTGTACTTTGCGTCTGTAGCTTCTATATTTTATCTCAGCTATTTCTTAGTACGGGCGTTGTATTTTAAATAAGTACAAGTTATATGGGTACAGGGCAGGTAGAAGAAGAAAATAATAATAATAAATAGGTTTCCAAACAAGGACTTTAACCATTACTCTTTTGGTGTAGCCAAATAACCCCCTATTATGGTCAAGGTCTAAAAAATAACATTCCTGTAAGGTTGTAAAAATGTGCGGCCTACTGCGCTATTCATAAACACAATCTGTTTGCAAATCCAAGTTCACACCCAACTATACATCCAAGTACAAACACCAAAAAAGACAAAAAGGATACCCTGATTGTCATGGTCAATATGGGACGTCGGATCCGACCCGATCGAAGAGAAAAAGAGGATTTACTTAGTTGTTTTCTGAATCAGGCGAGGCAACTCCCAGAACTTAACAAAAAAAACAAAATATTCTTTTGCTAAACCCGTGGATCGAACCCGAAATCAAATGTGTCTCAGTCGCTTCGATTACCATTGGACCAAACAAAGGTCATCATCGCCCTAGCGTTATTCCGGTTGCATCCAAGACTTACAGCTTTGGAGCCCAAGATCCGCTTACTGGTCTAACCAGATATGACAGAATATCCACTTTTCCACAGAGCGACTGCCGTCTGACCTCCGTAACCCAAAGGGATAGCGATATTCTATGGTTTAGACCAGTACCACTTTATTTGAGGGTACTGACTCCCCGTAACGACTGTCAAAGATCTTCATGAAAGCCGGGACCGACGGTTAAACGTGCTCTCCGAGGCACGGGGCCGGCAATAATTAACAATTTAATACACACTTAACTTCGAAAAGTCATCGGTGCGCGCCGTGGATTCCAACCCAATACCCTCTGCATTGCAGTCCGTTGGTATCTCCACTAGGCTATGCTGCCTTCAAAGGTTAACAAACAAAGGTATTCATACCTAAAATGTGATAGTTAAAACGATTAAGACGTGTTAAATAAATTGGTGTTAGCGTCCTCCTAGCGTTATTTACAGCAGTTACAACTCAGAGTCCGGTTACAAATCTAACCGGATTTGACCGAATACTGGCTTTCCCACCATCTGACCTTCGCAAAGGGTCAGTGATATGTGATATGCCATGGTTTAGACTAGTGTCAGTTTATAAATAAAATGGAGGATGCCCGCGGTTATTTATTTAAGGCTACTGCTCCGCTTCCGTCGCTCATAGCGCGATGTTATGTAGCTTATCTTCCTCGATAAATGGGCTATCTAACACTGAAATAATATTTTAAATCGGACCAGTAGTTCCTGAAATTAGCGCGTTCAACCAAACAAACAAACAAACTCTTCAGCTTTATATATTAGTATAAGATTCGTATGATGTACGCAAATCGCGAAAGTTTTAATTCATGTTACATTTATGACTAATAATAGACACCTTATGATAATACTTGTTTCGCAAACAACAAAATGTCAAGTTTAAATGTATATTTATGTAAAATTTTATATTAAACCTTCGAAATAGATAGAATATCAACTCATTTGGTTAACTAGTTTGAATTAGGTATTCTGATTAATTAGCGGCATGTAAGGACTTGAACCGCGAGTCCTTAGTGTTTTTATTAACCTTTGCATAATTGGGCGATGACCTCACGTCACGCCCGACTGACGACATCTTTGGGCTATAACTACATTTAAATTTGATTGATATTTTTATGATATTAACTTTGCCAACCTCACCAAGTGGTGCACCTGCCGATCAACGGACGAGGCTCTGGCAAACAAAATATCCCAATAAGCGGCAATAGGCTCGCCACCTATTACGTGGGATCAAAACACTGACGAAAAGTGGGCGTTTAATATGCCTCCGCCTACCCCTTCGGGGAAATAGGCGTGAGTCTATGTATGTATGTATTAACTTTGATAGAATCTTAGATTAGGTATATACCTGCCTATATTTTTGACATCCTACCAAAATATTCTAAAGATATACACCTAAGTATATTTCTTATTTTCTTGTGTGCGTGTGTATGTCACTGAACTCCTGCTGAACGACTGGACCGATTTTGATAAACTGTTTTTGTGTGTTCAAGATGACTTGAGAATGGTTTAGATTCACAATTTACTCAAAAAGAATTCAAAAATCTAGAGAAATAAAATATGGCGGTGCGAAGTTCGCCGGGTCAGCTAGTATTCTATAGATATGTCGAAGAATATTATCATTAATAATAACCTTATTTAAGTCCCACTGCTGGGCAAAGACCTCCCCTTCCATTTTCCACTCGTCGCGATTACACGCGAGCTTCTGCCAATCCTACCGATAATCGTCCAATTCAAAGAATATACTAGAAAAAATACTTGTAAAGGTTAAAACAGTGGCGTATTCAGGCCTCAGGATCTTTGTTTGGGTCAGGGCCTATTTTGGGATGGGCTCATGAGAAGAAGAGAGTCAGATTTTACTTAATATATTATAAGCATAATTATTATGTGTTCGGTGGAATAAATAAATGTCAAGGAATAAAATATCAAATTAAAATAGATAAAATAAACCTTCAGAATAATATAATTTAGCTCTAAAAGATTTAGTCTAGGAATAAATCTGGTTTTAAATACTCGTATACATTTTTAATCGTATCTTCTATACTAATATCTTATACTAATATATAAAGCTGAAGAGTTTGTTTGTTTGGTTGAACGCGCTAATCTCAGGAACTACTAAACCGATTTCAAAAATTCTTTCAGTGTTAGATAGCCCATTTATCGAGACAGGCTATAGGCTATATAACAACACGCTATGAGCCACGGGAGCGGAGCAGTAGCCTTAAATAACGCGGGTGTAACCGCGGACATGCTCTAGTAATATATAAAAAAATAATTTAAAGAAAAACAAAAAACCCGACTGCATAAAAACTAATTTTAAAAAATACGTAAAAATATTAACTTAAATAAAAACTAAAAAGAAAGAAACAAGCCCAGAAGTTTAGAAGTAATATGCAGAACAGAACGACTCACAGTCGGGGCCCCTTGGGAAGATTTGATTGGTAAAATTTGAATGGGCCCCGACTGTGAGTCGTTCTGTTCTGTGAAAAATGATAAAAGGAACCTAAAGATGATTTTAAAATACCTATTCAACGACACCCCACTTGACATAGTTCATCGACTTTAATTTTTTTCATTTTGACAATATGGCGTCGGGCTGTCGCTGTGGTGAATTTTGATTACTGTCATGTCTTTAGTGACACTCGCAAGGTTAAGACGAATCGATTGACGTAAGAATCATCAAAATCGGCCTACGCATTTGGTCTCTAGAACGCCACATAGAAACAAACATACATACATACATACATACATAGACTGATAAACACATTACCCTCCTTTGCGTCGCGCAGTCGGGTAAAAACAGGAGTTACCGTCTATCCTTTTCCTTCTGAGAAGCGAGTCTAGTTGTAAGTGTTTATGTAATTATGTATACAAGAGAGCCGTAAAGAAACCTAATCATTTATGTTTCAGTCACAGAGCTTATCTCGCTCATCGATTCGATGCGGTCAACATAACCTCATTGATGTAGAGAAAGGTCGAACTGTCATGTATTATTCATAACTCTTTATAATATTTTAAGGCATACTATGCTCATCATTATACTTTTCCTCAATGATGTTACAAAAGTAAAATGAAGTAGATATGTTATAGGCGTACCAAAAGCAGGACGCTAAACACAAGCCAGTTGGCAAGTCTGACATATGTGTGTGACGTCGCTAGCCGGCGTCAAAGTGAAACCATGTGAAACTGACACATCTTGTCAACCGAAAATAAATATGTAGTTATCGATGTGTGCGTTAGTGTACCGTTTCTACGGATTGATTACTACGTAGGTAACGTATCTACCTCTTTCTTGTAATATTGCTTTCCCTGCGTAGAAAACACCATTCCTCACGAGGATTAGATCCTGTACCGCGGGGATCTTTACAAACATACTAGCTGACCCAGCGAACTCAGTTTCGCCTTTTTAAGAGTTTTTATTTAATTCCCTTTTTTCCAAGCCCCTTTTCCAAAGTTACCATTGACTTAGCGCTTAATGTCTTATTATTTCAGGGTCTATAAATGCTGAACAAACAAACATAGATTTTTATATAATATTGAATTCCCCATTCCTTAAAATATCGGAGACGATACCCATAGCGACTTTAAAAAAAGTCCCATCCGCCATCTTTGATTTCCTATCCGCCATCTTTGATCACGAAATAGATGTTGTATTTGGATTCACCATCCCTTAAATCATCAGAGGCGATAATCATATAATTTTTTTAAATTTTGCCATATCATCAGCCTTTTACAGTCCACTGCTAGACTAGGCCTCTCGTTTGAAAGGAGGAATTGGCCTACTATACCACGCTGGCCAAACGGGTTGGTATAGGGTTTGTATCAAGTTTTCCTTCTCTTACAGTGCTGTTCTCTGCATAATATGCTCCCTCTGTCGGCTCTTACGACACCCATGGGATGATATGGGGTGGTGACAATTCGTATTCTTAATCCGTCACCACACGGACGATGACAGCTTTTTATATAATATTGAATTCCCCATTCCTTAAAATATCGGAGACGATACCATAGCGACTTTAAAAAAAGTCCCGTCCGCCATCTTTGATTTCCTATCCGCCATCTTTGATCACGAAATAGATGTTGTATTTGGATTCACCATCCCTTAAATCATCAGAGACGATAATCATATTATTTTTTTAAATTTTGCCATCCGCCATCTTTGATCACGAAATAGATGTTTTATTAATTTAGTTTTATAAAAGATCGCAAGCAATACGTTTAGGTAGGACACTATCGTTCTCAGGCATATTACACGCGTTCCGGTGTAAGCCAAGGTAGCACCCTCGGGCCTACCCAATTTCTTATAATGATCAATGATATATCAAGTGTTATTTCTAAAGCTAAATGTTTAATGTTTGCGGACGACCTTAAGTTGTTTCTATCGATATCTGAACCTGAAGATTGTCTACTGTTGCAGCGAGATATTAATGCAGTAGGTATTTGAATGGAGTGTGAGAAATAAGTTGACTTTCAATATCTCAAAGTGTAAAACTATAACCTTTTCTAGGGCTCGTACGTTGACTAATATGAGTTATAGACTTGGAGGAACCCCACTCGAGCGTGTGACCACAATTAAAGATCTTGGACTGTTATTTGACAGTCAAATAAATTTCCACGAGCATATTATCCACGTATGCAGAAGTGCAAATAAATCTTTAGGATTCATAATAAGAACTTCTTATGATTTTGGTAACATTGCAGTAATTAAAATATTATATAACGCGTATGTTCGAAGTATACTAGAGTATAATGCTACCATTTGGAACCCCCGCGAAAATCTCTATACCCTAATGATAGAAAAGGTACAACGTAAATTCGCACGGTTTCTTTACAAGAGAACTTTTGGATATTATCCATATTTATACCCATCCATGTTCGTGTCAGGGATGGTCGGTCTTGACACCTTACAACTTAGACGAGACTACAAGCATATTTTTCATTACTGTCTGTTGCTATTAAATAGAGTTGACAATCCTTCTGTACGGGAATGCTTATATTTTTATGTGCCCGAACGATACATTCGGGGTGCTGGACGTAGACAACATCCACTCCTTACTTATCCACCGTCATGGCATTTAAACGTAAGTAATAGTAGTCCTACGGCTAGAGCCATCCAACTCATTAATAAGTTTTTACAAGCTCATCACATATTTTATGACAAAACAAATGTGGTATGTAAGTCAATAATTTTATTTCTGACCATGGCCTCCAAATAGTACCAAAATGTAAATAGTCTTTGTTAGTGTAATGTATTTAATATGTTTTAATGCTGCCTAATGTGTTTTTAGTACCTAAAGTGTCTCCTATTTTGTTTTGTATTTTCTGTGTCTTATATTTTATATTAGTATCTAGTCGTAGATTTAACACTGTATAGCATATAAGCGATTTGGTTTTCTTTAACTGTAAGCTTATATTGTTTGTGTATATTAAATAAATAAATAAATTTGGATTCTCCATCCCTTAAATCATCAGAGACGATACCCATAAGTATTGATTTTTAAAATTTTCCCATCCGCCATCTTTGATTTCCCATCCGCCATCTTTGGTCACGAAATAGATGTTGTATTTCGATTCCCCACCTCTTAAAATATCGAATGCGATACCCATACTGATTTTTTAAATTTTCTCATCCGCCATCTTTAATTTCCCGTCCGCCATCTTGGATCACTAAATAAATTTCATATTATTAATCAGCGTCCCGAAAATCTCGAAAACGATACCCATATAGATTGTATCCTATTAGTTTAGCCTTTTTTGCCTTTGACCCAACCCTCCCCCTTCTCGTTTGACCATTTTATTATTTTTGTCTGGCCCCTAAAAGTTGTGGCGTAATTTTATATAGCCTTTCGGAATAATTGGGCTATCATAGGCAATAACAATTTTTAAAATCCGACTGCTAGTTCCTGAGATTAGCCGACATTATCTTTTAGCCTTTTTAGCCTTTTGCCCGGCCCCAAAGGGTCGAAGCGTTATGTTATATAGCCTATAGCCTTCCGGAATAACTGGGCTATGGTATACTAAAATAATTTTTCAGATCCGACTGGTAGTTCCTGAGATTAGCGCGTTCAAACAAACAAACATTATTATATTAGTAAAGATATTTTAATATTTTTTTATATTTGATACAAATCTCCTTTATTGGGCGAATACTTCCATAGTTGTCGTTTTAACTGTTTAAGAAATATAACTGCAAAAAGTATTTACGTATACAAACTACTTAGTACTAAGACTTAGTACAGTCCGTTCACAGTTATTTTACCTCTGACAGATGTCGCTGTTTATTTTCTTTATGTTGGAATGTACCTACTCTGTGATGACAGGAATGTAAAATAGGGTAACCAGTGCATAACATTTTACCCAATGTTAGTGGAAATGCTTCAAAAATTCAAATGCTTGAAGCTCATGGTCGCAAAGTGGTTAGATTACCGCCATACCACTGCGAGCTAAACGCAATTGAACTTATGTGGAGTCTCATTAAAAGGCGAGTCACAAGCAAACATTTAGGACAAGAGGCAACCAACATTGTGAATTTAGTTGAAGAAGCTTTTCAATCTATCACTGCAGAAGACTGACAAAAACAATGCAAATATGAACGCCACATTGAAGACAAGCTTCGTGAAACAGATGGGTCTACGGATGCTGAAATGGACAGGTTCATAATAGAATTAAATTCTGAGTCTGATACAGAATATGACAGCAGTTACGAATCATCATAACATTGGCAGTCCACATGGATCATTCTTATAGACTCACGCCTGTTTCCATGCAGGGGTAGGCAGAGGTGTAATATTACACCCACATCATTCTTATTCAAAATAAATATGAAAATTAAATTTGCAGTTTTTGTATTTGATAATTTTAGAACCTCACGTTGGCGTAATTATGATGCGTTTACCTTTATATATTAAATAGACAACATTTTTATTATAACTACTTATCTTCATAGGAAATTAGTTATGTCGTAAGAAAATAAATGTACATGCATATAGCCATGCCAATATCAAGAGGTTTTGTTACAAACATTACTTCCAAATATTTAATACGATCGCTTAGGCAATAAAAAAATAAGTACATTTTTAGCAATAATGTATATTTAAAATGGGAGTATTATATACCAAATTTAGCAACACAACACCCAGGTTGGCCAATCTAACAGCTAGAGGTAAAATAACTGTGAACGGACTATAGTACTCAAAATGGTATCCGGTATCTGTGGCGTTTGCCGCGTTTTGCCACGTTTTGCTAGAGTGGCCAATATGGCGAATGTGATTTGTCTGTCAGAACCATTAGAATTTAACAAAATACTCGACAATCCAAATTTTGCGGATATATGTTGTCGACTCGAAATCTTTATTTTTTAATGTTTTATTATTCAGGTAAGGTTTCGATGTACACCTTGACGAAATAATTATAAGATTTGACACTGCGATAGCAGCGCAGTCCGTCGGTTCTAATGTGAAACATTCCAACATCCACAACTACTTACAAATTAAAAATTAAGTACAGTAAACATTTTCCAGTGGACTAAATTGTGAATCTAATCCATTCTCAAGTCCCCTTGAACACATACAAAAAGTTTCATCAAGATCGGTCCAGTCGTTTAGGAGGAGTTCAATTACATACACACGCACACAAGAAATATATATATTAAGATAATCAACGGACACTATGTATACTCTAAGACTGGGTTGCATCATCTTACTTTAACAATGACAAAGATCGCAACATCTGTCAAAGTACCGGTTAAGCACAAAATTAGTTGCACCACTTGACAATTGTTAAAATGACGTAATAATTAGACGTTAACTGTAACCGCCCGATATTGGCCGGTTAATGTTATTGTTAAAGTCAGTTCTATTGTTCTATTATTGATACGCATTGAATATAACCACCAAAAATGTCACTGCTTCGAGACATACTCGCAGAAACTAGTTCTTCTGAAGACGATTGTGATTTAGACCCAATAAGTGTAAGGCCTAGGAAAAGAAAAGTGTATTTTTCCAGAACCGATCGAGTTTCAAAATGGGACAACAAATCATTCTTGGCTAGATTTCGAGTCTCCAAAAATGTAGCGCGGTGGCTAGCTCAACGGTCACTGGAAAATCACGGAACACTCTCTGTGCTAGCTACCTGAAATTTTATTAGGTAGAAATGAAAATAATAACAGTTGAAAAGATAAATGTGACGATGCCAGGAATCGAACCTTAGCTGGTCCGCCACAGTGCGCTGGTGGTATGTGACTGGCGAGTGTTCCTACGACGATCATCTTCTATTTGCTAGTGGACTGTATGGCTTCAATCTATTCGGGGCTTCAGAAATAAAACATCTTCATATGTTGAGAGCGATGCTGTTCAGGTGTTCGGTGCTGGATGGCTACATATAGTTACTTGGTTACAACATGGTGGTTGGGACGCCAACAAACTGGCCAAAAATATGGTCGCTTAGCTACCTACTTCGAAATTTACCTTAACGCCGACCACCGCACCGAACATATGCACAACAATTAACAAATCTTTATTTGTGATAAATGTAATTATCTTAGATACTATTGTACATGCATATATGTTCTATAGGTACATAACTAGATAGGTCTCAAAAAGTTCTATCGAACAATATAATATAAAATACATAAACCTTACTGTTTGCGTCTCTAAGTTATTCCAGAAAAATTATCGAAAAATGTTGTCACACCAGGATCCGCCAACTATATTTTCTATAAAAAATCAATGAAATACTATGTTATGTATGTAATTTTGTTGGGCCGTTGTGTGCAACTATATGGAGCATCTAATAAAACAAACGCCATGGAAATAGCTTTATTCAATTCTAAGATAACATAATAAAACCTATGATGCATAAGTAAAAATACAAATTTTCTTAAGAAAACACTATCGTACATAAATAAAGTTTATGATAAACATGCAAATGTTTATTATTACGATTATTTCGACTATATAAACCAATAACTAGCAATAAGAAACTTTTTAAACATGATTTCAAGCCTATTCAAAGCTAAAAAACACCTATAAAACTACAATGTAAACAAAACAGTTTTTATCAGCTATTAGTTCTTATCTATTACAACTGATAACACTATTTATGATCGATATCTAAGTCCCTACGGGTAGCACAAGTATAAGTTTAATGCCTATACACTACACGGCACTACTTATTTGAGTTATTACCGATTTGCGAATTTTCACTATTCTAGCGTTATTTTATCACTTTGACGCGTCTGGGAACCGAACCCGGTATACATACCGCACGATTGGATAGCACTATTTTTACACGATTTTCACTCGCGGTTTCGAATACACTATTCACTATAGAGTTTGTTTAACGTCTGGCGCGAAGAATAAATAAGTATGAAATTTTGAGCACCAGGCCCTTCAATATATTTATCATTGTATCTATTTATGTACCTTTTTGCCACTCTCTTAATATTCTCAAATTTGTATTTGAGCTGCTTCACAGTGCGCGGGATCTCTTCAAGTGCATTAAATTCGCTTTCTATTAAAGTCCACACGCTACCCTTTTGCTTACTACTTGTAGCATCGGTTTTCTTACAAAATAAT
This sequence comes from Euclidia mi, assembly GCA_944739405.2. NCBI lineage: Eukaryota > Metazoa > Arthropoda > Insecta > Lepidoptera > Erebidae > Euclidia > Euclidia mi. The sequence goes on along the minus strand of OX123195.2, from coordinate 72,298,443 downwards.
ACATTTTGATATTTGGTTATTAACGATTGAAGTCTATCGACTTCAGCTCCGGTAAAGTTTACGCTTCTTTCCCTGAAATATACAAAATTTAGCGTAAAGATAGGCATAAGTTTGTGTGCTGTAAAAAGAATAACACGCAACTCGCAAGTGTTATGGGCAACAGAATTACTTGTGCATAGATACTTACTTTGTTTGGCTGTTTACGTACAAGCTTTTTGTGTTTGATGCCATTATTATCTTCTACACTTCGTAAAACTTGAACTCGTTATAGGTTTAGTATAAACAAGAAAGATAATCGAAATCTTTTAAAATGATGCGCGTTCAATTCGTGTGACGTTCGATATAATATTTGACAATTTACATCTTGACATTATCAATCATAACAGCCATAGAGATATAAAGAGCGAAGCCAACGAAGCTCTAGTATTGCTGGACTAAAAATAGTTCCCGCAGCGAATCGGGGTAGATTACGCCTCATTTGTCTAGCAACCCTGTTAACTTTAACATTAGCAACAAAAACGTTGGTGCAACACATTTTGCGGCAGCCGTCAAGTTTACTGTTAAAGTTATTGTAAAATTTGACTTTAGCTTTTACTTTAACCGGTGATGTGGTGCAATCCACTCTAAAAGACTATTATATTTTAATCACATATAGAGTTGTCTCTTGCGGAATGCGGAGACCGAATCCACGATTCTCGGCCCACTTGTAAACGGCTTTATTTATTTATATTTGTGGTATAAAATAAAACTATCGTATTACTTAATTAATTCTGTGTCGATCGAAAATATACAGGGTGTCACAAGACCCATCACCAAGCCGAAGTTTACTCATTGTGGACATTATGCCAAGTCATACTAAGCAAAAATAATGCCTGGGAAACGATTCTTTTTTTAGTTTTCACATTTTTCAAACCGCAATTAAGACGCTGTCAACAGCCAAATGGCAAAAAAAGGCTTCTCTCAAACAATTTTTTTGCTTAATCTATAAAGTTTGTGACGGCGGAAAAAATATATGTTAATCTTGAACATATTTCTGAGAACCCTGTTGTATTCAAAACACGTTTTTGAAAAGTTTTCTCGATACAAAAAAATAGTAAACTAACCTCTTAAAATGGTCTTCTAACAAAAATATCTGCATTACTTATCAACGTACGTTGGTAAAATTTATAACAATAACGTATCATATTTAAATACAAAACTTGGTTGTTTTTTATTTTTCACTACTCAACTTATTTTTAAGTAATTAATTTATTTTGTGGTTTGTAAAAAGATCTGAACGTTCCGTCGTCGTCGCGCTTCTCTTTCTTATGTATACAATCCGACAGTGACAGCAACAGCTCAACTCAATAGCAGTTGTCAGCGCCTTAAAAGCGCGCGCGTGCAATGCTCGAAATACCTACTTATCCATGGGGTTATAGGGCATCTAAAGAACATACTGGCGGGGTAAATGCATCGATTTTGTACCGAATTAGAAAAAATCCATACTAACTTTGATCCTCAATATCTGCTGAACCAGTAATTTCCCAGGTATGGTGCCGCAGTATAAAATGTTCGTACTGATTGGTACAACATGGGATTTCAGTTTCCGTTAAGGGGTTTTTACATCCTGTATGATGAAACTAATCAATTAACGGTCGCATAGTACCTACACTCAGACTCGAAACAACACTTTGATTGGATCCGACTTGGATCTCACAATGGGTTGTAGTTGTAGTTAACAGACAGAGGCAAGCGCGTTCGTAGAGAAAAATCCTTCCTTTTTCATCGTACCTACTATATTTATATTTATTAATATCGGTTACGTAGTCACAAAAGAATTTGTCTTGCGCAATCTGGATTATTTTGATTTATATATGTTATAAAGCATTTTACAAATTATTATTTTATTGCGAATAAACCTGCCGTGTGTGGCTTTATCAAACGCACGCTCTGACTTATGGGTGTTAACATAATCACCGTGCCTTACCGCTAAATAGGTGAAACAATTTGACCAATACATTGTTTAAACATACGTAGACTCACGCCTGTTTCCCGGAGGGGTAGGCAGAGACTACGGAACGCCATTTGCAACGATCCTGACAAACCTCTCTTGCTTCATTCACTCCCATCAAGTTTCTCATGCACGCTCTTCTGTTTAGGGTACTTCTGACCTGTCCTCTTTTTAGAATGTCTCCAATCTGGTCAGAGAACATCCGCCTAGGTCTTCCCCTTCCTCCTGTCCCATTCACACTTGCCTTAAATATCTTCTTTCTCAGTCTTTCGTCATCCATCCTCGCCATGCGCACAAACCATCTTAACATGCCTTTCTCGATGCTTGTCACTAGTTCACTACATCTTCTTTTACCCCACACCACTCTCGTATCACACAATTCTTTACTCTGTCGGTCAAAGACGGAGTGTCTTTGACCGACACATACTTCTCAGTGCCCTCATTTCTCAGTTTTAATTAGCGATACATCATATAGGAGGCTTTAGCAGTCCACTGCTGGGCATAGGCTCTCCGAATTTACTTATTTAAATTTGTCACAATAGTCAATGGAGTATTTGGATTTTGGTCTACTATGTAACACGCTGTCGGGTAGGTCGGTATATCTAGCCGAATTGTCGGGCACTTGCCAAAGCTAATTTTTGCACACTACTTGCAAAGAGCTCAGATATTTACATAGAGGCGCATTTCATATGGGCGCTCTGAAGACAAACTTTCTGTGACCCAAATTGACGCTTGGCGGCGTGGCAGTCGCGCTGTGACAGCTGTCTTTACGAGAGAAAGATAGAAGAACGTTCCTCCCGTATATCTTAACTACAAGAGCAAGAGAGACGGAGAACGACGCCACGCCAGCGCCGCCAACGGCGCCAACGGCGCCAACTACGCACTAAACTGGAGACAGTCCCCACTTGGAATCGGCGCACGAAATCCTTAAGAACTGCGCTTCTATGTAAATCTGTATTCATTGCTACTTGGTTTGTTTATTTTTCTTAGTCACGTGACTAAGGAATGGCAAAGAATCAAATGGGGCTGTAACTTTCTATCGCTTTCTTTCTACGCGGATAATGATACAAGAGTTGTAAACAGTGTGAACAGCCAGTATGTTCATCCATCTTCTTTCTTTGTCGGAATATGTGGTAGCGGAGCGTAATACACCGCCCAGTGAACTCCATCATGGCCTGACGATTCATGATCTCAGACGAAAACGGGGACTGACCGTTACCTCCAAAGCACAGAGCTGCGTTCTACTATGAATGCCACAACAACCCATCCAAATAGCGTCCTGCGCAAACGTTGCTTAAGTTTATAAATCTGCTAGAGGAAGCCAGCAGCTACGCCTGCATTTTCTTTTTAATTTACCCGTTTTGGCCGATCCCGTGAGAATTTCGGGAAATCCCTTCTTAGTGCACCCCTACGGTCCCCAAGGAACATACATGCCGAATTTCAGCTTCCTGCGCCCAATAGTTTCGGCTGTAGCGTGTCTGTCAGTCAGTCAATAACGCAAGGATTTTATATATTAAGATGACGAACGGCAATTCATTACTCGCTAAGACCGCTATTTTTAAATCTGTACAAACATTTTAGTATATCCAGCTAAATTTGAGGAGAATTTATTTATTAGAAGCACTTTTTGTCACAGTCAATTGAATCGTTCTTGGGCTTTCGACAAAAAACACTGAAACCATCCACCGTGTCGTTAACACTACCTATTTATTAATTGGCTTTTGAACAATAGTTTCTTCCTTGCTTTTATGAGCTTAAATTTTATTGTACCTAATGATTTTTATCTGATTTACCAAGTACTTAAAAATAATATTATTTTATTTATATTTATCTTGTCGAACACAGATTTAACACTGAACCGAATGTTGTAAGTTAAATCTACACAGGAGAGTGCATTTTTTTTATAGAATCACTCCTGTAACCCCGAAGGGGTAGGCAGAGGTGTAATATTACACCCACATTTCGCCATGAATTGTTAGGTCCCACGTAATAGGGGGCGAGCCTATTGCCGTTACCGGGCACATCACCAGACTCCGTGCTGCTACTGAGAATTTGGAAAAAACCAGTAACATTTACCCGGGAATCGAACCCGGGACCTCCAATCAGCAGTCGCATACGCCATCCACTGGACCACGGAGGCAATTTGTGTGGTCCACTAATGGTTGTTTCGTGTCTGAGCGTTCTTGTGTCAGTTGGTTGTAAAGGTCTACTCATAGGACATACTCCAAGGGCGCGCATTGTTTTTAAATAATCTACTAAGACCCGACTCGATCCTGACGATTGACACTTCCTTATTCCTTATACTTATCCCATTCAAATTCAAATTCAAACTCATTTATTCATATAGGTTACAAAAGCAACGCTTATGAACGTCAATTCTTCTTTTTTTACAACCAAGTTCGGGATCCGTTCCGTTATCCGTGAAAACTTTTAATTGGCCTTCTTTTTTTGTACTCAATTCTGGTACTTATATTAAAATGTAGCTGTAAGTTTTCCTAAAAATAAAATAAAATTCAAGGGCGTCGCCAGCCGTTTGCCAAGGCGGGGGGGAGGTTTGGCAAGATCGCCAACCGATGGCCATCAGGTTGATTTAAAAAATGAGAAAAGTATGGAGAAAAGAAAGAATTGTAGGGATTTTTTAATCTCTATGGAGGGGTACCTGCCCCGCTCTGCCCCTCCTTGGCGACGCCCTTGCTCCCATTCGTTTTCCCAACCCGAAAAGGCAACGCACTGGTGATCCCTCTGGTGTTTCTTGTGGCTAAGGGCGGCGGTAGCTTACCATGACGCGATCCTCGCTTGGCACCTATTACAAAAAAGAAACATTCTCAATTTTTCACAAAGATTATGTATTTCTATTTAAAATATATTATGTAATTTACAATGTACCGTGAGAAAGACTTAAAAGGGTTTACATTTATAAAAATACACGTAATAATTTCAAAGCATTAGCGTTGGCGAATATTTGATAATAAAACTAATCACGTTCCTAGAAGCAGTACAAAAAAGTAAGATACTAATCATTACATCAAAAAGGCAAAGAAACAAGAAGTTATGGCAAAAACTGAATGTATTTTTTGTATCACTGTTTCAATTCGTGTTCGTACTTAACATATTATTATTAGTGCTAAATTTATATTATGAGGCAGGCGATAGCCTAGTGGAGATACCAACAGACTGCCATGCAGAGGGTACCTATCGGGTGTGAATCCATGGCGCGCACCAATGACTTTTCGTAGTTATGTGCGTATTGAATTGTTAATTATCGCTTGTCCCGTGCCTCGGAGAGCACGTTAAGCCGTCGGTCCCGGTTGTCATTAAGATCTTTGACAGTCGTTACAGGGCGTCAGTACCTTCTTTATAAACTGACACTAGTGTAAACCATGGAATATCTCTATCCCTTCGGGTTGCGGAGGTCAGACAGGCAGTCGCTCCGTGGAAAGGCTAATATTCAGTCAAATCCGGTTAGACTAGTAAGCGGACTCTAGATTGAGACTGGGATAACGCTAAGAGGATGATGATGATGATATTACGAGGTGCTAACTGACCAAAGCTTTCATCACCATCGCAGTTCTCTCGCACCTTGGAGCCTATTATTAGCATAATATGTTAAGGATTATTAGTGTGACCAGATTTGAGAGAATATTAACTTTGCTTCAGAGTAACTGGCAACTGACCTCCGCAACCTAAAGGCACGAAACGCGCTAGTCTCAGGAACCACTGTTGTCGTGCTGCAACTTCAGTTAGAGCGCCAATCTGTCTAACCTGCTTCCCGTAACAACTGGTCCGATTTGCAAGGGCGTCCCTCGCCGCTCGCCTAGGGGGAGGAGGCGCATTTGATATGGAAAAATGAGAAAAGTCATCATTGTCTTGCCCTGGTCCCAATTTATTTGGGGTCGGCGCAGTATGTCCTTCGCTTCCATACTTCTCTGTCACCAGTCATCCGATAGTTTATCCCTTTCTCTTTCATATCCATCCTCACACAGTCCATCCATCTTTTCCTTGGCCGCCCTCTCCCTTTTCGTCCTTCTACGTGCATATTCATCACTTTCTTACCTACGTACCTACATCTCATCTCTTCGCATAACATGTCCATACCAGGCCAATCAACTCCCTTTTACCTTTTCATCAATGGGCGCCACTTTCATGAAAAATCGGGCAAGTGCGAGTCTGACTCGCGCACCGAGGGTTCCGTACGCATTTTACCTTATTTGAGGTTGAATTACGCTAGTCCTCTAAATCTGTATGAGCGCCAATACAACTTAGAGGACTATCTTAAATGGAGTCTACTATGTATGTATGGGGACACCCTTAAATTTTCAATTTTTTTTATATTTTGTAATTTTTCCTTTATTTGTGCTGTAAGACCCTGCTTTTGGCCAAATTTCGTGATTCTAGTTCAACGGGAACTACCATATAGGTTTTCGACCCAAAACCTATAGGGTACTTACGGTTGACCTAGAATCGTCAATTTTGGTCAAAACCAAGGTCTTACAGCACAAGTAAAGGAAAAATTCCGAAAATTAAAAAAAGTTGAAAATTAAGGTTAATTTTGGTACTTGCAAGTTTTCGCAAAAATCTAATTTTGACCATATCTTTTTATTGGGTTGACCCAGGACCCTGATTTTCATACACCTGATAGCAACCATATACCTCAGTATCTGGTATAAATTTCAATTTGCTAGGTCCACCCGTTCCTGAGAAAATCGGTGGTGACACACGGACAGACAGACAGACAGACGGACAAGAAAGTGATCTTATAAGGGTTCCTTTTTTACCTTGAGGTACGGAACCCTAAAAATGAGAAAAGTATGGAGAAAATAAATTTTAGGGTTTTTGAATCTCTAGGAGGGGGGAGGTAGCTGTCCCCCCTGCCTCCCCTTGGCGACGTCCATGCCGATTTGGATAATAATTTTTGTGTTGGATAGCCCATGTATCTATATCATAGGTGCAGAGCAGTAGGGCTAAATATCGCGGGTGTAGCCGCGAACTCATCTAGTCCTTAAAACCGGGTTGCGCGAGGCAAGCGATAATTTACATTTTATTACATACTACATAGACTCACGCCTGTTTCCCCGAAGGGGTAGGCAGAGGCATATTAAACGCCCACTTTTCGCCAGTGTTTTGATCCCACGTAATAGGTGGCGAGCCTATTGCCGCTTATCGGGATATTTTGTTTGCCGTCGCCTCGTCCGTTGATCGGCAGGTACACCACTGGCAGGTGAGGTGGGCTTGGGACCCTAAGTTCTTGGTGGGAAACCTATGCACCCTTACTTTTTATTACGCATTCGCTATTCCTTTAGATTGTGGAGAGACCGCAGTCTTGTGCGAAACTCTTGGATGCAACCGGAATAACGCTAGGAGGATGATGACCCTCTGTCATCATCCTCTTAGCGTTATCCCAGTCTCAATCTGGGGTCCGCTTTCTAGTCTAACCGGATTTGGCGCAATATTAGCTTTTCCACGGAGCGACTCCCTGTCTGACCTCCGCAACCCGAAGGGATAGCGATATTCCATGGTTAAGATAAGACTACCTAGTGTCAGTTTATTTTAGAGCTACTGACGCCGTATAACGACTGACAAAGATCTTCATGACAGCCGGGACGTGCTCTCCGAGGCACGAGACAAGCGATAATTAACAATTCAATACGCACATAACTCAGAAAAGTCTCTCTCTTTGTGGATTCGAACCCAATACCCTCTGCATGGCAGTCCGTTGGTATCTCCACTAGGCTATCGCTGCCTTACACGATGAGGACGCTCTGTGAGCAAACAATAATGCTATTTTCGTACAGCTTCAAGTACTTCCCCTCTCAGTTAAACAATCAAACATTACGAGCGCCGGCATTTTCTCACACAATCTCAATTATTAGAACTTCATTCACAGTGCGATTATGGTATGCATATTGTGGCAAATGCGGCGTTAATGAGCCAAGCCTAATTAAAATGTTTGTCCATTGTATTATCATACACACATACAAGTTCACACGTATTCAGAGCCTTGCTAGAATCCTCCATCTTGCTAGAAACCTCACGATATTTTCCTTAGCCATTAAATTGATTAATAAACTAATTATTATTACGTATGATAGTCGGTGTTCCGAGTTGCAACCTTGCTTGTCTGTTCAGGTGCAGTTAGGGTTGTCTAAAATATAAAACAATAAACAGCCTTATATTTCTTGCCATGTTAGTTACACAGCAAGGAAATCTTATTATGTGTTAGTTTTTCTTTCTTTCCCTTAGTATTACCAACAATTATTACAATACTCCTCCAATGATTAGCCAGTCAAAAAATAATTTATGTAAATTGTTAAATAATAACAAGTTTCTAAATTGTTTATTAAGTTGCCAAAGATCTAAAGAAAGGGGAATTATAAAACGAGCGACAGAAAAAAACTGAGCGACTGATGATGAGATACTGTTTTAATAACTTGAGCGGCATGAATTTGAGTAAGCGAAAAATTAACTAAACTAACGACGAATATTGATACAACGAGCGCTCGAGTGTACTAAAAGCGGGTTGTGATTAATCAATTTCAGAAATTAAAATTCTAACCGTGCGACCAAATTACTAGGTGAGCGACTAAATTACTAGGTGAGCGATTAAATTACTAGGTGAGCGACTAAATTACTAGGTGAGCGACTAAATTACTAGGTGAGCGACTAAATTACTAGGTGAGCGACTAAATTACTAGGTGAGCGACTAAATTACTAGGTGAGGGCCTAATTTACTAGGTGAGCGACTAAATTACTAGGTGAGCGACTAAATTACTAGGTGAGCGACTAAATTACTAGGTGAGCGACTAAATTACTAGGTGAGCGACTAAATTACTAGGTGAGCGACTAAATTACTAGGTGAGCGACTAAATTACTAGGTGAGCGACTAAATTACTAGGTGAGCGACTAAATTACTAGGTGAGCGACTAAATTACTAGGTGAGCGACTAAATTACTAGGTGAGCGACTAAATTACTAGATGAGCGACTAGAAATACAGAAAAGGTGACTTCAATATTGCCGGCCTTCATTTCGAAAATCACGATCTATTTTTTGATGAAAATAATCTCGTTCACTCGGGAATCTTAATAAATTATGTTAGGTTTTCTTGTGACCCTGTTCGCAGGGCTCCGTCAACTTGGCTTTAAAGACCGAAGCGTCGAACAATGTAGCTCATATACCTATAAAAAATCAATGTAGTTACTAAGTTTTGAAAGTGGCCCGGAATTTCTTTCTTGATTCTTCTCACGAGGCTCTACTTTCTGAACAGGCATTTCTTTTTTTCAATGCTCAATTATGTAAATATGCATTTAAAGTTACTTTTTTCGTTTTAATTTGTATGACTTTCTGATGTCCAAAAAATTTTAACATTTTTATGGAAATAAACATATTTGAGTTTGCGTTTTGAGTTTGAGCGTGTCATTTAGTATTTTTCAATGTGTTTTCTGTTACGAAACACTTCACTTAAGATAAAATACCACTCAGTATAATCATTTGCCAAATATTGAAAAAAATGCAGGACGTAGGTAACGTTGGCACTCAAACAAATATTAGGTCGCTCAAATATTATGAAACTTCTCATTTTGTATTTTCAGCAACTCAAATTAATGTTTGTAAGTTGCTGTTTTGTTGATTTCTCATCACTCGCAGTCCGTCGCTCACTTAGTAATTCTAGAACCCAAATTCATTAATTTTGTCACTCAAAACTTTAATTTACAGTCACTCGTTTAAATACTACCCCTAAAGAAATGGGGGCGCGACTAGTCAAACGTGGTACGAATCAGAAAAGAATGGCGCAACTTAAAGACTCAGGTCGCTAAGCCAGATAAGTTAGTAAATTTTGTCCGTAATCACGTCTTATGTACCAATGCGCAGAGTTACCGTATCGAAGCAAAATAGAAAGGTTCTTCACCTTTTGCTTAAATATTTGAGCAATTGAGTAACATTACATAATGTTAGGTGTAGGTACGGCACGAAATAATTAACGTCAGATCCGACAGTATTGGCCAGAGTAGTACAATGGGCGAAATAATCCTATTGCGTCACAAGGCTTTTGTGACGCAATGAGAAGATGTTTATTTCCAGCACTGGACCGCAAACGACTGTAAGATGATGGCAAATTCAGAATATTTTGGCAAAATTACCAGATACTCTGTCTATTTGTATTTATGAGCTTCTCTCAATACTACGTAATGCGTTGATTTCGTATACCAATTGGGTGCGGTGGGTGCCAGTCAAAGTCATCAATAATGCTACTCAGTTTTTTTTTATAAATGTATATTTTATGATAAACAAAATAAAATAAATAATTTAAAGGCTCCCATACAATAAACAGATTTTTCCGTTTTTATCTAATAGATAACAAGTAAGGAACCCTTCGTGCTCGTGGCGTGATTCACACTTGGCCGGTTTTTTGAAATAATAGTAGCAACCCTACACTTACAATCATTTAAACTAAAAAGCTATTATTGTAGATGATAATATGTGGAACATCCGTGTCTAATCCGCAGCCTCACGCGTGTTCGCGCCCTTGACACGTCAAATCAAGGCAAAATCCTTTATTCATTTAGATCACAAAGTGACACGTATGAACGTCAAATTTAAAACATTATTACTGTATGCTTCTATATTTACATTTACTGCCACGTTAGCAAAGCAAGGGCGTAGAACCATGAGAAAGAATGGGCAATAAAACTCACGGTCATTCTTTTTAATCGCCAGGTTTTAATAATACATAACAATTAAACTTTTGTAAGGTGTTGCAACTGTTATACCTTCTATGTTACTTGTATACAATATTTACTGTACATAATACTCAAGCATAATCAAGTTAAATTTTGATGTTCATTTAGTTAGCCTCCTGAACATAGACATGGTGAAACAGGAGCATCCACTTACATTATGCACCTAACAATGCAGGCAATCCGCGCAAATGTTCAGAACCATGACGGAAATGATGAAGTTAAATATAAAATAAAATTTATACCAGCCCATAAGACCGCCATCGACCAGTCATCGCAAGTAGCACTCGTTCACGAGTATGACGCACGAGGTGATATGTGCTAAAAATTACCACTACATACTCTCTTGTTGTACAAGGAAGTTTAAGGCTACTTTGTTGTTTACAAAAGTGTATTTTTATGCATAGTATTAATGCACTTGCTTCTTTCCAATAGTGTATTTTTAGGAAAGTAATGAAATTACAGGAAAATAGCGATGACTCTAAGTTTATTTCGCTTGTCTTCTCAAGACGTCATTTAGCTAAGAAAAGCGGCATCATCTATAGTCTGTTCAAGATACGAAAATATAAAATGTAAACAAACTATAAAATGGTTCTTTTAATGTCGCCTTCGCAACAAAAGTAGATTTAAGCTAAATACTATATAAAAATAAGCCTGTCCCTTCAATTTATACCTAAATGGTACAGCATATTTATTATTTTTCCAGTATTGTTTATAATTAATAACGAATATTTTTTAAATGTAAGTATTAGTTATGCTAATATACTCTTTTACATGATAAAGAACCTAAAAAGCCAATGATTCTAAAATTTCAATGTATTTGTTATCCTGTTAACTTATGCATTACACCCAAAGTAACCATTTCGCGTGACAGAGGGCCATTTTTAATTAGGTCGGGTTATCCCGATCGGTTATCGTGCTAACTTATTAAGTTTGAAAATCATTGGTTTCTTTGTTTACCTTTTATTTTTTCGTATCTTGAACAGACAATAGTGAATAGAATAGAGTTTGACTTGTATAAGTATCGTAAGCAACCAAAGTGCAGAAATAAATGTCTTTATGCATAGTAGTAATTTAGGTGGAGATGTCGTGGTATTTGTCAAAATAGTTACGTACTTATATGTTGTCCACTTATGATCTACATGTTTGTGTATTGATAAGCAATTTTATTTATGTGAAATATGAAATAATTTATTTTTTATTTATAGACTCACGCCTGTATCCCCGAAGGGGTAGGCAGTAGTGTAATGACCCACATTTCGCCATGAATTTTTAGGTCCTACGTAATAGGGGGCGAGTCTATTGCCGTACGGGGCACATTACCAGACTCCGTGCTGCTAGTGAGCATTCCCTAACGGGAAAACCCAATAACACTGTGCCCGACCCGGGAATCGAACCCAAGACCTCCCAATCCCACGCGCACATTTATGCCGCGAGACCAACGAGAATATGAAATGAAAGCAAAAATAACAGGGACAGAACCTGTGTTTTCTCTCTCTGTTTTTTTGCTTTTATTTCTTCGACTCGGTAGTCTAACCAAGAATGTATGACTCGCAGTCACACGAAGTATTGTCTCGAATGAGGATCGAACCCCCAACACGATGCCATATTAGGCAGCGCGACAACCACTTAAACCACTACACCACACGGGCAATCAGTAAACAACTATTTAGATTTAAGCAGTAGTGACTGCACGTGACGTTGGCAAGAATACGCCGACTCGTTCATTTACATATAGATGCTAGTGACGAACAATCTAAGGGAAAGTGCCGAACTAATGCCGTATAAGCATTTACAAGGTCTTCGGAATTAGGACACAACACAAGCAACCGTTTTATTAAATACTAGATGATGCCCGCGGTTACACCCGCGTTATTTAAGGCTACCGCTCTCTGCTCCGCCCCTGTGGCTCATGGCGTGATGTTATATAGCCTGTAGCATTCCTCGATAATTGGGCTATCTAACACTGAAATCATTTTTCAAATCGGACCAGTAGTTCCTGAGATAAGTGCGTTCAAACAAACAAACTCTTCAGCTTTATATATTAGTATAAGATTTCGCCCAAATCTTTGCCCGCGTGGGACTATTATTTTACCCCTTTAGGACTGCCTCCGTGGTCCAGTGGATAGCGTATGCGACCTGCTGATCGGAGGTCCCGGGTTCGATTCCCGGGTCGGGCAAAAGTGTTACTGGGTTTTTCTACTCTCTTTTACTCAGTAGCAGCCCGAAGTCTGGTGATGTGCCCGTTTCAGCTTCTTGCGCTCCATAGTTTTGGCTGTGCGTTACCTGTCAGGCAGTGAGTAAGGCAAGAACATTATATATTGGAATTTACGGATTTAATCGCGTTATATTGGTTTCACTGAGTTATTACATCAAAACCCAATGTTCTAGAAACTACATTTTATAATGGGATATTTTTAATAGCGTATCAAAAATGTTATGTAACACACTAAAGTGAGTTACGCAAATCTATATATTAAAAGAATTTGTGTTTTATAATACGAGTCGGCCAGCCCGTTCTACCCAACCGATTCGAATGATTTTTTTTTTAAATGATAGCTCTCGCTGCATAGATTTGTCATCCAGCATTAGAAATTATCTAACTTGCACATTCATCAAGTTATATGCAAAAACAGTTTTCTCCAATACATTTTTTACGTTTTTGTAGTCAATGACTTTTTGCTTCTAACTCTCTGCTTCTTATTGAGGTAGGCGTTTCGTTATAGGCCTAAAAAACGCGCTGAAAAGAGCTCTTTCATTTGATGATATGCTCATTTAAATTGGGTAAGTTTGAAGGAAGATAGGTGTGGACATTGAACTTATTTTTCAATATTTTCCTATAAATTTCTTAAGATTCCATTGCATTCTCTCTACATGGACGGTTCTAAATTCAAAAATATTTTATGGCATCTAATAAGTTCCTTGCGGTAACTGCCAGGAAAAACCGTTATGCCTCCTTTCATACGGGTGTGAGTGTGGTGGTGTGTAAAATTATACCCGATGTTGGTAAAATTATCACTATAATGAATTATCGCTGATGGCAGGTAATATTCCCCGAATGTTACCAGGAATTTTCCCCCTTTTTTTGTATCGCGATGAAATCCAGTTACGGACTGTTCCTCAAAGGGACCCCTCCGCCAACTCTGTACCGAGTTTGGGGCAGGTGGAAGGGGGGTGTGTGGCTCGGCTCTCCCCCCTAGATATTCGGGGGGGCATACCCACTAAAACACTGCGGTGTTCCTGTATCGAATTTCATGACGGGGTCGCGGTAACGACGTCAGTATACCCGCGACCCGAGGAATTTTCCCCAAACTTAGTGAAATTTCCGCCTAATTTTGGGAAAATCAACCCTACAGACGGGTAAATTACGTTTTATGTTAGGAAAATTTTTGTGTTTTTAAATTACGGACTTTCTTCGGGCATCTTAATTTTTTTTCTCATCATCTCAGCCTTTAACAGTCCACTGCTGGACTAGGCCTCTCCTTTGAAAGGAGGAATTGGCCTACTATACCACGCTGGCCAAACGGGTTGGTATAGGGTTTGTATCAAGTTTTCCTTCTCTTACAGTGCTGTTCTATGCATAAAATGCTCCCTGTGTCGGCTCTTACGACACCCATGGGATGATATGGGGTGGTGACAATCCGTATTCTTAATCCGTCACCACACGGAAAATATTTTTTTTTATGTGGAACATATTACAGCTGTTCATAGTACTATTGTCATATAATTATATTACAAGTGGTAGTTATGGTAGAAATTGTAACTTTGGTAAGAATAGTAGTTTTGAGAGAAAAGGTACTTTGGACAGCACCGGCGGTTTTGGTAGAAATGGTAGTTTTATAAATATTGTATATGTGGTAGTGTTAGTACGAATAGTAGTTTTGGTACAAATAGTAGTTTTGATAGGAATAGTATTTTCGGTACGAATAGTAGTTTTGGTAGAACTGTCACTTACGATTGCTACCAAAGCTACCATTCCTACCAAAACTACAGTTTTACCAAAACTACCTACAGTTTTAGCAAAACTGCTATTTCTATGTAAGAGCTTTTTTATAATATTAAAATATGCTGTGGAGCAGCATGGATCCTCTAGTAAACTTTATTATTTCACTAAAATACTGACTTGCACACTAAAATACTATTTGTAAGTACACCAAATATGATGATCTTTTTACAAAATATCATTTGATATGAAAAGTTTCGTCCGCTCGGGAAACTTATCCACTCAGAAAACTTAATAGGTTATGTTAGGTTCTCTTGTGACCCTGCTCCCAAAAATAGGAGCCCTGCGAAGCAGGGCTCCGTCAACTTAGCTTAGTGGTGCAATTAGTATTTTTGGTGGAAAATGAGTATGTTTGACTAACAGTTAAATACAACCCTTTTATAATTAATTATTTCTAGCCGTCGCCGTCGTTTCGAACCCTTTCCAGGATTCATGGTATTCATTCAATATAACGCGATAAAATCCGTAAACTGTAGTTTAATTTCAATGTGTAACATTCGCGTAAACCAAAGAAGATATTAACATTATATATATTTAAAATATAAATATTTATGATATTAATTGATTGGCTTGTTGGTCTAATGTTTATTGACCCTGACTGGTAAGCTCGAGGTCGTAGGTTACTTTACCTGTATAGGTAACATATTTGTTTAAATACGTACATAGACTCACGCCTGTTTCCTGGAGGGGAAGGCAGGGACTACGAAACGCCATATGCAACGATCCTGACAAACCTCTTTTGCTTCATTTACTCCCTTCAAGTTTTGCATGCATCCTATTCTGTTTAGGGTACTTCTGATTCTGACCTGTCCTTTTTTTAGGATGTCTCCAAACTGGTCAGAGACCGTCCGCCTAGGTCTTCCTCTTCGTCCTGTCCCATTCACACTTGCCTTTTTGTCATTCTTTCATCATTCATCCTCTCCATGTGCCCAAACCATCTTAACATGCCTTTCTCGATGCTTGTCACTATATCTTCTTTTTACCCCACACCACTTTCTTATCACACTATTCTTTACTCTTTCGGTCAAAGATATACCACACATACTTCTCAGTGCTCTCATAAATTAAGTCATCTCATAAGTCTATATTACTTTATTTTATTTATAGACTTACGCCTGTGTCCCCGAAGGGGTAGGCAGAGGTGTAATATTACACCCACATTTCGCCAGGAATTTTTAGGTCCCACGTAATAGGGGGCGAGCCTATTGCCGTACCGGGCACATTACCAGACTCCGTGCTGCTACTGGGAATTTCCTAGCGGAAAAACCCAATATCACTTTGCCCGACCCAGGAATCGAACCCGAGACCTCTCAATCCCTCGCGCACATTTATGCCGCGAGACCAACGAGGCAGTCATATTACGTGTGTATTTTAAGAATATGGTCATAGTTATAAGCTGTAACTTCATGACAGCTGGGATGGCCTTATTAAGCTCTCCGAGGCACTGGGTAAGAGATTAAGCACTTCCTGATAAAAAAGGATAGTATAGAAAAGACAACATTATTTATTTATAGTTATAGGCTCACGTCTGTATCCCCGAAGGGGTAGACAGAGGTGTAATATTAACAAATGTAGACTGCAATATTTAAATAAAGTAATTATGTAGTAAGAACAGTAGGCATTGAACTAAAGGCGAGATCGCTATTATCATACGATGTTTAAAAAGCGAGATGTAAAGTATATTGTTAATAATTAAACAAATCGCTGATTGGCACGTGTGTTCATTAAATGTTATTATACTTATAATGCATTCAATGGCATGTCATTCAATTTGTATAATGGCTGGCAGTAACATTATATGGCGCGGTGTTTAAAATAATATCAGCTACTAATGAACGTCGTTATGGCACTACTGTTATGAATTATTGAATCGTAAATGCTTACCATTCGTCTTCGGAATAGACTGATAATTATCGCTTGCCTTGTGCCTAGGAGAACTTGTTGAGCTGGTCCCGGCTGTCATGAAGACAGTCTTCCTATGACCACGGCTGGTGTAACCCACGCCGAAGTGTTGGTGATAGATATTTCACCTTTATACCTATTCAAACTAGAGGATGCCCGCGGTTACACCCGCGTTATTTAGGCTACTACTCCGCTCCCGTCGCTCATAACGTGATGTTATATAGCCTATAGCCTTCCTCGATAAATGGGCTATCTAACACTGAAATAATTTTTCAAATCGGCCCAGTAGTTCCTGAGATTAGCGCGTTCAATCAAACAAACAAACCAACTCTTCAGCTTTATACATACATACATACATAGACTCACTCCTGTTTCCCCGAAGGGGTAGGCAGAGACATATTAAACGCCCACTTTCGCCAGTGTTTTGATCCCACGTAATAGGTGGCGAGCCTATTGCCGCTTATTGGGATATTTTGTTTGCCAGAGCCTCGTCCGTTGATCGGCAGGTGCACCACTTGCAGGTCAGGTTGGCTTGGGACCCTAAGTTCTTGGTGGGAACCTTATATATATTAGTCATTAGGAAACTTTATATATTAGTATAAGATAATTACACGATATATACCCGGTACATAAATATAAGTATGTGCCATGAAGACCTTGCAGTTTTAATGGGGAGTCAGGATTCTTAAACATGTTGACACTGCTCTAAACAATGAAATGAGGCTAATACTTTCAGGTGGTTAAGGTCCGGCGGTAGTCGCTCTGCGGCAAAGCTAATATTCTGTCATGTCAGGTTAGATTATAAAGTGGACCGCAGGTTCCGAGAGAGAGGTTATCGGGATAACGCTAGGTTGATGAACTATAAGCACCATTGCTTTTTGACAATCACAGACAGACAATAGAGTAATACCTATAGATTAAATAATATTGATGGTTCCATATTATCCAAACAGCCTTGACAATTTAAGATTCAATTAAATGTAATTACCATACACGCAACAATACCTAGCGGGCGAATGCAGGGTCGGACTGATCATATAGGCGAGGTGGTTTGTCAGCCGGGCCCAGCCTGTGCAGGCCATCCCAGGGGCCTGGTTTGCTGAGGACTTGTAGGCCCGTGCAGGCTTTCCAGCTTTTGCGACCTGGGAGCCTTGAGTTTATAGAAACTCATCCAGGCCCTTCTGGCTTAAATCGACTTTGAGCGAAAGTATATCACAACCTTTTAAACATTAGGTTGCTTCCTAAACTTATCAAACTGATTTATGATAACCTATCTCCTAATTATCGACTGCCTCGTTGGTCTCGCGGCATAAATGTGCGCGTGGGATTGGGAGGTCTCGGGTTCGATTCCCGGGTCGGGCACAGTGTTATTGGGTTCTTCCGTTAGGAAATTCTCAGTAGCAGCTCGGAGTCTCGTAATGTGCCCGGTATGGCATTAGGCTCGCCCCCTATTACGTGGCAGCTAAAAATTCATGGCGAAATGTGGGTGTAATAATACACCTCTGCCTACCCCTTCGGGGATACAGGCATGAGTCTAAAACAATATCCAGACTCATTACAAAATCTGTGACAATGGTCTCAAGTTGTATATGCGTATGCATACATAATCTTAATGAATAATATTCTGACATTACTTAATGGACACGTCAAAGTCATTAAGTTCTAGGCAGATGAGTTTTAAACCGATCGCGATATGTAAAACGCGAATATTATTAACATTGTCCATTGAGCAATATTTATGCAGATCAGACGCACAAATTACATACATAGACTCACGCCTGTTTCCCCGAAGGGGTAGGCAGAGGCATATTAAACGCCCACTTTTCGCCAGTGTTTTGATCCCACGTAATAGGTGGCGAGCCTATTGCGCTTATCGGGATATTTAGTTAGCCTGTGCCTCGTCCGTTGATCGGCAGGTGCACCACTTGCAGGTGAGGTTGGCTTGGGACCCTTAGTTCTTGGTGGGAACCCTATGCACCCTATGCACAAATTATAGACTTTGTTTTATTTATATGAGTGTGTGGCCAACTCTGGTGTCGGGGTTCTCTGACTGCCAGAAGGCCTCCGATGTGCCCTAACAATTCTTATCCTGGGACAAGAACCGGGAACGAATGTTTTACGTGCGCTTTAAAGCACGGTAGCGCTGTGATGTAAAGGTGAACGCAATCTTATCCGAGCCTAAGACTAAGAACTCACGGAGCGATTTTCTCCCGCAACCGCCGCGGTGGTGGAACTGCGGTTTTATTTCTAAACTCACGAGACCGGTTATTTGCGCGGTTTTTCAGCCGCCGCGGCTGCGATCTTGCGATCGCCCGCAGACGTGGCGGGCGATGATCGCAAGACGGGCGGTTGCAAGACGTAAGTAATAAGTAGATCGATTTCAATATCCATTTTATAATGTTTGTTTAATTTTAAACATGCGCAAACATTTGTCACGATTTGACCGCGGCCCGCACGATTCCACTAGTTGCCCGCCGGTGCAGCGGGAACCGCAAACAACCGCGCACACCGCGGGCGAAAATCGCGTCGTGAGTTTTGCTTTAATTTTTAACATATATATCTGCATTCTACAGAAGCTGCGGGCCCGCAACCGCGGCGGTCGCGGGTGAAAATCGCTCCGTGAGTTCTTAGTTCTTAGCCGAAGTCGAACGAAACGAATTTTAGAACTCTGTATATGAAATCTCATGATACCTCGCACACTATCGATTCGGACGATTCGACGCGCTCGGATAAGTGTGCGTTCATCTTTAATGCCACACGCGGTCACCCATCCAAATGTTGACCTCTGCAAGCGTTGCTTAACTTTGCCGACCTATTGCGATCGGCAAACCAAGCCACGTCATGCGTTAATCAAATTTACGTATTGCGTAATAGTTATAGTGGTTAATGGAATAAAATCTGGTACTTTAGGTACTTCTAGCCTGTCCTGTTTTAAGGATGTCTCCAATCTGGTCAGAGAACGTCCGCCTAGGTCTTTCCTTTCGTCCTGTCACATTCACACTTGCCTTATACAGGGTTAGGGGTGGTTTTATTCATCATTATGGACAATCCGCGATAAAATCCGTAAACTGTAGTTTAATTTCAACATTATGGACAACTTTTGTTTTGGAACTTTTGCGAAATCGCGAAAAAAATATCAGCTGTTTCATACAAAGTTGAACTTTGACCTCGGCAAAATGTATGGAATAGCTGATATTTTTTTCGCGATTTCGCAAAAGTTCCAGAACAAAAGTGGTCCATAATGATGAATATAACCACCCCCTAAGGGGTTAACGGTGTTTTATAAATAACCCTGTATATCTGCTTGGTCAGTCTTTCGTCATCCATCCTCTGCACGTGCCTAAACCACCTTAGCATACCTTTCTCAATGCTTATCACTACATCTTCTTTTACCCCACAACACTCTTATTACACAATTCTTTACTCTGTCAGTCAGAGAGACACCACACATACTTCTCAGTGCTCTCATTTCTACAGCATTTATTCTTCTTTCATGACTCTTCTGCCATACCCAACTATCACTACCATACATAAGAGTAATATGAAAGTAATATGAGGTATAAACGCTTATGCAAGTTATTGAAAATTAATACGAGTTATACTTACTTCATTAATATTCATACTTAAATTCAAGTTTCAAAGAGCATTTCCTGTTTGCTAATTACAGGTAAGTATTATAATTGTATGAAAGGTAAATCTTGAGATAATTCACTCACGGTCATGTGATCCCAAACTACATGCTCGTAACCAGACAAATGATATCATACTTAAATACTCGTACTTACTAAACTCATGTGGCTTATGTTTAACTTACCACCAGATATCTTAATATATAAAATCATTGCGTTAGTTACTGACTGACAGACACGCTACAGCTAAAACTATTGGGCGCAGGAAGCTGAAATTTGGCATGTATGTTCCTTGGGGACCGTAGGGGTGCACTAAGAAGGGATTTCCTGAAATTCCCACGGGATCAGCCAAAACGGGTAAATTAAAAAAAAATGCAGACGTAGCTGCTGGCGTCCTCTAGTAGTAACATAATTATTATAACAGACAAAAACCAATTTTTGTTTTCTTGTTAGTTGTATGAAATACCAACACATAAATTGGATTTGGTTACACCACGTACTTTAATAAACTAAGTTGACGGAGCCCTGCTTGGCAGGGCTCTTATTTTTGGCTGCAGGATCACAAGAAAACCTAACATAACCTATTAAGTTTCCCGAGTGAACAAGATTATTTTCATAAATAAATAGACCGTGATTTTCTAAATGATCGTAACACGGAGGCAAAGTTAAGCAACGCTTCTATGAATTTCTCATTTCTTCTATTCTTCGGTGAACATTTGGATGGGTGACCGCGCGTAGGGCGCGTAAAGCTGTCGGTCCCGGTTCGTGTCTCAGGTCAAGAACTGTTAGGGCACTGCGGAGGCCTTCGGGCGATCAGAAAACTCCGACACCAGAGTTGGCCACACACTCATACAATTAAAACTAAGTCTATAATTTGTGCGGCTGATCTGCATAAATATTGCTCAATGGACAATGTTAATAATATTCGCGTTTTACATATCGCGATCTGTTTAAGTCATCGGCCTAGAACTGGATGACTTTGACGAGGCCATTAAGTAATGTTAGGATATTATTCATTCAGATTATGTATGCATACGCATATAAAACTTGAGACTACATACATACATAGACTCACGCCTGTTTCCCGGAGAGGTAGGCAGAGACTACGGAACGCCATTTGCAACGATCCTGACATATCTCTCTTGCTTCATTCACTCCCATCAGATACCTCATGCATGCTCTCTGTTCAGGGTGCTTCTAACCTGTCCTGTTTTTAGAATGTCTCCAATCTGGTCAGAGAACGTCCGCCTAGGTCTTCCCCTTCGCCCTGTCCCTTCCACACTTGCCTTATAAATCTGCTTGGTCAGTCTTTCGTCATCCATCCTCTCCACGTGCCCAAACCATCTTAGCATACCTTTCTCGATGCTTATCATTACATCTTCTTTTACCCCACAACACTCACTTGAGACTATTGTCACAGATTTTGTAATGGAGTCGGGATACATCTGGTTTTGGGAAACTTGGGTGAAATTAGGATGGATCTCGATGAAAAAACTGAACAAATAAAGGAGCCCTGCGTGCGTAGCAGGCTCGGTCAACTTAGCCCCGTAAACATCGCCTAAGTGCAAGATTTTCGTTTTATCAGTTTGGTAACTGTAGTACCGTTGTCCGTGTGGTGACGGTCTGACGGATTAAGAATACGGAATGTCACCACCCCATATCATCCCATGGGTGTCGTAAGAGCCGACAGAGGGAGCATATTATGCAGAGAACAGCACTGTAAGAGAAGGAAAACTTTATACAAACCCTATACCAATCCGTTTGGCCAGCCTTTCAAAGGAGAGGCCTAGTCCAGCAGTGGACTGCTAAAGTCTGATGATGAATGAATGAATGAACTGTAGTACATTCGTAAGTCTGTACGACTGATTTAGTCAATTGGCCAATCAGAACACGCGGGGCTCCCACCACAAACTCAACTCATAATAAACTTAGATTTCTTATAATATCACTATCGCTGACCTAGATTTATTATAATATCACTATTGCGGCTCAGAGAAATTACAATATTACTGAAAAGAGCCCGTAAAATTATACGAACCAGTCGTTATTGACTATAATCTGTGTACTTATAATTTCACTAGTGACATATCACGTTTTTTACTAAATCCCTGCGACATATATATCCCGCGAGATGACAGTAGACGTATACGCTGGACCACGGAGGCATTTCCTCACCTGGTGCGGCTAATTCGTGACTTTACTTAATAGTTATTAAAGCTCCTCGGTAGGTCCCTTATCAGATTCTAGATTAAAACTCTTAAAGGGCCTCTGTGCGTTAGACCTTTGTCTCCGTGTACGCCTGCCAAATGGCCGGTTATTCTTTTTACAACATAAGTTAGAAGAATAGCAGAGAAAGAGAAACAAATAATACTATTTTTCTATGTATAATATGTATGATTTTATACAAAAAAAGTATATAAATAAATAAGTATGTTCATCCATTGTCTAGTACCCATAGTACAAGCTTCTGCTTAGTTTGGGACTAGATGGTGCTGCGTGAATGTAGTAGAATTTTATTGTTATTATTATAATAATATTCTACCATCTATAAGTTAGCGATAGCCGAGTGGAGAGACCGACAGACTGCTGAATGATTTAATTATCGCTTGCTCATCAGTGAAGGAAAACATCGTGAGGAAACCTGCATGTCTGAGAGTTCTCCATAATGTTCTCGAAAGACATATGAAGTCTGCCAACCCGCACTTGGCCAGCGTGATGGACTAATGCCTTACCCTTCTGATAGAGAGAAGAGGCCCGTGCCCAGCAGTGGGACAGTATATATACAGGGCTGATGATGATTATAATAACATTCTCGGACAAATTACAAGCGGTTATGTGATCTGAAAATAAGCGGCGCTTGTATTTTGCCAACTAAAAGCTTGTTCAGGGTAATGGAACACAGTTTATCAGTGACTATTCAAACTACAACATTACTTTAGACCTAGTAACTATATGAGTCTAGCTCTATCAAGTTTAGGTTAGCAACTGCACGGATGGTTTAGAAGTTAAAGCTTCTCTTCATTTTGCACTGCACCGAGAGTTATGAGTTCGATTTTCACACGACACAACATTTCGTGAAATTCACAAATAGTTTTTCTGGATCTAGGCGTTGTTTGGGTTTATTGATTAAATTTTATTTATTTATTTTATTTATAGTCTCACGCCTGTATCCCCGAAGGGGTAGGCAGAGTGCAGAGGTGTAAATATTACACCCATATTACACCATGAACTTTTAGGTCCCACGTAATAGGGGGCGAGCCTATTGCCGTTACCGGGCACATCACCAGACTCCGAGCTGCTACTGAGTATTCGGGAAAACCCAGTAACACTTTTGCCCCACCCGGGAATCGAGCCCGGGACCTCCGATCAGCAGTCACATACGCTGTCCACTGGACCACGGAGGCAGTCATTGATCAAATGTTTGTAAGTAAAATGCCTCACGACATAGAATCGATTTCTTAAGCGAGATTTGTCTATAACAGAATTGAATATAAATAAACACAATTAAATGTAGATAAGCGATTGATTAGGTGACTAACCGCGGAATGTTTACGATATTACAAAACGTGAATGGTTCACCACAAACGTTAGGAAACAACCACAACCGCAGGCAAACACTTACACCGAGTAAAAACTTATTTATGACTAGAGGATGCACGCGGTTACACCCGCGTTATTCAAGGCTACTGCTCCGCTCCCGTCGCTCATAGCGTGATGGTATATAGCCTATAGCCTTCCTCGATAAATGGGTTATCTAATACTGAAAGAATTTTTCAAATCGGACCAGTAGTTCCTGAGATTAGCGCATTCAACCAAACAAACTCTTCAGCTTTATATATTAGTACTAGAGGATGCCCGCGGTTACACCCGCGTTATTTAAGGCAACTGCTCTGCTCCCGTCGCTCAATAGCGTGATGTTATATAGCATATAGCCTTCCTCGATAAATGGGCTATCTAATACTTCAAATCGGACCAGTAGTTCCTGGGTAAAATCGTGTACAGATACAAACATAATCCATAATGAGAAGTTGATTTTGTGTGATAAAGAAATTATTCACTCTTCTGGATAATTATATAGTAATTGGCAAGAAGGCCTTTAAATAAATACATTGGTTATACCCACTCCACCCAGAAAAGGAAGGGAGCTCTTATATGTATATCCTTAACCTTTTTCTTCAGAGGAGTTGGGTATTGTCAATCTTTTTCTATTGTAATACCTAATTTGGGTGGTGATTGTCCACCCAAACTATTACAAAAGAAAAAGATTGAAGGTGCGTCGTGGGTTTCTCTTTCTTTCCATTATTATACAATGGAGTTCCGCCAAGTAACACCAGGGGCCCAATTCTCTTATTTTTATATGACATTGATATTATACGGCCGTGTCGTTGACGGCATAGAATACAAGTGTCACCACCCCCTATCTTCCCGTGGCGTGGGTGTCGTAAGAGGCGACTAAGGGATAACACGATGCAAATACCATCTTTGCGTAGAGACGGAAAACTCGACATCAAACCCTATACGACTGCCTCGTTGGTCTCGCGGCATAAATGTGCGCGTGGGATCGGGAGGTCCCGGGTTCGATTCCTGGGTCGGGCAGTGTTATTGGGTTTTTCTGTCACGAAATTCTCAGTAGCAGCACGGAGTCTGGAAATCTGCCCGATACGGCAATAAGCTCGCCCCTTATTACGTGGGACTAAAGTATATCTGGCGAAAAGTGGGTGTAGAAATACACCTCTGCCTACCCCTTCGGGGATAAAAGGCGTGACGATATGTATGTATGTATGTATGATATTATATTTTGGATGGACTCAGAAGCCGTATTCTGATAACCTAATGTCATTAGCGTATAATTTGAAATAAACAGTTCGTCGTTGACACATATTTTGACACTTGTTTCAATTTACGATCTCGTTACAACTTCGTTCAATTATCAAAATAAATAATTTAGAAGAATACGTACGCTTTTTGTGACGTATACGTATGACACTGACATGATATCGAATCTATATTTATTTAGGAGAATTGGGTCCCTGATTCAATCAACTTTTACTAATGAACGTGTAGGATTGTAATACAGCCTCATCATGAACATTGTCGTGACCTACCTTAAGACTTGAAACGAAAACACATTCAGATCGTACCTACACGTTGAGTTTCATGAATCGATCGTACCTACCTACGTTATTGTTACGGCGAGTTACGGACGATAAGGCTGTTATACGAGCATTGTTGTGTCACAAAAGAGTACGGCTAGCCTGATAATAAGTGGTGTTACCTATGGGTTTATACAATGTCAGTCTTTATAAAGTACACATATCAAAACCAGGGAAATTAAACACAACTTCATCGACGGAAAAAAATTGACAAAAAAATAACAAAAAATTGTTCAATTCTTTTATGAATATTTTAAAATTTTAAGTTGCAGCTGCTGGGTAAGCACACCAGATTTTCATTAAATACCTTTTTATTCTTTTTTTATGGCGTTTATTTTTTTGGAAATTATTACTTGATAGGTACGGCCTATTATTAACAATCATTTCAAAATTCATTTCATTTTGATAGGACATTTAGTTTAAAAGTTACAACAATTTATTTAAATAGGTTTAGCAGCTGCAACTTAAAATTTAAAAATTAATATATATTTTTTTTGACAATTTTTCCGTCGATGAAATTGTGTGTAGTTTCCCTGGCTTTGATATGTGCACTTTATAAAGACTTAAACTGTATTTATCATAATCAGTCTTGTATCTAACCTGCCTCACTGCTGGTCACAGGTCTTTTCTCACTGTAAGGGCTATGCTCAATAAATGTGAGTTTGAAACTTCTCATCTCATTCGAAATCATTACGGAGAACCCTCAGCCACGCACTCCTCACGATGTTTTCCTTCACCTTTTAGCAGGCGATAATTAACAATTTAATACGCATTTAATTTTATAAAGTCAAAGCTTTGAACTCAAACTTTAGAGTTCAAACCGATTAGCTTTTAGTCTCTCCGGTAACCTGTTCAATGATTTTATTTGAATGAAGGGTTTTTCCGTTTGGTAGCCTTTAGAACTAAGCAGTAACTAACACATAAGTATTCTTAAGCATTTTATTCATTTCGTGAGAGAATGTGGCCAGCTCTGGTGTCGGTATTTATACTTTATAGATCTCTCCAAAGCCCGCCAACGTGGTCTAACAATTCATGTCCTGACCTGAGGCATTATGTTTAAAAAGACCTAAGTTGTACATGTCGCGAGAAAGTATTAAGAAAAATAAAGAACTTCTAAAAGCAACAGGCAATATTTTCAATAGATTATATTTGGTCGATTTATAGCGCTGTAATCTGATGTTTTATGGTACTAGAACGCGTTCGACTCGTTTTTATTTCACTTAATCGAAAGATTGTGAATTCTTTAATGTGTATTTCCAAAATGTATAGCTGCTTATAATTGGAATTATAAACGGATTTAATACCGAAATGGTATTAAATCTGTCTAGAATTCCAGTAATAATTGCCAGGAATGGTTAAGTATCGTAGATGCAGCTAATTTAGAAACTATCTTAATTGTAGGTACGTTTTTTGTGGTAAAGTCGTCGTCTTTTGGCTGTTTTTTTGTGTTGCCGCGTTGCACGTTAGTGAAGTCCTTGACCAGGGAGTTGATTTTTAGACCAATAAAGTAACTTATACATAACATAACTTCACGCCTTTTATCCCCGAAGGGGTAGGCAGAGATGTATTACACACCCACTTTTCGCCAGTTATGTTTGGGTCCCAATGTAATAGGGGGCGAGCCTATTGCCATCTACCGGGCACATGATTAAGCGGGCGATAATTAACGTACTTAATTAATACAGACATAACTTCGAAAAGTCAGAGGTATGTACCTGGGGATGGAACCCGAGACCATCGTCTCGGCAGTCCGTTACGTACACCACTGGGCTATCGCCGCTTAGTACCTACCTACTTCCTTGGCGATTCTTTTCAAGTGATACTCCTGCACTGGGAGTAAATACTAAATCGCGGCAGATTCTACAGGCATTAAAAAGAAGGGCATAGAACACCCAGGCGGAAACAACAATTTGTGGTCAACACAGAGTGTCCCATGTGGGGTCGAATTATCGAACATTGTGGAGCAGCGAGGCGTCCACTTGAACCACGGCCACAGAATAAAGAATAGTACTAACGTACCACGGCGTCATTCATGCTGTCAAACATTTGAAGACCTATAGCATGGAATTATAATTCAATGACCTATACTTAGTTAATTAATAATAATTGATTTAACTCAAATTGGTTGAACGCGCTAATCTCAGGATCTACTAGTCCGATTTGAAAAATTATTTCGGTGTTAGATAGGTCATTTATCGAGGAAGCGAACGCTATGAGCGACGTCAGCGGAGCAGTAGCCTAAAATAACGCGGGTGTAACCGCCGGCTTATCTAGTGTTGATGATAAAAATATCCATTATAATTTATTTCTCATTGTTAGAAACAAGATTGGTGACTAAAAGTAGTTTTAATGAAAAATATTAGTATATTTTCAGGTTTTTTATGAATAATTAAGCGTCAGACTAGACATGTGTTATAATAACTCAGACAAAAGGCCACCATCTCTGGCTAAGCCTTGTATTCCTTTTAGATTCTACTTTGTAACATATTAAAACGTGTTATACATACCTACATAGACTCACGCCTGTTTCCCCGAAGGGGTAGGCAGAGGCATATTAAACGCCCACTTTTCGCCAGTGTATTGATCCCACGTAATAAGTGGCGAGCCTATTGCCGCTTATCGGGATATTTTGTTTGCCAGAGCTTCGTCCGTTGATCGGCAGGTGCACCACTTGCAGGTGAGGTTGGCTTGGGACTCTAAGTTCTTGGTGGGAACCCTATGCACCCAGTCACCCACCCACGTATTATCTGTACCTATATATAAAATCCTTACGTTACTGACTGACTGACAGACACGCTACAGCCGAAACTACTCGGCGCAAAAAGCTGAAACTTGGCATGTATGTTCTTTAGGGTCCAAAGGGGTGCACTAAGGAGGGATTTCCCGAAATACCAACGGGATCGGGCAAAGCGGGTAAATTAAAAAATATCGCGGGCGTAGCCGTGGGCACCCTTGACATATAAAATGTAACAGGAAGTCCTCAGACAGTCACTGACCGTAAATGCTAACCACACTAGTAATGTATCTTTAATGTCAGGATATTTAAAACTGACATACAATCTATAAATAACAAAATTTCTAGAAACATCTATTTTATAACACAAAGTATAGTCAAAGAGCTCAGATATTTACATAGAGGCGCATTTCCTATGGGCGCTCTGAAGACAAACTTTCTGTGACACAAATTGCCGCTTGGCGGCGTGGCAGTCGCGCTGTGACAGCTGTCTCTACGAGAGCAAGAGAGACGGAGAACGACTCCAGCGCTGCCAACGGCGTTAACTACGAACTAAACTGGAGACAGTCTCCACTTGGAATCGGCACATGAAATCCTTAAGAACTGCGCTTCTATGTAAATCTGTATTCATTGGTATAGTCCCGTATAATATCAAACCCATAACATTTGCCGCAATGCTAAACAGAAAGTCAGATACTTCAACCATTACGCCGCTTGACACTGCGCCGAGTGTTGTGGGTTTGATTCCCACACGTGACACGAGACAATATTTTGTGTGATCCATAAATTGTTGTTTCGGGTCTGAGTGTAGTTTCTTTACACGGAATTCATACCTAGTGCGGGAGCAGTCTTTAAAAACAATAAAAAAATGTTAAGCACCATTAAACTCACACTTTATGTTTTTTTTATATAGCCCTATATAACAAGCGTGATTGTTGTATCTCCGAAGGGGTAGGCAGAGGTGTAATATTCCCCACATTTCGCCATGAATTTTTAGGTCCCACGTAATAGGGGGCGAGCCTATTGCCGTTACCGGGCACATCACCAGACTCCGTGCTAGTAGTATTATATATCGATGGCTGCTACTGAGAATTTCCTAACGGAAAAACCCAATAACACTTTGCCCGACCCGGGAATCGAACCCGATCCCACGTGCAAATTTATGCCGCGAGACCAACAAGGGACTTTACGAATCCAAACTGCTATTATCAGACATAGAATTGTTGTAACCTTTCACAATTTCAATTATTATCACACATAACCTCGCATATGCCAGCTTGCATATACATATGTACATACATATTGGTAAAAAGCAGGCCTTGAGGCAAGTTGAGAAATAGATGAGCGTCAAATATAGACATTTTAGCAGATTTTTTATAAAATATATGCAGTATGTTGTAAATTTTATTTGAAATTAAAACAATCAGATTGAGCAATCGTCGAATTAAAAATGTTGTGCATTTGAAAACGTTCATCAGAATATGTTATGTTTTAGTCAGAAAATCTAAGAAATCCAGTAAGATTTATACAAAGAAATATGAACCGTGGAAATGTATCACTGTTACTGTAGCGAACTATACAACCATGCTTTGTAAGGCACGTTAAGCCATCGATCCTGGATCTTAACTCACGTACAAAAATAGACATGTGAAGTCTTCGGGCGGTCTAATAACTTCTACACCAGGGTTGGCCTCACCACAATGAATACAAATTTACATAGAAGCGCAGTTCTTAAGGATTTCGTGTGCCGATTCCAAGTGGGGATTGTCTCCAGTTTAGTTCATAGTTGGCGGCGCTGGCGTCGTTCTCCGTCTCTCTTGCTCTCGTAGTTAAGATACACAGGAGGAACGTTCGTCTCTCTTGCTCTCGTAGAGACAGCTGTCACAGCGTGACTGCCACGCCGCCAAGCGGCAATTTGGGTCACAGAAAGTTTGTCGGAATAGGAAATGCGCCTCTATGTAAATATCTGAGCTCTTTGGCCTCAACACTCACACGGAAAAGAAAGACATAACTTCATAACTTCACGCCTTTTACCCCCGAAGGGGTAGGCAGAGGTGTATTACACACCCACACTTCGCCAGTTATGTTTCGGTCCCAATGTAATAGGGGGCGAGCCTATTGCCATCTACCGGGCACATCATTAAGCGAGCGATAATTAATTTATAATCCTTGGAAAAGAAAGAGTCTAAAGAAATATCTGATCTAGCCAAGGCAAAACTTTAAAAATTGCAACTTGTGTTTCCTAACATAATTAGGCATTCTGTGACAAGTTTGACGGGGCCGCGCAAAGTTGAGATCATATTTCACTTTCTAGGTTCTTAAAACTTAGCCGTTTCAATCTTACAAAAAAAAAGGTTTTGTAATAAGACCTTAGTATCATTTTGTATCGACTTATTAGTTATTTTAAGGTTTAATTAGTCGTTGATAGGATTTGCCGATAAGAGCACGTTCCCACTATGTCGCATGGTGTGACGATTAATTTATCGTTGGACGAATGTCGTCTCCAGCTGTTCACATTATCGAATCTGTCATCTCTGTTAAAGAAAAGTAGAGGTCGACAGTTCTTTTTTTCTTCTATAGATTCACGCCTGTGTCGCCGAAGGGGTAGGCAGAGGTGTAAGATTACACCCACATTTCGCCATGAATTTTTAGGTCCCACGTAATAGGGGGCGAGCCTATTGCCGTTACCGGGCACATCACCAGACTCCGTGCTACTACTGAGAATTCGGAAAAACCTAGTAACACTTTTGCCCGACCTGGGAATCGACCCTGGGACCTCCGATCAGCAGTCGCTAACGCTATCCACTGGACCACGGAGGCAGTCTCGACAGTTGTTTATACACCTAATATTATAATAACATGCTACCAGCACCATTTAGTCCCAAACTAAGCAGAACTTGTATGATGCGTACTAAACAATGGATAAACATACATATATACTTTTTTCGTAAATACATTAAACAGAAAAACCAGCGAAAGGACCTGGTCAAGTACCTGG
The DNA here is from genome assembly GCA_944739405.2 of Euclidia mi. Lineage (NCBI taxonomy): Eukaryota > Metazoa > Arthropoda > Insecta > Lepidoptera > Erebidae > Euclidia > Euclidia mi. The sequence goes on along the minus strand of OX123195.2, from coordinate 72,267,301 downwards.
GATCAGTACTGCACGCGTCTGGTGACATCGATTGCGACGTCAAGGCACGCATTTCGGCAGCCTGGGCCAAATGGTGTGAGGTGAGCGGTGTCATTTGTGACCCCAAAATGCCGGTTAAGCTCAAAGGACAGGTCTATAAATCCATCATTAGACCCGTCCTGTTATATGGCAGTGAGACGTGGCCTATGCTTGAGCGACACAAGCAGAGTCTGCGTGTCACGGAGATGAACATGCTGCGCTGGATGTGTGGTGTCACGCGGAAGGACCGCATTAGGAACTCCCGCATCCGGGGTAGCCTTCATGTCCGTGACATTGCTGACAAACTGCAAGAGTGTCGTCTACGCTGGTATGGCCACGTCTTACGTCAACCGGCATCTTACGGGGGTAACAAATGTCTTGCCATGCTACCTCCACCGGGCCCCGGTAAACGGGGAAGGCCAAAAAAATGCTGGCTTGACGTCGTAAGGGATGATATGCGTGCCAACCAACTAACCACCAGGGATGCTGAAGACCGTGCGAAGTTGAGGAGACATAGCCGGAAAGCGGACCCCAGGCTCCAAGGCGTGGGTTTTGGAGCGCAACCGGGACAGCGCTAGGATGATGATGATGATGATGACATTAAACAGAAAAACCCAGACCAAGACAGGCATCCATATTCACGCACACAAATGTTTGACTTGAGCGGGAATCGAATCCGCGCTCTTCAGCGTGGCTGTCGTTTACACTCCCGCTGCGCCACCGGGCCGTCGTATACGCGAACAATACACAAGGCACGACGCTTCAAACGACACGACAACCTGACGTCGACATAGTGGAAACGCGCCATAACATATACATTAAAGTACTTAATACTTAGTTTCATAACACCATTGATGGAGGCCTAACATTTATAAATATAACTTAAACTTAGTTATATTATTATCATAATATAAGCTTTGTTTATAAACTGAACGCCAGCACGAATTGTCCATTAGCAATGAGGAGAGTGAAAACTGAACGGTTTTGAGATGATTGGCTCTGTATTTGGCCCCTAACGAGTAGTACATTTTTTTTACGATTTCAGTGGCAGTATGGACAAATACATGAAAACATAGCGTCATAGACAGAGTTCATACATATCTAGAAGCTGAGCGTCATTCAGCATTACAAAACAATGCCTCGCAAACAGATAAAGAGACGTTTTCTGCCGAGAAGACGCCAGCAGCTACGCCTGCATTATTTTTAAATTTACCGATTTTGGCCGATCCCGTGGGAATTTCGGGAAATCCCTTCTTAGTGCACCCCTACGGCCCCCAAGGAACATACATGCCAAATTTCAGCTTCCTGCGTCCAATAGTTTCGGCTGTAGCGTGTCTGTCAGTCAGTCAGTAACGCAAGGATTTTATATATTAAGATAAATTCCTATATTTGCTCCTCCTTGGTCCAGTGGATAGCGTTAGCGACTGCTGATCGGAGGTCCCTGGTTCGATTCCCGGGTCGGGCAAAAGTGTTACTGGGTTTTTCCGAATATTTTGTAGCAGCCCGGAGTCTGGTGATGTGTCCGGTAACGGCAATAGGCTCGCCCCCTATTACGTGGGACCTAAAAAATCATGGCGAAATGTGGGTGTAATATTTAAACCTCTGCCTACCCCTACGGGGATACAGGCGTGAGACTATAAATAAAATAAATAAATATGGTTTAGGTGGCGGGAATGGTGTTTGCACGCGTCTGCATGCTTTTCCTACTTTTACTCAGCTTTTTCCAAAAAATCCTATAGATACATAGGTAATAACTAGGTATAGAGGTTATAGGGTTCCCACCAAGAACTTAGGGTCCCAAGCCAACCTCACCTGCAAGTGGTGCACCTGCCGATCAACGGACGAGGCGACGGCAAACAAAATATCCCGATAAGCGGCAATAGGCTCGCCACCTATTACGTGGGATCTAAACACTGGCGAAAAGTGGGCGTTTAATATGCCTCTGCCTACCCCATCGGGGAGGTAGGCATGAGTCTATGTATGTATGTATGTAGAAATACTTGAGTGTCGGAGGCCCTTTCCCCTTTTATCCCTCATCCCGCTCGTTCTCCCATTGTATAACTTCCAACGCACCTGTCACTTCTCTGGGTGTCGCTTGTGTCCATGGACGGCGGTATTCGCTTAGGTACCATCGGACGATCCGACTACTCGTTTACCGCTAATTACAAGAAAAAAATTTTTTTATAGACTCACGCCTGTATCCCCGAAGGGGTAGGCAGAGGCGTAATAGGTATTACACCCACATTTCGCCATGAATTTTTAGGTCCCACGTAATAGGGGGCGAGCCTATTGCCGTTACCGGGCACATCACCAGACTTCGTGCTGTTACTGAGAATTCGGCAAAACCCAGTAACACTTTTGCCTGACGCGGAAATCGAACTCAGGACCTCCGATCAGCAGTCGCATACACTATCCACTGGACCACGGAAGCAGTCAAAAAATATATTTTTATTAAGAAAAATATATTTTAAGTAATATCGCTTGGCCTATAAACTCGGACATCATCGTCGGCCACTCTGGTGTAGGAGTCTATAGTGAAGAATGAGAGAATATAAAATGTCGGCATTTCACTGCCATTTCATTCCGTTACGTAGATGTCGGGTGTACTCAGTGCTCATAGCCGGGTACAATGTACAATGTCTTACCTGCGTATATGAGAGACAATCGTGTTACAAGTGCGCGCTGTCAACAGTGTCTGTTTTCACAATAACCCTGAAGGCACAATTGTGACAAACACTTATGTTACTACAACATACTCGGCCGATGTAAAAATAAACCATCTTCGCGAAATCCTTCGTATTGTAACAATATGCAAGCTTTTATCAATTTTACAGCCAGAAGAGACTTGCTGATTTTGGCATGAATATACAGGGTGTCACAAGACTTTGAGTCCCTCCCCCCTGGGGGGAGGAAAGGGACTGTCAGACTCTTACTGACTAAAAACCAACCCGTGCTCCTCATGTACCCATGTGTCGGAGGGTAGGGTTTCACCGAAGCATTCCTCGCTACCCCTCGACGGGGGGGTGTCACAAGACCTATCACCAAGCCGAAGGCTACTAGTTGTGGACATCATGCCAAGTCATACTAACCAAAAATAATACCTGGGAAACGACTTTTTTTAAGTTTTCACATTTTTTAAACCGCAATCAAAAGCGCGCGCCTGCAATGCTCGAAATACCTACTTATCCATGGGGTTATGGGGCATCTAAAGAACATATTGGCGGGGTAAATGAGTAACTTTGAGCAATATCTCCTGAACCAGTAATTTCCCAGGTATGGTGCCGAAATAAAAAATGTTCGTAGTGATTGGTACAACCACAGATATGGGAAGTAGTATCAGATGGAACGCGCGGTACAGTTGCGTGCGGCCACTAAAGCAAATACAAAATTGAAAAGCGAATACAAACTCGTCTCAGTGCGCTACGAAGCATCGTACAGTTCACGCGTCACGATCACTTCAACTTTTAAATTCTCAAAATGCCGTCTTGTGTTCTTAAACACTGTAAAAGTTGTTCCTAAAAACAAAAACAGGAAAATGGAATATCTTTTCACAGGTAACTATTGATCATTTGACTGTTTCCTAATTTAATTTCGATAAAATTCGTATTTGTGCAAGAAATATGTAAGTGTTGCCAGTTTTTGTCGACGCCGTTCTGCCTGAATTAGGGAAAATGCACTTGTCAATTGATTATATGATAATGATTGTCATGTTAATGAAAAATACATTACCGTATTATAAAAGTATATTGTAGATATATCTTCTTTCTCATAAATATAGTAATAGAATTTCAATTTCCATTAGTATATACCTTACATAATATTGTTTTGAGTTCGATCCCCAAATGATCCAAATATTCGTGTACACCCTGCTACTCGTCAAGCTTATACACTTTGTCCTTTGCACCGTTCTTATGGCGTAAAGAATAAGTATCAAAATCGTACAGCAGCTGTTTAGCTTGACTTGGCGCCGTGTGTACATACATACTTATGGCGCAGGGAATAAGTATCAAAATCGTACAGCAACTGTTTAGCTTGACTTGGTGCCGTGTGTACGTACATACTTATGGCGTAGGGAATAAGTATCAAAATCGTACAGCAACTGTTTAGCTTGACTTGGCGCCGTGTGTACATACATACTTATGGCGTAGGGAATAAGTATCAAAATCGTACAGCAACTGTTTAGCTTGACTTGGTGCCGTGTGTACATACATACTATTTATTTCTCAACTAATCGACGCCAGCGGCTTCGCACGCACATATTTTCGTATTTCTCGTTTTGCCCGATCCCGTGGGAATTTCGAGAAATCCCGTCTTGGTGCACCCCTACGGTTCCCAAGAAACATACTTGCTAAATTTCAGCTTCATGCGCCGAGTAGTTTCGGCTGTAGCTTGTCTGTCAGTCAGTCAGTAACGCAAGGATTTTATATATACAGATTTACGAAGTAGTTAAAACTTAACTCGGTACCTACATTTAAGAAATGTATTTATAAAAGCATTAATTAAATCCATGGTAAATTCTTCAAAACCGCAAATGAATATAAGAATATTACATAACTATATGCAAAATACTGGGAGATTATTCATAATCTGGCAACTTTTCACACACATAGACGCGCGTGTCCGTACAGTGCCAGTCGCCAAAGGTCACGCACACATAGCTGTCAACGTGCCACACTTAGTTGGACGAATGCGCTCTATCTGATACTACTTCTCATATCTGTGGGTACAACATGAGATTTCAGTTTTCGTTAAGGGTCTTTTTACACTCTGTATAGAAGTACCCTATTACAGAATGTCGGCGAAAAGTAACAGTATCTATACTGTTGCGTTTAATTCGGTGAATAAAGTGCCGGAGCCCCCTCCCTCTTTACTTCTCTATTATCCTTCTCTTCCTCTTATTCCTTTGCTCATCCTCAGGATAGGCAGCGTGGTTGTTTTCACATACAGCCAAGTGTTTATGAGCCGGGGTTACCTGTTAAGTTACCATCAGGTGGCCCACTGGCTTGTTTGTTTATTGTCGGCAATTAACTTTATTTTCTGCGTCTCAACGAAAACCTTGACAATGTAGTCCTCTCTCATCTGTATCCAATTACACCAGAAGAGCCATTTTATAGATTACTCCGGCAAACAGAAAGGCAGACAGACAAAGAGCTAGCCAGACACATATTCAAAAATAAAAATGTTTCTGTCTTAGTATCAAGTAAATACCTATAAGTACTTTGAGCAACAGAGTTTCTTTAATTTTTTTATTATAGTATAGGTGGCAAACGAGCAGACGGATGGCCTGATGGCTGGACAAGCAACACCACAAGAGTCAAGTGCGTTGCCGCCCCTTGGGGTTGGGAAAAGGGATAGGATAAGGAGTGGGATGAGGGAGAAGGATTATGGGATAGGGCCTCCGACACTCTCATTCACCGAACGAAACGCAACAGTTTAGGTACTGTTACTTTACGTCGATTTTCTGTTAGAGGGTAGTACTTCCCCGGTCGAGCCGGCCCATTCATGCTGAAATCAGCAAGGCTCTACTACCGTGAGTTACTTACATTTCAAAGAAAGACACTTTAGCTTTACATTTGACACATTTAAGATTAAGTTACTGCAAAGATTTTTTGACAATTAAGACTCTTTTCATAAAGGAATGCATGAAGTTTAAAATACCTATTTATTTTTATGTGTATTCGTCAGGAAGTACAATGTTTATGAATTACTGTAACACTTAATTATGCACATAGCGTAAATATTTTAACTGTTACCTACTTATATCTGTATAAATTGTGATGATCCGGTATTTCGCTGTTGGTTCTTACCTAATATGCTAATACTTTGTGAATAAGTCGTGTCAACAAACTCATGATGACACACGTTGTTAAATGCAATGTTTGTTTTAAAACACGTGAATTGATTTACTGAGGTAAAGTTCACTTGATGGCATTACAAAAATCCCCTGTATTGTGCCAAATAATTATGTATTCATTTTTTGGCTTTAAGTTTGTAATTTATTAAGTGGAGTGCCCTTTAAAATTTGCATAGGTAATTTTATGTATTTTCATTGGTTAGAAGTAGATAGGTGCATCTAATTATTATATATTGAGAGCCTTACTGATTTCAGCATGAATGGGTCGGCTCAGCCAGGGAAGTACTACTATTTAGTAATCTGTGGTACTACCCTCTCACAGAAAATCGACGTAAAGTAACAGTACCTAAACTGCTGCGTTTCGTTCGGTGAGTGAGAATGCCGGAGGCCCTATCCCCTATTCCTTCTCCCTCATCCCACTCCTCATCCTATACCTTTTCCCAACCCCAAGGGCCGGCAACGCACTTGTGAGTCCTGTGGTGTTGCTTGTGTCCATGGGCGGCGGTAATTGCTTACCGTCAGGCGATCCGTCTGCTCATTTGCCGCCTATTACTATAAAAACAAAATACAGCCATCACCTTTATGCAGAATCATGCAGAATGGTCTCGCTCGAGTTTCCTAAAGCACGCAACATTGAATTTTCACGACTTTTAATTATTCTCGTATTCAAATTTAAATTATCGCTTGCTAAACGTTGAATGAAAACTTCGCCAGGAACGTTACAAGTCTGAGGGTTCTCCATAATGTTCTATGAAGGTATGCTAAACTCCGCTAACCCACACCTGGTCAGCGTGGTGGACTATGGTCTAACCCTTCTCACAGTGTGTTGAGGACTGTTCCCAGTATTGTGACAGTTCATACACAGAACTGTTATTATTCAATTTATCTAATTTACTTATCACCATTGGCGATTAAAAAGTGTGACATAAGGTTTTCCAGGTTCCTCTCATTGCCTTACTTTATATCCAAACCTAAGGGGTTCTTTTTCATTCCTCACACACACTAGATGTGTTGCTTACAGCTTGCAGGAAATCATATCTCTATCGCTGATACGATTTAGGCAATAAATAAAGAAGCTTCTTTAACGCATTAACAACGACTTGAGATAAACAGTTTTAAAAACCGGAGGATACGGGCATCTCAGTCTTCTTATAAATACTAGCTTATTATGCCCACACATTTTATGTTACCAGTTTCTAACCGATCCCGTGGGAATTTGGGGGCAATCCCTTCTTAGTGCAACTCTACGGTCTCCCCAACATGCTAAATATCAGCTTGTTGCGCTTATAGTTTTGGCTGTCGCTTGTCTGTCAGTCAGTCAGTAACGCAAGCATTTAATATATATACAGATAAGCGCGTACGCCGGTATCTTGCGATAGTACCCATAGCTATGTTGTAACCGCCGGCGTCGGCCTCTTGGCTAAGTGTTATGTCATAGCGCGTGTGGCCAACTAACCAACAAACATAGAGATATACAACGATATAGTATAGTGCTAACCTCTACACCTAACCGCGATGAAAATCAGCTGTTCTATACGGTAGTAGAGCCTTGCTGATTTCAGCATGAATGGGCCGGCTCGACCGGGAAAGTACTACCCTCTCACAGAAAATCGACGTAAAGTAACAATACCTAAACTGTTGCGTTTCGTTCGGTGAGTGAGAGTGCCGGAGGCCCTATCCCCTATTCCTTCTCCCTTATCCTATCCCTTTTCCCGACCCCAAGGGGCGGCAACGCACTTGTAACTCCTGTAGTGTTGCTTGTGTCCATGGGCGGCGGTAATTGCTTACCATGAGGCGATCCATCTGCTTGTTTGCCGCCTAATGCAATGAAAAATAAAAAGGTCAAAGTTCAATTTAAAATGGAACGGCCGAACGGTTGATTTTTCTTTCGAGATTTCGGTAATGTTCTAGAACAAAAGGTTTTCTCTTGAGAGAACAAAAGCTGTTGATAATATCTAGCACAATCAGCAACTAATAGGTGTGTGCTTCAGTTAAAATAACCTCGTATATGTGTATAAAGTAAGGTTAGTACTATCCCAAATATAAGCTTGTTTAGATGAAGTAGGCTTTAAGCGGATAAGTAAGCGGAAATGTCAAAGTGAAAATGGGAAGAGTATACATTTGATCCCTTAGGTATACCGCCACTTCATTCTTCTTCTGCGCTTCTTATGTCTGACAAACTAAGCTGCTGCAAAATAAAAAGAGAAACAAATGTATAATTAATGAATACAGATTTACATATAGAAGCGCATTTCTTAAGGATTTCGTGTGCCGATTCCAAGTGGCGAGTTGGCGACTGTCGTATCTCTCTTGCTCTCGTAGTTAAGATACACAGGAGAAACGTTCATCTCTCTTGCACTCGTAGAGACGCCACGCCGCCAAGCGGCAATATGGGCCACAGAAAGTTTGTCTAATAGAGCGCCCATAAGAAATGCGCCTCTAGGTATATATCTATGCTCTATTGTATAATTCATTTTCTTTCTCACTCTATCAACACGACGATGTTTTGTTTGGCTTGCCTACTATGTATGTAATACTAATACCTGTATACCAACACACCAACAAACGAACACGCCAGTATTTCACGTGGGAATGTGTCGACGACACTTTTTCTTGCTACTGTTTGGTTAGCGATGTGGCATAACATTCGGTTAGACTCCACCGGTAAGTTCTATCACACGGAACATGTCGCTAATTACCACTATGTTGTTGTAGTGAAAAAAGCGGCGATAGCCCAGTCTCGGGTTCGATCCCCAGGTACCCCGGGCACACACCTCTGACTTTTCGAAGTTATGTGTGCATTATAAAGTAATTATCGCTCGCTTAATGATGTGCCCGGGCGAAATGTGGGTGTGTAACGTATTATACACCTCTGCCTACCCTTTCGGGGATAAAAGGCGTGAAGTTATGTTATGTTATGTTGTTGTAGTGTGACTGCCTCGTTGGTCTCGCGGCATAAATTTGCGCGTGGGATTGGGAGGTCTCGGGTTCGATTCCCGGGTCGGGCAAAGTGTTATTGGGTTTTCCCGTTAGGAAATTCTCAGTAGCAGCACGGAGTCTGGTTATGTGTATTACGTGGGACCTAAAAAATCATGGCGAAATGTGGGTGTAATATTACACCTCTGCCTACCCATTCAGGGATACAGGCGTGGAGTCTATAAATTGTTGTAGTGTGCAATCGTTTCGTAGAAGTGGTGTGTCGTAGATATGTCATGTCGGTTCTCTCGCAGTACAGGGGCACCGTCATCCCTCTAGAAGGTTTTGGATACAGCTTTCTGGTCAAACGACAGATATTTAGTACATGTCCTATAAAAGTAAGGTTTATTATTACTTGTGGATATGCCCAGCGATTGTAGCGATCAATTATTATGGTGGCTCCTGGCTCGATTCGAACTTCCCGCTAGACCACCCTAAGGGCGAGAATCGCTCAGCAAGACATCGTCGCTTCCTGTGCTACTTTACACGCACACTGACACTCTTATACAAAACCAGTTTCTAGTGTGCCTCGACTCTATGAGCGAGTCAAGGGATTTTTCAAACTGGTCTACCGCCGACTTGTTTGATTGTACAATGTACATGCTATATGCCATGTATATGGCTATAGTTATACTATATACAATGTATATGGCTATAGTTATACTAAGGCACAATTCGAACGATATTGCTGCAGTTCTAGTGAGGATGTCGCGAACGTTTATAGGGTAGATACCAGTGCGGTGAATAGAATCTTGTGCTTGGCCTCCATTATTCATAATCGCTAGCCTACTGCTCAGCTCAGTAGCTCAGATATATTTTTATAGAACCAGGCCTGTTTATCTGAAGATATCGGGATCTCCCGGCCTGAAGATATCGGGATCTCCCGGCCTGCAGACGCATACGTTATCAACTAGACCATTTTATTTTTAATTATAATAGGCGGCAAACGAGCAGATGGATCGCCTGATGGCAAGCAATTACTGCCGCCTATGGACACAAATAACACCACAGGAAATACAAGTGCGTTGCCGCACTTTCGGGTTGAGAAAAGGGATAGGATGAAGAGTGCGATGAGGGAGAAGGAATAGGGGATAAGGCCTCCGGCACTCTCACTCACCGAACGAAACGCAACAGTTTAGGTACCTACTGTTACTTTACGTCGATTTTCTGTGAGAGGGTAGTACTTCCCCGGTCGAGCCGACCCATTCATGCTGAAATCAGCAAGGCTCTATTACCTTGTATATGCACCATGGAGGCAGTCAGCTAGTAGCTCAGATGTGTATAGGATTCCCACCTACAGACCACAAAATATCTTAACTGTAGAACTAAGGCTCACAAACAACGTTCTCCGAGAAGTTTGTAGTACAATATCTAACGGCGTGTAACAATAGGCTGTCCTTTCGTCACAACACACGTTCTCAGAGAAACAATAGAGCACAGGCACAGTAGCTGAACTATACCCTGATATTATGTTGCTTAAGTAGACACTTATATTACTTATCTGTACTATTTACAATAGACTGATGTGAGAAGTTCATTCCGTGCGATTTGTTTTTTTCACGGTAGTAGAGCCTTGCTGATTTCAGCATGAATGGGCCGTTCGACCGGGGAAGTACTACCCTCTCACAGAAAATCGACGTAAAGTAACAATACCTAAACTGTTGCGTTTCGTTCAGTGAGTGAGAGTGCCCGAGGCCCTATCCCCTATTCCTTTTCCCTCATCCCACTCCTTATCCTATGCCTTTTTCCAACCCCAAGTGGCGGTAACGCACTTGTGACTCCTGTAGTGTTGCTTGTGTCCATAGGCGGCGGCAATTGCTTACCATCAGGCAATCCGTCTCGCGTCTGCTCGTTTGCCGCCTAGTACTAAAAAAAAAAATTTTGACTGCGATGTAGTACTGTGAAATGACTTTACGTTTAAGATTCTTTCTTTCCTTAAAACGAGACTATTCTCGCACTAGGGATAAATCCTATGTCGCGGAGAACTTATGAAACATATCATCAACGGACTCAATGAACACCCAGACCCGAAAGAACAATGTACAATCAAACAAGTTGGCGCTGGACCAGTTTGAAAAAAATTGCCTTGGCTCGCTCATAGAGTTGAAGCACACTAGAAACTGGTTTTGTATACGAGTGTCAATGTGTGTGTAAAGTAGCACTGGAAGCGACGATGTCTTGCTGAGCGATTCTCACCCTTATGGTGGTCTAGCGAGAAGTTTTTCGACTGTATATATCACATATCGTCGTCTCGTCTCGTGGGAATCGAACGAACAACACTCGGCGTAGAGTCAGGCTACAAGGCCACCGCTTAAACTAGGTACTGCGCCAACCGTGCACTCAAATAATTATGTATAACGTTTAGGATTCTAAGAAGTCTAATATGATTATCATCAGGCTTAATTGTTAATAATCTTTCCTACTGCTGGGCGTAGGCCTCTTCTCATTAAAAGGGTTAGTACGGTAGCCGAGTGTGGACTGGCAGATGGCACGTTATCCAGTTAAGAAAAGCTGTTTGAACTCGAGACCATGTACAAGGTACATGGCAGTCTTGACTGTTGGTCTTTCCTCCATAACATAACCTACCTCATTCCTATATAACATCAGTCTTCAGATTCCAAACTAGATAAAGCTTGTACTATGGCAACCAGATAATAACTGATAAACGTACTCATATAATACTCTTAAATACATTTTTATATTTTACTAGAGGATGCCCGCGGTTACACTCCGCTGCCGTCGCTCATGGTGATGTTATATAGCCTATAGCCTTCCTCGATAAATGGGCTATCTAACACTGATAGATTTTTTCAAATCGGACCAGTAGTTCCTGAGATTAGCGCGTTCAACCAAACAAACAAACTCTTTAGCTTTATATATTAGTATAAGATTTATTTATAGACTCACGCCTGTACCTGTATCCCCGTAGGGGTAGGCAGAGGTGTAATATTACAATTGACAATTTCCTAACGGAAAAAACCCAATAACAGTTTGCCCGACCTGGGAATCGAACCCGAGACCTCCCAATCCCACGCGCACAATTATGCCGCGAGACCAACAAGGCAGTCAGAAAAATAGGTAGGTATCTGGAATAAAATAAACATTATTGCACAAGACACAATTTTATTTTATAATTTACCTATAAAACAAATGGAAGTCGTCTTATTTTATTTGCGAATCGGGTGATAATATATTTGAGACTTCTAGTACTATTTCCGGGTGAATGCTTAGAAGAGCTAAACCTGTTAATCGCTCTTCTAACATGTTAGCTCTTAACCACGTTGTTACATGCCTAAGCGTAGAAAACGACCGCTCTGCTGTCGCTCCACTTAAGCGCGATTCACACAGAACGCGGGTGCGTGTCGGGCGCGGGTCGGGACGGCAGTACGGCGGGTCTAATAACTCGTATTCATATGGAAGGTGTCACACTGAAAGCGTGTGCGGGTCGGGCGCGGATCGGGTGGCGCGTTCTGTGTGAATCGGGCTTTATGGGAAGAGTTGCCAAAATTTTGAGAAAAGTCTTTATATTTGGTAGTGTCCGACCGAAGCTTCGGCTTCGGCCACGTTCGGCCAAAAAAAACATCTTCGGCGAAACCTTCGGCTTCGGCCGAGTTTTGGGCCGAAGCCGAAGGTTTCGCCGAAGGCCCGAGCAATGGTCGGAATTGATCGAACTATTACGAAAGACTTGAGTGAGAGAGAGCGCGACGGACTGTCAACTATCAAATTGCGTGCGCGTCAAGACAAGTTCGTACGTATTTTCAAACACCTGTACCTACTTTTTTAGTGTTTTCAAAACACTAAAAAAGTGTTTAGTGTCCGACCGAAGCTTCGGCTTCGGCCACCTTCGGCCAATAAAACCATCTTCGGCGAAACCTTCGGCTTTGGCCCAAAACTGGCCGAAACCGAAGGTTTCGCCGAAGATCCGAGCAATCGTCGGAATTGAAGTTGAACGAACTATTACGAAAGACTGAGTGAAAGAGAGCGCGACGGACTGTTCGTGTTTACAGGGGCCACCGCGGGGAGTCACATTGCGTGCGCGTCAAGACAAGTTGGTACGTATTTTTAAACACCTATTTTTTAGGGTTCCGTACCTAAAAGGTAAAAATCGGGACCCTATTACCACAGTCAAATAATCCATACAGTCGTTCGACGAACGCGTCTAGACGGGTCAATCGTGCGGGGGACAAGAGGTGAGACGCGGGAAGAGCGGTACCTACTTACGTATATCACTTTAGTTCCTAACTAGGTACATGTTTTTGGGGGCTGGCGCGTGCTTGTTTTTTGTTCGTTACTTATTTATTTGCTTATGAATATTAATTAAGATGGTACATACGACTTGTGCTGTGAGACATTGCAATTCTTCATGCTTCATTTAAAGATTTAAAAAATAAGCATTTAAGAAATCTGCGATTTCATCAAATTACTTACACAAAAAATTTAAATTTCATTAATTTTTATTATTTATATTATTTTGAAACGTATGTATATACCTGTATCCACTTAAAATAATGTGCACGTACCCACTAATCTACTACAATATCTCGCGTCTGGCCAAATCTAATACTAATATATAAAACTGAATAGTTTGTTTGTTTGTTAGAAAGCGCTAATCTCAGTAACTACTGGTCCGATTTGAAAAATTCTTTCAGCTTTAGATAGCACATTTATCGGGGAAGGCTATAGGTTACATAACATCACGCTATGAGTGAAGGGAGCGGAGCAGTAGCCTTAAATAACGCGGGTGTAACCGCGGGCATCCTCTTGTCACAGAATAAAGTAGTAATTACTGTACGTAAACAACATGGCAGACGTAAGAAAATAAGCGTTGTAAGGTAATATTCGATTCAAGCGTGATTTTAATTTCATGCAATAAGTACCTAACCTAGTACCTTCGTATTACGTAAGTGTACCTATCAAATATTAATATGTATCTTGGTAACGGCGCGTCCTAGCTAAAAAATAACCATATTTTTGGCCCCCTTTTACAAACCCGACACATGTTCTCAGTAATCTTACAGCCCGGTCACCCATCCATAAAATGACCTTGATGTCTATTGCTTTACCTTAACGTAGTTTGCTCGAAAATAGATCTTCAAAATACTTCATATCGATAACATAGGCTCTGCAAGCTGATCCCATGGTTGCCCATCCATTAAACGACCACTATATCAATCGCTTTATTTGAACTAGGTTTGTACGATAACCACCTAGTATATCTGAAAAAATGCTTCATATCCTTAACCGCCTCCTACGACACTTGCGGTATGAAATAGGTGCTGACTGACACTTTGTATGCAAAGCTGTCACCGCAAGTGCAAACTAAATGCAAACTGTTTTATAATAATTATTCATTGTTAATTATTTTCATATCATAAATAAGTGATTTACACTATAATATTCATATAGCGGAACAATTGTTATATTTTTCTAAAATAAATAGACGGTGTTTGAATAAGTAGGTATTGTTTAAATGTGGCAGCCCTAGCCTCCTTACCCTTGTCTAGACGTTGTCGGCTTTTTCTTCGAGATCAAAGGCGTCAAACTACTGTATGTCTTTATATACTGTGCTATTACTAAGCCTCCGGTGTCTGTCCGTCTGTCTGTCTCTCACCAGGCTGTATCTCATAAACTGTGATAGCTAGAACCGGGACCGACGGCTTAACGTGCTCTCCGAGGCACGGGACAAGCGATAATTAACAATTCAATACGCACATAACTCCGAAAAGTCATTGGTGCGCGCCGTGGATTCGAACCCGATACCCTCTGCATGGCAGTCTGTTGGTATATCCACTCGGCTATCGCTGCCTACTAATGTTGTCATTATTGAACAAATTACTAAAAGCATATAAACCTTCGATTTCGGCTTCGGCTTCGGCCGAAGGTTGTGGCGATTGCCGATTAATCGGCTTCGGCCAAAAATTGACCTTTGGTCGGACACAAATATTTGGATATAAATCATCACAAACTTCGATGGTAGAAACTTGACACTTAGGAAGTTTCGTATCAGCATTTTCTGTGACCTTCCGTTTCCACTTTGTAATATATAGCATTAAAAACTGGGAATAGAATTCAGATACTTTATTATTTGGCAAGTTTTTGAGATTTATCAATTTGACCTTAGATTTTGGGGGGGGTCATGTCCCCTGTGACCTCCCCCTTCGGACCGCGCCTGCTTGTGCTATAGGTAATAGGCAATGGATAAACATACATTTTGGGTTGCGCATTTTTATAAAAGACTAGCTATGCTCCGCGGTTTCACCTTATTAATTGAATCGTCGTATCACTCGTGCGTTAAATAGCGTATATTTTAAACTAGCAAAGCTCGCGGTTACATCCGCGTTATATAGCGTACTGCTGGATACCCGTGGCTCATGGCGTGATGTTATATAATCTATGATCGTCTTCAAAGAATTAGTAAAATTGGACCTGTAGTTCCTGAGATTAGTGCGTTCAAAAAAACATACAAACAAACTAATTATTCAGCTTTATTATGATAATACAGATTAACATATCATAACATAACTTCACGCCTTTTATCCCCGAAGTGGTAGGCAGAGGTGTATTACAGTATTAGACACCTACACTTCGCCAGTTATGTTTCGGTCCAAATGTAATAGGGGGCGAGCCTATTGCCATCTACCGGGCACATCATTAAGCGAGCCATAATTAATTTAAAATGCACACATAACTTCGAAAAGTCACTGGTGTATGCCCAGGGTACCTGGGGATCGAACCCGAGACCATCGTCTCGGCAGTCCGTTACGTACACCACTGGGCTATCGCTGCGGTATTATAGGTTAATTAGTGTAGATATAGGTTAACCTATTACTTTTTATCCCGAACTAGGTTTTCTATCTGCTTCAATCTATATTTAAAGACGTAAGTCTTCAATTTTAGTTACAACATAATCTAAACATTCTAACAAAAACATTAATCAATACGAGAACGACAGACGGTGACGTAACGTCGCCGGCGACTGTGGCGCAACTGTTGCGCAACAGTCTGGGAACCGATACTCGTTCTTGTTCGACTAGTGTTGCTGTTTTTGTCTTTGTTTAATATTTAAATGTTCGGTGATATATTGTATGTTGCGTGAATGCTCAACCTATTTGTTATGAACTAGCTGGGCCCGCGGCTACACTCGCGTTACTGAGGGCTACTGCTCCGTACACGGCTCATAGTGTGATGTTATATAGCCGATAGCTCTACTTGATAATCATCATCATCATCCTAGCGCTGTCCCGGTTGCGCTCCAAAACCCACGCCTTGGAGCCCTGGGTCCGCTTTCCGGCTGAATCTCCTCCACTTCGCACGGTCTTCAGCATCCCTGGTGGTTAGTTGGTTGGCACGCATATCATCCCTTACGACCTCAAGCCAGCATTTCTTTGGCCTGCCCCGAATACCGGGGCCCGGCGGAGGTAGCATGGCAAGACATTTGTGACCCACGTAAGATGCCGGTTGTCATAAGACGTGGCCATACCAGCGTAGACGACACTCTTGCAGTTTGTCAGCAATGTCACGGACATGAAGGATAGCTCTACTTGATAAATGGGCATTAATTTTAATAGTTATTTTTGGCATATCCATCTTTGATAATAAGTCTTTGTTAAAATCAGCCTAGTAAACCAAACAATGAACTCGTCAACTTTATATAGTAAAGTAGGTAGTAGAAGTATACATTATACAATAAAATTGGGCAAGTGCGAGTCGGACTCGCGCACGAAGGGTTCCGTACCATCATCTATAAAACAAAATCACGTTCGTTGTATGTATAGTTAAATGCTTTTTAAGTTTCTACCTGTTTATTAAGATCGAGTAACAAATTGCTTAAAAATTACGTTTAGTGTATGGGAGCCCCCCTTTATTATTTACTTTTTTTAATTTAATTATTTATTTTGAAAGGTAATATACAACTACATATTCCGTGAAAATTTTAAGCGTCTACCTGTTACAGTTAGTAATTTTGAGCAAAAAATACGAAAAAATACACGTTTTTTGTATGGGACCCCCCTTAATATTTTTATTATTTTTATTTTTAGTATTTGTTGTTATAGCGGCAACCGAAATACATAACTTGTGAAAATTTCAGCTTTCTAGCTATCACGGTTTATGAGATACAGCCTGGTGACAGACAGACAGACGGACAGACAGACAGCGGAGGCTTAGTAATAGGGTTCCGTTTTTTACCTTTTAGGTACGAAATCCTAATAAGTTTGCTGAAACGGGCAGATCCAGACGATTCTAGAGAGGGTCCATTCCCTAGGTCTCTTATGCAAAAACACGAAGCATCTACAATACTATCTCTGGTAAGAGACGGCTAACTCGACATGAATTCTATACCAACCGGTCTGGATACAGGTAGCCAAATTCTCCTGTTAACCTACTTGACTACTGACTGACCTACCTTAATACTATGCTGACACAAATAAGAAGAGGCACATAATGATGATAAGTATGGTTATTATAATATGTAGAATAGATATTTACTACCTCCGTGGTCCAGTAGATAGCGTAGGGTCTGTTGATGGGAGGTCCTGGGTAGGGTTGCCAACTTTTTTTTGTTTGAATATAGTATATTAAAAAAAAGGTATAAAAATATAGTACCCTTCAAAAAATTGGTTGCCTGTAAAGTCGGTATACGGGCGAAAGTTTTACGTGACAACGACTTTGAGTGGTAAAATAATTTTAATGTGAATATTCATTCGTATAAAGAAGTATGAAAGAAGCGTGCCTTTCACTTTTTATTTCTGTCTCTCTCGCTCTTAGGCGGGACGCGTGCCTCTCACTCGCTCTCATTGTGAGCGCATAACGTGAGCGGAGCGTAACGCAGTTTCTTGAAGTGTCACCCGGCAAACCAATTTATAAGACGTTGTCACGTCAAAAATATAGTATTTAATTTGGGGAGAATAAAAATAGACAAAATAATTATTTTTATTTATTTTAGAAGTAAGTATATTTTTGTGCACTTATGGTTTTGTTTAATATTTTTTTGTCTGTAATAAAGCTGTCTTACTCTTAAGCCTTATTACAGTAAAATTTTAAATTAACATAAATCATCATCACCAGCCTTTAACTATCCACTGCTGGACTAGGCCTCTCCTTTGAAAGGAGGAATTGGCCTACTATACCACGCTGACCAAACGGGTTGGTTTAGGGTTTGTATCAAGTTTTCCTTCTCTAACAGTGCTGTTCTCTGCATATGCTCCCTCTGTCGGCTCTTACGACACCCATGGGATGATATGGGGTGGTGACATTCCGTATTCTTAATCCGTCACCACACAGACAACATAAATCATGAGCTCATAAAAATTACTATACATTTTTTAAATTCTGTTTTCAATATCAACGTTTAAAAAATTCATTGCATGCTTTACTGTGTTATGATTATGAACTAAGTATATGTGCATGACAATTGCCCTTCACTAAGCCAGGAACAACATCTTCAATATTTTTATAAAGAGAATGGTGAACACCAAAATTATCATTAGTATTGTCTTGCAAATTGGTAGTAGTAAATCAATGGCTGAAATATAATATTTTCGCGTACTATATATTTCTTCAGTACGGAGTCTCTAAATACAGTACAATACTATGTATATTAAAGTACGGTTGGCAACCCTAGTCCTGGGTTCGAATCCCAGGTAGAGCAAAAGTGTTAATAGCAGCACGGAGTCCGGCAATAAGCCAGGTAACGGCAATAGGCTCGCCCCCTATTACGTGGGAGCTAAAATTCATAAGACAAAATGTGGGTGTATCTCTGCCTACCCCTTTGGGGATACAGGCGTGACACGATAAAAAGAAAGTATTTATATTAATGACAATGCTCGATGCGATAAAACCAGTATAACCTGTTTTACGTGGCGATGGGCCGGTTCTTACGTTACCAATACTTACAACATATTGACATTCATCATGTACCTATTCATTTTAAAATTATATGTAGGTACTATCAATAAAAAATCCTACTAATATTACTATTGATAACACGGTTGGCGTAGTGGTTTAAGCGGTCGCCTTGTCGCTTGACACTGCGCCGAGTGTTGTGGGTTCGATTCCCACGCGAGAAAACACTTTCTGTGATTCATAAGTTGTTGTTTTGAGTCTGGTTGTTCATTGTGTCCGTTCGTTAGATGTTTGTAAAGTCTCACACGACACAAGATTTGCATTTAGTGTGATAGTTGTAACATAACTTCACGCCTTTTATACCCTAAGGGGTAAGCAGAGGTGTTATACACACCCGCACTTCACCAGATATGTTTCGGTCCCAATGTAATAGGGGGCGAGCCTATTGCCATCTACCTGACACATTATTAAGCGAGCGATAATTAAGATTTTTAATTTAATGCATACATGACTTCGAAAAGTCAGAGGTGTGTGCCCGGGGTACCTGGGGATCGAACCTGAGACCAACGTGATAGTGTGATAGTTGTCTTTAAAAAAAATAGTTTGATTTTGTTGATGTAAGTCAGGATTTCGATGGGGATTGTTTGGTTTTGAAGGCAGTGTCGGTCATGTCATTAAAGAGCAGTCGGAGACTTGCAGCGTATAGAAAACTTTTCAAATAACTACATAAGTACATACATATCGTCACGCTTTTTATCCCCGAAGGGGTAGGCAGAGATGTATTTCTACACCCACTTTTCGCCAGATATACTTTAGTCCTACGTAATAAGGGGCGAGCCTATTGCCGTACCGGGCACATTTCCAGACTCCGTGCTACTGAGAATTTCGTGACAGAAAAACCCAATAACACTGCCCAACCAAACTCCCGATCCCCCGCGCACATTTATGCCGCGAGATCAACGAGGCAGTCGCTAGGGTTTGATGTCGAGTTTTCCGTCTCTACGCAAAGATGGTATTTGCATCGTGTTATCCCTTAGTCGCCTCTTACGACACCCACGGGAAGATAGGGGGTGGTGACACTTGTATTCTATGCCGTCAACCACACGGCATTCAAATAACTAATTGTTTATAAACCATCATCTGAAATCTGATTCTGCATTAGTGACCTAAGTCTTAGAATTACCTATTAGGGAACCAAAGCCAAACATATTACCTCGCAACATACCCAGCTACTACCTACAATACCTACTAGAGAGGCATTCACAAGACGCGAGGCTAGTTTCTTCTAGCTTCCTCATTATATCTGTTTACTAGCTTTTTTCCACGGTCTCACCCGTGTCCTGAGGGAACTACTTCGCGTACCCGGTTACTTTATAGCCTCCTTGGTACATCAGCTATCCGCCAGTGAACGTCCCGTCAAAATCGGCTCAGCCGTTCTAGAGATTAGCGAAAACAAACAGACAGACAGACAAAAATTAAAAAAAAATCATTTTGGTTCATGTATCGTGTATACATCCATGTGCATTTAGTAAAAAGGGGTTATTTTAATATTACAAACAGACACTCCAATTTTATTTATATGTATAGATGAACATTAGCTTCCTTTTATTTTATTTTTTTAAAGTCTAAAAAAATAATCTTTTTACATTAGTAGGAATATTCCTGTGTCGCGATTCGGGAGACTACAAACTTTCAATCAACGAACATCCAGACTCGGAACAACAATTTGTGTATTACACAAAGTATTGTATCGTGTGGGAATCGAACTCGCAACACTCATAGTGCCGAGGCGACCGTCCAACCACTTCGCCACCCGTTTAACCTTGAAAGTTCCGCGCCGTGTTTGTACTAAGATAATTTGCCACTAATGTATGTGAGATTTTATTTTATCATCTAAGTGCATGACAGCGGAATGAAGGTTAAAAATGTTTTATGACGTCAAAAGGCCACGCAACTAGTTTGAGGATAAATAATAAGTACTTAATTTTCTTTTACTTCTTGCAAGTTTGCAGTGTTTGCATTTATAGAATACTTACTTATTAATTTATTTATAGACTCACGACTGTATCCCCGAAGGGGTAGGCAGAGGTTTAATATTACACCCACATTTCGCCATGAATTTTTAGGTCCCACGTAAAAGGGGGCGAGCCTATTGCCGTACCGGCCACATTACCAGACTCCGTGCTGCTACTGAGAATTTCCTAACAGAATAACCCAATAACACTTTGCCCGACCCGGGAATCGAACCCGAGACCTCCTAATCCCACGCGCACATTTATGCCTCGAGACCAACGAGGCAGTGACTACTTACATTTCTTTATTATTCATAATATATTATGTTTGAGCCTATATCGTGTTTGACTTCCCGTTCGAATAAGTTTGGCAACGTTAAGCAACGCTTGCACAGGTCATCACTTCGATGGGTGACCGCTTGTGGCATTTACATTACGCTAACGTGCTTCGAGATCCGTGTGGTGAACTGGTGACGGATTAAGAATACAGAATGTCACCACCCCATATCATCCCATGGGTGTAGTAAGAGCCGACAGAGGGACCAACTATGCATAGAACAGCGCTGTAAGAGAAGGAAAATTTGATACAAACCCTATACCAACCCGTTTGGCCAGCGTGGTATAGTAGGCCAATTCCTGCTTTCAAAGGCCTAGTCCAGCAGTGGACTGTTAAAACCTGATGATGATGATGAATGATGAACGTGCTTCGAAGGGCCCGTAAATCCATCGGTGCCGGTTCTTGTCTAACAATCATTAAGCCATAATTTTCTCGGCGGCCTTCGGTCAGTCTTAAAATTCCGACACCAGAGTTGGTCATACACTTGCACGAAAAAAAAATAAAAAAAATATCAATGTGTATTATTTTTAGAATCTTTTTGAATGTTCATCTGTCAAGACCCTCTTTCTCAGAAATGAGGAAGATCTGATTGTAAATCAAATGTAAATAATTGCGCCGTCAACGGAAAAGTACAAGAAATAATAACAGAGCGAACGAAAACATGTCAGTTTTTTATATTGGGATGGTAAAAAATGATAAAAACATGTATCATGGACTGCTTGATGGTACGATTGGCCAGCCTTGAACTGTGGACTCTTGTAAAACATAGGGAATCCTCGTGACAAGTTGAAAAAAGGCATTGGGTTATTTATTTATTTATTAATTAATTAGGCACAACTACAGACAACAAATTATAATATTCAACAACATAATAACTAGGTGTTAATGAAGAGTGTGAATTTTGCAGTCCGATAATGGCTGCGCACAGCATTGAAAGAAAAGATAGCATTTATAAAGAGAGGATAGGATGAACAGAAAATTATACAAATTAAATGTCAAAATAAGATATGTCAGAAAATTATACAAATTAAACGTCAAAATAAGATATGAAAATAAGAATAATAATTAAGTTAATATAATTTCACAATAAAATAATAATAAAAGATAAGTATTCAAAGTCAAACATAAATTAACATAAATCAAAACATAAATTAGTTAAATTAAAAAAAAAAAACAAAACATAAACAATACAAATATCAAATAATTACACCAAAACCAAATAAAAAAGGGGTTACAGATTAAGTATTATTACAATTTAGGTGGTGGAGCAGTCTTTGATAACATGAATGTTAGCAGCGTAAGGTACAGAATATACCAATATACCTACGGGTTTCTGTTTCTCTGATGATCAGTCAGTGGCGGCGCTAGACCACATGTGGACGTCGGCGACATCAAGTTTGCGAGGCCCTTTAAATCGATGGCGAGGCCCTGTTTACTTCGTAGTAAAAAAGCGTTAAAATTAAGTGAACCAAATTATACAATAATATATTAATAAATAAATGAAAGCTAAAAATTTTCGTCCAACACAGATCTTGTGACGCACGGGTTTGAAAATAATAAAAGTTATTATCATCTGCTTAGCTTTTTCCCGAATTGTTCGGCTTCAGCTACCTAAGCCAGGATGATTGGCGAAACGAAATTAAGTATTTAACTTTTAAAACATATTGCGAGGCCCGCTCAAGCGCGAGGCCGTCGGCGTTCGCCGACGTCGCCGACGCCTAGCGCCGCGCCGCCACGCCACTGATCAGTCTTTATGAAACGACGAAAGTACCTATCCAATATATAAAATTCTCGTGTCACAGTTTTCGTTGCCATACTCCTCCGAAACGGCTTGACCGATTTTGATGAAATTTTTTGTGCTTATCCGGTATCTATGAGAATCGGCCAACATCTAGGTATATAACTCACGAAGACGGCCGAGTTACAATACTGTTAGATTATATTACCGTGGTAATACTGAATCGAGTAATAATAGTAATACAGTAAACATGTTTTAATGACTAATAGTCTGTTACTTCTCTATTTTAACCCATTCAGTGCCGTGCCCGCCCATCGGCGGACGAAAAGTCTTAACTGACACGCCGAGCCCGCCCATGGGCGGTTGGATTTCAACCTCCGATATCTAAGCCAATAACAATTAGAAAAAAGGAAGATTTTGTGAAATGATTCGTTTTACTAAAATTTATTCGTTACCAAAACGGCCTGCAGATATCTCAGGTTTGGAAAAATGTAGATTCCGACCTTTCACGCCGAACCCGCCCATGGGCGGGCATAACAATTATTCAGGCTTTACCAACCTTTTGTGAAACATGATAATTTTAGTTAAAATTTTAATGTTTTAATACTATTAATAATCGGCTTCAGCGAAATATTATATACTTTCTCGATTGTAGTATCTGATACTAATATATAAAGCTGAAGAGTTTGTTTGTTTGTTTGTTTGGTTGAACGCGCTAATCTCAGGGACTACCGGTCCGATTTGAAAAATTCTTTCACTGTTAGATAACCCATTTATCGAGGATGGCTATAGGCTATATAACATCACGCTTTGAGCGACGGCAGCGGAGCAGAAGCCTCAAATAACGCGGGTGTAACCGCGGGCATAATCTATACTAATATATAAAGCTGAAGAGTTTGTTTGTTTGGTTGAACGCGCTAATCTCAGGAACTACCAGTCCGATTTGAAAAATGTTTGCAGTGTTAGATAGTTTATTTATTTAGGAAGGCTATAAGCTATATAACATCACGCTATAAGCCACGGGAGTGGAGCAGTAGCCTTCAATAACGCGGGTGTAACCGCGGGCGTCATCTAGTCAACCGTATGCCTCGGACATAAAGTATATTATTGCAAAAAGTATAATAATATGCAAAAGGAGCTGGCTGGCCGGTCAGTAGACCATAGGTAAACAGTAGTAAACTATTTTTTTATGCGTCCGTGTTATCCTAAGCCAAATGAACCGTATATACAAGGACATATTGTACTTTGTAGACATCTTTGTGGCTAGCTAAAACATAACAAAAGGATGCTTCGGTGCATCTCGTTTTTTACGTGATTCTTTGAAAAAGTCGTTTGATTTCTTCCATATTGTCGTCTTTACCAAATTCAGTTTTATTGCCTGAACAAAAGAAAAAAAATTACATTATTACCTATAGTAAAGAGGAAAGATAAAAATTAAATTGTAAGCAAATTTACATTATGTATTTTTTTAACTAATTGAGTGTAGGGGTTGACGACACCTGACTATTGAAAATTGCACATAGATGTGGGTTTTTTAAAGACATTTTTGATTTCTTTACATATGTATTAGCTTAATTTTATCTGAAAGACGGTTTTGTATGATTTTGATTCATCTTAGATTAATTAAGTGACAGTTATGCCTTACCTTCATGCTCCATTACTATTTCAGCTAATAACCAATAAAACTGTCACAATT
Organism: Euclidia mi; assembly: GCA_944739405.2. Taxonomy (NCBI): domain Eukaryota; kingdom Metazoa; phylum Arthropoda; class Insecta; order Lepidoptera; family Erebidae; genus Euclidia; species Euclidia mi. The sequence continues at coordinate 72,242,827 of OX123195.2, read as the reverse complement.
TTACCACAAATATCGCAGGAAACTTCACATACACGCTTTAAACACGATACATTACATGTAAACTGAACATATCAAACGGTTCATGTCGAAATCTAGAGCTTCATGCCGAAAACGCCGATGGGCGGGCAAAAATACTTAATCGAGATGCCGGACCCGCCGATGGGCGGGCTGTATATCATACTATGGCGGCACCTGGGTAATGACGTTAATTTTCAGGTAGGCAGTGAATGGGTTAAGTAATGCGTAGGTATATACTTTTAAATCGATTTGTGTTAACGTTCTCACAAAATAAAAGCACAAAATGTATACATATAAAATAACATGAAGTATCACTGAGAATAACTTTCTTTTTTCGGTGGTTAATTAAATATCATTCTATCGGCTCAGGTTCATGGTTTAGGACAAGAAATCCAATCAAAAGCCCGACTTTGTCCACTGCTGAGCATAGGCCTCTCTTCGATCTTGTGCTAATCTAGCCCAGGCTCTGCCCGAAATCGTGCGTATCATATCATATTCATCGAATTCATACTCTCGACAAGGGCTAGTGTAAAGGGGCTCTTAGACCTCAAGATAGTAAACACATCACGTAGACAATGTTTTATTAACCAAGACATCTTCATATTCTTCATTAGCAATTACATATCAATTACTAGCCGTTTCCCACGGTTTCACCCGCGTCCTGAGGGAACTACTTCGCGTACCCGAAAAACCCAAATATCTTACGAACCCCTATTTTGTCTAAAATGAAATATAGCCTATGTTACTTGCAGATAATGTAGCTTTCTAATGGTGAAAGAATTTTTAAAATCGGTCCAGTAGATTTTGAGTTTATCCATTACAAACAAACAAAAATACAAATTTTTCCTCTTTATAATATTATTAAGTGTAGATTGTATTTGTATCATTAGTAATTTCGCAATTCTACACCATTATCTATAGCACTTAATTGTTTCAAACCACTTAATTATCCTTCAAATAGTATTCTATACTATAAGTAAAACGCGGAAATGCAGAAACAATCAAGATACATTGTGAATACATTTTGAATAAAAAAAATTTATTCACTTGAAGTTGAACCCCGCCTTCTTCCTAATTATATATCGTACGGATTATTAATTATATGTGTAGTTAGAAAAACTCGTAAAAAGGAATATTCCACTATTCCAAGTGATGTAATGATGTTGGTATTTTTTTCTGTCGACAGCAGTTATGCATAATCATCAGTAATTCTATATAATATGCATTTTAAATGCATGCGCCGTCGATATTATTCTTCGTGCTTACACCTTACAAACAACAGAGTGTAGGTCGGTAAGCACCTAAGTACGTTTTTGGGACTCGTAACACCCTCACTTCCACTACTGTTTTACCTGCTTCAGCAGCAGTGACCATGGATGACAACGAGTTTTAACACTTGTTAAGTCCCGGGGAAAGGTAAACTGTCTTGGAATCCGCAACCAAATTAATCAGAAGTAGGTATATTGGAGAACTGACTGCCTCGTTGGTCTCGCGGCATAAATGTGCGCGTGGGATTGGGAGGTCTCGGGTTCGATTCCCGGGTCAGGCAAAGTGTTATTGGGTTTTTCCGTTAGGAAATTCTCAGTAACAGCACGGAGTCTGGTAATGTGCCCGGTAACGGCAATAGGCTCGCCCCCTATTACGTGGAAGCTAAAAATTTCTGGCGAAATGTGGGTGTAATATTACACCTCTGCCTACCCCTTCGGGGATACGGGCGTGTGACTATAATAAAAAAGTACCTACTTAAAAAATCCTTGCTTTCGATTTATGCGCTACAAATCCCCGTGAGGATGAGCCAATGAAGAGGATTCCACCGTAAACAATGATAAACAGACCGACATCGACAACACAATTTAATTTATATGTTTAGATATAATTTATTCACGATTTGTACGCGTGCAAGTGTCTTGTTATTAAATCAACATTACGGCTGACTCGCTTGACACCGTGTCGTTTAAAAATAAAATAATGCTTACTCACAACGAAGTTCGAAACTAAACGTTATAAATATTTGATATAACAATTATACCTATTATATCAACAATACACGACACTTGTTTAAAATACATATTTCTAAATATAACTTAAGTGTCTGTCTACGATTTCAAAATACATAACTTTATTTATATTAAATAAACATACATGACTGTTGTGGGGTAAAAGAAGATATAGTGACAAGCATCGAGAAAGGTATGCTAAGATGGTTTGGGCACGTGGAGAGGATGGATGACTGACCAAGCAGATATATAAGGCAAGTGTGAAAGGGACAGGACGAAGGGGAAGACCTAGGCGGATGTTCTCTGACCAGATTGGAGACATCCCAAAAACAGGACAGGTGAGAAGTACCCTGAACACAAGAGCATGCATGAGGAATCTGATGGGAGTGAATGAAGCAAGAGAGATATGTCAGGATCGTTGCAAATGGCGTTCCGTAGTCTCTGCCTACCCCTCCGGGAAACAGGCGTGAGTCTATGTATGTCATGACTGTCACATAGTCTGCACGTATGGCATGATCGTTTAAGCGGTTGTCCTGCCGTGCCGTTTAGACCAGTGCCGAGGCCCGAGAACCAGGTTCGATAACCGCACGACAAAACACATTGGGCGATTGAGAAAGTATTGTTTCTATAGCCTTCCTCGGTATACTGATCCAGTTTCCCTAGTTCCCGAGGTTAGCACGTTACACCAAACACACAAACATACTAACAAGCTGTCGCTTTATAATATTAGCAAAGATAGCCTGAAGAATTTCTCCCAGAATTATTTATTTGGCTAAGTAATGAGTATCGTTAAAAATAGGTATGTTTCTAAACACATAAGCAACGTAGTCACAACTTGAAAACAGATGATTACTCAAACAGTAAATAAGTTGCTTCTTACTTAAACATATGGGTGCATAGGGTTCCCACCAAGAACTTAGGGTCCCAAGCCAACCTCACCTGCAAGTGGTGCACCTCTGCCGATCAACGGACGAGGCTCTGGCAAATAAAATATCCCGATAAGCGGCAATAGGCTCGCCACCTATTACGTGGGATCGAAACACTGGCGAAAAGTGGGCGTTTAATATGCCTCTGCCTACCCCTTCGCGGAAACAGGCGTGAGTCTGTATGTATGTATGTATGTATGTTACTTAAACATTGATCAAGATAAAAAACATGTATACAGCTCGTGAGCTATCGATTTCACAATCAATTGCTTACATCGTACATAGGGCTGCCATCACGGGTCAATATTGGTGATTATTTTGACTGTTTGTGGACCGGCAGTCGCCTGCCTCTGGCATTTAAATGGACAATACTGCGAAAAAGACGCACAATCTTAAAAACTGTGTGCCATTTTAAAATAGTTTTATCTTAAATTGAACTTCAGTTCTATGGATCAATTCTGTATCGTGGAGGAACAAATCTTAATATATAAAATCATTGCGTTACTGACTGACTGACATACACGCTACAGACGACACTATTGGGCGCAGGAAGCTGAAATTTGGCATGTATGTTCCATGGGGACCGTAAGGGTGTACGGTGTGTAAGAAGGGATTGCCCGAAATTCCCACGGGATCGGCCAAAACGGGTAATTTAAAAAAAAATGCAGGCGTTGCTGCTGGCGTCCTCTAGTAAACATATATTAAAAGAATGGACATGTACACCAAAAGCAGAACAACAATTTGTAGATAACACAAAGTTCACCATTGTAGGAATCAAACTCACACCATTTAGTGCAGTGAGGCGACCGCTTAAACTAAAACGCATGCATGGATGATAACCCTAGCTGAACCATTCAGGTATTCAGGAATACTCCTCGTTTCGTATAACTAAATGAACAATGCTATTGCAGCCATGTTGCTTGTTCTCTGGACTAACTAAATGTTCCACGAAAGTTAATAGATATGTTTGCAGAAGCTTTGTGATGTAGGTATTTACAGCTAATGAAAAATGGCTAGTGTATCCACAAGTGTAAAATATCAACATAAATTCTAGAGGTTAAAGTTCAACTTAATATGTAGCACCCTATTTACTACCCTCACTTGATCTTCGCAAGACCAAGCAAGGAACCGTGACCACGGTTGGTGTAATCCATACTGAAACGTCGGGCAAAATATAAGGTACCACAAGACTCTATGTTAATAAAATTCTATTTAACGGACGTAATTTGTATAAGAAAACGTATTTGTCCACACCTGTACAGCGTATATTACCAAAACTGACAGCTGAACTCGAAGCTGTCAAACTACGTCTAAATGTCACAATAAACGTGAGTGACACTGTTTGTGCGCGCTCATCTCGGCAACTGAATAAACGATTTTGATGCTCTTCGACAGCTTGTATAGGTCTTTTGTGCAGCAAAGAAAGCCTTGAAGTGTGAAGGTTAGCTTAGCATTAGCTAAGCGGAAATGTATTAAAAATTGAAGTTGTGGGAATAATCTTAAATGATAAATATAATGAATATAGGAAGTACTTTTGTCTATTTTTAGGAGTTTTGTTTTAGTGTGCCGACGGTGTACTGTGAAGTGCTTTTTGTGGTCACTTCAAGTTTATGACACAAAAACTTGAAGGTGACAGATCACCCTTTTGTCTTTAAGTCTCCTATATCTTATAATATATCTTAATATATAAAATCCTTGCGTTACTGACTGACTGATAGACACGCTACAGCCGAAACTATTGGACGCAGGAAGCTGAAATTTGGCATACATGTTTTTTTTTATAGCGTTAGGCGGCAAACGAGCAGACGGATCGCCTGATGGTAAGCAATTACCGCCGCCCATGGACACAAGCTACACCACAGGAGTCACAAGTGCGTTGCCGCCCCCTGGGGTTGGGAAAAGGGATAGGATGAGGAGTGAGATGAGGGAGAAGGAATAGGGGATAGGGCCTCCGACACTCTCACTCACTGAACGAAACGCAACAGTTAAGGTACTGTTACTTTACGTCCCTTTCGTGCTGAAATCAGCAAGGCTACATGTATGCTCCTTTGTAACCTTAGGTGTGTAATGCAGTAAGGAGGGATTTCCCAAAATTCCCACGGAATTGGACAGAATTTGGCAAAAAATGTGCGTGCGTATAAGCGGGTATCCTCTAATAATTATGATATGTAATTATGTGGTCTACATAAATTACCGCAAAGTTCATAAAATTGGTTCTGCAGTTTATAGTTGAATCGTCCGTACGAATTTTATGTAAAGGGTTTACCGTAATTATTTGAAAACCTTGTAAACCTAAATGGAGAACCTTGGGAAGACCTTTGTCCAGCAGTGGACGTCTCTAGGCTGACATGATGATTTGAAAATTACGGTGAAACACCTTTTATTTGTTCCGACGTTTCAGCATGGGTCATCCAAGCCGTGGTCACGGGATGATTCACGCGTGGACCTGTTACATAAATACTCGTATTATATGCTACCTATATGTACAAGTTATTTGTTAGGTATAGGCATTTTAGTCACTTCTAGTCCTCCAGTGACTTCAGTGTGCAAGTTTCAAAAGCTTAAAAGATTCGTCGCTGCTAGCTGCCGGTTCGAGTGTAGTTGTACCAACAGCTACTTGCCAAAATAGACACTGACCTTTTCACCGTTCTTATGCTGTAAGAAATAAGCGTCAAAATCGCACGGCAACTGATAAACTTGGTAAACTGCACGGTTGGTCGACTGTACGGTTGGTGTAGTGGTTTAAGCGGTCGCCTTGCCGCTTGACGTTGCGCCGAGTGTTGTGGGTTCGATCCCCACACGAGACAACACTGTTTGATTCATAAATTGTTGTTTCGAGTCTGGGTGTTCATTGTGTCCGTTAGTTATATACTTGTAAAGTCCCCCGCGACACAGGATTTAGTCCTAGTGCGGGAGTTGACTTTTTTAAATAAAAAAAAACAAAAACCGTGTGTACACTACAACAAAGGATCACGATTTGAGTTCGTTGCTCCACAGCCGAGTGCCTCGGCGCTAAAACCAGCTATTTATATTCTAATCCCGTTCCACCCGGCACTACCTACCCACAAAACGTAGCGCGCTTGTATATATCCGCACATGCCGAAGGACAGGACGACCATGAGGATACTGCCATCTAAATACTAAGTGTTGTATTATAGATGTATAATACCTAACTAGGTAGGTATATATAGAGGCTCAGGCAGCGATAGCCTAGTGGAGAGACAGACAGACTGCTACGCAGAAGGTCCGGGTTCGAATGCACGGCGCTCACCAATGAATTTTCGAAGTTATGTGCGTATTAAATTGTTAATTATCGCTTGCTAAACGGTAAAGGAAAACATCGTGAGAAAACCTATATGTCTGAGAGTTCTCCATAATGTTTTGAAAGACATGTGAAGTCTGCCAACCCGCACTTGGCCAGCGTGGTGGACTATGGCCTTACCCTTCTCATAGTGAGAAGAGGCCCGTGCCCAGCAGTGGGACAGTTTATATACAGGGCTGATGATCGAAACGTTGAAGTACAAATTTTTTCACCCAAGATAAAAAATACTAGTAACAATATTCAGTACATCATACAAAACTAAATTAGCGGGTCTTAATCGCGTACAATTAATTTATTTAAGGTATAAATACCTATTTGTTGCCGACGTTATACGTTAGAAATCAAGAAATATAACAATTTCAACCGGGAGGATGGATATAGATTATCGGCTACTTGGAATCCAGTCATCAGCAAATGTAAACACCGCCGCAGTGATAAATCTCAACAGTGTGTAGACGTCATTAGTGTAGTGTGTCGGAGTACCGACAGTGCGAACTTAAATAAAGACCAAGTGAGGGTAGGTGCTGAAACCCGCACTTCCACAAGACGTCGCTGAGCTCTCATCAGTCTCTCCGCGACCACGCTCGGTGCAAGACGAGCGAAACGTCGGAAACCAATAGGTAATAAATTAATTGTACGCGATTAAGACCCGCTAATTTAGTTTTGTATGATGTATACAAATCGCGAAAGTTTAAAATCGATTAATATTCAGTACAATCTGCAAGCGGAACTCTTTTAAAGCAAAATTAACTGCTTCATTTACAGCGTGCCTACAGGGTCTTTTGAACGTACCTAATCTGTACTGAATGATTCATGGAGTAAAAATAGGTCCGCATCACACCGTTACCGCTGAAGGGCTTGTGATTCTAAAGCGCAAAACGTGCAGCGTGTCTAATTGTATCAACGATCATGGCCTGCAACTATCTTGTGTAATAATGGCAACAGACTTACGATTTGCAATTTAGTTTAGAAGTGAGTAAAGGCTGTAGCTCAACTAGATAGCTATACATTCTAGAGAATGCCCGCGGTTACACCCGAGTTATTTAAGGCTACTGCTCTGCTCCCGTCGCTTATAGCGTGATATTATATAGCCTATAGCCTTCCTCGATAAATGGGCTATCTAACACTGAAAGAATTTTTCAAATCGGACTGGTAGTTCCTGAGATTAGCGCGTTCAACCAACCAAACACACTCTTCAGCTTTATATATTAGTATTAGATTATAATGGCCCTGTATACCAGCAGGAACGCAATAAACACAAAAACTACTGAACTGTTTCTTTACTTTTAGAAAAGTTGTCAAAACAAAATGGAACTAATTCTAAATAGAGGAAAGAACTATGCCCTTCTCTTACCGAAGGTACTTAAATACTTATAGTTCGCTATAAAATTAACATAACTTCAATTCGCATAACTAAATCTATTAAGTTTCACACTCTCTCATGAATTATTGATATAAATATTATGCTAATTCGCATAATTTGACAGATATTTTCGCATAACTGCCAAGGCCGTGCAAGGCACATTGCTTCGCAACAGTCGGCCATGGTCGGAGCATTGGCCTATATTGCCAAAAACTGCCAATTTAATGGCATGTAGGCCCAATTGCCAAGTGAAGTGGCAATCAAATTGATTGGCACATCAGATTGATAATTTCCGTTTCGATTCACTAAGAAATATAATAATTGCTAGCCGTTGCCCGCGGCGTCGTCCGCTCTAAATTTTATTTCATCATCCTCTTAGCTTTCTCCCAGTTTCAATCTGGGGTCCGCTTCCTAGTGTAACCGGATTTGGCTGAATATTAGCTTTTTCCACAGAGCGACTGCCTGTCTGACCTCTGCAACTCGAAGGGATAGCGATATTCGATGGTTTAGACTAGAGTCAGTTTATTTAGAACCTACGACGCCCTGTAACGACTGTCAAAGATCTTCATGACAACCGGAACCGACGGCTTAACGTGCTCTCCGATACACGGTGCAAGCGATAATTAATAATTAATTACGCACATAACTCCGAAAAGTCATTGGTGCGCGCCGTGGATTCGAACTCGACACCCTCTGCATGGCAGTCTGTTCGCCGCTCTAAATTTTATTTACTGACCCGAATTTTCAACCCCTTTTAAACGTTACGGGTTGATTCTCTCGAAAAACTAGTAGGTAAACATTTAATAGGTATTGATTTGATTCTATGTGTTCTTTGTGCCCCTAGATTTAATGTTTAAGTGATCCTTTCACGGCGCAACACAGCGATGTTTTTGGTGTGATTTTTGTGTGGAAATAGTTAGAGCTGAAGAGTGAAGAGTTATATTAAAGGCTACTTGTTACTGCTTAAACTGATTCCCTCTTGGGAGGAGCCATCAACAAGCCAGTACAGGGGGCCAATTCTCCTATTTTTATATGACATTGATATAATATTTTGAATGGACTCAGAAGCGGTATTCTGATAACCTAATGTCATTATAGTATAATTTGAAATGATCAGTTCGTCGTTGACACATATTTTTGACACTTTTTCAATTTACGATCTCGTTACAACTTCGTTCAATTATCAGATAATTTAGAAGAATACGCTTTTTGTGACGTCAGTATGACACTGACATGATATCGAAACTATATTTATTTAGTAGAATTGGACCCTCATATCTCAGCTGCTTAAACATAATGTTTAACCGCATAAAGTATTATAATGGCATTGACGCACGGGCAAATCCCAGTGATCGTGTTAATTACCTCAACTGCCAACGAGAAACATCTTTTGAATTAGGTAGTGTGTTAAGTGTTTAAGAAATGTGACAAAAGGTTGCAGATCCTAAATATTATTCTTAAGAATGGGTTATTTTCGAAAATACATTTATAAGCCGGTTCGTGTCAGTAAGAGATGGGACGAGAATTTTTCTCAAGGCACCATTTGGTCCACTGATATTATATTTACCTTATTAGATATATATATTCTTTCTTTCTCCAACTGCTATTCCTCTTTTCCCTCCCCCTTTCACTTCCCTTACAACGTTACTCAAATTGACATTCGCGAATTCATCGTAAGAAGTTTGTGGCCAAACTTACGTCTTGTCTGATCGATTTATAATATTTAGATCAAAATCTTCTAGCTGATTTTACGAAGTTTCCGCTATAGGTATGTATACTCGAGGATGCCCGCAGTTACGCCTCCGTTCCTTCACGATCGCGTTGGAATTTCGGGCAATCCCATCTTAAAACACCCCTACCTACGGTCCCCAAAGAAAAAACATGCCTAATTACATCTGCTTGCGCCCAGTAGGTTCGATTGTGTTGTATGTCAGTCAGTCAGTAACGCAAGGATTTTATAAATACAGATACTAAGCTCGTAGGAGAAAAAACTAACTGTATCATTGCCACTATCTACACTGTACAAACACTCACCAGACAGGCCATATGCCATCATTGCAGCATAAAACCAACCCAATACACAACACTTCAATTAATATTCAAACACACAATAATAAGTCGGCACTTGCCTCGTCATAACTATTGGCCCATACGTTGATACAGGTTGATATATTCGTCGGCATCACATCTCAACTTATGACGTAATTACATACTATTGCGGCTCAGATCATAGTTACCTACATGTGTATGTTGTAATTTGTGACGGCCTGTCTGTGGATTCTCGCGAGTATATTAATAAAGATGCATTGCAGAATAGCGTCTGTTTATGAACTATTACATTGATACATAATACTTTATTTTACAATATTTACGATGTACAAGGCAGCGATAGCCTAGTGGAGATACCAACAGACTGCCCGCCAGAGGATCATCCACGGCGCGCACCAATCACCTTTCGGAGTTAAGTGCGTATTGAATTTTTAATTATTGCTTGTCCCGTGCCTCGGAGAGCACGTTAAGCCGTCGGTCCGCGTTGTCATGAAGATCTTTGACAATCGTTACAGGGCGTCGGTACCTTCTAAAATAAACTGACACTAGTCTAAACCATGGAATATCGCTGTCCCTTCGGGTTGCGGAGGTCAGACAGGCAGTCGCTCCGTGGAAAAGCTAATATTCAGCCAAATCCGGTTAGACTAGTAAGCTGACCCCAGATTGAAACTGAGATAACGCTAAGAGGATGATGATGATTTACGATGAAAATAAAGAAGTGACAATTATAATATATTATGTGTGTGCGGCCTTGCCTCTCATAAATTCTAGCTAAGAAGCATTCTTTCAACCGCATCATAAGCGGTACGTCCGTTTAGAAACTTCGATGCCACAAACACGATAAACTTATAATATTACTAGCTGACCCGGCAAACGTTGTTTTGCAAATTTTTTTTTTTTTTTGAAAAATACCTAATTACCTACCTACCAGACGCGCCGCATGCGGGCTGCGGCACGATAGCGGCTGCGGGTACTGTAGGTACAGTCCGCCCAGTCTTATGGGTACTCTGCTCGAGGCGCGTAGGTATAACTCGAGTTTCGTGCGTTTGTATGGAGTTACAATACTGTTAGATATTATTACCGTGGTATTACTAATAAACGCACCATAAAAAATAACTAAACCACTCGAAATAAAAAGATTAACAAAAACCTAATGTTTTTATTTATAGATACCTACAGAAACATACCTACAATATGATGTATGACCAGATATTGCTTTTTATAACTACAAAAAATCTATAAGTAACTCAACCAGATATTGTTTTTATAACTACAAAAAATCTATAAAAAACTCAACATTGGCCGAATATCACTTTTTTATCGCATCTTGTTTGAATTTGTGTTTACTAGTACTAAAGTACTTAAAATGTTACGCATATTTAAGCAAGCGGAAAATCATAATAAAGTTGAGGTAACTTACCTATAGAATTTTTAAAAGGCAACACATCCTTTATGATGGATGCCTGAACCGCGTTGGTGTTTAAAAATGTTCAACTAAATGACATAAAGAACACTCAGATTTCAATCGACAATTTGTAGATCAAACAAATGTGATCTCATGTGGGAGTCGAACCCAGGACACGCAGTGCTGTGCCCAGCAGCAAGACGACCGCGCAATCACTATTCCACCCGTGCAGTCAATAAAAATAAGATAGAGCATTTGGTTTAAGAGTAATTCATTGGGAAAACGCCGTCATATTTGAATATATCATCATCATCAGCCTTTTATCAGTCCACTGCTGGACTAGGCCTCTCCTTTGAAAGGAGGAATTGGCCTACTATACCACGCCGGCCAAACGGGTTGGTATAGGGTTATCTGAATATATAAAATTCGTCATTTAAAAAAACATTACGTAAAATTCTTGCAAAAAAAAAATATTATTGTATAAAAGATTACCTAGAAGATAAGAATATAAGTATATATTAATACCCAACTAACACCAGGTTAAGAAGCTGTATTTGTACGCCAGTCTTGGCAGAATATGCAGAAAATCATTGACATAACACCTTTGTAACTACCATATTCTTGCAATAAATAATTATTGATTGATTGATTGATTCTTGCTTTACCGACTGACTGACTGACAACGTACAGTCGAAACTTCTGGGCGTAGGAAGCTGAAATTTAGCATGAATATTCTTTGGGAATCGTACTTATAAGGGACTAGAGGATGCCCGCGGTTACACCTGCGTTATTATTTAAGGCTACTGCTCCGCGCCCGTCGCTTATAGCACGATGTTATATAGCTATAGCCTTCCTCGATATATAGGCTATCTAAGACTGAAAGATTTTTTATTTTTTTTTTATAAAAGACAAATCCCGCATTAGGACTTAATCCTGTGTCGCGGGGAACTTTACAAACATACAACTAACGGACACAATGAACACCCAGACTCGAAACAACAATTTATGAATCACACAAAGTGTTGTCTCGTGTGGGGATCGAACCCACAACACTTCGGCACAGTGTCAAGCGGTGAGGCGGCTGCTTAAACCACTACGCCAACCGTGCAGTCAAGTAGAATATTTCAAATCAGACCAGTAGTTCCTGAGATTAGCGCGTTAAACCAAACAAACAAACAAACTCTTCAGCTTTATATATATTAGTATGAGATTTCATAAAATTTCCACGGGATCGGATAAAAGCGATTCAATAAAATAAAAGTGCAGGCGTAACTTCACATCCTCTAGTTAAAAATAAAGACACAGGTAACTACTCTTTAATAAATTAATGACCTTAACTTGTTTAGTCACCTAATTTTTTACTAATTAGTGCCTACATAAAACAAAACTTTAAAGTTTGAAGGACAAGCTGACAAAACACGTATACGTTCATAAAATACATTTAAAAGTACGTTTGGCACCATAAACGTTTTATTATTATGTTAATGTCGCCACACTGACCCAAAATGCTCAAGGATCCGACACTAAATAGATAAAGGTTACTTCTATTTAAAACTTATGGTTCTCAGGTACTTATAAATTAGCTGTGACAGTATAGAGCAGAGATAGTATAGTCAAAGAGCTCAGATATTCACAAAGAGGCGCATTTCATATGGACGCTTTGAAGACAAACTTTCTGCGACTCAAATTGCCGCTTAGTGGCGTGGCAGTCGCCCGCCCAGTGTAAGAGCGAGTGAGACGGAGAACGACGCCAGCGTCGCCAATGGCGCCAACTACGAACTAAACTGGAGACAGTCACCACTTGGAATCGGCACACGAAATCCTTAAGAACTGAGCTTCTATGTAAGTCTGTATTCATTGGTATAGTGGAAATACCAATAAACTGGGATCAAAACACTGGCGAGAAGTGGGCGTTTAATATGCCTCTGCCTACCCCTTCGGGGAGGCGGGCGTGAGTCTATGTATGTATGTATGTATGTATGTACCAATAAACTGTCATGTTTCCGGGTGCGAATCTAGCGCACGCACTACCAACTTCGAAGTTATGTGCGTATTTATTTTTTTATTATTATTGCTTGCCCCGTGACTCGGAGAGTACGTTAAGCAGCCGGCCTGGCTGTCATGAAGATCTTTGAAGGTCGTTATGTATGGCGTCAGTACCTCTGAATAAACTGACACTAGTCCACACCGTAGAATAACGGCATCCCTTCGGATTGCAGAGGTCAGACAGGCAGACCAGGCAGTCGCTCTGTGGAAACGCTAATATTCAGCCAAATCCGGTTAGACTAGAAAGCGAACCTCGGGTTGAAACTGGGATAACGGTAGGAGGATAGGGACATAGTAAGGGATGATGCTAGGACGTAGGTACTTATTAATGAGCTGTCAGGCAGCGATAGAGTAGTGGAGGTACCAATAAACTGTCATGTAATGAGTTTCCGGGTGCGAATCAGACGCGCGTCACTGACTGTTCGAAGTTATGTGCGTAATAAATTGTTAATTATTATTAATTAGCTAGCTTAGCTAGCTAATAAAGGCAGTGATAGCCTAGTGGAAATACCAACAGACTGCCATGCAGAGGGGCCAGAGGGTACCGGCTTCGAATCCACGGCGCGCACCAATGACTTTTCGGTGTTATATGCGTGTTAAATTGTCAATAATCGCTTGTCCCGTGCCTCGGAGAGCACGTTAAGCCGTCGGTCCCGGTTGTCATGAAGATCTTTGACAGTCGTTAAAGGGTGTCAGTATCTTTAAATAAAATGACACTAGTCTAAACCATGGAATATTGCTATCCCTTCGGGTTGCGGAGGTCAGACAGGCAGTCGCTCTGTGGAAAACCTAATATTCAGCCAAATCCGGTTAGAGTAGTAAGCGGACCCCAGATTGAAACTGGGATAACGCTAAGAGGATGATGAACTAGGTGGGGTCAGTCCTCTTGAGCATGAGTGAACCTGAGTAGACTCTGGTCTTAGCTATGGCATATCGCTAACACTGGGTATAGACGAAATGACGGTGAGGATAGACGGAACCATATTACGGGACAGAACTCTATATGGTAAACAGATTACTGATAAATATACTTTTTTTTAAATGTGTAACTAATAAATAAATACGGTCTCAAATCGTCCTCATCGTACAAATATTTTTCCTGAGCGGAAATCGAACCCGCAACCGACTGACTTAGCAGTGGTTAGGGAACCACTGAGCTAGTCTATAGGCGGCACCTTTAATTGGTTAAACCCAACAAACAGGCATCATTAACATCACAAACGACTCAGCCGTTTCCTAGTTAGCTAGTTATTTAACAGTATTAAGGTACGAACTGGTTTGGAGCCGCTCACCTTGTCTGGGTGCTACTTTTTATTTGTGTCTCAAGTGCACGACGCAGGTCGCAGGTTCGCTTTCCGGACAGTTAAAATGTTACGTCATTTATGGAATACAATATTCTAACCGCGGCTCCGCTCGTTCAGTCTCGGTTATCATGACAAAATCTAATACAGCCTTTGTTTTATTCTGATTTTCTTTTTTGTGAGTGTGTGCGGCCAGCTCTGGTGTCGGAGTTATCAGACCGCTCGAAGACCCCCGACATGGCCTAACGAATCTTGTTCTGATGCAAGAACCAAGACTGAAGCGCGTTAGCACTCTGATGTAAGTGCCACACGTGGTCACCCTCCAAGTGTAGACCTGAGCAAGCGTTAAGAGCAGACACTCCGAATTTTATGCTATTTTGAATCGATATTCTGAAACAGTCATAGATACTAGTAAAGTGAAAACAGCAAACGGTTATTTAGGCCCTTTTCTGTCTTTTTACAAGAACAAATACCTACATGATTGGACGATATTCCCCCGATAATATTTTCATTTGAAAATCACATTACTTGCAAAGCATATTCAAAACGACGACATAACGCTTTTATTACGAAAGGCAAGCCAAGTCACGCTAAAAGCTATATCATGCTGCCGTAGCTATATTCGGCAAAGTTTAATAAAATTGGTCCAGTAGTATTTTGACTTTACAAACATTCAAATATAGTGTCACAAAGAACACCCAGATTGGAAACAAACTTTTAGTAATTCGCACAAACGTACATTATTACATAGACTCACGCCGGTTTTCCGGAGGGGTAGGCAGAGACTACGGAACGCCATTTGCAACGACCCTGACATAATATATCTCTCTTGCTTCATTCACTCCCATCAAATTTCTCATGCATGCTCTTCGATTAAGGGTAGGCAGCGATAGCCGAGTGTATATACCAACAGACTGCCATGCAAAGGGTATCGGGTTCGAATCCACGGCGCGCACCAATGACTTTTCGGAGTTATGTGCGTATTGAATTGTTAATTATCGCTTGTCCCGTGCCTCGGAGAGCACGTTAAGCCGTCGGTCCCGGTTGTCATGAAGATCTTTGACAGTCGTTACAGGGCGTCAGTACCTTCTAAATAAACTGACACTAGTCTAAACCATGGAATATCGCTATCCCTTCGGGTTGCGGAGGTCAGACAGGCAGTCGCTCTGTGGAAAAGCTAATATTCAGCCAAATCCCTAACCGGATTTGGCTACTAGTAAGCGGACCCCAGATTGAAACTGGGATAACGCTAAGAGAAAGATCGATTAAGAGTACTTCTAACCTGTTCTTTTTTTAGGATGTCTCCAATCTGGTCAGAGAACGTCCATCTAGTTTTTCCCCTTCCTCCTGTCCCATTCACACTTGACTTATTTAACTTCTTGGTCAGTCTTTCGTCATCCATCTTCTTAGTTCGCACAAAGTGTCGCCCAATTAGAATTGAACCCACGACGCAGTGGTAGGCAAAGCGTCTATTTAACCTCTTCACCACCGTAGTCAACCCAGAGCGGTTTTCATAATGCTGTGACATTTCCAATGATAATTAATTCGTTTCATTGATGTGATTGTGTAGAACAAAGACTGAATAGAGATGAGACGCTCGTGTCAGCACGCGATGGTTCTTAGTTAGGTCATGGTGGAATTATCAGACGTTTATTTCATTTTAGTACTAGTTAGTTAGTAGAGCCTTGCTGATTTCAACATGAATGGGCCGGCTCGACCGGGGAAGTACTACCCTCTCACAGAAAATCGACGTAAAGTAACTGTACCTAAACTGTTGCGTTTCGTTCGGTGAGTGAGAGTTCCGGAGGCCCTATCCCCTATTCCTTCTCCCTCATCCCACTCCTCATCCTATCCCTTTTCCCAACCCCAAGGGGCGGCAACGCACTTGTGACTCCTGTGGTGTTGCTTGTGTTCATGGGCGGCGGTAATTGCTTACCATCCGGTGATCTGTCTGCTAAAAAAAAGTTTCTGCCCCCTGCTTCGCTCGCGAGTGTTGGTAATCGTGACTACTAGATTTTGCCTCCGACTTCGCCCGTCCATGTCAGGTACCGCGATAAAAAGTAGTGCAGCTATTCTGGTGTGTAAAGTTGGCTCCACACGGTACGTGGTTTTACGGAGCAAAATCCATTGAGTAGTTTTTGCGTAAAACTGTGACAAATTTCCATCCTTCCATTCTTTTTGCACTTTACATTTTGTATTTTTATAAGTACCTATTCCGGTCAACGTAACTTTTAGTAAAAAAATACATGCATCCATCCATCCATCCATATTGCATTTGCTACATTTTTCAATTTAATAAGGATCTAATAGGAAAAGATGTAAATTTCTTTATTTTAAGCCCTCTCCCAACGGTGCATGCTTTTACGGACTGGTTCGCGCAGCACCTTTTGAAGATACCGCGAGGCGGGTAATTTCAAACATGTCGCGCTTACAACGGAAATCAATATTCGAACTATAGATAGATCTGTAGATTTAAGATTCGTTTTTGACATAAGCTCTATACCAAATATGTCAAACACGAATTTCGAGTCTCAAAATCCATGTATGGATCGAATATTGAAAATGGCCGTTAGTCGTCCGCAAAACCACGCACCATGAGAAGCCAGCTTTGAACTGAGTCCAGATAACCGAAATTATGAGGCGTTTTAAATATAGTGACAAACATTACAATAACATCTATTTAGGTTAACGAGTGTATATTTATATACAGACTCGTTTTTAACTTAATTAAGAATGATAATGAATTTGGCGACCGGTTTCTTAGCCTTAGTAACCACAGAGTCTAAAAACGAACTGTATTTTATTTTGTTGTTGATGGGTTTTTAATAATAAAACAGTTTTGATAATAATTACATAATATACCTTTTGAACGTGACTCCGTTCGTGAGTGTTGGTTATTACGGCAAAGGTTAGGATAATTATGTGATCTGTTGAGCACTTTTTCGGTAAAGATTAAAAACATCCATTTATGCTAAAATTATCTACAATTTATTTATTTATAGTCTCACGCCTGTATCCCCGAAGGGGTAGGCAGAGGTCTTAAAATTACACCCACATTTCGCCATGAATTTTTAGGTCCCACATAATAGGGCGCGAGTCTATTGCCGTTACCGGGCACATCACCAGACTCCAGGCTGCCTGAGTATTCGGAAAAACCCTAACACTTTTGCCCGACCCGGGTATCGAACCCGGGACCTCCGATCAGCAGTCGCATACGCTATCCACTGGACCACGGACGCAGTCAATTATCTACAAGATTTAACCAAATCGCGAAACCGAGGCAGATTGAAAGGTTACAGTTTAAATATACTTACGTAACTTTATAGTTTTGTACGTAGACATGTGCAGCAGATTGTACCCAAATAAAATATAATTTATTCAGTAAATACAGTGTTACCAGATACCAGATACACGGTAAATACCGTAGATGCACGGTAATTTTGAGCAAGACACGGTCTACGGTAATAAGCTACTACCGTGTTCTTTTCTAAGGTATTTTTAATTATTAATTACGGTGTAAATAATACTCTAATTTGTACTCAAAAATATATTATGTTCTTACCAACTGCGACAGGTGTCGCAGTTGGTGATGTCGGGGAAATCACTAACGATTTCATTACTTGGCAGGTAATATAATCCGGCAGAATTAAAAATATTTTAGGTAGTGTTTTTCATGAGCATACTTTATGCTAAAATTAGTAGTATATTTATACACGAAAGTTAGTATCTAGTTGTGTGTAGTTATTGCATTACTTGAAAAAGTTAATTTGATATAAAAAATTGATTTGATATAAAATTGATATAAAAACTAGAAAAAAAAATGATATTAAAAACAAGAAAAAGAAATAAATTAAAAATGATATTAAAACTAGAAAAAGAAATAAATTAATGACGAAGATCTTATAGGGAAATATTTTGACTCACATTTTGACAACAATCCTTTCGGAGAAATGGAAACTGTTTATTTACTCCCATCAAAAGATAAATTAATAAAATGACTTCGTCGATTAATGAGCAAGAAGTAGAACTTTTTGAAGAATAATTTTTAAATAAAAGTATTAAATAATTCTAAAAACCGTTTAATTTAATCAACACCGTAATATACACTGTAATTTGAAAATAAGTTTAAGGTAATTTTACTCAAAACACGGTAATTTTAGTCAGCAAACAAGGTAATTTAAAATTTTTATCTGGTAATACGGAGTAAATATGTAGGTCAGTAATAGTCAAATAAATACAAAGCTATTATATCATATCAGTCCAGCCAAATGTAGATTTGTGAACTTCTATGTAACACTTACATAGTTGCATAATGCGAACTCAATTAAAACCTGTGATTCAACCGTCTAAGATAGTAGGTATTATTCTAGTAATATAATGAGAACTCAATACTGATTTACTATTGATAACACATGTTCAATATAAGGCTGCGTTGCCACCAAAGATTGGTTGGCGCAGCGGTAGTGTAAGCGACTGCTGCCGAAGGTCGCGGGTTCGATTCCTGCTCAAGTCAAACATTTGTGTGGATGGATGTTTGTCTTAGTCCGGGTGTGTATGTATAATATGTATGTATTTACAAAATAAATATATATGTATGTTTATCCATTATCTAGTACCCATAACACAAGCTCTGCTTAGCATGAGACTAGATGGTGGTGTGTGAAAAAAAAATTGGGCAAGTGCGAGTCGGACTCGCGCACGAAGGGTTCCGTACCATCATTTATAAAAGAAAATCATGTTCGGTGTATGTATACTTCAATACTTTTGAAGTTTCTACCTGTTTATGAAGATCGAGTAACAAATTGCTTAAAAATTACGTTTGTTGTATGGGAGCCCCCCTTTATTATTTACTTTTGACGTGACAACGTCTTATAAATTGGTTTGCCGGGTGACACTTCAAGAAACTGCGTTACGCTCCGCTCACGTTATGCTCTCACAATGAGAGCGAGTGAGAGGCACGCGTCCCGCCTAAGAGCGAGAGAGACAGACATAAAAAGTGAAAGGCACGCGTCTTTCATCCTTCTTCCTACTATACGAATGAATATTCACATTAAAATTATTTTACCACTCAAAGTCGTTGTCACGTAAAACTTTCGCCCGTATACCGACTTTACAGGCAACCAATTTTTTTTCATTTAATTATTTATTTTGAAAGTTAATATACAACTACATATTCTGTGAAAATTTAAAGCGTCTACCTGTTACAGTTAGTAATTTTGAGCAAAAAATACGAAAAAAACACGTTTTTTGTATGGGAGCCCCCTTAATATTTAATTTTTATTTATTTTTAGTATTTGTTGTTATAGCGGCAACCGAAATACATAATTTGTGAAAATTTCAGCTTTCTAGCTATCACGGTTTATGGGATACAGCCTGGTGACAGACAGACGGACAGACAGACAGACAGCGAAGGCTTAGTAATAGGGATCCGTTTTTTACCATTTAGGTACGGAACCTTAAAAAATCATGAGTGCTGTTACTGAGCGTTGCCGTTGCTTAGACGCGCAGTGACGCAACGCCGTGAAGGTACCGCTTCATATGAGTACACAAACTAGAAACAGCAATAGTGGATAACAAAGTTTTGCAGCATGTGCAGTTCTATTCTGTGGTCACTTAAACCTCCACAGAATCCGTGAACTTAAATTTTCCGGTTTTGGGCCACGGCTTAAGAATACATTGCATTACCCCACTTCATACTGTGGCCGCGTGGCTGTAGTAAAGACATAAAGACATATTTATTTCTGCATTTTGGTTGTTTACAACACTTATACATGTCAAAACCCTATTCTAGATGATACCGGCTTTTCCTAGCTAAATGACTTCTTGAGAAGAAAAGCCGAAACAAACTCAGAGTCATTATTTTTTGGCACTTCAATTTCTTTAGTCTTTTCTTGATCTTTTAAAGTCCAGACAAAAAAAGGGTTTAGTATGCAAGTACAATGCAGGAAATCATCTGACGCTTTTGACTGACTCGGCCCACTGATGGCCCGCATTCAACAGCAATCGTACGGCTCAACCTTGATTGAGGGAGCCAGCACGATCTGTATCACTGTCAGTAGGTACTCGTAACAGGTGACTGAGACAAATACACGCGGAAAATAGTATCTTTCCAAAGGGATGGAAAAGGGACATCAAACCCTATGCCAACCCGTCTGGCCAAAGTGGTATTATTATACCACGCTGGCCTTCACAGGTAGTAGAGCCCTGCTGATTTCAGCATGAATGGGCCGGCTCGACCGGGGAAGTACTACCCTCTCACAGAAAATCGACGTAAAGTAACAGTACCTAAACTGTTGCGTTTCAATCGGTGAGTGAGAGTGCCGGAAGTCCTATCCCCTATTCCTTCTCCCTCATCCCACTCCTCATCCTATTCCTTTTCCCAACCCCAAGGCAACGAACTTGTGACTCCTGCGGTGTTGCTTGTGTCCATGGGCGGCGGTAATTCCTTAGGTACCATCAGGAGATCCATCTAATCGTTTACCGCCTATTACTATAGAAAATATAAAAAAAAATACTACAGGAGGCCAAATCCTCCTAAAGAATCACAGTGCTACTGATGAATCACATTAGGAGAGGCTTAAATCTAGAAGTGGACTGCCATAGGGTGAGACGGGTGGAGACTAGCTAGCTAGCCATTTGACGTTGTGAGTTTTTTTTTTTTTAGCATGGAATAGAATTGTTTATTTGCCAAAAATGTAGGTGATACATAGTAGGTCTTAAATATAGATAAATGAATCCTTGTACATTTTGCCATTTAGGCAAGCAAATATTCAAGTTACAGTACAATAATAAAATAGAGAAATTGGCATTATATTAGTAGTTTCTCATAAGCAGTGGTTACTTAAATCTAATCCGTGTAACAATCAAAGAGAACCATCATTTAGAAATTCTGTTATTGAGTAATAACATTTATCAATTAAAAGATATGTTTATAAGATGTTTTTTAAACATATTAAATGGTAGTTCCTTAATACTATTAGGTATCTTATTATATACAGTAGGTGCCATGACAATAACACTTTTCCTCAACAATGTAGTTTTATATGCTCCAGTTGACAAGTTCTCATGCTGGTAGTCCTTTTTCGAACATCATGTAACGATGGAAACAAGTTTTTATTCTTTTTTACAACAACAAAGGATAATGGTTTCTTATTTTTTGAAATAAATGTTTCTAGTGGAGTAGACTGCTCACTAAGTCTATCTAGTCTAAATCATTTATTCATCTAGGTCACATCTAGGTTACGATTATGAACGTCAAATTTTTAAAGAAAATTACTTAATGCTTCGCACTGGTAGCGATAGCCGAGTGGATATACCAACAGACTGCCATGCAGAGGGTATCGGGTTCGAATACACGGCGCGCACCAATGACTTTTCGGAGTTATGTGCGTATTAAATTGTTAATTATCGCTTGTCCCGTGCCTCGGAGAGCACGTTAAGCCGTCGGTCCCGGTTGTCATAAAGATCTTTGACAGTCGTTACAGGGCGTCAGTACCATCAGTACCTTCTAAATAAACTGACACTAGTCTTAACTATGGAATATCGCTATCCTTTCGCTCCGCTCCGCTCCGCTCCGCTTCCGCAAAGCTAATATTCAGCCAAATCCGATTAGACTAGTAAGCGGACCCCAGATTGAAACTGGGATAACGCTAAGAGAAAGAAGAACACTTAATGCTTCACACTGGTGCTTACATAGGCAACGTGCACTTTTATCCTATTCACAACCATAGCTGTTTAAAATTATCGTAACGTGCCTTCAAACTAAACAGCCAACAATTCCAATTTGTGAGACCATGAAGTACCTGTTTATTCTTTCTCAGAGTACAAATTACGTGCGATATGATAGAAAAAAATTGCCGTTTCCTGTGAAAAATTAAAATCATAGCTCGCACGGCAATCAGTTGAATCATTCGCTTGAAAAATTACAGTGTGCCGTCACAGCGATGGTCGTGACGCTTCGGTGATGACTTCTACTATACTTATTTGGACGATCAAGATACAGAATTGTTGGTACAAGATGGCAAATGCCCGTGGTTAAGAGGTGGATATACGTCGTTGACCTTGCTCGTACTACTGGTTAGTTGTCCACGCGCGATTTGCGAGTATCGGTGACGTAAAAAAATCCTTAGAAAGTAATAATAAGTAAAGTTATTTGCAAAAATAAGCTGAAGGTTCCCTTGGTGTTCTAATATTAAGAAGCTGATTCAATTTAAACAATCTTATGATTGATAGATTAGGAGAAAAAAGGTAATAACTACAAAAACTGAGGTTACTTTGCATATTTTATTCAGATATTTAAAATACTTTTTTTAGGGTTTGGTACCGAAGAGAAAATGCTTTATATGATGTAGATTAAGACATATTTTTGTGGATTTTTTTTCTATAACAATTACGGAGAAAAACGGTTTTAATTTACCCCTAATGACGCCCAATTCACATAATATATGTCCTCGCCTTAAGCTGCGTCGCCGCGGCTTGGATTTTGCTGGGTAACCACTGTCTTGCACCGATGAGTAGTGTATCAGTGTTTAATAAATATAAGATTGTTTATGATTGTAAGTTTTGCATGTAACAAAAGTAAATTTTTACTGAACACTGAATTATTTATTTATAGACTCACGACTGTATCCCCGGAGGGATATGTAGAGATACCCATATTTCGCTAATTTGTAGATACCACGTAACAGGGGGCGAGCCTATTGCCGTTACCGGGCACTTTGCCAGACTCCGTGCTGCTACTGAGATTTCAGAAAAACTCAGTAACATTTTCCCGACCCGAGAATCGAACTTGGGACCTGTATACACTATCAAATGGACCACAGAGGCGGTGAACACTGAATTATTTCTACACTTTTATTTATATGTATTGCTTGCTCTTCCTTATTTCGTGTCTGACTCCATTAAAGGACGTGCTGTATCTTTTTAACTTGATCTAAGTCGTCAGCAGCATTACATAAAATATGTATAAAATAACTTAAAGCGCTTATGTTTACTCAGTTTGTTTTTATTGTCGATTACTATCTGTACATATAAATAAAATTAGAGTGTCTGTTTGTAATATTAAAATAACAGCTTTTTACTAAATGCATATGGATGTATACACGGTACGTATACCGAAATGACATTTTTAACAATTTTTGTCTGTCTATCTACCTGTCTGTCTGTCTGTTTGTTCTCGCTAATCTCTTGAACGGCTGGACCGATTTTAACGGGACTTTCACTGGCGGATAGCTGATGTACCAAGGAGTAACTGAGGCTATAAATTAACCGGGTACGCGAAGTAGTTCCCTCAGGACGCGGGTGAAACCGCGGGAAACAGCTAGTCTAAAACATAGATCGCACTAAACTAAATGTTATTTGAGTTTTTCTGACCCAAGAATTCTGAGAAGCAAGATGGTCTGCAGAATATCATACATTTTTAACCTGCAGTAATAAACAATCTAGAAGTAGGCAAACACGTTACTAATAAGTGTGTTTTTAGTGTTTTTACCTACTTATCCAGTGAGTTGTTTTTTTTTTAATTTTTATTTATAGACTGACGCCTGTAGATGTCCCCGCAGGGATAGGCAGAGGTGTGATATAACACCCCCATTTCGCTATGAATTTTTAGGTCCCACGTAATAAGGAGCGAGCCTATTGCCGTACCAGGCACATCACCAGACTCCGTGCTGCTACTGAGAATTTCCTAACGGAAAAACCCAATAACACTGCCTGACCCGGGAATCGAACCCGAGACCACAGAATAGATAGTTCTTACGAACAGAAGCACCACTTCGCAAACCAATTTATAGAAATGGCGACTCTTGCTACTAAGCAAGAAAGTGCAGTTTAGCTCGCATAAGCACTCAGTACCTAAAGCGATATTCACCTAACTGTTCCCGCTCTTTTCTAACACATAACGCTGTCGCTGTCTGGCGCGGAACGGTGCGCTAGCTGTCGCGCTAGGGTTGTCGACTTGCCGCTGCTACTATAATATTTATTCATCGTCTATCTACCTACTTGACCAAGTACCTAATAATAAATATTTATACTATAAGTATCCTATCCCACTATTTGAGCTCGTAGAACAAAAACCACAAAGATTCTGGTGGTTTACATTTTCACTATACTAATTCTTAGTTATTTCCTAAACGCGTAGACCGATTTACATGATTCAAACAGATAAAATGGTTTTTGAACTAGATCTTTAATTTGACACATTTGACATAATCGTTGAGATATTTCAACAAATAAAAAGTACAATGTTCAAGTTGGTCTCGTAAAATAAATGAAATCAAAATTTCAAGTTGCTTTCGACACACATCCGGTAAATGAGCAATACTTTGTACACGACTTGTGATGAGACATTTTTGTTGTTCACTATTAAAATTCACGTTATTAGCTAGCCCTGCGCGCGAGCGGCCACGACGCGGCGTGGAAGCCGCGCGAAAGTGTAGGCACTTATCGCTGTAGGTACGGCCGAGTGAAGGAGGCCTGCCGAGACCTCCCAATCGCACGCGCACATTTATGCCGCGAGACCAACGAGGCAGTCAGTCAGTGAGTAGGTATTTGTCAAAAAAGTGTAAATTGGACCTTTGGAGCTAATCCTGTGCCTTTGTCATTGTGATTCAAGCGCACATTATAGACGAAAACAATGATTAGTTCTACGTCAATTAAACTTTTTATCAACCATAATATAATATGAGCATGATATTTTAAAACACAATTATTGTAAAAAACAGTAGAAGGTACTACTTAATTTCCGCTGGCAGTGTCTACATTTATAAAATAATACAAAATTTGAATAGATGCGTTAAAACTTATGTTTTAACGCATCTATTCAAATTTTAACGTAATTATTATTAATTATGACTTTAATTTTATTGGATCTATGGCATTCGTTTTAGCGCGTCCGCATGAATTTACAACAAAAAACCTAAGTTACTTCGTAGTACGAAAGCACTTCAGTTATAAGCATATTTATACATACATACATAGACTCACGCCTTTTTCCCGGAGGGGTAGGCAGAGATTACGGAAAGCATATTTAAATTCGAATGATTCCGTGTGGTGACGGGTTAAGAATAAGGAATGTCACCACCCAATATCATCCCATGGGTGTCGTAAGAACCGACAGAGGGAGCATATTATGCAGAGAACAGCACTGTAAGAGAAGGAAAACTTGATACAAACCCTATACCAACCCGTTTGGCCAGCGTGGTATAGTAGGCCAATTCCTCCTTTCAAAGGAGAGGCCTGTCCAGCGGTGGACTGATATTTATATTATGTAAATATAGCATAATGTTTTCTCTCTCATATTATACCTATTTGGTTTATTTTCTGAAGTAAAAGAATGTGTATTTGAAGTAAGACGTAGCAGATAATCGTATAGTGAGTCACACACTGTTAACATAATACGTGATTGTGAGTGAGCAGTTTATCATAAAACGAGCGAAACGTGAGCCAATATATAACACATATAACTAATTGTTTTATATTATACTCATGATAAATAACAAATCGTGACAACTGCTGAAGAAACACGGCGCCGGTTGTACAGGGAAAAGTACCAATTATGGAATACATTCATTATCCCGTACCTTTCCTCTAACTGAAATCTCCTTTTTTTAGACTCACGCCTGTATCCCCGAAGGGGTAAGCAGAGGTGTGATATTACACCCACATTTCGCCATGAATTGTTAGGTCCCACGTAATAGGGGACGGGCCTATTGTCGTTACCGGGCACATCACCAGACTATTACGATATTCCATGGCTTGAACAGTGTCAGTTATTCAAGGGTAGTGTCCTAATAACGACTGTCAAAGATCTTTATGACAGATGGGCCTGACGGAATTATTCCTATCTCATACATGGACGTTTGGCGTAGTAGTTAAAGCGGCTGCCTCGCCGCTTAAATAACACTGCGCCGGGTTCGATTCCAATCTTGTGTAATCCAAATTGTTGTTTTTGTTCGCGTCTTGTTGTTCTTTGTGTTCATTGCTTCGTAAAGATATCTTGTTATAGGATTTATTGCTAATGTCAGGGCTGCCTTTCTAGGAAAATACCTTAAAAGTTATACATACGTACCTACATAGTCTCACGCCTATATCCCCGAAGAGGTAGGCAGATATATATTGCTACACCTACTTTTCGCCAGATTTATTTTAGTCCAACGTAATTGAGGGTGAGCCTATTACCGTACCGGACACATTACCAGACTCCGTGCTGCTACTGAGAATTTCCTAACGGAAAAACCCAATATCACTTTGCCCGACCCGGGGATCGAACCCTCGCGCACATTTATGCCGCGAGACCAACGAGGCTTAAAAGTAATATTATGTCATCATAATCAGCTTGCTATAGTCCACGGCTGGAAATAGGCTTGTCCAAAGTATAAGCAAGTGCCTTACTGGATTATTCAAAAAACTAAATAAAAATAATTAGTATATTTTAGGTCTTAGACATTATTTAGTTAATCTGAATACTACACCGGTAGTTACGCAATTCTGTAGTGTCAGTAGGTTAAGTATACAAAACTAACGACAAATTGTCGACCTCGCGGCACCTGATAATTGCTTTGTATGAATAAATGTTTAGTATAGTATTATTAATTTCTGTTTTTATAGTTTTCTTCTCAATGATTTTATAATTATCATACATCATCATCAGCCTTTAACAGTCCACTGCTGGACTAGACCTCTCCTTTGAAAGGAGGAATGAGCCTACTTTATCACGCTGGCCAAACGGGTCGGTATCGGTATAGGGTTTGTATCAAGTTTCGCTTCTCTTACAGTGCTGTTCTCTGCATATTATCCTCTCTCTGTCGGCTTTTACGACACCCATGGGATGATACGAGGGTCAAACTGAAAGTTCTTAGAACTGGCCACTTATAAACAATATAATAAAAAAAATATTCTAAAATTTGAAAATAGAACTCTTTGCCAATATTACTGAGTATATATTTCATTCATTTGTCATTTGTTTTACGATTTGGCGGCAAATTGAAAATTGTCTGTGTCACGTCAACATGAATTTAACACGAGAAAATTTTCGTGCAATGATTTTTTATGACTTTCGATGTCATTTAAGTCAACAAGAAAGTTATGATAGACTACGATTGGCCTTTCACGATGAAGCCCCATCTCGTGCGACTGTTTACAACTGGTTTAATGAGTTTAATCGTGGTCGCACTAATCTCACTGATGATGTACGTGAGGGACGGCCTTCTACGGCGACGACTGAAAATAACATCTGTGTTGTGCGGCGTATGATAGAGACTGACAAAAGAGTGACCTATCAGCAGATTCGGACAAGCTTAGGCATCGGTATGAGTCAAGTGCACAAAATCCTCCACGAACATTTAGCGGTCAGGAAGCTTTGCGCCCGGTGGATACCTCATAATTTGACTAAGGCTCAAAAACTCCATCGTGTGGATTGGTGCCGTAAAATGATTGAAAGATTTAACGGAGGTGACTCAAATGCTGTGTTCGACATACTAACAGGTGACGAAAGCTGGATTTACTGTTATGATCCTGAAACCAAAAGACAATCTGCTCAGTGGGTGTTTCCTTTCGAGGAGTTGCCAACTAAAGTGAAGAGAGATCGAAGTGCGTGAAAAAAAATGGTGGCCTCGTTCTTTGGAAGGATAGGTCATTTCGCAACAATTGTGTTAGAGGATCAAAAAACAGTTTCTGCAGAATGGTACACTACCAATTGTTTGCCACTTGTCTTGGAAAAAGTTCGAGAGAAACGACCTCGCAGTAGGATCCTCCTTCACCACGACAACGCCTCGTCGCACACCGCCAAGCGAACGATCGACTATTTGGCGACATCAAACGTTGAATTACTGGGTCACCCGCCGTATAGCCCCGACCTCGCGCCTTGTGATTTTTATTTATTTCCAAAAATTAAAGAAAAACTTAAAGGAAAGCGGTTTATGAATGCTGAAGAAGCGGTGGCTGCGTATCGCGATGCCATTGAAGAGACCCCTAAGGACGAGTGGGCAAAGTGCTTTTCCCAGTGGTTCCATCGCATGCAGCGGTGTATTGACGTCAATGGACAATATTTTGAAAAGATATAATAAAACTCATAACTGGCTAATGTAATCAGTTTTTGATTTTCTAAGAACTTTCAGTTTGACCCTCGTATTATGGGGTGGTGACAATCCGTATTCTTAATCCGTCACCACACGGACTAAATACACACATCAACAAAGTCTAGGGATATCTTAATCCTAAATTATTTACGAGTTTATAGTTTAGAACCTTGTTAGTTTCCACAAAAAGTTTATATACAGATTAAAACCTCTTTTATTCTATTTTCAAAATTTGAACATGGAAAGAAAAAAAACAAAATAATAAACAAAATATGGCGGCAAATTTGCTAGTAATTCGTTACATTAAAGAAAGTTAAAACTGTTTTATTATAATTATTAATGAAAAGGGTTTTTAATTGTTTTTCTTTTTTAATTTAACGTGACGTACGAACTTTAAAAGTCATGTCACGTCGTCATTTGAGTCGAGATGAAATGTTACGAGCCGTGGGCATGTTAGAAAATGGTGCAATTCAACGCGTCGTTGCTGAGGCCCTACATACCAGTCAAAATGTGATATCAAGGTTGTGGTCACGTTATCGCAGTACTGAAGATGTGGCCGAACAGCACACAGGTAGATATCGTGTTACTACGCAGAGACAGGATCGATTTCTCCAAATGACCGCCAGAAGACAACCCAATATCACAGCGCTGCAACTAGTGCAAAGGCTCCAGGAGGACCACCAGCTGCTGGTAAGCGACAAAACCGTGCGAAGAAGGTAACATGAAGTTGATCTTCATGCTCGAAGACCATTGCGTGTTCCAGCATTGCGACGTGGCAATCGCGGTCGGCGGCTTTCGTGGGCTCGGGAGCATTTACCATGGAGTGACGAACAGTGGTCTTTGGTGCTGTTCACCGATGAGTCCCGGTTTGGGTTTCACCCGGATTCACGAAGAACACGCGTTTGGAGAGCTCCAGGGAGAGTTAGCCGTCTACGGCACCCTCAGGAGGTCCACCCATACCAAGGCGGGACAATCATGGTGTGGGCAGGAATTCGTCTTGGCGGACGAACCCAACTCGTTTGGATCCAAGGCAGCATGACTGCACAAAAATACCACGAGGAGGTAGTAGAGCCCGTTATTGTCCCACACAGAACTCAAATAGGCCATGAATTTCTACTCATGCACGATAATGCTCCTTGCCATACGGCGCGGCTGGTATCGACCGCTCTCCGAGAGCACGATATTCAAGTTTTGGATTGGCCTGCACAGTCGCCCGACTTAAATCCTATCGAGCATGCCTGGGACATGTTACAACGAAAAGCTTTGAGAGATTTTCCACCAAATTTGACGACTGAACAACAACTTTACGAACACTTGCAAAGGACATGGGACCTCATACCGCAGCAAGACATTGACAATTTAATTTTAAGTATTAACAATCGATGTCGATGTGTAATCAATGTAAGAGGTGGCAACACTGATTATTAATGATTAGATTTTACAAGATTTTTTCCATTTTTATTAAAATTAATAGTTTTTTAAGAAGAAATGTTTGTTGTTATCATACTAATTTTCCATGATGATTAAAAAAATTATTTTTTTCATTTAAAACAAAAAAAAACACGAAATGTTTTTTATTTTTATTAAAGACCTTAAAATAATCTATGATTCTTCTATTTACTGTATCAGAAAATTCTTCATAGATTTTTAGATATTTGATGAAATATAAAATATCCCTAGACTTTGTTAATGTGTGTAATTATCAACTTATAATTATCACTGACTGCCTCTTTGGTCTCGTGGCATAAATGTGCGCGTGGGATTGGGAGGTCCAGGTCGGGCAAAGTGTTATTGGGTTTTTCCGTTAGGAAATTCTCAGTAGCAGCACGGAGTCTGGTAATGTGCCCGGCAAGGCAATAGGCTCGTCCCCTAATACGTGGGACCTAAAAATTCCTGGTGAAATGTGGGTGTAATATTACACCTCTGCCTACCCCTTCGGGAATACAGGCGTGAGCCTATAAAAAAAAATGTTTTATATAGTATTATTACTTTTTGTTTTTATAGTTTTCTTCTCAATCATTTTATAATTTTCATTAGTCCTTAGTGTGCGAAGTTCACCAATCTGACGTTTTGAAGAGGGAGAAAATCGCATTCATACTTAGATTAATAGGTACGTATGTATGTAAATCATCATTCTGCCTTTCTCAGTCGACTGCTCGACAGAGGCCTATTCTTTGGATACGTACCTACCTATATGAAAATACAAAGACACTTATTAATAACTAGAGGACGCCAGCAGCTACGCCTGCATTTTTTTTTAATTTACCCGTTTTGGCCGATCCCGTGGGAATTTCGGGAAATCCCTTCTTAGTGCACCCCTACGGTCCCCAAGGAACATACATGCCAAATTTCAGCTTCCTGCGCCCAATAGTTTCGGCTGTAGCGTGTCTGTCAGTCAGTCAGTAACGCAAGGATTTTATATATTAAGATTATGGCGTACTCTTTCGACCACATCCAACCGTGCATGACGTTCTCTGCGTGATCTTAAACACACGTTATCAAGTTTAAACACAAGCATGACGAGTGTCATGTCTTCTGACGCTCACGCGACATTATCGGCCTTCGGTGTAATCGTCCGTCGCACTATGGTTCGTCTAGAACAAGCTAGCTAGACAAAATTATTTTATTTGATTTTTATGTCTAGATGCGGTTAATAAGCAAAGATATAAGGTTTTTGGTACTTTTTTCAAGGCAGTTTGTCATTTGAGCTGGTATCATGAAAAAAAAAACATTTATCGGGCACATGTGTATAATATATTTTTTGAACATTTTATAAAGTGATTTATCCCTCGACGTCGCTATAAAATCTAATAACAGATGCATAAAATATCTAAGAACTAAATCTATTACTCATTATCATCACTATCATCAGATGAATCATCCATTGAATAGTCATGATCGTGAGGGGCAGAACTATGAAAAGTAGAAATCATATTAACATTTTGTTCCTTACAGCTAGGTGGGACAATTAAATCTAATACTTCAGTTGGAAGCGTACCTATTTTCTTCCGAGGAACTTCTCGTAAACCGTTTATTACAGGGTCAGATGTTATCAATAACATATTAAGTAAATCTCTATTCGTAGCCTCCCGTGATCGCTTTCGTGTGTTGTGCTCACGAAATCTTCTGCAGTCCTTATTCCGAGCTTCCTGTGCTTCCTCGGAAAGCTGGCCTATAGGTAGAAGGGACGATCTAATTACTTCGCCACTGTGCAAAAGTATTTTGAGGACAGTAGCGGGCATGTAATACCATGAATAAAGATTTACATAAAGTTGTCTAGTTTCTTGAGCTAAGTTAACGAATTTTTCAATATTTATATCATATCCCGATGATAAAGTGCGAAGTAGTATGCCAAATTTTTGTATTAGTGAAACATCTAACCCTGTAATATCGGCACTAGCCTCGGGATTTCCAAAAAATCTTCGCGCGGTGTTCCCGTCATTAGTGTTACCGAACCCTGGTTTTGGTTTGTCTACAATCAAGCCCATTTCGCTTTTAAATCGTTTTTTAATGTCATCTGAACGTTGTTTCACACTAGCTTTGTCTTCGGCTGTTCTTAACTGCCATTTTTTTATATTTAGTCGATAGCTAATGTGAAGCAAGCATTCAAAGCACCTTATCCAAGCGTGCAACGTAGACAAACCAAAACCAAGATTATCTTTGTCCGCAGCAAACTCTTTTGACAGATCATTCATCATTGTTGGAGTTGCCCCACAAATAAAACATTTTTGTGAGGAAGAAGTTTCGGTCAGAGCATTGCAAACTTTTCCGTCAATCATTGTTAAAAGCATAACATGTGTGACAGATACTTCGGTCTCCATCACCTTGCAGGTTGTCGGCAATAAAGCGTTTATCTCTTCTAAAACCTTATTGGTTTCCGAAATCGTAAAATCTTTCGTTTCCTTAGAAAAGATAAACTTTATTGGCCGACAATACATTGTAGAACAGGGCCGAGGATTCTGCCACACAATATTACCACTTTCATCTTTCAATTGAAGAGGAACGAAAGAAAATACAAATAAAAACTCGTCACTATCGTCACAATTAGTGAATTTTTGTTTGTACATACTATGACCGGCACTTCCATCACAACCCCATTTACTGATTAATGTGAATGACGTGCAAGGTAACAGACTATGAACAACTTCTTGTTGTGCTGAAACTAAACGTTCGGCAGTCTTATCAAGAATTGCCTGAACTTTGATTTCAGCATGCGTTTCATTGACTGTAATTTGTTCACCTGACGGGTAGCAGGCTATTTTAGCCTTTCTAACACTGTACATTGACGGAAACACCTTATGTCCAGCTTTAATACTCCACGTCCGAGTCTGCTTATAGCTATGGCTACTTGATTTACTATCAACGTAGTACGCTAAAGCTTCCTCACTTGTTAAACTCCTGGGGGCACTTTCTTCACTCGTGGTCTTGGTTATTGAAGGATCACTAGTCACATCTTTAATTTGACGTGCTACACTTCTCTGACCCGAGATTCGAGCTGACACTTCAGCGGCGTAAATTAATTCACTAGCACTTCTGGACTGTAATAGATCGTCTACACATCGTCTCTTCGTTTTGAGACTAGAATGTTCAAAATCTTTAGTAGGTCTTCCGGGTCCCGGTTCTCCAGATGTAGTTGGCAGAGATAAATAAACGGACACATCGAAAGATATGTCAAGACCCTCCAGCCACGTCGAATACTTTTG